>OX393569.1:20090933-20690933 GCA_947652115.1 Blastomussa wellsi
GTTTTGTAAATGGCTACAGGAAGCCTCAAATGATTTCCGGGTACAGAAATCACTCCTGCATGGTTTGGACTATTCTGTGTTTGGTCTCGGCAATTCTCTCTATGAGGAAAGATTTAACATGGTTAGTATCACTGACAACAACTTTGTTGTGCAACATTCATGTTTGGATTTAAGTGTTGTAAGTTAATATAACTTTATTTTAAGTGGTATTTCAATTGCAGAACTTTTAACAGAGTGTTAAAAATTGATCACTTTTTGCCTTTCCCATCTTTAAAATTGAAACATAGTCTGTAGATGCGTCCCTAGTTTGAGTGAACGAGTGCCTGGTCTGTGATGTCATGCAGACATTAATTCAGTTTTGGCTTTTTAATCAGACTGAAGTTTGAATAATTAGCTTTTGATATACAAAATGTTGCTAAGGGAAGAGAGGGTAAGTTAAAAATGGGTATGTTTATTTGACCGCTTTTGGCCGCTCTAGGAATAATTGGCCATTTCCGGTTGGCCGCTTTTGGCCGCTCCAGTAGTGAAAGGGTTAAAAAAGGCATATTGAAAATATTGAAAATAATAATGAATATTAAATTTATTTTGATGTAGTTAAATGTAATTTAACAGAGTTAACAACAAAGATGCCCGAGTTCCCTTGTCAGTCAGCAGTGTTACCATATGCATGTGTGTCAGCTTTCCAAGTGCTCTTGGTATGAAGCTTTTGACAGCATTTGCAGTGAGAGGTGTTTTGTGCGGAAGCACTCTTCAAAGCTTTTCTTCTGTTTCCTCCCTCTTCCACTGTTTAATCAGTGTGATGGTTTCATTCTGTGTGGGGGCTCATGGCTGGGTTGCCAGGATTTGCTAGTCATGGAAGCAATCTATCAAGGAGCTGGCTGCCAAGAGTGGGAGCTCCTGGATGTGTCGGTCACCCAGCCTCTGTTCAGTGGTGCAGCTGTCAAATAAATTCAATTTATTGTTCATGTCACTGAATTTGATTACAAATTACACATGTTGTTATAGCAATTTTCGTTTACTTATTAATTTTATATAATTTATATTATGCCCTTCTTAAAGATGCCTTAAATGCAATCTTACTGCAGGCTGGAAAGAATGTTGACAAGTGGCTGGAGTTACTCAGTGCAAGACGAGTCTTTCCTTTTGGAATAGGAGATGAAAATGTGGCAAACAGCAAACATGGAGGTTAGAACATGTCGTAGGACAATCTGTTTATAGGGCCATCACTGATCATAGTCACTGAGAATGAATTGATAATGACAATGACATCAAGTACAGCTTATAACAACAACAGCCATAGAGTTTAAGTTGGTTTCCATTCTGTACCGTGCAGCCTGTACCGTACATTTTTGTTTTGGATTCCTTGATCAATACATTAGTCACTTTGGTAACAGTGTACATGAGGTCAGTTTGTATTACCATCAAAGTTTGCAAGGATATATACTTTGAAGAATACCTGGGGTTAATAATGAAGAAAATGGTAAGTTTTTTGTAATTTTTTTGTGAAAAGTCCTTTGTATGAGACCCACATAAACATTGTAGGTGGAGATTACACAGTACAGACTGTAAATAATCACTGCCAAGTACTAAAATTATATTGCTTTGATACATTGATGAGTCAGACACGTCAAATATTTTTTCAGGCACGGAGGAAGACTTCAAATATTGGAGTTCAGGCTTTCTTTCCCACTTTAAGGATGCAAGAGCAAAAACAACAGAGGCTTCCTGTCACTGTTCCAATGATTCACAGTTGGCTGGCAAAGCCTGTTGTCAAAATCAAGATCACAAGGGAAATGAAATTCAAGATGATGAGGTACTACACTATATTCAGGCTCGACCAATCCAGTAGTCACATAAAAATCAAAATAATTTATACCTACCCTGACTGCTGTAATTACATGTATTGACTATACATGTTGGTCTCGAAAATACATGGTAGTTTCTTCCTCCTCCCAAGTTTGCAGTTAACTCTTTCTTAACAGACACCACTATAAGACAGATGCCTCAGTCATGTGGCTAAATGTAATTTACGCAAAGTTTAAATCGAGACAAGTTGCAGGGTCTTAGTATTTACAGGGCTCAGGTTGCTGAGAATCATTGTGCAATCACTTGTGTTTGCATTTGCGAAGCCTTCGTGCTGTTCTGCTTCGCCCTTCCCCTCCATTTCAGGTACTGTAAGTATCAACTTATCACCACTGAATTTCCATTCAGTGTGACGGTGCTGGATGGTGGTTGCTACTCGCAGGGTTCCTATGGTTATCTTCAAGTTGGCTCTTTGATTGTATGCTCTTGGTCTCACCATCTGTATAAGCACCAACACCCAACCTCATTCGTTGTTGATGGGCTTAATGTAAGATGGACAACTTAGAAATAGTTTTCCAGGGCCCCTCTGGATACCAGCCTCCTTACTGAATGGGCCACTCTGGATAAATAAAGTATACTTTTACCTTTAGTTGACTGTATAGATCAGCTGGCCAGCTTACTATTTTGAATGTGTTGTTTCTCAAGTAACCTGTTCACAGTCTCTTTAAATTCTTCCTTCCTTAAGATTTTGTATGAAAGCACCAGCGACGAAGAAGAAGAAGATGGAGAAGATGAAGATGGAGAGAACAAGTCTGGCTTGTTAGATTTGGAGGATTTAGGACCTATGATGAATACAATGAAAACAGCTAAGGTAAAATATATACTAGGAGAGGTATGCAGAAGAATGCCAAATCCTAAGTTAATTTTTAAAACTGTATAAAATGGATTGTCAACCACTCCTTATACAGTTGGGAGTAATGGCCAGTGTGTTTGACAGAATGGCCTAGCAAAAGGCTTTATATGGTTGAAGCTTGTTATTCAGGGAAGGAGATTGTCTGAAATGACTTATTTTTTATCTGAAGTGGTAGTTTTGAAGTTCATGTCGGTGGCAAAGAAGAGAATAATTGCAGCAAATTCAAGTCATGTAACATGACTTTGTTGGTCATAATCTCCTTTCAGTAATAGTAATCACTGTGAACCCTGCTTGTTAAATTACGGACCAGGAGATAACTATATGTCAAATGTTTGAATTATGTTTTCCCTGGCTAATCCACTTACCGGTAATACTGTTTGTAGGAAGAAAAAGAAGCTGTGCAGTTAAAAGGCCCAAAGAGAATTATCGGTATGGTTACTAATTTTAATTATTAAAATAATGATAGAATTTGTTGCACTCCATCTAGAGAGTGCATACTTATTGATGGCAAACTGTCAGCTTGAAATAATATGTTTCATGTAAAAGTGTAAATTTTTAATCCTTCAAGAAAATGTTTGGCATTGATCAAAGCTTTCAAGTTTCCTGCTGTTAGTGCTCAAAGTTTAGGAAGACTTTTTATTTTACGACTGTAAATGATTATAGACAGACTCTAACCTTAAAATTACATGCTTCATTTTAAAGTGCACAAAACCTCAAAACATTTTTTTGCTAAAATAAACCCTTGCACCAGTTCGAAACGCATTGCACCTTTCGTTTCTCCTTTTTAGCAAATTCTGACTATTTATTTTATAACATTCAAAAGTTGTGAAAACTGTTTATCATTTGTTCCACAACCGAGTCAGAAGGGGCGTGGGTCTATTACGGAATTGACGTCACAAACTGATTTGCATCGTATCAAGTCTTGATAAACATGCATGCAAATCGCCTCAGCCTTTAATGGTTGCTGTTCTTTGCTGACTTCAATTTTCTTTCTCTTTGAAAATTGTAGAGATGCTGATAATGCAGTCGACTCCAGATTTTCTATGAATGATAATAGATTACAAGTATTGTCATAATTATTAAGAACTGCTGGTCACTGACGTCCTGTCATGTTATTTGGTTTATTGAAGGTAAAAAGAAAAAAGTACCTACAGAGCCTAAGGAGATGATTACACCTGTACTAGAGAAAGCGCTTACAAAGCAAGGTATCTACTGATCACTATCCTATAAAAACACTGAAAGATGTTACCAACTAGCTAAAAGATTCTGTTGGCCACTCTTTGCTTGTGGTAACCCATAAACCAGGGCTTGAGAGAAGTTCCATTCAGTTCTCTGGGTCAAGACTAGATTTTCCTGTCATGCAAGGGCCCTGAGGCTATGTTGTCTAAGTCCTGCTGAAAAGGAAACTAAGGCAAGCATACAACTGCCCTCCAGGACTTGGCAAGAAAAATTTAAGAGCTTCTTGTGTGAGGAACAAACCCTGAATTCAAGGTATTTTCAAGCCCTGCAAAAAAACTGTAACGTTTTAGGGGTTTTGGTCAAAATGCAGACTGAATTATAGCACGATGCGCCTTAGTGTGGCCACCCAACAGACTTTTTTGACAAGTTAGTCAAGCATAGAGCGCAAATTTGTTTGAGTTGTCCCGCCTCCTTGGTTTTGTGACAACAGCTTTGAACATTGCAAGGAGGCAAGACAGCTCAAACAAATTTGCGCTCTTTGATTGGCTAATTGTAACTTGTCATAAAAGTTTGTTGGCTGGCCACACTAAGGTGCGTCATGCTTTAATATTTCATCTGGTTATGTTGACAACTTTTCTGCCAATCAAGTACATGTAAACTGTGGGTAAATTCTGGTGAATACAATGCACTTTTAATGTCTCAAATTTCTTTTCCTATTTTCTTAACAAAATTTCTATTTATTTTTATTTCTTTCAACTAGTCAATAAAGTATATGGTTCCATCGTTAACAAGAGTCAGTGTCAAGCACAAATTTTATATTCTGATGTCCACCCCTGAATGCAATTTTAGTATTTTCAATAAAGTATAATATTATTTCTAAACTTTTTAAAATGTGCCATTTTGCTTCATTTCTTTTATTTAACAACTCTCTATTATTTTTGGCATATTTTTTTATTTGTTCTTTCAACTAGTACATAAATTTAATTTCTGGAATTTTATTTTTAATTTCTGGATTTTTTCTAGGTTATCGTTTGATTGGCACTCATTCCGGAGTAAAACTCTGCAGGTGGACAAAGGTAATCTTAAGTTGGATTTTTAGTTTCCAAAATCAATGTTTCTCTGTTTGATGAAGATACAAACACCTCAAAAAATTAGGAAATATTTAAATGTCATTTGGTAACAAGTAATTCAAACAACTTTTATTAAATAATTATCAAGGATAAATTGGAGACCTCTAGCATTTCATTGTGTGAACCTGAGCTTCAGTGTAAATATCTGCCTGCATTTTACAGTACCAAGAGAATCTTGAGACAAAGCAGCTTCAGTTATTCTATGATTAAAAGGAGTCCATCTTGTTAAAATTTCAAAGGGAGAAAAATGAAGCTGAGAGGCAGCTTCTGTCTTCACTGATCTTTATAATTATCATGCAGGGATTTCAAAAAGTTTTGAAATAGGCATCAGGAGCTGGAAGAGTAGGTGGTTGTGAACCATTAAATGTTTTTGTCGTGAGCTGATTGCTATTAATAGAGCATGTAACTCCCTACATACAGTATTATTTTATAATCAGACAAGAAACTGGTGGAAAGTCTCTGGTCGTCCTGGGAGAGCTTATTTTTGAAACCCCTATACAATTCTATTTAAGAATAAATGCAATTTACTCTTCAGGATGTGCCTGTATTTTTTTAGAAGTGATAAAATCTTTTGTTTACAGTCAATGTTAAGAGGTCGTGGTGGCTGCTACAAACATACTTTCTATGGCATAGAGAGTCATCGCTGTATGGAGACCACACCCAGCTTAGCTTGTGCAAATAAATGTGTCTTCTGTTGGAGGTTAGCACAATTAAGTCATAATTTGAAAAACAGAATTGTTAGGATAATTTCAGTTATTATTTAAAATGGCACAGCGGCCTAATGGTACATGGCGTTAAATACAGGAATGGCTCCGGGACACTTAGATTTTTTTAGACTTTGATTTTTTCGTCTAATAAAGAGAAAAAACAAAGTCAATTATAAAAGCACAGAGGTGGAATCGATCCCAGGTCACTCAGAACACGAGCTGTTCCTACTAACCACTACACTACCGAGGCCCGGCTGCCGAACACCGAAAATTTTAAGATTTTATCGTGTTACCCTTACCATTCTTGAGAGCTAACCGCATAATCGCAGTGCTTAGTAGGCTAACCGGGATGCAAAAGTAGGCTAACCAGATTGCTTAATGGCTAACCGCAGTGCTCATTAAGCTAACCGGATTGCTTAGTAGGCTAACCGCAGTGTAATACTAGGCTAACCAGGGTGATTTTGTAGTCTAATTTAGCTAACCAAACTCGTTCCCAGTTCATTCCGAGCCCGGAGCCATTCCTGCAATTAAGCGCTACTCCTAATGGTTAAGCTAGTGCACTGGTTAGGTCGAGTGAGGGTAACGCTGAAATTCTCCTAGTTGCTTCATGCTACAAAAACTTGGATAAGCTGCAGCCTGGTGGGCCACTTGTTAGTGTTCACAGACTTAACGTACTTTTATGTTCAGGTTACATTGTTGTGAGGCTTGGTGGCCTAATGGTTGACATGCTGGATTACGGATCGGACGGTCCAAGTTCCAGCTCTGTTGGGGCACTGCGTTGTGTCCTTGGGCAAGACACTTAACTCTCACAGTACCTCTCTCCACCCAGGTGTATAAATGGGTACCAGCAAAAGTATGCTGGGTGGTAACCGTGCGATGGACTAGCATCCCATCCAGAGGGAAGTAAAAATTCTCGTTGCTGCTTCAGGCTACAGAAACCAGGATAAACTTCAGTCTGAGAGGTTCTAGGCTCATATGCAGACTTTTATATTGTTTTGCACTGATAGTAGTTTTGCACTGATAATAGTTAACTGTGAGGCAACTAGTTGTCCACCTTTCTGTCTTTATTGCAGACATCACACAAATCCTGTTGGAACAGAGTGGAAGTGGAAGATGGATGATCCAGACTCCATTGTCAATGGTGCCATGGAGAATCATCGTAAAATGATTAAACAGTTTAGAGGTAAGTTGTAGACTGTTTTGTTTGCACATCAATTACCTTAAAGTCTTAAATTATGTCTGCTAACCTAAAACTGTGTGATGTCTTTCAATTTTTCTTATTGATTATGTAGCTTGATCGTCCGGGTAGGTGATGGCTAAAAGAGATAGACACGAGGGACCTTTCTAACCATGAACAGATTGAGTTGTCTTACACGAAGCATGGAATCGTTGGGGCCTCAAGCCTTTCAGTGGCTACCGATCCCTCAAAGCTCCAAAGATTGCATGCTTCGTGTAAGGCAACTCAATCTGTTCATGGTTAGAAAGGTCCCTCTTGTCTATCCCTTTCAGCCATCATCATCTGCGTGAGGGTAGTCCAGAGAAGGACTGTTGTCGGTGGCAGTTCTGACATTTCCACAACCTGAGTGGAAGACATCATCAGAGTCACTTTCACTGACAACAGTCCTACTCAGGACAACACTCACCTGGATGATCAAACCACTTCAAACCATTTCTGAATTTTTCTTATTTATGTCTCAACTTGTTAATTTATGCCAATCTTATTTAATAGTGCATTTTATACTCTGTTTTTAGGTGTTCCAGGTGTTAAACCTGAGAGATTTGAAGAAGGAATGAAAATAAGACATTGTGCACTGTCACTTGTGGGTAAGGGAACTTTGGTAATCTGATAGTGTTTATACTTCGGTTTTATGTCTTCAAACTGAAAAGAATCCTACCAATTGAAGTATTTGCTATAACTAAAGATTTTTTCCTACTTTTAAAACTATCAGTGTCAAACGTAAGAATGTGAACCTGGCATTTGCAATTTTCCCTTATCGATATTGTTAGCTACGCTACAGTAGTCATCCGTATTATTGTTAACTAATGGCTTCCAGTAATTTTGTCAATACACTGTTCTTCAATATATAACCATTATTATCAAAAATCCTTTATGATTTTATGCTCTTTCTATAACAGGTGAACCTATAATGTATCCAAGAATAAATGAACTGATCAGGATTCTTCACGGACATGATATTTCTTCTTTTCTTGTTACCAACGCACAGTTTCCTGATGCTATTAGGTGGGTCCTGAGAATTTACTCTGACAGTTTCGTTTTTAATTACCCAATCTTTGTCATAACTGGCAACTTTGAGAGTCCGGTTGTAAGGGTTTCCACCATGATTTTGAGTTGGTGACAAAGAAGCGTAACCCTCCAAGGTGTGGGATTGTAGAAAGTGAGTCCACCAAAGCCCTTTATGCTTATACTGTATTTAATTTAATTTTAGTAGTTCATAATAAGTAGCTGTAGAGCCCTTTGTCTTTTGCCTTGTTTTTCGCTCCCAAAAATCAGCTCATCAATAAACATAAATAAGGATAACAGTAATCATCATAATAATCTCCAATAAAAGTCACCTTTTGTGTTGATGTGGACATATTAGCTGGAAGAGATGCTGGGATACTGATTTGAACATCTAAAAATAAATCTGAAATCTCCTTCCTTCACTGTGCTTCTTCATTTTATTCCCTCAATATCTATTAGTAATCCCTTGTCACTGGCAGTTATGGCTCTTTGAGCTTCAGACATCTTAATGCTACAGTGATATTCATTTTGTTTTCCTTTAGAAACCTCATTCCAGTGACACAGTTGTATGTAAGTGTAGATGCGAGCACAAAAGACAGCCTCAAGAAAATTGATCGACCACTGTTCAGAGATTTCTGGCCTCGCTTCCTTGATAGTCTGAAGGCGTTATCAGAGAAGGTAAATGTATAATTGTTTATAATGATTGAGTATTCCTAAAACAGTAGAGCTACACTAAGAGTTTTCAAGTTTAAACTAAAATCTGTATTTACAAGGTTAGAAGAGCTTTGAATTGTGTAGTCTAACAAACCACACAACATAATGCAGCACAGCACAACACCACACAACAAAACACAGGACAGCACAGCACAGCACAACACAACACAACACAACACAGCGCAACACAAACAAAGTGCAACACAGAACAACACAACACAACAGCGCAATGTCATGTTGGCGAGTCCAAAAAGGCTTGGGCTACCTTTGATGACAAGGGTATGCGCCAGCATTGGCAATTCTTGCTAATTTTTGTCGTTTACAATTATTTTTGTTGAGAAATATATCAAATTCTTTTAATGCTAAGTTTATAAAGCTTTGCTGTGTAGTGTCCATGATATTTCCGCCCTATTGCCTCTAAAAATGAGCATAGGAACTGTTTCAACTCTCCAAAGCCTTAGACCAGCCCCTCCCCTTCCCCCTCCCCATTTCATCATAATATATGGTAGTAAATTTATTTTGCTCCGACATTTTATTTATATTTTCATCGTTGTATTTCAGGGTCAGAGAACTGTTTATCGTCTCACATTAGTGAAATCATGGAACAATGAAGAACTACAAAACTATGCTGACTTGGTTTCCGTTGGTCGCCCAGACTTTATTGAAGTTAAGGTATTGCTAGCAAGCCTTCTTGCCATCGCCATTTTCTGTGCCATTTTTAGAAATAAGAAAATTTAGCCTTTGTCGTTCGTGCTCTACAAATATGCGAATTTGGTCATACACTGTACTTTCTCGTTGTTTTATGCAGAGAACAGGCCAAGAAAATTAAATAAACAAATTTAGAGTGCACCGTTGTTATTCTGCTCATTAAAGCTCTTGTTCGGTGACGTACTCATTCGTGTTGCTGTTGTAGTTTGCTTGGGTAAAGTCTGCATACAAGTCTAGTGGCCCATCAGGCCGGAGCTTATCCTGGTTTCCGTAGCATGAAGTGACAAGGGGTATTTCTACTCCTACCTGGATGGGCTGCTGGGATGCATTATTTCACCAGTACCCCTTTTTACACCTAGATGTTGAGAGGCATTGTGAGAGAAAAGTTTCTTGTCCAAGAATACAACGCAGTGCCCCAGCTGGAGTCCAGCACACTACCCATCAGGCCTCTGCGACTCCACTGCTTTAAGGGGCATTGTCACACCATTTTAGCATAATTTTAAAAAGCTAAAACTTGTCTTTGTTCAAAGGATAACCAGAACTAATGATTTAGTTTCTTACCTAAGACTATTTTACTGCATTGAAACCATTTTACTGACATCTGTTGTTACGTATGGCGAGAGTGGAAGTGGATTAAAAATTGGAAAAATTAATCAATTAATTTAGCACAGAATTGACCTGAGCACTCCAAAATCACCGTGACAATTTCCTTTTAAGTATTTATATGCATCACGATGTTCAGTTGTCTGTCTCGTTTTCCACCTCAGGGCGTGACTTATTGTGGAGAGTCTAAAGCATCAACTCTGACAATGGAAAATGTACCATGGCACGAAGAGGTAAGTCAGAGTCTGCATTCGGGCCAAGTGGCCCATCAGGCCGGAGCTTATACCGGCACGAAGAGCTACCCATTCCCTGACATTTGGTAGCACATCAGTGAAATAATCCGCATCTCACCTGTCTACTTGACATTGTATTTCGAACATAAGGAGACAATGGATGTTAACCAGTTCATGTTCTCCCCCAGGTGATCGGCTTTGTTCAAAAGCTCACAGACTTGCTGCCCGATTACGAGATTGCATGTGAACATGAACATTCCAATTGCCTTCTCATCGCTCACAAGAAGGTAAGAACCGAAGTTTCATTTTGTCCATGTCCCATTTATTGACCGCCGTGTGACTTGTTTCAAAGGTTTCAACAGTTCTGGCATAAGTTGCAGTCAGTGTTTTTCTGATGTCAGCTGACCCAGAGTCAGTTAGCTGGGAAAGTCGAAACTGTGGGGAAAAGAATCGACAAAGAAAAGTTGGAGAGAAAGTTAACGCAAGTTCCAAACAGCTCTCTGAATGAGGCTTCCTGATTGGGCAGAAAAACTCTTTGTATTATTCTGCCCAGTCGGCAGACCGAGTCCCTCTCGTGTGTTCTTAAACGGCAGTTGTTGTATCAGCCATAATTTCAATTCAGTTTACATCAGAGCCATTCAAGTCTCTATGCTCTTTGTTTAATTCCTTATTTATTGAATATATTTGAATTTATTGCAGTTCAAGAAACAGGATGGATGGTACACATGGATTGATTATACTGCATTTCACCAGCTAGTGAGTGGCAAACAACTACCTAGACATACAAACCAGTAATTTGTGGCTTACAAATACCTAGACATACAAACCAGTCATTTGTGGCTTACAAATACCTAGACATACAAACCAGTAATTTGTGGCTTACAAATACCTAGACATACAAACCGGTAATTTGTGGCTTACAAATACATCGGGTGAAAAACCAGTAATTTGTGGCTTACAAATACATCGGGTGAAAAACCAGTAATTTGTGGCTTACAAATACCTCTGCATACAAACCAGTAATTTGTGGCTTACCATTATCTCGGGTTACAAACCAGTAATTTGTGGCTTACCATAACCTCGGGTTACAAGCAAGTAATTTGTGGCTAATAAATACCTCGACATACAAATCATTAATTTGTGGCTTACAAATACCTCGACATACAAACATTAATTTGTGGCTTACAAATACCTCGGCTTACAAACCAGTAATTTGTGGCTTACAAACACCTCGACATACAAACCAGTCGTTTATGGCTTAGCCGAGGTATTTGTAAGCCACATTTTACTGGTTTATATACCGTGGTAGTCTTATACGAGAAATACATGTAGCCCGATTTCTATGTATTAAAATTTAGTCCTCACCCCGAGGAATCCAGCGAATAAATTATAATGCTTGTATCGTTTATTTCCTAGAGTCTCATAGTGTTGTCTGAAAATGTGTCACAATTATTTTTTGGGACAGTCGTTGGGTTTCCTTGCATAAATTTAATGATAGATAGGAATAATTAGCAGCTTTAAATAAGGACTTATTTTAGTGTACCGTAGCTCTCCTTATGTATCTTTTGTCGCTTTTTTGTGTAGATGCGTAGTTACGAAGCTAGTAGTGGAACAGAAAACTTTACAGCATTGGACTATTTGGCCAAGACACCAGATTGGGCGTTAATGGGACACGCACAGAGAGGGTTTGATCCACAAGAGACTCGCTGGCACCGCAAGAAAAAGAAGGACATCAGCGGCTGTTAATATTCATAGTTTGCGTGTAATAATGCAAGAAATGTCTCAATCACATCGCCAAGAGTTCACTACTGCTTGTGGTGTTCAAGAGAAAGATTGGAATAGTGGGAGAACTTTTCCATGGCGTAAATTTTGGAGCTGCTTGCGCGTTTTGGATGGAGTATTTTCTAATAAGACGACAGCAATTGGAAATACTGACCCCGATTATTTTTAGTAGAATTTAGGTTCGTCTTGACAAAAACTAACAGCTACGGAATATCTGAGACGCAAGGCTAAACTAGCACTATTAGACCGGTTTCTATTTGCTCATGTTATTGCAGAAGTTACGGCCTGTTGATATCAGAATCTGGCAGAAAAAAAGACTTCTTCTTCTGTTCTGCGAATAAGTTAGGGTAGAGGCAACTGGCGTGACATTTATCTAGCATTGACGTGAAAGAGGCGTGGATGTTATACCTTTATCATCAAATAAATGTACCGTTTTGAACATCGCACTTTTGTTGTATTAACCTTTAGCTAACAGAGGACGGGGGCTGTACTGTGGAATATTGGTTTGAAGTTCAGGTAGGTTTTCGGTATAGGTGCCACCTCGATCTCAAAATTCCGACGCCGTTTTCGAAGAAATGTGCCTTTAATACATCATGAAATTCATGAAGATTTGGCGTGCTTTGCCAAATTAGTCGTGCCAAATCGTGAAATTCAAGATTCGGGTGGCCAAATCGTGAAATTCCAGATTCGGAAACAAAAATCGTGAATTTTATGATTCGGCCTGCGAAATCGTGAAATTGAATATTCGGCTTGCCAAATCGGGAAATCCAAGATGCGGCCTGTCAAATCGTGAATTTCACAATTCGGCATGCCAAATCGTCGGGTCGCTAATCGAAGCTAATATAAATTAAGTCCGCAAAGAACCTTTCCGTTTTAACAGGGGCAACAGTTTTCTTGTTTGACTGCGTTTGTCGCATACGCCTTACTCCTCCCCACCCCCCTTCCCGTACGAACACCCTCCACCGACCACTCCTGCTACCCCTGCTTCCCCCACGGCAGGGCCCACCTTTTGCTATTGCGTCATAGAAGACTATTCATTGTGCATTACATGATGTACAGCACGGTAGCCATGTTGGATGGATTTCAATGAGTGTTGTGTTTGTTCGTCGCTGGCTCGTGGCTTTTTTCATAGCCATAGGAATCATTCTTATAGTAGCACTTTCTCTTAGAAAGGTAAGGATTTTATGTTGTAAGCTGATGTAATGTTGTACTTTAACTTAGAACTGGGAAATAATTGTTTTGGAAGATGTGAGCAACAGGTATTTCGTCAGCATAATTATCACTCTTCGGCAAAACTACAAAATGCAGGGCCACATATTTGCATGCCGTTGAAAAAGAATAGCATTTATTATATTATTTCTCCTTCTACAAAAGGTCCCGACACATGTAAATCAAGTGGACCAAAGTGGCCATGAATAGTCTGTTGTTGCCATTGAGTTTAATAAAAATAATAATAATAATCCATTTATATAGCGCCTTTTCTACAAGATTCAAAGGCGCTGTTTACAAACAAAAAAATAAGATAAAACTAAAAAATAAAAATAATCACAAGAAATTGACATAGACGCTAACAATTAAAAACATCACAAATCATAAGCTCGCGTAAAAAGAAATGTTTTAAGTTTGCGTTTAAAATCGTCAATTGAGTTTGCAGATTTAATGTCCCCGGGTAAGTTGTTCCAAAGTTCCGGGGCAGCAACAGAAAAAGCTCGTTTGCCATACGAATTGAGATTTCTTTTGTTTTCATGTGCCCATATCACAGGGTAACCACAGTAGTTTAGTAAAATAAATAAATTAATAAAGGATATATTCTTACTCATGCGGTTTGTTTCCTGTGATGTTTTTGTTGTGACAGCACTGTTTTCGTGTGTTAAGCCAAGTGGTTTGTGTTTGAGCTGATCTAAATTATGCAAATTTGGTCCGATAAATATGATATAATAACAAGGGAAACAGCTTTTTCACAAAACGATTTGAACACGCTTGGACTGTCTGCAAGAATTAGTGGATAATAATTTATTATTATTTAAAACCTGTAACTAAGTATTATGTACCCAAATTAGAGTTTATCCTACATTGTAGGAAATGGTTTATTAATGAGATTTAAGCAATAGAGGACTTCAGAGCCTCATCTAAACACGAGGGGTTTGGTAGAATTCGAGACAATTATCAGGGATGTAGATAATAGCCGGGAGCTGGGGAAAATACCCAGCTGTCAGCATGGTTTTCATGGCTGAAAAACAACCTGTGATCTCTAAAAAACTACCACTTCAGCCCAAAGTTCCCACCTGTTAAGTCAACATTTCCGTCTGTGACAAATACTAGCTACATCCCTGGTAAGTAAGAACTTGCTTTGTGCTGAAATGTTATAACTGTAAAAGCCGGACCGATCTGTTATGAACAGGTGCAGAAGTTTGCCAATGTAGCTACAATGTCTCTGAAAATAATCGCCAATGAGTTAAGAACTCATAGATAATCATAATATTATTTTAACGAACTTACAATTTCCAGTTGATCTTTGGTGTAAAATTCCCGCAGTACTTCAGCCAAGCTAATTTTGCTAGACCGTAGGAATCAAGCGAACAATGTTTCACTTCTTGTAAAGACGACAAGAACTTGCTTTCTTTGTTTCTTCTGGATTTTGCTTTTGCTTCTAGCCTATCTTCAAGTCTAAATCCAAACTTTTTGTCTGCATCTTCCCATTTATAACAATTAGACCGAATTTTCTCTCTTTAAACTGTTTGTTTTGTGTGAAACTGAACTTCAAAGCTTGCTGTTCGCTCGTACACACCTCAATGGTTTTCCCGCTTCAAATGGTCTGAACATAATCTGATTGGTTTAAATTGATCGCGTGAACCAATCAGCTTCAGGGCCGTTGCAGCCCTCACTGTCAAGAAATGGAGCCTTTGAGCAATGAACACTGAATTGAAACTAATGAAACAATAGAAACAGCGGAAATAGCCTAGGGAAATGAACACTTGAAACCACACAGAGATTTGTTTATTTTGACTATTTTAGAATTAAGATGTTTATCTGATCTACCGCACCGGACGTGGTTTTGTGGTATAAGAGAATTTGACACCTTAGTTTTGACAGAGCAGAATTTTGATTGTAATCTTGAGTACGGATAGCGTTAGTGTTTATTGAGAGAACCGACTAGTTCCGAGATTTACAGCCTTTAGAACATCAAGCCTTGTTACACAGAAGGATTCAGCCAATAAAATTCTTAACATGGTCCTTTGACGAGCCGGATGTGAACGAGCTCATAGGAAAATGGCCTCAAAAAGAAAACAGAAGCGTCAAGGGCATCGCTTGTACGCCACAAAGCTGACGGGAGACGCAGAGCAAATCATCAAGGATTTCGATTCTTCAAAGGAAAACAAATTGAAACAAATCAAAATTTCGCTTCGTGATCGTATGGAAATCTTACGCAACTTGGACGAAGCAATTTTGGGCGCCTTAGAAAAGGATGAAGAAATCGAAGAAGAAATCACCGACGCAGGAACGTTTAGCGAGAAAATATTGGAGTTTATCGTGGAGATCGAAAGCGTGCTGTCACTCCATGGAAGTAAGGGCCAGAGCGGGAATGTATCACCGACCCAAGTTTCAAAAACGGAAAGCGCTAGCAGCGCGAACAAACACGCGAAACTGCCCCGAATAAGTTTGAAGAGTTTCTCCGGGGAGCCAAGCCAGTGGTTGACATTTTGGGACAGTTTTTTGGGGAGCAGGGATGGCGCAGTGGTGAGGGCGCTCGCCTCCCACCAATGTGACCCGGGTTCGATTCCCGGACCCGGCGTCATATGTGGGTTGAGTTTGTTGTTGGTTCTCGTCCTTGCTCCGAGGGTTTTTCTCCGGGTTCTCCGGTTTTCCTCCCTCCACAAAAACCAACACTTCTAAATTCCAATTCGATCGGGAATCCGAGGGCCACAGGTTGTAATGCGCAGTTGATCATCTCGTCATGGAATCTGCGCAATATAAATTTGCAATTTATTATTATTATTATATTATAATATAAATTTGCAATTTATTTTAGGAGCGCTGTTCACAAAAATACCGAAGTGCACAACATCGACAAGTTCAACTACTTGAAAAGCCTCTTGAACGGATCTGCAGCCGCGACAATCGCCGGTCTACCTTTAACGGACGCCAACTATAATGCAGCGATCGAGCTCCTGAAGAATCGATTCGGAAATAAACAAGTAATCATAAGCAGTCACATGGATGGCCTTCTCAAACTGACGCCCTTAGGAAACACATCGGACGTTCGGAAATTACGGCAAACCTACGATGAAATTGAAGCGCACGTAAGAGGCCTACAAGCGTTAGAAGTGCCTACAGAATCTTATGGAAGTTTTCTCGTACCGGTGCTTATGACGAAAATTCCCGAAGATATTCGCCTGTTAGTGGGCCGTGAAATGAAAGATGGAGAATGGAATCTCACTGAAATCTTACGACTTCTGCGCAGCGAAGTAGAAAACCGAGAAAGATGTGGAGGAGTGCAAGCCCTGGCCCGAAAGGAAAATTTATACAGTCCAGAAGATCGAAGGAACGCAAAATCGCCAAAATCAGGACCGCCAAGCGCGTCAGCATTGTTTTCCGGAAACCAGCCTTCAAATACAACACATTGCACATTTTGCAAGCAACAGCACCCAACAGCAAGTTGCCACGTGGTGACAAACAAAGCAGCGAGGAGAGAATGCTTAAAAAAGCAGGGTCGTTGTTTTATTTGCCTAAAAAGAAGCCACCTTGCGAGAGATTGCCCATCAAATATGGCTTGTTTAAAGTGTTCTGGGAGACATCACGTTAGTCTGTGTGAAATGGCAATGAAACCACAACAACGACAGCCGGAAGCCGTGGTTAGCCAAAACGGAAATACCGCCAACACATGGCCTTATCAGCAGCCGTCGCAAGCCTCACAAACGAGAGCCTTTTACGTGGGATCGCACGATTCAATTTTGCTACAAACCGCACAAGCCTTCATCGGAAATGGAAACTCCTCGACTGGAATAAGAGCGAGAGTAATCTTTGATTCAGGAAGCCAGAAAAGTTACATTACTCAACGCGCACGTGACCAACTTAACCCGCCAACAATCAGCAAAGAATCGCTCCTGATAAAAACATTCGGAACTGACGTCACCGGACAACCAACGGAATGTGAGAAGGTTAAGGTTGCCGTGGGAAATGTAAACATGTGGTCATCGCGAGAAATTGAAGCCTTTGTTGTACCGACTATTTGCACACCAATCGGAAGTCAAGAGATTGACACTGCCAAGGAACAGTTTACTCACCTCACAGAAATTGAATTAGCCGACAGTGACCATGAAAACGAAGATCTAGAAATTGACATGCTTATCGGCGCTGATTTCATGTGGTTGTTTTTCACCGGAGAGACGAGACGGGGAGAGAACGGCGAAGGACCTGTGATGAGCTGTACAATCCTGGGATGGGTACTATCGGGTCCAGTCCCCAGCGAGAAGAAAAGCCCGCGACTTTCAAGCGTCAATTTTGTCTCCACACACGTGCTAAAAGTTGCCTGCGAACCGAAAAAAGAATGCCACACGGAAGAGCTCCTTCAGCAACTATGGGACCTGGATTCAATCGGGATTAGAGAGAAAGAAACTGTCCATGAGGCATTTCTGGAGAACATTTCATTCGCAAACGGCCGATATTCTGTGAAGCTCCCCTTGAAAGAAAACCGAGACCTACTGCCTGACAACTACGATCTAAGCCTTGCAAGACTGAACTCACTCGTGCGACGTCTAAGAAAAGAGCCTTCTGTCATGAAAGATTACGACCAGATCTTCCAAGACCAACTTCACCATGGAATCATTGAACGTGTGGATGAAACTGAAGAACAGTTACCAGGTCAGACGCACTATCTGCCCCATCAAGCCGTTATCAGAAGCGACGCCTTAACGACTAAATTGAGAGTAGTGTTTGACGCAAGTGCCAAAGTGAAACCAAGCTGTCCTTCCCTGAATGATTGCACTTACACTGGTCCACCGCTGACCCCTGGTATTGCGGACATCTTGATGCGTTTCAGAGCCCATAAAGTTGGATTAGTCGCCGACATTGAGAAAGCCTTTCTGAATATCGCAGTGGATGAGCAGCAAAGAGACCTGATGCGATTTCTGTGGATTGATGACGTCACGAAGGACGACCCAAATGTCGAGATCTATCGCTTCTGCCGAGTTATCTTCGGTATGAACTGTTCTCCGTTCCTGCTCAACGCGACACTACGGCACCACGTTACCGAGTACTATGCGCATGACCCAGCCTTAGCAGAGTACACTCTAGCAGGCCTGTACGTGGATGATTTGACATCTGGCGGCGAAGACGATGAAGAAGCGTATTCCATTTACAAGGAGACTAATTCTTGCTTCGCAGCTGGGCGTTTCAACTTACGTAAATGGGCGTCGAACAGAAGAGGAGTCATTGAGAAGATTTCAAGTTACAGGATGAAACGAGAACATCTTGGGAAACAAGAATCCGCCTCAGATGAAGAACAATCTTACGCGAAGATCACCGTTGGCGGCCTTGAAGAAATCGACCCCACAAAGGAACATAAAGTCCTCGGAACAAATTGGAACCTGGAGGAAGACACCATTGTTATGAAGTTGAATAAGATCGTCGAATTCGCCAGAAACCTGGAACCTACAAAGAGAAACATTCTCCGAATAGCAGCCAAACTGTTTGATCCTCTAGGATTGATATCACCAGTGATGGTGGTCTTAAGAATGCTGCTACAAGAACTTTGTCTAAATAAGTGTGAATGGGACAGCCTCACCCCTCAACCTGGAAGAAACCGCCTACAAAGGTGGCTGACTGACCTAGAAAGAGTTGACGAAATGACGGTGAATCGTTATTACTTCCCAGAAGAAGAAAGAAGAGTTAAGTTTGCAAATCTACAAGGATTCGGAGATGCTTCAAAGGGAGCGTATTGCGCAGTAGTCTACCTGTGCATTGAAACCGAAGATGGCTACAAAACAAGCCTCGTAGCAGCCAAGAGCAGAGTCACGCCATCTTCGCCTATGAGTATCCCCAGACTCGAGCTGCTTGCCGCGCTAATCCTGGCCCGTTTGATCTCTACCGTACAAGAAGCCTTAGCCCAGTTATTGAACATCAAAGAGGTCTTTTGTTGGACCGACAGTATTACAGTGTTCTACTGGATACAGTCCAACAAAGAATACAAGCAGTTCGTACAGAACCGCATAGACGAGATCCACAAGTTGACGGATGCGAAGAGCTGGCGCCACTGTCCTGGAGTTGAAAATCCTGCTGACCTTGGCTCCAGAGGGTGTCTCGCATCTGAGCTCGTGGATAACAACCTATGGTGGGAGGGTCCCGCCTGGTTAAAGGGCCCACTGAAGAACTACCCGGCCTCTGAAGTCTCAAAAGAAGAAGATCTGACAGAAAAATGCAGGACGGAATTCAAAGCAAAGGAACGAAACCCTTCGAATGTGACTACCATGGTTAGCCTGACCACAGAGCCTAGCAATCCTGTAAAGCTGACTGAAATCATCGACTGCGAACGTTTCAGCGATGCCACCAAACTATTCAGAGTAACAGCTCTCAGCCTGAAGTTCATCAGAAATCTGAAGTCAGCGAAAACCGAGAGAAGAGAAGCACAAAGTAAACAGACCACCCTGACAGCTGAAGAAATCAATGAAGCGAAAGTACTCTGGATCCGTGAAGTTCAAAGGCCTTTAGAGAGAGAGAAGAACTTCGAGAACCTTAAACAACAACTTGGGCTGTTCAGAGATGAAGATAGCATTCTGAAGTGCAAAGGCAGACTTGGAAACGCCCCGTTAAGTGTCGAAACGCGTTACCCCTCCCTACTACCACGGCGGCATCACGTGACAAGACTGATTGTGGAAGCCTGTCACCTGAAGACCAATCACGGAGGAGTGAAGGAAACTTTAGTAGAAGTAAGGACAAACTTCTGGATTCCAAGGGGGAGACAGTACGTAAAGAGGATCCTGCACCAATGCGTTATTTGTAAGAAAAGAGAGGGAGTGCCGTACAGACCACCACCGACCGCTAATCTACCTGAATCAAGAGTCTCTGGAAGCCCGGCCTTCACCCATGTGGGAGTGGATTTCGCCGGCCCTGTGTACGTGAAAAGCACCAGCGGCAGTACGAAACAGATGAAGAAAGCATACATCTGTCTATTCACCTGTGCAACCTCGAGAGCTTTGCACCTAGAACTGACACCAGACCTCTCAACGGAAGCGTTCATCAGATGCTTGCGGAGGTTCATAGCCAGACGTGGGAGACCAGTCTCCATAACAAGCGACAACGCGAAGACCTTCAAGCGAGCAAACAAAGAACTAGGACAACTACTCCAGAACAAGAGAACGCAAGATTTTTCCGCCAACCAAGGGATCACTTGGAAGTTTATCCTAGAAAAAGCGCCATGGTGGGGAGGCTACTATGAGCGTATGGTACAACTAGTAAAGAGAAGCCTTCGGAAAGTTCTCGGAAAGGCGCAGCTGTCCTATGAAGAGCTACTTACAGTCTTAACAGAAGTAGAGGGGGTACTAAACTCACGTCCCCTCACATATGTCTACTCAGACATCACAGATCAAGAACCCCTAACACCATCGCACCTGGTCATTGGAAGGCGACTTGCCACACTACCAAACCCCGCCGAGCTAAGCGATGATGAAGAAACCGCCTCCAGCCTTGAAAGGAGAGCGCGCTTCCTCAGCAGACTACTAGAACACTTCTGGAAACGATGGTCTAACGAGTACCTTGTTGGGCTGAGGGAATTTCATTATTGCGGAACCAGAGGAAATCAGAACAAAGAAGTCAAGGTTGGAGACGTCGTTCTGATCCACGACGATAGTCTAGCGAGGAGCAAGTGGAGATTAGGAGAGATCACCGAGCTGATCGAGAGCAAAGATGGATACAAGCGAGGTGCTGTGTTGCGAGCCATCAGCAAGAAGGGAAAGCCCTCAACGATGCGGAGAGCAGTGCAGAAGCTTGTCCCACTGGAAGTGAACACCGGAAACCTGCCTGAAAACGAACAAGACGAAGCCGAGCAGATTGCCCAGCGGCCGGACCATCCAGCTGAACTTGTGAGACCACCGAGACGAGCAGCAGCAGCTACTGCAGACAAGATCAGGAGACTTCTTGACCAACAGTGAGCAGTTGGTCAAGGGGGGAGTGTCAAGAAATGGAGCCTTTGAGCAATGAACACTGAATTGAAACTAATGAAACAATAGAAACAGCGGAAATAGCCTAGGGAAATGAACACTTGAAACCACACAGAGATTTGTTTATTTTGACTATTTTAGAATTAAGATGTTTATCTGATCTACCGCACCGGACGTGGTTTTGTGGTACAAGAGAATTTGACACCTTAGTTTTGACAGAGCAGAATTTTGATTGTAATCTTGAGTACGGATAGCGTTAGTGTTTATTGAGAGAACCGACTAGTTTCGAGATTTACAGCCTTTAGAACATCAAGCCTTGTTACACAGAAGGATTCAGCCAATAAAATTCTTAACATCACAGCTTGTGTTTTGACGAGGCCGAATTTCAATTTGGCCACGTACAGTATATTGATAATAATTGCTACATGTATTTGCTATTGTTTGACAAACAGGCTGTCCCATTGGTAATCGCCTATTTTTAATACCACACTTATTGTACTGTACATTTTCTACAGACCGTGCATTATCGTGGATTTCTTTTTTACAGTCTTACCAAGAGTCGTACGTCTTAGAAGCTCCCACCACTGAATTTCAGTGGATCGACATTGAAAATTTGACAGAGTTCAGAGCTTGTAGAAATTCTATTCAAGGTGCTTTACTGATTGTGGATGAAAGAGGTAAGGCATTTTTATTAATTCTTCCTTAATTAATTAGTCCTTTCCAGAACTTCTCCAATTATTACAATATTGTAGCAAAGCCCAGTATGATGTGTTTAAAAAAATATCTGTAGACATGCTATAGTTCCTAGTATGAGTATCAGGGTATGAATGTACCCCCTAAGTTAGCGAACAATTATCATAATGAACTAATTAAAGACCCACACTTACAGCTAAAATAAATAATCTATCTGTGAAATACATTATGTAAATTTAGATAAGGAGTCTTTTCTACTGAATGGGTTTATCCACATAATGAAATTGTAATAAATTAAGGCTGACTGGTTTTAAACAGTCATGTGACTTGGTCAACGTGAAATTGGAAATAAATTTGTTACGTGATGAAAACACAAGCAAGAAATCAACACAACATTTTACTTCAAGGTGTCTCAACTCAACTTATCTGTAAGGCTCTTGTTACACTGGGGTCCAATCCTCTAACAAAATAACCAGAGCAATTACTCAGGCAAGTTTGTTAAAAAATTAGCAGGGTTAATCTGCTATAGAGGACTTTTTTGTGTTCACATAGCCTCATCTTAATATGAGTGGGGTTGGGAGAATTTGAGACAGTTATACACCTGTCTTGGGTTTGCATAACTTTGGAGAAGTGTTTAGATGAGGCTATGCAGACAGTAGACTGAGGGGGTGACCGTGCAACAGCTGCAGGAGAGATACAGACCACCCCATCCAGCCGAGAAATCTTTCCTGGCATCAGCTTGAACATCTGTCCAGGGACAGAGGGGACTGGAGGGAGTTTTTCAGGGGACTTCACACTGTATGTTCCGAGATGGAATACTTTAAAAGCATCAGATCAGATGCAGACAGTAAACACAGAAAAAGTACTCTGACTAATGCTTTTGTAAAATATTTTAAAAACATGCAATAATCTACATACATGTACTGTCATCTAAACACACCTATCGACCAATGAGAGCGCAAAAAAACATCAATCTTGCACCGTCATGTACAGTATGTATGAACAGAATTAATTTCTGATGCCTGCATTTTACATATTAATTTTTTACATTTGGTTTCATTTACAGGATTTGTTTGCAGTCGGGGAGACCTGTCAGCCAGTGGATGCTGTCACAGCACTGGTGAAAGTACAACACGTTACGAGTGCTCAGATTGTCAAAACAATAACTGCTGTAGTATTTATGAACACTGTGTTTCCTGTTGTCTTAATCCTGAAAATGTAAGTTATGTTTTTTATTTGACCTTCAACAATTAAGTAAACTTTTTTAATAATTTCCTTGAGTCTTGCCAACATTTTATTCCTTCAAATAACTGACAGTAAATAATTCTATCCTCAAATATTGTTTCAAGAAAATTAATTGTAAATAAGTAGAATTAATAACAATATTGTAGTGAATTATTATGACTTTTGCAGAAGAACCTCCTGGGGCAAGTTTTGAAACTTGGATCTTCAGTACCTAATGTGATATCAAAGTCAGTCAGTGATCAGTTTGAGCTGTGCTTGGTCAAATGCCGTACTTCTTCAAAAGTAAGTGAATGCCACTGCCTGTTTAATTCAGCTTCAAGTAGCATTCATTAAGTTCCTTGTTGCCTGCAGGTAGGGTGAAGCACTGGGTTTGATAATGGACCAGTTTAAGGAAAGCACCCTTAAGCACTGCATTTGTACATTTTTATTGTTCAATAATATTAACTGTACATACTTAATTAATACTTTTTCTTTGACATTTGTTTGCAGAGTGTATGGCATGAAAATTCATACAAAGATAAGTTGTTCAAACACTGTTTTGGACTGAGTGGCCCAGACTTTGCTACTATGTAGCTGTACTTGCTTTCTTCACAAGAAAAGAGAAACTTATAATAATATTGTTGACAACCAAAATAATAAAAGTAGATGAAAACTTAGTTATTTAGGGCTTTGAAACCATCTGGACGTAATATTATTTTTGTTTGTGTTTAATCTGTAAATTAAATTTTAAAGCTCTTACTAGAATTTTAAGATATTTAATATCTTTGTTTTATAATTGATGTAGGAACTGTAATTAATGTCCACTTGACAGTTTTCCGTTTTATCACCTGAGTTAAACTTTTAGTTAAAAGTGACTATAATTATTCTGAAGTCAATTATTCTTTACCTTAATAGTCTTACTAAACAAAAATCTACCCAAAACAAGCAACCTCAAATAATAATTTTCTTGAACATAATATGTAAATTTGTTGAAACTGGAGTATACTAAATATTTCTAAGAAGATAGTTATTAAGGACGAAATGAGTTTACGATAAGTTGGATAGTAGACCTTACCAAGTTTGTGAATTTGTACAAGTCATCATTATAAAGATTTGTTGAACGTAAAATAGTGCAATGTACAGTGTACAGCTAGTGAAAATTAAAACTTGAATTGTTGTGTTTAAGGCTAAAATTTAATAATTAAACATTTGTTAAGGTTACCACTTTGTATTTACGGTAGCTAAGAAGAAATATCACTTTTAATTGAGTTGCTGAATTGCATTCTAAACATCCAATAATGAGCAGTGAAGTTCCTTACAAGCTTGTGTGGATGGATTCCTGCCTGCAAGAAACACTTCTACCAGCCTCTCCATGGACTAAGGTAATTATTTCAGTAGGTTACCCCCATCACCCAATATTGCAAGGCTTTCAAAATGTTTTGAAGTACACTGTAGGTGTCAGAAACTGTGATGTGTTGAATGTTATTGTCATCAGCTGATTGCTATGACTGATTGAATTGGTATGACTGGAATAACTGATGAGATAGGATAGCGGAGCTCCAGCATGCAAAGTGCGGCATTGGAGTACCATGGGTTTCGAAAGCCATCAAACTGAGATGAAAGCCATCAAGCTGTACTCCCGTACAGACTCTGGGGGAAGGGGAGGGGAGACCCATACTCAAGAAATAGGCCTTGGTTAATCAAGGTTAACGTAAGCTGACATCATTTTAATGTAATTAAATGCAATTTAATGGAGTTAACAACAAAGAGCGCTTGCGTTCCCTTGGAGTCAGCGGTGTCAGCACGTATGCGCATGCGTCAATGCCATGTGCTTTCAGCTTGTAGCGTAGCATTCCAGGAGGCGTTCCGTTTAGCGTTCCATCTTGGCGTAGCGTGGCAGCTCGATGCCCTGGCAGTTCTTCTATCAGCGTTACAGTTTCTTCGAGTCCTTTTTCCTGTTTTGTGCTGTTATTTTGGCTTGTTTTTTTTGTTTTTCCGCGTACTCTATGAGTCAGCTTTCGGGGCGATCGACGAATAACAGCGCCGCCGCCATGTTGGATTCTTCGCAGTTGGAGACTTCCTCAGGAGTTTCTTCTTCAGTGGCAAGTTCCGTGGTTTCGTCGGCTCCGGTAACCTCGCCCCCATCCTTTGTGCTGTCCGCTCAGGATCTTTCGCAAGCTTTCTCTCGGGCGCTCGGGGATTCGCTGCCTCAAATTCTCGCAGCCGTACAAAACCAAACGAGTCAGCTGTCTGCTTCGAACGTCACCACAATGGGAAGCATGCCGTCGAGCACGTGCACACCTTCGCCGTCCTTCCTTGTTAGTTCTTCGCCAGGTTTTACTGCTGGGCCATCGCCAGGTAATTCTGTTGTACCTTCGTTTATTTCAACCTACTGTACCTTAAGCAATTCGTCGCTTTCACGTCCATCGTTGTTTGGTTCCTACGGTGCCTCGAGCGGAGCGCTTCCCGCCACCGGCCAGTTTTTCTCTCCACCGCCCCCTGCATCCACCGGGGTGCACTCGGCCTCTTCGTTGCTTCACAAGCCTTTTGTCGTCGGCCCAGGGTATTCGCCAATCCCGGAGAAGCTGGTGTCGAAAATAAAGGCCGGGCAGTTCGTTGAGCTGGCGGACTTGCTACCCGAAAATGTCAAGGCCCAGGATACGGACCCCCAAGCGTACTTGAATGGAAACCTGCTCATCGCTTCCAAGAAAAGGGTTCGAGAAATAACAGACATTGTAACTTGGGTGGAAGCCTTTACAGTGTACATGTGGATCTTCTGTTGTTCCTACCCAGCCAGATGGCACGACATGACCCAGTACAAGCTATTGATTTTGCAGACCGCTCGCCGGTTCTCCGGCAGGGCCTGGCTTCATTATGACACAGCCTTCCGTAAAGATGCGGCGGCGTCAGGTCTGTCTGACTGGTCCCGTATGAACAGTGACCTCTACAACTTTCACACGTGCTCGCCACAACAACAGCATCAGTTACCTACCACTTCTGCTTCGCCTTCTAGATCCGTAGCCTCAGCGTCCACATTCTGCCGGTCCTGGAATAATGGCTCCTGCGCCTGGCCCTTTGGTCAATGTAGGTATCGCCACTGCTGTGAGAGGTGTGAAGGAGAGCATCCTAGTGTCAACTGCCCCTTTCGGGCCTCATCGTCATATGCTCAGCGCTCACGATCCTCTTCTCCGCCACGGAGCAAACGCCAGCGGCGTTGAGACGGTGGCGAGGACCCCCTCCTCTCCATCGAACATTGTAAATAGTGTACAGTTGTGTCGTTCATTTTCTCTTTCACATAGTTTGGTTCCAGTTCCTGTTCCTGTTCATGTTGTTGCATCTTCAGCAGAAGTTTCGCTGGCTAGCCTCCAGCCTCAGGGAGTCTCAACCCAGACCCCCCAATCCAGTTCGTGTTTGGTTACCAGTTCCTTTCGGCAAGACCTGGTTCCCCCTTCTGGGGTGACCCCCATTGATGCACAAAAACTTTGGTGCGAACTTCGTTTTCACCCTGACCAAGGCAAAGTGGACTATGTAATTACGGGTCTCACAAAGGGTTTCCGTCTTGGTTTTGACTCCTCGGTGGTATCCTTAAAGTCTGCGGTTCAGAACATGCCCTCAGCATCCCTTCAGCCATCGGTGATCAATCAGTACCTACGTTCAGAGCTAGAGAAAGGTCGCGTAGCAGGCCCCTTCCCTGTCTCCCCAACTCCAAACCTTCACGTCAGTGGCTTTGGAGTGATTCCAAAAAAACATCAACCTGGAAAGTGGCGCCTCATTTTAGATCTGTCCAGTCCTTTCGGCCATAGCGTCAATGATGGCATTTCAAAAGAACCATTTTCGGTGCAGTACATGAAGGTAGACGATGTTATTAGCGGGATCATGGGTCTTGGCCGAGGTACACTCATGGCAAAATTTGACGTCGAGAGTGCCTATCGCAACATCCCAGTCCACCCAGAGGACCGCTATTTACTTGGCATGAAATGGCAGGGCAATTACTTTGTCGATATGGCTCTCCCTTTTGGGTTACGTTCAGCACCGTTCATTTTTTCGTCCGTTGCAGATTTGTTAGAGTGGATCCTCAAGCACAATTACGGCCTGAATTTCCTCTTGCATTATCTTGATGATTTTCATACATTGGGTCCTCCAAACTCTCCTGTCTGCCAGAACAACATTGATACTTGCGTACGGCTCTTTAAGGAGTGGCGTATTCCACTTCACCCAGATAAGCTGGAGGGACCTTCCACCTGCTTAACTGTGCTAGGTATTGAGTTGGATTCACTCACCCTCCAAGCTCGTCTTCCACGTGACAAGTTTGAGCGTATTGCTGCCCTACTGGAATCCTGGTCTTCCAAACGGCATTGTACGAGGAAGGAGTTGGAATCTCTCATCGGCACCCTCCATCATGCATGTAAGGTCATACCCCAGGGGCGTACTTTTCTACGCCGAATGATCAACTTGTTGTCAGCATTCCGGCGAGACGACCATCCCATCAGGCTTAACAGAGAGTTCCACTTAGACCTTTCCTGGTGGCGTGAATTTTTCCTCTCATGGGATGGCCTTAGTTTTCTACTCTCCCCCATCTGGGCTCCTTTACCCGACTTCTCGGTGTCATCCGATGCTGCTGGCGCTCTGGGCTACGGTGCGATTTCTGGCCATGAATGGTTCGTTGGAAAGTGGTCCATTGCTCAGCAACCTTTATCAATAGCGTACAAGGAACTCTTTCCGGTGGTTGTCGCAGCTGCGCTATGGGGCCACCGCTGGGCCTCTAAACGGGTGGAATTCTGTTCGGATAATATGGCGGTAGTCAGCGTTCTACGTTCGGGCACCTCAAAGGATCCGAACATGATGGTACTCCTTCGCTACCTATCCCTTGTCGCAGCACGGAACTCTTTTGCCTTTACTGCATCATACACTCCCGGGCAGGATAATTCTATTGCTGATGCATTATCCCGTTTTGATTTCCAGCGTTTCCACCATCTAGCTCCGCATGCAGTTCACGCGGCAACTCCAATACCCCCATCGCTGCTGGCCCAGCTTACCGTGATTTGACAGGAAAGTGCCAGTTCTACTTGGCTAATGGCCTTGCTCCTTCTACTTGTCAAGTTTATGGCTCGGCTCAACGCCAGTTCCTGGAATTCTGCAGTCAGGATATTCCTTCTGGTCTAAGTCACCCTCCACTACCTGCCAGCGAACAAACTTTGATGCGCTTCTGTGCCCACTTAGCAGATCGCGTTCATCACTCTTCCATTAAGGTTTATCTGTCAGCTGTTCGCTCCTTACACATTGACTATGGCTACCCAGACCCACTCACCAATTGTCTTCAACTTCAGCGTCTCTTAAGGGGGATTAAGCGACACCAGGGTTCAAATCTCCCTCGGCGCCAGCCAGTGACGGCAGACCTCATGACCGTTCTACACAAGTCCTTGGATTTATCTAAACCAGACAACATCATGCTGTGGGCGGCCTGTTGCCTCGGCTTCTTCGGGTTTCTTCGAGCAGGAGAATTCACAACGAACAGTTCTTTTGACCCTTCCATACACCTGACCACAGCGGATCTTCAAGTTGATTCCTCTTCAAACCCTCAAAGCTTTAGAGTGTTCATTAAATGTGCTAAGACTGATCCTTTCCGGAGTGGCTGTTTCATTTTCCTTGGCCGTGGCTCAGCACCCCTCTGTCCGGTATTGGCATTGACAAGCTACCTTCATCTTCGTGGACCTGGCAAGGGGCCCCTCTTCGTTTTCCAGGATGGCCGTCCTCTTTCCAGGGCCCTTCTCTCTTCGTTTCTGCAATCCACTTTACAGGCAGCGGGCATTCCTGGGAAATTTTCAGGTCATAGTTTTAGAATCGGTGCAGCTACAACCACCGCCCAGCGAGGCGTTCCAGACCACCTCATTAAGACCATGGGCCGTTGGTCAAGCGAAGCTTATCTTTTGTACGTGCGCACACCGGTGGATTCCATCCTCTCAGTAGCTGGCAGAATATCTTGACAGGTATGTAGCTTACTTTATCTAGTCGGTTCAGCAGCTGGGTGCCTCCGGACTTGGGTGTTGTGTTTTGGGGCTCTGGCTTCGCCTCAGCCATGAGCCCCATTCTCCGAGCTGGCTGTCGCTCGGCTCGGAGGTCCTTCGGCATGGCATGGGGGCTCATGGCTGGGTTGCCAGGATTTGCCAGCCATGGGAGCAGTCTTCATCTAGGAGCTGGCTGCCAATAGTGGAAGCTCCTGGATGTCTCAGGCACCCAACCTCCATTTTGTAGCGATGCAGTTGTTAAATGTAATTAAATGCAATTTAATGGAGTTAACAACAAAGAGCGCTTGCGTTCCCTTGGAGTCAGCGGTGTCAGCACGTATGCGCATGCGTCAATGCCATGTGCTTTCAGCTTGTAGCGTAGCATTCCAGGAGGCGTTCCGTTTAGCGTTCCATCTTGGCGTAGCGTGGCAGCTCGATGCCCTGGCAGTTCTTCTCCCACCCCTTCCCTCCCTCTTTCCACTGTTCCATCAGTGTGACGGGTGCCTGTTCCCCTTACTGTGTGGGGGCTCATGGCTGGGTTGCCAGGATTTGCCAGCCATGGGAGCAGTCTTCATCTAGGAGCTGGCTGCCAATAGTGGAAGCTCCTGGATGTCTCAGGCACCCAACCTCCATTTTGTAGCGATGCAGTTGTTAATGGTCAATTGATAGCTGCTGTCAAAACAAGGTATCTGCTGACCAGTGGCACATGACCCAGTTATGGGCTCAGTTGTAGACCTCGTTGGTTTGGAAGTTGACTGCTTACTGTTAATGTTTTCAGTGGATGGCAGGCTTATGTATTTTCACAAAAAAATTGGAGCTCTGCTTTTAGGCTTGACCAAGTAACTGGCTTCTTTTGAAGCTCCATTGTCAAGAAAGACAAAGAATTTCTGAGGTCATGATGCAAACTTGTCTTGAAAGCTGTCTAAGATTTATTTAGAAATGAGACCTTTTCTGAGACTTTGAAAACTGAGACTATTTAATCATACCATTGTGGAATGGTTTGATTAGTTTCATTGAAATAATCATTATTAGTAATATAATAATTATAATGTTTTTTATAAGCACTGTCAGGTTATACACCGTACTTTATATTCTGAAATTTTTTTTACTGTCAAATATTCTCAGGATTTAACAGCTCTTATAACATACTGCTCTAAAGAACACTTTCAATTCATAATTATTGTACAATTTGACATCAGATTAGAGATGCAGTAAGAAACAGGTTGGCCAGTAAAGTGGAAGTATTTTGTGACACTTGTCAAAGTGAGAGAATTCAGCCCTTGTTGGATCTACTGGGAAAGCAATTTATGGAAACATTTCTTCCTGATGTGTACATACTACACAATAACCAGGTGATAAATTGCTTAAGAAATAATAGTTTTGTTATTAATTTTGTGACTCTCCCTGGTCTGTTATAAAGCTAGTATTGGTGTAACAACAATTAAATTGTTAGGGAATCCTGACAAAACACTTGTTGCGGATTACAGTCGAACATGGAAAACTGGCATATTCCTAAACTAAATTATTTATTTCTGGAATGTTTGCTGTTTCAACACGTCTTGATTTGTAGGTAAAGCGGCCAGAAATTACAGTGTTTGTATGGGAATCTAATGAGAGAGAACTTTTTAAAAAAAATTTGCACAATGTATGAATCACATTAATATTTTAAAATACTAGGCAGAAGATTGTATTCACCAAGTTTAAAGGATGTAGCTGGGATGGAAGATGCTCTGTTAAGTTTTTAATTTTCCAGCATTTTTCTGTAAATTTGGGTGGGTTGACATGGTTTACGGGAAAAATTACAGTATTTCTTCTGTTAAGAACTAACTGAAATCAACAGGGCATACCAGGCACACCTGCCTCATCAGAATCCCATGAAGTAGAAGCGCAGGCCTGGCTCAGAACTACCTTTCAAGAGATAATAGGCAGCCTTGGGTTGGATTGGAGAGGTGAAGAAGATGCTGTGTCTCGTGACATGTTGGAGTTTGTGGGGTTTACACAGCAAGCAGTATACAGAGGGATGGAAAGGGAACTGGCTGCAGTGGAAAGGAAAGATGCTGAATACCAAGAGAAAGTAAGCTCTGCAAGTCGTCATCTTTTTTGGTATGCTTTTTGGTTTACAGTGGACAGTGACTGTTTGATGTCAAAAAGGTGTCCAGTTCATTAGATTACTAGACATATACAGCAGGTTAAGTCTGCATATGAGCCTAGTGGCCAATCAGACTGGAGCGTATCCTGGTTTCCGTAGCACGAAGCAACTGAGAGTATTGCTTCCCCCACTTCCTCCCCCCCTAGATATCATGTCCAACATTTGTAATACAACTATTAAATAAAGACACTGCATGACACATTTGCCAATATTGATTTAACTTGTAGCATAATTTTTTCCACCTAGAATTCACTTGATAGCAGACAGCCAGTTCTTCTGGGAAGCAGTCATCAAAGCTTCACTCTTGGCAAAGCTGTGGCTGCTCTTCTGAAAAAACATCCTTCTCAGCTGGGCCGCATTTGTGAACAGCTGCAAGGACGACAGCTGCCTAATTCACTGCGGCACCTGATTTGGTATATGAGACTTCAGTGGAAAAATATAGACAGTATACACTCTCCTAAAGACTTGGAAACTGAATTGGAGGAAATCAACTCGCAATTTAAAACCTCCCTATCATGGGGTTTAAAAGATCTTGGTGTCTCAAGTGCAGTCCACTCGCCAATAGCTGGGGTTATAAAGCATGCTGTTACAGAAGCATATAAATACAGACCAGGTCTACACAGCGAACTTGTATCAGAGACACAGATACGGCAAGCAGTGGACGCATTGAATGTGTTGTATGTTTACAACAGGACCTATGAGCCACAGTATGCTTTGCTAGTTTATCCACTGACTTGCACTTTTCAAGATGAACACTTAGAATCTGGTAGGTCAAGACTGGTTTATTTTTTCTAGTAATTACAGTATACATAGAGATGTAATTATATTTGAAAAGCAATATGTCTCCCAGTGTCTTATCATAATGGCCAAAAAAATTACTGTCTAGGAAAAGTAGATTTTCTTGGTTGGGAAACACCTTTTTCATATTTGTCCAAGGGGCAATTGTAAAGATATGCTTCCTTCTGATAAAGTTATGATTTTAAATGAAAAAAAGTTAACTTGGACAAGCACATAACTGTCCCAGGCAAGCATAATTTGAGTCATCGTTTTCTTTAGAGCCCTGTATCAGAGATGACTGTTCTACCCAATTAACTGAAAGCACTCATCAGTTCAACAGCACCTCAATAATCTCTATAGTCAGTGTAGTTGCTGCAGTCGCTGTATTCAGTGTAGTCACTGCAGTCAGTGTAGTCAGTGTAGTTGCTGTAGTTGCTGTAGTCAGTGTCATCTCTAGTCAGTGTAGTCGGTGTAGTCAGTGTAGTTGGTGTATTCAGTGTAGTCGGTGTAGTCAGTGTAGTCAGTGTAGTCACTGCAGTCACTGTAGTCACTGTAGTCACTGTAGTTGGTGTAGTCAGTGTAGTTGCTGTAGTTGCTGTAGTCAGTGTCATCTCTAGTCGGTGTAGTCAGTGTAGTTGGTGTATTCAGTGTAGTCGGTGTAGTCAGTGTAGTTGGTGTAGTCAGTGTAGTCAGTGTAGTCACTGCAGTCAGTGTAGTCGGTGTAGTCACTGTAGTCACTGTAGTCGGTGTAGTTGGTGTAGTTGCTCTGGTCAGTGTAGTCGGCGTAGTAGTGTAGTCAGTGTAGTCGGTGTAGTTGGTGTAGTCGGTGTAGTCAGTGTAGTTTTTGTAGACAGTGTAGTCAGTGTAGTCGCTGCAGTCAGTGTAGTTGCTCTAGTCAGTGTACATGTAGTCGGCGTTGTAGTGTAGTCAGTGTAGTCTGTGTAATCACTATAGTCAGTTCAGCCAGTGTAACTATGCAAAGATATGGTTATCCATTGATTTGTCACAATTCCAAGATTTCAAACCGAACCTCATAGCAAATGCACATGCTTATTCAACTTTCAGCTTCCGTCATTTAACATCAGTGCTTTTTTACTAAAAAAAATTCACCAGAAAAGGTGTGGGGGCCAGGGCTCCAAGAACCCCCCTCTGGCTACACCCCTGTACATAAATAATTTTAACGATAATATATTTGTACAGATAGAATATAAAGAAGAGAATAAATTGTGTTTTTTTTGTTATTTCAGTTAATGAGGTCATGCCTGGCCTCTAACTGTCACGAACAGTATTCATTAATGGTTAACCGCTCTAGCTAACTTTTAATTTTTCAGGAAGATTAGGTGTCGCCCACAAGCTTGCAATTTCCCTTCACCTGTTGCTGAAAAACTGTTTTCCAACAAGGCTTCAAATCTTCAGCATGGCTGATCATGTCATGCAAAGACTTCAGCAAGAGGATGAGGAATTATGTAGCTGCCTTGTCACTGAAACAAAAAAGAATGTTACGTTTGACGCAAGAGAATTCCTGGTGAACTTTATTCATACTGAGAAAGAGAAGGCCATGCTGGCAGAAAGACAAGCAGTGGGAAGTTCATTTGAATCATTGCCATCAGATGCCAAGGAGCTACTCTTTCACCCAGCCATGTTTATTAGAAAGTGGATAGGGGAGGTACAGTGTGCATTCACTATAATTATGATTAAGTTCAACTATAGTTTGAGTGTAGAAAAGAGAACTTGGAAAATATAACTTTTAGCACGATAGGACCCCTTTCTGCCAAATGGTATATGATATCTGGCTGTGTAATCAAGTCATTGAGGACATAATGCATCGGTTTGTTGGTTTGAGTGTTGGGTTTTGTGGAGAGAGGACATCTGGGGGCAAGAATCATCTACAAACGCAACCCACATACGTGTAGGTCACATTGGTGGGAGCAAGTGCTCCCCACTTACTCAGTTCATCGGGAGACCTTTTAGGTTGAGCTTTATTTAGTCCTTTGCTGTTTTTTCTTTCTTCCCTCAGGGATTTGTTGGGGTTCTAGGAGTTCATGCAGTTATGCTGGTGTGGGATCAGTGCTTCATGTGTGGCTGGCAGCCCAGAATGATGGAGAATACGTGCCTTGTTATACTGCAACTCCTGAGAAGCCGCATCTTACAAGCTGAAGGGTATTCTGACATCAGAACAGTTTTGTTAGATCAGCCATCTGAGTTGCTCACTTTGGATGTTCAACAAGGGCTGTCATATCTTAGCAATGGTGGAGCATTAAGAGATGTTGGATCACTAAGAATGTAAGTGTATTTTCATGACTTTGCTGATGACCATTTTAATTTATACTTTCCTTTATTCATGTAAATAGTTGATGTGAAACAATTATCCTGTGAAATCGCACAGAATATCACCTGATACTTAGCCGACAAGGCCTTAGGCTGATTTTGGCTAAAATTAGGCGATATTCTGCAAGATTGAGCAGGATCATTGATTTATTATTCAACAATTTGTCAATGACGTGCCTTTCTCAGCCTGGAAAGTTGCCATTATGCGGCACTTTGCAAGACTTCGACCGAATTATCGTAACTTAGTACCTATATCGCAGAATATCCATCAGTAGCAGTTGACAGATATTGAGAGGAAAATGACCATATATGGGCAACATGACAATTTGTTGAATAATAGTGGTAGATATATGTAAAGGGCATTCATCTTGTCTGCAACAATAATTATAGTTATTTGCTCAAATTCTCAGAATCAAATGAATATAAAATAGTAACTAAAATACTTTTTATATGTTACTTAAATCAGTTTTAAGTATGACTGATATTTCAATCTTGAGTTTGAAAGTCAGAGTGAAATTCTAAGAGATATAATTATTGTTAATATGTCTAAGGAATATGTGAATCTCTACTGGCGTGTTTCTGTTTTTATAATAATTATTAAGCAAACACAGTTGGCTGGGAGGAGTAAGGGGCTCTGTGAGGACAGGGGTGAAGAGGTAACTTGGATGAGTCCAACCAAATTACAGGGAAGTTTTAATTTACAATCGAATACTTCAATACTTTTGTAGGCCTTCACAGCTTCCTTCAGTGTCAGAGCATGAAGGAATTGTTCCCAGTGCAGAACCCTCAGTGTCGGCATCCCACCATTCATTAGTATCCAGGCCTGCTAGCAGACGCTCTACTTCAAGAACACCACTTCAAGTTGAGCCTGTGGAATTATGGGTGGCTCAGAGTAGAGTGACATTACCTTCCACAGAAATAACTACATATCGTGACTCGTTTGATGTTTACATTGACGAAGTCAGATTTATCCCAGACAGTGCTACCATTATAAAGGTGATTTAATGTCACGCACAATAGAAAAGACAAATGTGTATGGGAGAAAAGGTTGGGGAGTAGCCAAGTGTTGTCCAGGACCCGAGCGCTGCCTGCCACATGCAAGGCCAGTCGAGTGTCAGCGAGTGGCATGGAAGACCATGAGATGGGTGTGACAGAGAAAAAGCTGCTGGCAGCAGCATGTCCCCATGCCAAGCTCCCGGAGGGTAGATAAGCAAGGGGAAGTGGTCGTGGCCACTGTAGCTCACCCAAGCTAACGACCCCGGCAGTGCTACATAACAGAGTGCAAAAGAAAAAAAAGCATGTGGTGGGTGGATGGGGTAAAGATAACGAAAACCACCTTTCACCATCACTGGGAGTAAATGCGAGGAAAAACCTGATCACCCCACAAGAGGCTAACATTATTGGTCAATGGGTGGTGCGCACGTGCCATTATTGATTTAATTGGCTGCCAAAATAGTGGCGTGATGAGGTGATACAAAGTACAAAGAAAACGCCTGCAGGAAAAGTACTAGGGAGAGTCAAGCGCGGGAAAGTCAATTGAGCTAAACATTAACTTCCGTTTATGCACAGGCAGAAACAGCCATCAAAAAAGCACTGTAATTTTCAATTTTGTCATAAAAGTGCAAGGCATAGAAGCCCTTGCAAAAGCAATGTGTACTGAAATATTATTGCATTGCATGCTCTGTTGTGTGATAAAAGGTGAATAGTGTTCAAGGTTTGTAACTTGTTTATAATATTAAATACAGTTCTAAGAACTAAACTTTCTTTCCTGCTGAAAACTGCTGTGCAATCCATTGCCAAGATTTTTGCATTAACTCTGCTGGCATGGATTCTCTTTCTATTCAAGGCGAATAAAACCACTTTCAAAATTGGAATTTTCCTTTGGTCACACAGTAATAAAGTTAGGGGCCTGGCTAAAAGGGCAGGCAGCCAGGTTTACAAATATACTAATGCAAGTTTAGAGGGGGTAAGTTTCTAAAGAAACTGTGGTGCTGCGGCGGTGGGAAGTATAACAATATAATTTGGTTTTATCAACTGGGTTGATAATGTCAATTGGCCACCGTAAAGAGATTCAAGAGCTGACGTTTCGAGCATTAGCCCTTCGTCGGAGCGAAGGGCTAACACTCGAAACGTCAGCTCTTGAATCTTTTTACGGTGGCCAATTGACATTATCAACCCAGTTGATAAAACCAAATTATAATATTAATACAAGTTTAGCTCGGTACACACACATACATGTACACTGGACACAGAACACATACATGTAGTGAGCACTTTGGTAAGGCTACAGAATGAATAGGAGGAATGTGCTGCTGAAAGGACCTTGCATTCTAGGGCATTGCAGGTTAATATGTGTAGATTATTGTTTCTCTGGTTACTCTTGTCATGGCAACCAGCTTGCAACAATAACATGTGCCACACCTGTTTACTCTTCCATTTGTTGATGCCTAGTACTCTACTTCAGAACATTTTGAAACCCTTGCAGGCATCATAGTGATGGATTTGCTTTCAGCAACTGTTTTGTAATCAATCTATATTCTTACATCTCAGGTTACTGGCCGCATCTTGGACACTTTCTGGAAGAAGCCTAAGACTTTGGACGCTCCCGACATTGAAGCATTCCCACTGTTTGATTCGTCGGCACGCTCACCCAAATTCCAGTATAAATACACTGTGAAGGCCCCTGCTGGTGGAATCACAGGAGATGCTGTGCTGCTGATTAGAATCTATACCCTTGATGTTAACAGTGGAGAATTAGTTGTTATTGGAAATAGCATTATCAGGATCTTTAATGAAAGTGAAAATGATGAGGTACATGTTCACTGATTTTTGTTTGCGGCATGTTGGCGTTAAATTAGTCTGAGTTCCGCACACAGCCTTTCAATGATTGGCAAATTCTGGTGTACAAACCCAACTTAGGATTCTGATTCCTTTTTGTCATGATCATGGCCATAGCCAATGAACCCCTATAACAGAAACAAGCAAAATAGTGCATAACCATCCAAATATACCAATCACATCCGACAGTTGAAACTTTAAAACCAGTTTAAAGTGCTCTTATGATGAAATTTTTGATATCCATTTTTACTTTTTATTTTCATTAATAATACGACTTTTTCAGGTATCTTGCCAAATTTAAATTTTGGACTTCAATTTCTGATAATTTACGGACACCATTATTATTTTCCTTGTTCCAAGCTATGTTTGAGAATTTGAGGAAATGATGTCATTTTCTCAAAATACCTCACAGGTTGAAATTATAATAACAATAAGTACAGAAATTTTCACGAAAAAGAATAAAAGCTTTGGACATTTTATCGTAGTGCAATTTTATGTTATAATTTTATTCATTATAATTTCAACCCATGAGGCCAGGAGGGGACACACACTCCCCCTGAAGATGGGAATAAGATCTCACTATGCAAAGTAGACTAACCATCTGCACATGCATTAAGAGAAAAGTACTATTTTATTGCGTTGAAGATGGTCATGTGTAATGTTTTGTAACTTCTTCTACACTTATAACGAATAGGAGAAATTAACAGACGTCTTCAGCTATGCTCTCTAAATACATGCTGTAGCAATTGACTGGCACTGACGTTTGTGTTAGATCAGACTTTTTCCCTTCTGCATATTACAGTACTGCAGTACTTGAATTTTGCAAAGTCCTCACCCATAATTAACATACTTTGTACTTTTTCTGTTTTTCTTTTTAGTGGCAACTAAATGCTGGAGGACATCAGCTGCCCCTGCGGCATATTCTTCCATCCACTGTGGCCAGACTAACAGTGGAGGCTTTTGACAGCCTCACTAAGGTTCCAGTTACCTCAATTCTCATCAGGCTTTTGCCTTATTCTGAGGTTGGTTTCTTCTTCCAATGTGGGCATAGAACTTGTATGTGTACGTTATTGTTGCTGTATACGTTGGGTGTCAAATCTTTTTCCCTCTAGTTGATTTTGATTGTGATGCACTTTCACCCTAAGCTGCAAACACAGAAAGGTTTCCACCATTTCTTCAGGAATGTGAACAAAAGCTTGAATTCCATGATTTGTGTCCCAGGCTACCCTCACACCTCTCTGACAGGATAATAATAATATTATTAACTTTTAAATGGTTTGAATGACATTTGAATCTGGGAGCAAAGTCAGTTGTGAGCATTAGGACAATTGCTCCCAAAGTGTGGCTTTATAGCTCAGATGGTTTTTTCGGAGATTGTAGACCATTTCCATACTTGTAGCTTGCTGAATTTTTTTCAGGCTTCTTTAATTCCCAATTGCTGAAAATGAAGATTCATTTCTCACTGCATAAGCTTAAATATATCACTCCTAAGAGAAGTGCGAGTCTAGAAAAATAATTATGCAGTCACTCTTTATGTCAGGAGTTCATAGAATTCCCTGGCTACTCTAGTGGATTCTATGCAAGTGATCAGTGCAGGCCAAATGATTCAGAGTGGCGCATATTCAGAAGGTTCCAGCACCATCAAGCATACCCTCCAACTGTAAGGGAAGCTGTGCGTGATGTCAAAGAAGGAGAGGCAGATCAAGATGCTGAAGGTGAAAATTAATATGGACACCCACTATGTGTACCTGGTTTACTATCATGAGCCAACAGCTATGCTCTGTTTTGGTTCCTTTGCAACTTCTTTCATGATAATTCATGCTAATAATTGTGGGATGTGCATACAGTGTATCCATGTCACCTTTAGGGTTCTTTATTATTGTGAAATTTGAATTTGCTTTTTGAACCAAAATGTGTGTTGCAATAGACCTTTTACATGCCGTGTGGGGAATGGGCAGTGGAGGTATACAGGGGACGCCCCTTCCCTAACCGAATTTTTTGTTGTTACTACTTGTTTGACGCTGAAATTCTCGCATCGATAGGATCGCATATTATCACTCAACTGAGTAATAGTTTGGACCCCCATTTTAAAATAGTGGTGCCCAAATTCCTGCATGACATGTAAAAGGTCTACTGGTGTGGTGAAAAGTGTGTAAACCACCTTAAAATTGCAGTTCATATTAGCGTGTATGTAAAGTAAAACTTCTGTACGTAGATTTATTCTCAACGTGATAATGTAAGCACAACAGTATGTATGTTTGTAAGTAAGTATGTATGTATGTTTGTGTTAGTGGTTGCAATAAAAAAAAAATAAATAAAAAAAATTGCAGCTCAGTACTGTTATCCCTTCTTCTTACATGTAATTGTTTTACTGAAAGATTGCACTTGCAAGACTAAGAGGAAGCTTTCTACTTTCCTTTGTACTTAAAATTAATACAATTCAAGTGTTCAGACACTCAAGTGACTAAAATGTGGTTTAAACAGTATGTACCTCTTTATAAATCTTCTCTATTTAAGGCTTTGATTTCACAAGTAATCAAGATGTTACTCAGTATTATCAACGAAGGACAAGCAAGCATTTACTTATGAGACAGCCGGCCAAGTCAATGGACCTTGTCAGAGTTGTGCAGTACGACCAAAAACAAGTAAACATAAATTATTTTATCTTGCATGTAAAATTGATTGTTCAGAGTTCAGAGTATTGTCATTATAATTTTGCTGTATTTTTACTACAATAAATTCTTCATAGTCATTGACGTGAATGCAGGAAAGCTTTGTAGAGCATTTTTTACTCACATAGCCTGCGATGGTCATATTGGATTGTCGAAACAACAGACAATGTATTCTATTGTTTTGTTATACTGTCTATTTAAATGTTTGTCAGTAGTTCAAATACCGTACTGTATTATAATAGTAAAGAGCAAAAGTAAAAAATAAAGTTTAATTACTGGAGGATTACTGGTAACCAATGTGATCATATGAATGATGCCATATGAATACACTCTACTTAAGATATAATAATATTTGTTGTGGGTTAAATTTATCCCTGGTTTAAAATTTTTTAAACCAGTTTGATCTTAACTTCCCTTTGTTTCAGATTATGCTAATCAACATGAGACAATGAGAAATGAAAATCAAACTGGATTAAAAAATTTTAAACCAAAGATCAAATTAAACCACAACATATACATTCAATAATCACTGAGAGGCAAATGTCCTTGTAGATTTTTGTTAGCTTATAACAATGGCTTTGAGTTATGTTTAGCAGTAGCTTTGCTTAAATAATATAAACTTCCTTCACTCTATAGGGTCTGTCACTGACAATTGAACAGGCATTTGGCCTTCCTAACACAGCCTTTGTGAATGCCCTTGTTCATGTCTCTCCTGGGCATGATGTCCAAGCTAAACAAGCAACAGAGGAAGGATATGGTGGGGAAGAGAAGGCAGTGACAACACGACGTGACTTCAACAGCTATCAGAGAGCTCCCAAATGGATTGATCCACCCATAGTAAGTATTTATTTTGACCACAGGTGCCACATTTCCGAGGTGTAGTGGCCTAATAGTGATGTGCTGGGTTCCGGATTGAGTGATTTGGGTTTGAGCCCTGGATGCATTTTGTTCTTTGGCAAGATACTTTACTGTCACAGGGCCTCTCCTCATCCAAGTGTATAAATGGATAGCGGTAACGCGATAACCCCATGATTAATTAGCATTCCATCCAGGTTGGTTGATAGGACTCCTGCCCGAGAGCCACAGTGACTTGTTCTTCATGCACAGGCCTTGCTTGCTAAAACGGACTTATAACCAGCTTTGGGGATGAAAATGGCATTATTTACCATTGATAGGAAAGGCTGTGGGTAACTAGGACTAGCATTACATCCACGTAGGAGTAGAAATACTCCTAGTCACTTAATGTTGCAGAAACCTCAACTAGTCAAGTGCCAGCCACATGACCAGCTCACTCAAAAAATGACCAAAAGACAGTGACATGTACTGCTGTTTTAAGTAAGTCTTATTGCATTGTACAGGTGTTTCACCCTTTCAGAGATGACAGGACAGTTCTGGTAATCAGACTGTGCTCACTTGATGCGTCATACACTCCTCGTGTTGATGTAACAGGACCAGGCTCTGTTGTGGGACCAAGGGGCAAAAGTCTGTCTCCAGTGCCATTTGCATGGACTGTTCTTCAACTGTTCTCAAAGTAAGACAGTACAAATATGCGCTTTCAAATTTGTTATTTCTGAGCAAACATACCTACCAGTAATCAGAATGTTGGGTTGCTTATGATGATGATGATGCTTATGATGTTAATGATTGTGTGTAACTTAAATATTATTATTGTTATTAATAAATTGCTATACACAGATTTTGTGTATAGGAAGAGCATAAATGGGTACCAGCAAAACAATGCTGGTGGGTAACCCTGCGATGGACTAGCACCCCATCCTTACAATCCCTGATTCTCTCGCAGGGAATCATGGTAGCTGTATTCATCTTTGCGCAGAAAGTCTCAAGGAAATCTCGAGGATGTTGTGGGCGTGATGAATACAACTACCATGATTCCCTATGCACAAGTCTCACAGAGGGAATCGGGGATTAAATCAAATTTAAAGAAGTAGGGTCACAGAGTTGGCTTGGCCAGAAGCCTTATTTTTCTTCCTGCTTTCTCGTTGCCCTATCTTCAGCATGGCAAGATACCTCCTCCTGCAATGTGCACTGTAAATATCACACTTTTTCATATCTTCACCACCCCCCCCCCCCCCCCCCAATTCATCTATTTCTTAGATCCAGTATCTTCACTCTGTTAGACCTCAAGCAATCATTTTAACTATTTTTTCTTACTTTATTTTACTTCGTGTATTTTACTAGCAACTGCATTTGAAATTATATTTTTCTAAACAACAGGGAGTATGTGAATGCTGGCGTACATTACTTACCACTCTTTGAAGGATCTCCAAGCCCAGTAAGATACTGATCAGAAATCTAACATCATAGGCATGCAATGCATACAAATAGCTATGTAGTGTTACCCGTTGCACGCATTACGTCTAAGATTTTACTTAGCAATAACAGACTATGAGCCTTAGTTTTCTATTGAGTGAATAGTCAGTGAACACTCTGTTCAGATTCCTGTATTTCTAATAGAACTCACTGAGTGTCTATTAAAATTTATGTTACAGTGTAGCCAGCAAACTTTATATTCACATTCACAGCCAATATTAATTTTTTCCTTTTGATGGTGTCAATTGAAGAGTTTCAGTTAATCATGGTTGCTGTTGCCTTTTTCAGACCTTCTTAGACTTTCTATCCAATCATCCAGTGGACACTAGCTTGAGGGAAGCAATCAATCAACAAATTCACTCTTTGCTGGTAAAATTTCATAGTGTCAAATGCCATATTTTGAAAAAAAAAACTTTCTTTAGTAGCCAGGGATAGTTGTGTGGAGGAACAGAAAAATGTCAAAATCGAAACTTCTAGTCAGGTCCCAGTTGTCCTGCATTACAATTTGCCTGTACACTTTGGATGCCTGACAACTTAATATAGCCGAGGTTCGCAAGTGATACCCACTCACAATAAACTTGATTCATATTTGTGTTTATAGGGCACCTCGTGCATGGCTGTTCGTCTTTGGGATGCCCACTATTCACAAGAGGACTGTTTCCCATTACCTGTAAGCAGTGTATTCTACCTTGGAATTTATTGTTTGTTAATGGTTTCTTGTCTCCAACATTTATTAAATTTGGAGACCAATCTAGGGATCCATGGCTTAACGTTTTTACTCCTAAAAGATATATTTTCAATTTCCTGGTGGCTGTTATTGCATTGAGGCTACGGTAACATATTCCTTAGTTAAGAAGGTATGAAAATGAGACGAAAGAGTTAACGTGTGCATTGGTGAAAAAAAATTAATGCAGAATGACCTTTTTACCTCATTGGCATGTGATTCTCTAAACCACTGAGAACTGCAATAACAGCTGTTAAGCATAATATTATACTCATGATTTGCTTACAAATTCGAGCAATTCCATTGCCAAGGCTAGGAAAGAATTTGAATACTGTACACAAGAATTGTAAGACGTCTCATCTAAAAGCTTCTTTCAACACTGTCAAGGACATGTAAAAATGGCTGATAACTGTAAAACTTTACAAAACGGTGCTACAGTGGTTGTTTTAAGCCAAATTTTTAGTAGTACAACTGTAAATATAAAGAAAGATCTTATTCGATCAACTTTTTAATTGTGATTGCTTTTTAATAGGCCATTCTTGAGTTGCTTTTTGTCTTTGTTTCAAACAAAGTCTTTGCACCAAAGTTTTCATAATATGAAAATGACACTGATTTGCATGCAAATGAAACTGCAGGCGAAGCTCACTTTCATGTGAATGATCATTTTCACATCAACGACATCACTAAGTGAATTAGCTTCAACAAAAAGTTAATGTGCTTTGCTTTGCACTTTTTGCCTCATAGCTCAATGAAGAACTTTTATCCCTTGGAAAACCAGAACGATATAAGAAAACAATTCAGGCAAAAACGGGGAAGTTAATATCTGATGTGGTACTACAGACCCTTACAAGGCAAGAACGTAAACAGGGTGTGACAGGGAGCAGATACATGGCTGAAAAAGACCACTATGAAGAGGCTATGAACAGTGTGTTCAATAACCTTTTGGTGAGGAAGAATAATTACTATTATTAGCTGTCACTTTAACAAGTTCTTACTGATACACTATAACTAGTTATGATTTGTTCATCAACATATTATCAATAATTATTTTAATAACTCTGTACATGTATCTTTTCCTTCACAGGATGATATTCTTCTCCAAAGTGGCCTGGGGCCATTTTCATGACAACAAAGAAAGTGTCAGACAAAAACGAAGTGGACCAAATACACATACACACACAAAAAAGATACTTACAGTAAAAGAGTATTTACTGAACAATACTGAAAGCGTTTAATGCAAACCTTGTGAATAATGTTGCTCACCCCTGAGTGACAAAAAATCTAGATCAAGCATTTTGGCCTCATTTGCAGTGTGTTTGGCTTTTGCAGCAGGCCATTGTTATTAATAAATAAAGGAAAAGGGCTGGTGCAATGCCCAGTCTTGCAATCTGAGTGATTATTTGAAAAAAGTCATTGGACATTTTGTCAAAAATTGAGATGCCTGTGCAATGCACAGGTGTCTTTAAGTTGCCACAAGTTTGAACTCTTGATGTTGTGTTTTGCGTGAGATACCTTTGTTCTCAACTCACTTTGATAATCTGAACAAGATCCCCAGGTTCTCCCTTTCTGCAAAACTAAAAACTTTTCAATTCCTTTTTGGAAGCCATTCTAGCTTTTTGCTTGTAGCAAATCACTCCTTTGCATGTCGCCCCTGAGTGGAAACAAGTACTGTGTGATGAGCTAACAGGAAAGTCTTTGGTCATTCCTTTATGTGAGACTTGATCCTTCAACCTTATTTATCCCTGAGCCCAAGATTAGCTTGGAAAAATGCTCCATCACCTTGCGTAGCAGTCTGAAATGATAAAACCAAAAAACAACCCAGCAATTTAGAGCATTATAAAGCCACTGAATAGATGTGTGATCATGTACATAAAGCTATGTTCTGTTTCCAATTTTATTTTGTTGCATGTGCATAAACGTATGTGCAACCATAAATGAAACTTAACCCTGACCTGCCGGGCCTTGTGAATACAGGACCAGGGGGAAGCTGCCAGTTCTGACAGCCAATAAAATGATTGTAGTCATCCCTGTGGCTATTAAAGTTAAAGGCTACTGTCATGAGTACAGTATCAATATAATATATTTAATATCACTAAAAAATCTTACACTTGCTGCGTATGTAGCATGCAGAAACCATCTCGATATAACCAACCTTGTTGATAGCTTTATGCCTGTCCCTACTTACAATCTCTTCCAAGATCTCACCAGTCCCTTTAACAAGCCTGTTGCAAAAAAGTGCACACACACACAAAACATGATTAATTTTTTTTGTGTGTGCTAAGTTTCTTATAAACCACATGTTGTTCTCATACATGTAAACCATTGCTCTCTATGGTTGGGAGAAATCATTTGTTGTATGACGACTCTTTAAATTCAAATTGCTAGAATGAACAGCAACATCATGAGCTTACATTATTTTATTAACTTACTTTACCTGTGTCGACCTGTCTCTGGGTCGTACACCCTCGTAATCTGGGCTTGCTGTTTTTCATATTCCTCCTTTGTCATGGGGACCATGGGTCTTATAAAAAGGATACAAGAATCCATCAACAGTATACTTTCACTTGAGCTCCCAAACTTTCTAAATAGAACTTTATATTACACGGCACTGATGGGGGTACAGGTCGTCCCTTTAGCAGGTGACAAAATTTATAACTCATATTATGATGTTCAAATTCCAGCACTTGTCCGGGCATATACATATATTTTGTAGTTATTGCATTGCAGTATTTATTGTGGCATTTATGACTGTTTACCTCTTTTTTGGGACTACCTCAGATCCAGCTGCAGGGTCAGCTGAAACTGGCTCTTGTGATGTTTCAATCCCTGCATGAAATTCATTAGGAAATCAAAACCAGTAAAAATTAGCACCCTCTGGTGCATTCAAAAAACTATTTCTGTACATGATTTACAGGTTTTCAACTTAATTTAAGTGCAGTAGGGCTCTGTCCTCTTCGTGAATATAACCTTAAACCCAATCCCTAGTGTGAAGGAGTTTCCTCTCCACCCGCAAAGTATAAGAAGGGGCACTGGCAATTTAATGCTGGGGGTAGCCCTGCAATTGTCTGGCTCCCATGCAAGGGAGAGTAGAAAATACTCTCAGTCACAGCAAAATCAGTGCATATTATCGAAACTTGGGATAAGCCCCAGCATCGCAAAAATGGTTCAGGGTCTCTTGTTCTTACTGCTCCCCTCACATTTCTTTAGCTAGAGTACCATAGTCAAACTTATCATAAGCAGACCTTGTGTTCGATCAGTGCTCCTGCCTTTATCTTTATCAATTCTTTTGACAGCAACCTTTTCATCTTCTCTCGCCTTACGTTTACGCTTTTTCTCTTTCTTTTCGCGTTTCTTCTTTCGCTTTACCTTCTTTCTCCTCTCTTTGTCTTTTTCCTTCCTTTTCTTTGTCTTTTTTGTATGATCACTGTCATCAGAACTCTCGCTGCTTCTATCACTTGTTGAACTACTCTCAGTTTTTTTACGTTTTTCATGTCTCGATTCCTTTTTTCGCCTCTCTTTTGCAACTTGATGTGATTCTGAGGCTTTCCTAGGTGTTTTTCGTGAGCCTGTTTCATCTTCGGAGTTTGCGCCACCCGAATCACTCTCGTGTTTTCTTTTCCTCCTTTTCTTGTCGTTCATTTCTTTGTTGGCTTTCGAAATTTTGCAAGCTTATTTATCCGAGTTTTCCCTTGATTGTTAATAAAAGATCGCTGAGATGATGAAGATTACCAGGAGAAAACGTTCAAAACATAAAATACACTACATTTGGGACGCCATTTTGTTTTTCGATTGCGTGAAGGGTCTGGGTAATGGCGTCCAGTTCTTTCACCGTCACCAGCCGCTGTTCGGGAAATGAGCCTGCGCTCCTATGAGGTTGGGATGAGAGGCATGCGAGAAAGCAAAACCAGACTCGAGAGCCGCGGAAATTGATCCTTGCCGGTGTACCAATGAAATGCTTTCCACAATGGAGTGCAGTGTATAGCAATATTTTTTATCTTTTATGGATCAATAAACAATAGCCTTCAATAGCGCCTAGTTGGCTATAACCATCTCATATCCAACAAGCGCGAGTGGAATAATTGTAACAGTTTTATTAAAAACGCCCAAAAATATTGTACAAACATTGCGAAAAATGCATTCTTTTACGCGTACACCTACCATATTTGTAGGTCAGTGGTACCAATTATAAAAGAAGTTATAATCCATCAAATATTTTTCGCACGTCCAAAAAATGCACCAAAAATGGTAATCCCGCAAAAATTCACATGAATATTCTTTGATAATTCGACAATGCCTTTCTTTCGAAGCACACGCTGACTCGGAATGTTTATTACTCTGAACAGAATAATCTGAACTTCAGCAGTTAAATATCCGTGCACGATATTCGTGGCAAATTGGCAGTTATATAATGTTCACCTTTTCCGCCAATTTACAGCCGATTTCAGTGCAGTGTGTAGACCTGGAACATTATTCGCCCGTCGATCATTCGTCCAAGTGAACTGGTCATAAATAAACGTAAAAGGCTTTCAATTGACCAAATTTGTGTAGGCATAAAACTTATTTATCGCCACTTTAATTTTATGATCGCCTTGGGTGAATTATTGACAGACGAATGCATTCTCGTCCCCATAGCCCTTTTCGTTTCTCTTAGCCGGCAGGGCCTTGGCACGAAAAACGAAGGGCCCTGGGGACATACGATTTTCAAAAAAATTCGAATTCTTTTTATTGGCTGTTCAGAGCAAAGAAATCTTAAACGGAAGTCAAAATTGTCGCCGGCCGCCAAATTACAACACACAACATGTAGAAACATTAATGCTATATACATGAAGGCGTATGTCTCTAGAGCCCTTCGTTTCTCGTGCCAAGGCCCCGCCGGCTAAGAGAAACGAAAAGGGGCATGGGGACGAGAATGAGACGAATGATGTTTGAAAAGTTGTAAGTTTATTCTGCTTCAGGGATTTGATTTCTTGGGAGCAGGGTTGGCGCAGTGGCGAGAGCGCTCGCCTCCCACCAATGTGGCCCGGATTCGATTCCAGGACCCGGCGTCATATGTGGGTTGAGTTTGTTGTTGGTTCTCGTCCTTGCCCCGAGAGGTTTTTCTCCGGGTACTCGGGTTTTCCCCTCCCCTCAAAAACCAACATTTCCAAATTCCAATTCGATCTGGATCATTGTCTAGCACTTTACCATGAGTTCGGGTGATCGCGCGTTGCATTTACATTTACATTTTTCGGTGAAAATTGCATTAATTGTCCCGGCTGGTGGTATATATCATAGTAAACCACCAAATTTGCGACCTAATTGAATATTTCGGGTAATCTAAAAAAAAAAACAACCTGCGAACTAATCAGACTCAAATTTAGGCCAGACTAGAGTTCGAAGACTTCTTTCGATGACCGAGAGCTCTGATGAAAGCGAGTAGAGGAAATTTATTGAGTATTCTATACACGAGTCAAAAACTTGAACTCTTGCACGCCAAAATCGCCCCCAAAAAACCATAAAACAAAGTTGAACAATGCGATCATATTTCTACTTCGCTTTATTACAAATATACAGCTGTAGAAGCCAATTTAAGAAGATTAAATACTAAATATGTTTTAGTGAAGGACTGATTTGAATAATGATGTTGCCTGGCTGTGACCATACAAACGGAGAATAGTAAGCCTGTGGTACGGGGAAGGGCTGGCGCCAATAGGGGGAGCCCATATTAAAATTCTTCTGATCCTCGCTTTTGTCCTCTCCCTAATTGAAACAAGGTCCAATATGCGTGCATAAATTTGTTCCCTTCCTTACCTACATAAAAATGATAGAAAAATTTCGATACTTTAATATTCAGCCTAAAACAATAGACATCACTGCGAGGCTCCGGGGAATAAATCCCACAAACTCTATAATTTATACCCTGGAGCCTCGTGCTGAGGTCTATTGTTTTAGGCTGAATTTAAAAATATAAAAATATTCTGCCACTATTCACCGAGATTGAGAAGAATAATTGTTTTAGTATATACACAGGAAGTGATCTCAACAACATTTTCAGAAGGAAACCATTTAAAAATCGATTTAATTGACCTCCGAAACACTGGCGAAAAGCGAGTTTACACCCGCCATTTTGTTTTTGTTTGGCTTACGCATTATTCACTCGGTAGGGGGTGAATAATGCTCATTAGCCAGAGATAGCGAACCAATCAGATTGCTTAAAACACCAAGATCATTGACTGTGTATATACTAATGTCAATTGGCCACCTTAAAGAGATTCAAGAGCTGACGTTTCGAGCGTTAGCCCTTCGTCGGAGCGAATCAGGGAATTGTGGGTCGTGTGTTTTTTATTGGTGTATTATGGGCAATGCGAAAATGGCGAATTGACCCCCTCCCCCATTTGCACAAGTCCTCCTCGCTCCAAATAAGGACGAAACATTTACCGTACTGAAATTCTTATTGTGTTCCGTGGTTGTCCACCAACTAAAAAAACACATTTAACGAAAAACCTTTGGGCAGACAATGACCTCTTAGATTATAATTTTCTGTTTTTTATTGTTATAACAAGAATGGCAATTTATTACAAATATGGTACCTTCAATCTGAGACTAGGTCCCATTCCCTTTTTATGCCAGTGGCATCATGAGAGAGATTTGTTGTGAGAAGGTTGAAATACGATGAACACCTGCCAAGATAAGCTGCTGTTCAACGTCAGTGGCGGATCCGGAGCTACCCAAAGTGGACCTAACCTTGCTTCAATGAAGATGGTTGGTTTGAGGAGGGAGGGGAGGGTTCGGGACAGAATGAACGTAGGTCCATTCTTGCCCTTAATCCGCACCTGTGTAGAAGAGAAAGGGACTTGAGCGTTCCTTAAATTTCCTCATTGGTCGTTTCTGGTTTCCCGGCGTAAAGAACATTGTAAAACTCCAACTTCTGGTACTCGTGAGATGCAAACGTGGCCCCTTCCGAAGCTGTGGAAACATTTTCAAAAGAAGAAACTCGAGGTTGCAGCTCAACTTCCTGTTCTTTTGTATTTGAAGAAAATAGTTTTCTCCGTAATTTCAACCAGAAAATGACGACAGAAGCGATGAAAAGAGCAAAGCACAGCACTATCACCGCTGGCAGGAGAGGCAGTTTGCGATCTTTCCCTAAAATCGAGAAAATAACAGAAAGAAAGTTATTTGTGACTGTAGCAAGATGCTCCATCGCCTGTTGCTCCCTATACAATACAATAATTATTAGCATTTCCCCAAGGAGCTTTTAATACTAAGTTACAAATAGTTACAAATCAAGTTACGAAAATATGAAAAATGAGATCTCTATCAGATATATCTCTGATTCTATCATGATGTTACGCCAACAATTAATTAGCCAATACTTTGTTGTATTCCTGGGTCGAAAGAGGGACAGTGAGCAAGAACACAACACGCTGACCCGGGCCAGGGCTCGATACAGGTCCAACTCCGGCACGAAAAATAAGTCATACAATAAACCTAGAAGCTATCAGACTACCGAAAATTTACAACTTAATTGATTATCAAACCAGTAACCACAGTCGTCTCTTATGAGCATAAATAACAGGCGCTGGGAATGATGGGAAGGAGGCAGAAAACATCATCCATCGCGCCTTACTATTTTCTAATAGGAAACTACTGGGGACGAGTCAATCTTCACTCTTGGCCGAAAATCACACAAAGGCTAATTTTTCCTAGAACTGATGAATTTTTACCTTTAACCTCTTTTTTCGTCGAAAAAGGCACCGTACTTCTTTTGTATTCTATTACTTTTATCTCGTGCTCCACGCCACCAGCTTCGTTTTCAACCTTGCACTTGTACAACCCATAATCCCCTTTGCTCCTGGGATTGATCACTAGGATGTTGTTGGCAATGACGACGTCGCTGTTGTTTAACGACTTGCCATCTTTTGTCCACGTGTATCGAACTGGTCCCTCGTGATTACTGGAGGCATAACAGAACAAGGTACATTCGGTGTGTCGATCACATGAGATAGTGTTGGAAGAAATGTTTCGATCTAGTCGAGGTAAATCTACGAAAAATAGAAAATTTTCACTAATCGCAGTTTAATGCTCGTTGCACGATATTTTTATTTAATTTTTCAGCATGGAGTAAAGTTATTGGAATTCTATTTTTATATATAAGCCTATGTTTAGATCGAACCAGTTTTCGAGAAAAAGGAGGTCATAATTACGTTTCTACAATTTTAGTTCAGTCACCTAGAAGTGCAACCACCCCCCCCCCACCCGTACCCGTTTTAATCTATAGCCAGGCACTTCTTTGGTGACTCCTTAACTCGGGTTGTATTGTACCATACGCAGCTTAAATAAAGAGGTACCTTGCTGGCCTTGAGGGCTTAAACCAATTGATGACAAGCTGGGGTCGCTTTTGGCACTTTGGAATACAGCATAGACTCTAAATTGGTAAATGGCAGAGTGGTTTAGACCCGTAACTGTAGCGTAAGACGTCTGCACAATGCAGCGACCAGAAGACGCGCTGTCACTGCACACGGCGTCCCTCCATTCTGGGCTTTGACGATGTTTTACTTCCAGCCTGTATATTGTAGATTGAAGCAAAATGGGTTTCCATCCTACAGTGATAGTACTGCTGGTGTGATCCATGAAGAAGGGCCGATCAGGGATTGCTACATGCGAAATAACAAAATCAACTAAGACTGATCATATTAGAAGCTGGGCTCGCGAAGTTATTCCACTATATTCATGTTTGCACCTACCTAGACTTCTTGTCTTCATAGCTTCTGATGAAGGACTGACAGTCCCTCTAGCCGGTCGAATCCTGAAGAAGTACACGCTCGATGGTTGTAAGCCCTTGACAGTGGCCATGGTACCTCCTACCATACACGATCCATCAGCCATGCTCCCATAACATGACGCTTCTCCCCACTCCTGACTGTCATTACGTTGGATCTGTACCCGGTAACTCGGTGCTTTGCTTGGATTCCATCTCAAACTGATGCTCCCTAAGCCACTTGAGATCATCCTTGGCTTTCCAACAGATGCCACTACAAGACAATTATTACAGTCGGTGATGCTCATTTGAAAGGGGGAGGAGAGGGCATCATTATAGCTTCTTTATGGGAAATATTAATCCACGGCCTTATGTGCCACTATGCAACTGCACCAAATTTAATTAAAAATTTGTCTTTATTTATACTGAAGGTCAGTCGATGTACTCGGAGATCGACTGGCATCAACTGGTGACGGGAGCCGAAGTAATAAACTTTTGACCCGGAATTACCTTGATGGCTGCAAACTACACTTGCGTCTTCAATATGGTTGCAATAATTCTGCCCCCATCCGCTGTGCCTGCATTCCGACAGAGAGAACTCGTTTCCCACACACTGTATATAATTGAGCCAGACCGCCCCTCCTCCATGAATTGCTCTTAACAGCCTTTCTAATGCGCCCTGGGTATTTTGGAGAGGGTCACTTATTGCTTGGGCTTTCTCAAATCCTAAGTGGCGGCAGGCCACGTTAGCGTCACGCAGATCCCAATGATAAGTGCACACTGTTCCCCAAATTCCGTTGTGAAGAACTTCGACCCGCCCTCTGTATGAAGCACCGCTATTAACCAGCCGCACTAACGAAAACAATATAAAGACAAAAAGATCAAACAAACAAAAACAAGACAGGCAAAGGAAACGTTTAGTCTAGTGTAAAGTCACCTTATACATCAGCTAAACTAAACGTTTTTGGAACTTTTTGTACTCACATGTCGAACTACGTAACTATAATAATTGTGATTTGTACCCAGTTCAGGCCCCAGGGCCTTTTTGTGACATTCAACTCTTACAGACGTTTTCGCGAGGCCCTTACAATCAAGAATGTTTAGTGATAAACTAGCTTGAACATGATTAGTTTTTAAATTACCAACCATAAATTTCTTCGTTTCACGGGCCTAGAGTAATTGAAGTAACCTCGCATTCACAGCGGTGAATGCGTAGTCACAGACCCTATGCATAAATGGATGCCAGTTTAAAACTCTTCTGTATTCCTTTAGATTAGCCCTACTAACCTCGTTTTTGAGTTGGTAATTGAAACGATTTAGTGAGGCTAATTAAAATACATACAAAAGAATTTTAAATTGGCAGCCATTTATGCATAGGGTCTATACAATAGGGGAACAGTAATTTTCACTAATATGTAGAATGACATATACATTTTGCTGGATATCTATAGGCCTCTTATCTTCTCTTCGCTAATTACACGTCTACATAAGCATTGCCTCGATTGGGATCACCACCTTGTTCATGGTGGGGGCGGCTTGCGTGCTCCAGTGACCCCTAGAGCTATGTTGGCTGGAGTCTTGTACTCCTGGTGGTGAGTATTTGGAAAGGTAACCCGTTCGTTGAAGTACCAAGCGGACTTACAATACGGTAGCTGTGGCAAAAAAGTAATAAAGTAAAGCCGGGTTGGATGCAACTCGATTCGTACCTTCCGGTCCAATGCAAGTGACGGTCGCTTGCTTGCTGCTTGGGCAACTTTGCTTTCTCCAGCCGTCGTGTGGACACAAGAACAGTGACTTTTCGTTCCCAACACAGCGCACATTATTCAGCCAAGTTGCATTGTTGTCCGGGTCAACAAGCATATGACCGAGAGATGGATATGAGCCTGTGTACCCCATCATCCGGCAAACCACATCAGCGTCTTGCCTGCTCCACTTATTATCACAGACCCATCCCCAGATGTTGTCGGAGTAAACTTGTACCAGACCCTCTCGTGACGAAGGTCCGTTTACTAAACGAACTGTATAAAACACAACATAAGTTAAAAACGAAAATTAAGCTAGTAAATGCCTAAGTGCTAGCTTTTTAAGGATAATATAATAAGACTTTCTTCTTTGGCACGTCACCATAGCATTAAAAGTGTTTGCGCGTTACCTCATGCAACTTGATGCTGTACATATATTAACAATTTTATGTTGTACTGAATGAATGGAAACTGCATAGGGTTGTTCAATAATGGTTTGGTTTTGTACAGCATTGTTTGCGAAAATGATAGATAAGCAATAACGAGGAAGTGAGGGGATGATGAAAATGGACTGGATCGTTGGACAAACTCGCGATTCATCTCTTCATATTTATAATTTGGCTTCGGTTAAATACTTCTGAGATCGATGCAGCATGGGACTGCCTCAAGGTCTCTGAGGCTTGGAGTTATTGCATACCTACGTTTATTGTAAGTGCTCGAAATTTGGAAAAGCCCCAGTGACACTGAATCTATTAATACACTGCCAAAAAAACTTACTTACCATATGCACTTACTCGAGACTGAAATAAAGATTACTTACCTGGCTGATTGCAAACTGCACTTGAGTCTTGGAAGTGATACAAAGGGCACGAATCTATTCCCCATCCGTTAAAGAAACAATCTGCGATTGAGGTTTCGTCTCCGATGCATTGGACGTGATTCATCCATATAACACCTGTTCCTTTTCCAAACGCTGACCACGGGCGGGCTGCCACCGCTCCGTCGAATCCCAGCTGGCGACATATCACTCTGGCGCCTTGAAGTTTCCACCACTGGTCGCATATTGTTCCCCAGAGGCCACTGAAGAATATTTCAACTCGACCATGGAAGTTAGAATCTCCACCAGACAATCGGACTGTAAAAGATAGCGATCACCTCAATTGTTTCACTCATGTAAGAAAACATTTAATGGCTGGGGATTCAAATCTCACTGGCCCTATCCCCCACATATGGGTCGGAAAAAATGAATGAGTCAAATGTCAAGCGAAAACTAGGCCATATCCTCACATTGTGTCTATTGCATTATGGGCCGCTTTCGTAAAATGGGAGACATTTCGTATGCTAAAAATGCCCTTGCTCAAAAAATTATGGTATGGTTTTTACGCGAATTTTTATCCGAATGCAGCCAGTTCCCTATATTTCCAAGATACAACTTTTGCAGAGCGAAATAAACATTCTATGAACTGAAAGGGATTCAGAATATAAGATGACTCTGAAACCCCCCATTGATGTTTTTGGAGAATGGTGAGTGAGGAAAAGGTATGAAGTGACAAACCAACGTATATTTGCAGTGAAACTGTTTCCGTCAATACCTTGTGGTGCAATGCATCTTGCTCCAGCGTGTTCGTTGTTTAGACAGCTACGCGCTCCCCAGCCATCATGGGTGCAAGAAAAGAGCGAATTCTCATTTCCAGCACATCGAGGATTATTCAACCACTTTGCTCCTTTGCCGTCATCTATAGCTGTGCTCGTATAAACCGTAGCAGCGCCTGTGTAACCAAGTTCTCTACAAACCACGTCAGCGTCTTGTTTGTTCCACTGATCATCGCAGACCCAACCCCACGCCTTGTTGTAATAGACTTGCACAAGTCCCTCTCTTCCTGATGTTCCTCCAGCCAAACGAACTGCAAATATACAAGAATACTCTAAATTGCAAAGTGAAAACTTTTTACACTGCAGCACATTTTCGTTAACCTCGTCAGCTATGTATTATTAATGTAATTCAAGAGTTTCCACTGGATTAGGCATCAGGGTATATGACCAACGCGCGCACGTGAAATAAAACAAAGAATCAGATTACGTGTGCATTAAGCCCAACATACCAGCTTTGATATAATTTGTTAATAAGAGGTTCCTGCCAGCAGACTATACGAAGCATTTATTTTGCTAAAGCTAATAAAACACCTCACCACATATTTTGCCCCCACCTGCCGGATAACAAACAGCATTTGCGTCTCTGCTGTGAGAGCAGTCATCAGTTATCCCCCATCCGTCATGCTCACACTCTGTTATGACACTCTCATTTCCTACACATTTCACGTTATTCATCCATATTTTTCCTGTTCCTTCTCCAAATGTCGCTTGCCCAGGGGCAGCCCTGGCACCGTCGTACCCCAGTTGGCGGCAAACGATATTCCCGTCCTCTAGATCCCATTCAGTATCGCACAATGTTCCCCAGTCTCCGTTGTGCATCACTTCTACACGGCCTTGGGAAGCTATGGTTCCAGCACTGACTAGTCGAACTTGTATTAGAAAATAAGAACAGAATTGTATTCTCCTATGACAGCGTTCTTTCTCGTCTCGCAAGATTTCGTGACGAGCCGAAAGAAATTCTGAACAGGATACTAACAAAGCTGAAGATTGTTAAATTGTGCACGAATCGCCACTCTAACTTTTAATATCGCGTTTATTGAAATTGGTGAGTTGTAATTTTCAGGTAAGGGCTTTACTCTCGGTTTTTGCCGCCAACCTGCTAAAGCAGGCACCATCAAGTATGCCTGCTTAATTAAGCGGGTTTTCAAGAATATCCGAATGGAATAAGGGTTACTTATCTGTTTCTACAGTGCGTCTTTGGGTTGTTTTGCTGTTCGTAGTTTGAAGATTTTGATGCTTTACGGAAAAAACGTTTTCGCTGAAAGAATTGCAGGTTTCGCGCACACTTTTACTTAGCGATGGCAAAATTTCTTAAAAACAACAGGACAACCGATGAACCGTCAATTTATTAAATTAATTGAATACTTCCTACCTTTAACCTCTGCTTTCAGTGGCAACAATAGAGTACCTTGATAACAAAATTAGTTGAAAAGGCCAGATAAAGTGCATATTGGAATGTTCAAAATACTGTAATCTCTACAAAAAGATAACGTAGTAAATCAATAACAAAATGAAAGAACTTGACAGTACGTTTTACCTTGTACTAGAAATAAAATTCTAATGATGTTCATTTCCATGGTGTTGGTCGATGGTACGCTGATGAGGCGTAAATACTGCTTTTCTGTGCAGTTTTTTCTTTTGCAGTTTTTTTCTGTTCTGTTCAGAATCATTAAGTTGTAACAAAACAAGGAAAATGAAATAAGCCGACCTTAAACACGTTCACAACTCTTAAGATTCCATTTTCTGCTAGCCCGGGGAGATACTTGTCACATGTTTGGGTGTAGGGGTGAGTAGGTGTGTAGTTGAGGGTTGAAAGTCTAACCCTGCTATAATATCCTTACACTATTTAGGACAAAAGACAACTTTTTGTTACTGAGTCCCGAAATAATAGATTAATAATAAATTTAATAGATTAACTTCTCTTATCTCCAATTGCAAAAAGCTCGAAGATCGTCCTGAAACCATATTCTGCCCAGAACCCCATTAGTACAAATTTGCTTGAAATTATATCACCTGTTCAGGACAGAGGGAGGGAGACTATACCCTATCCAGCGGCCCGTCCGTATGGGCCATACAGGGGAGCAAGTCAGCTTGAAGCAATTTAATAATGAAACACTTGCCAACTTTCCTTTTCAATACGTCGAAGCGGAATCTTTTGAAAAGCCGAAACAATTTTCTTGTCAGCTCTTCCATTAAAATAAGCTCACAAAGCATATGCACAAAGAGGCGTATACTGTGACCCAAAACGGTTAAAATGCGATCATATTCCGAAACATTTGAACAGTTGTAGGGCAGGGAAAGTTCTGAATCTTTACGGATCTTTGGTTTTCAATGTTAAACAATTTTCACGCCAGACGCCCCTTGTCCAAGTTGAGATATAGAAAACTAAAATATATTTTTGTAACAGTTAGATGCTTTTAATAATGGTAATTTTCTTGCGATTGATTACTTTCAGTTGCATTGTCTCTGTTTTCAGTTGCATTGTCAGTAACATTTCAATATACAGTGATCGTGTTATTTCTGGCTGATTTTCAACACATGATGATTATGTTTCACTATCCTTTTCCATGTTTCCTGTAACTACAAATACAAAATACCTTCTTTTTACATAGATGAGTCACAGAAATGTCAAATCCCACCTTGTTCGATCATTTTATTCCATGCAATAGAGCGAATTTCTGTAAGTGTCGTACTGAGCCAAAACCAAGTAATAAATCTGGACATTAACAAGCACACAGACAATCAACTGAACCCATCAGGTACACGCGCGTAGCAGGCCGTAAGCCCGGGAAAATGTGTTCATGCATTTCGCGTTTGGTGGTGGTTTTACTTTTGATTGGTTAAGCCGAATGCTGCGCACGTTTTTTAGTTAAACTGACTATTAAACGTAGTAATGCAAATTTCTTGTTCTTTAATTCGCGTTTCAGCTTGGCTTGTTGTGAACTTTCCAACCGGCGTGAAACGCGGTTGAAACAGTTGATTTTGTTGTCGTTTTCCAACAAAACACTTGAGTAGTGATTTCTGCAATCCTTTTAACCAAATCAACATTACATGGTTTTTTTACTTGATCTAAATGCTGTATTTATAACTACTGCAGAGAAAATTATATAAGATTGACCTTTATTTCTACTCTCGCCAGCGAGTGCGTTCAAATCGTGTGGAAATGTTATCGGCCTTTTCGATCCCTTTGTTTGGAATCGGTGGGGGTTCTCTAAATTGGATAGCAATTCAGATTACTTTATTGAGTGTGTTTAGATCTAAAGCATTCGGGTCATGTCAACTTGTTCTGGTTGCGTTTTGCATCAGTTTGCCAACACATCGCCAATAAAGAGGAAACACTGCGTTTACTCGAAGGTTTAATAAACGACAACACGTTCGCTTGGCGAGCACATGGAACAGACAAGATGCCAACGCGCGTGCGCAGCGTAAACAACCGCTGGCTACAATAAACATAACGTAGTGGCGTGGTTGCCTCCTAGTTGTCTCCCTAGTATACAGGCACAGGAGTAAACTGAATGTACATGTGAAATAGACGACTTAATAAAGGAACATGCAAAGGAAGAACTGAGACAACACTAAAGCTGAACTAAAACTAAAATCATTAAGCACGACGGGTGCCGTCTCTGGTCCCTTAGATTAGTCCTTCTAAACACTAAACATGAACCACAATGTAAAACTGAAATAAGCACAACGGGTGCAGTCTCTGTCTGGTCCCTTAGATTTGTTCTTCGAAGAGTGGCGAGTAAAATGAAGTAAATACGTTAAGGTAAAGTACAAACATTCCTGGTTCACTACTTTAAGTCCCAGTCCTGAGTTTGCCAAAACGGGGCGCTTCGTTGGCGGCCAGACCGTCTGGGGGAACTACAGCAGCAGATTCAGGTGGAGCATCTGAAAGAACCGAGCAGCCTGGAGAGGAGTCTGGGGTGCAAGGTGGTGGGACAATAGCTGCAGGTACTGGAGGAAGTTCCTGAACAGGGACACTGTCATGTACAGGTTGTGAAACCGTGTGTTGGTCAGGGGCTGGAGGCCGAGTTTCTGATAGTGAAGGTGCAGGGACAGTGGAGAATCTTGGTGGTAGAATGACAGGGTCGGCGTCATCATCAGAGTCAAGGGAGGAGGGCTTATGAAGGCCACGAATGGGGCCCTGCGGGGACTGAGCCAAAACTGTCGGGGCCACTGGATAGCATTCAGACATAGGCACCGAGTAGATCTTGCTGCGAAACTGGGAGGTGGTGAACTTCCGTAGCTCACAAGAAAGATCCTCGCGAACGCTGACCACGAGGTATTTCTCACGGGCTTTCAATTTGTCTCTGTCACCTTTCAAGAAGACTAAGTCGCCAACGGAGACGGCAACTGGGGGTAGGTTGGTACGTCCACGAGCCTTAGACTTTGCACCGGGTGTGTGATTCTGCAGGCGGGAGTAATTCTGACTAAGGATGAGTTGTCTGTCAACTACGGGTAGCTGTTCTCCAGTTAGCTGGTCGCGTTGAGTCCAGACTTCCCGCGCCGAGAGGCCGTCTCGCCGGATGCGGGAGTTTGCATTTGCAGTTGCTAGTGCCAGAGTGACATCAGACACCGGGCCTCCCTCTGGGGACAAGTTCAGAAGCTCCAAACCGAGCTCCTCTATGGCACGTTCTGCAACGGGGTTCTTGTTTGGATTCTTGACCCTGCCGATCTCCAAGGTAATTCCATGGGAGGTGAGGATTGGGTCGGTGGCTAGTGCACAGAAACCAGGGGCAGGATCAACGCGGACTGTCGCACCGCCGTCGTGTAAGGAACGCAGCTGGGAACACAGGACTATGATGGCGTTGCGGAGATCCTCATGTTTCTCGCTCTTGATAAGGGTGGTCAAAGTGTATGAGGAGACTGTCTCTCTTAGTACTAGGATCAATTGTCGGTGACGGCGGGCAACATCAGCAGCGAAGGAAACGCCAATCGACGGGGGAGGTTGCTCGCTTGACTGGGGCTGGAAGTGTTTAGGGATCGATTTCACAGACTCACAGATGTGACAGGAGGAAGATACAAGGTCAATGGCTCTGTCAACATCTAGTGCGAAGAAGTATCGGCTGAAGAGACGCTTTGTTTGGTACTTTGAAGGGTGACAAAAACGGATGTGAAGAGCAGTTAATAGGCCACCTAAAACGGAGCGAGGAACAACCAGGCGCTCACGAGGGGGTTGGAAGGGCTGATGATCTCGCACAACGAGAAGGCCATCAGCAGCGATTACCACATCCTTAAGGTAGCGTTTCACATCGATAATATGAGTGGCCTTCTTAGAGGGTCGGGTGCCTTGGCTAAGGTGAGAATGTGTCCTCCGGAGGTGAGGGCACTCCATCTGGGTAGCCTGCCAAGCAGCACGGCCAGTGAAGGGCATCTTGACAGAGCCTTGTAGTACGTCACTTACAGAGAGGCTGCGAACAACAGAATCTTCGAGTTCGACGATAAATTTGCAAATTTGGCAACTAGAGTCCAAACATTCCTTCGGGTGTCGGCTTGCATAATCGGAGGGTAGGTTCTCCACTCCGGCAATATGACGGACGTGGACGGAATAGCGGCTGACTGTGGACAGGAAGGTGGTGACTCTGGAGCTGGCGGAGAATTCTCCTCTTCTCAGCTTTTCATAAGCTTGAACGCAAGGTCTGCTGTCAGTGAGTACCTCGGTTGTGTGTGAGGATTGAATGATATAGGGGGCAAAATGTCTTATAGCTGCACCGATAGCTAGGGCTTCAATTTCACAGGGCAACCAAGTCACTTGATGCTTACGAAGCTTGGCGCTGAAGAATCCAGCCAAGAGCAGCTTCCCATTTCGGTGGACGTACAGTGTGGCTGCAATGCCTCTATTCTTGATGGCGCCGTCAGTCACTATCCATAAGGCATCTTGTGGCTGGGGGATGGTGATGGTCCGGTTGTCTGCCAATGCACGTTGGGCGGTTTTAAAGGCCAGCAGTAATTCATCGCACCATACAACCTTTTCTCGGGACTCTTTCCCAGCAGTGGCTTGGTCCAGGGGATCAAGGAGCTCTGCGAATCTTGGAAGCACACGGCTGAGAACCTTGTAAGCCCCGACGAAGGAACGGAGGCCTTGGACGGTTGAAGGAGGCTCGACTGAGGAAAGTGCGGCCAATTTGTGAGGGCTGGCTTGTAGGGTGCCATTAGACCACACCCAGCCTAGTACGATAGCCTTTGATGGGCAGATGATAGTTTTGGCTGCGGACAAGCGAAGGTTGTTCTTTTGAAGTAGGGCAAGAACTCTTCTCCAATTGTCAAGGACTTCAATGGGGCTGTTTCCCCCGACATACAGGTCGTCAGCGATTTTGGCAACACAGCCCTCTTGGATGAGGTCCCCCAGAACTCGGGACATCAGCTCTTCAAGGCAAGTTTCTGACCCTGGCATCCCCATGGCTGAACGAGTGTAAACACGGATGCCTTTAAATGGTGTCGCAACACCACAGTACTTCATAGATGAATGGGCCAGGGGAATCTGATAGAAAGACTTCAGCAAATCGGTGATAACCAGGTACTTCCATTTCCCGATTTCACGTAGCACACCATCAACATTGGGCATTAAGGAGGGTTGAGGCTTGCTGTACTGGGCAACTTCTCCGAAGGATGTCACGAGCCTGCTACCACCGTTGGGCTTCTTCACTAGAAAAGAGGTGTTCAGGTACTCCACATGGACATTGACTTGCTCGGGTTTTGCAAAGACGCCAGCAGATTCAAGCTCATCAAACTTGTCTTGTAATTCCTCAAGGGTGTTCCTGTTGTACTGCGGAAGCCTGCCTTTGCGTTGAGGAGGGAGGGTGGGGCCAATGTTGACAACAGCCTCAATTTTGCCGCTCGCTCCATTGTACTTCGAGATGGAGGGGTTGAACACATCATCAAACTCCTGATTGAGGGCAATGAACTTGTCACGAGTGTCCTGATCTAGGCATCCATCAGGATCAAGGATCACACTGGGTGAAAAAGGCTTGCAGGTGGTTGGAGGAGGAGAGGTAGCAGTGAGTGTGATAGTAGGTGTAGGGGAGGCGGAGGCTTCAACAGGTAGGATGTGCCGAACCTGGCAGAGCTGCTCACCACTCTTCAGGAGAATGGGGGAGTCAGTTGTGTTGGAGACACGTACAGCATGATCTACAGCTTGAATTTGCTGTGGTGGAGGCCAAGCGTCTTCTGGTTTACGAGGAATGTTGGAAGGGCAGTCTAGCCGGGGCTCAAGGGCCCACAAGATGTCAGAGTCAGTGTCCGAAGGCGTACTGAACTGGACATACTCCCCTGGCAGAATAACTGTACGGCAGGGGTTGCGTAGCAGGAAGGCTTGTGTACGCCGCACATTAGGTTGACGGGTATGCCTGGATGGTGAGCTGTAGTGGATGATCTCGGTGCCACCTATCTCAATCTGGCGTTTGGCAGGGCGAACACCAATGTCGTTGCGAACCATGAAGGGGTTACCGGCCAGGATATCGACGTCTAGCTGACGAGCGACAAGGGCATCTAATTCAAATGTCCACTGACCACGGGTTAGGGAGCAGTGGACTTCGCCAATGACATCCATTGGGGTAACACCATCGGCCTGACGAGCCATTTGGGAGGCTGGTGTGATGGGAAAACCATAAAGCTTGGCGGAGGAGGCACGGACCATATTGGAAGTTGCACCGGTGTCGAGGGTCAGCCGCACAGGGTGTTCGTGGTAGAATGTGTTAAGGACAGGTGATTGGACTATGCTGACACGAAGGGCTGTTGGCTCTTCACCCTGGGCTAGTGGGACTACAAGGTCAATGCTCTCATCTAAGGGCTCACACTCATCAGCGCCGAGGTCTTCAGGGTCATCCATAACCATGCGTGACCGAGCCCATGGTCGACGGTCACGGTCAGGCAGATAACGACAATCTGAAAGGTTGTGTGTGGTGTGTGGGCGACCGGCAGTTTTGCAAAGGACGCAAGACAGGAAGGGGCGTTGTCGAGATTGGACATGACTACCATTAGGGTGGCGCCTTGGTGTGGAACTGCCAACACGCATGGTTTTCGTATCTTCAATGCTACGTAATTCATCCAGGAGAGATGTGAGAGCTTGAGAAATTTCAGGCTTCAATGAAGCCAGGGTCTTGTTGCGTAATTCTGAACCATACTTTTGTTTCACCAAAAGAGGTAATCCTGGGTGAATGAGCTTGAGCCAGAGGACAACTACGGTGTTCTCGAGAGTGGGGGAGAGGTCTTCATCGGCAGTGACCTGATCTCCATGGTGTGTTAAGCCGCCATGAACAGAAAGGAGGTTATCCTCAAAGAAAGCCATAAGGCGCTGGAACAGGTCCTCTGGTCTTTCGTCTGGCTGTAGGCTTATGCTAGCCAAGTCAAGAAAGTGTGCTCCGGTGGACTGAAAACCATAGTGTTGGCGAATTTTCTGCCATATGTCATTCAGCGACGTAGAGTGCTTAACGATGGAATTCCTTGAGATCACAGGGCAGAAGTGAGCTATTTGGCCGAGTAGTAGGTCCAGGTGGGCGCTCTTTTGGGCTGCAGTGAGTCGCTGAGCTTCAGGGACCGTAGTGCCATCGTTGGTAAGGCCCCTACGAGGATTGGCGGCGGTTTGTTTCTGCCAAGTTGCATCAAGGAAGGGGACGAAGTTCTTGTCCAGTGAAAGGATGTATATCAGGTTCTGTCGCCAACTTTCGTACGAAGTTATCGTCTCTATTTTTGTTAGTTGCCATTGTTTTGGGGCTCGAGGCGAGGCGGCCATGTTGGAAAGATCGTAGATCGCTCGCGTGAAATTACGTCGTTGTCACCTTTTTATGGAGTACGGGTCGCAGTATCCAAAGTCCACACTTGTTTTAGGGAATCCGAGGCGTGAGTTAACAGCTGCCACCACGCCAATAAAGAGGAAACACTGCGTTTACTCGAAGGTTTAATAAACGACAACACGTTCGCTTGGCGAGCACATGGAACAGACAAGATGCCAACGCGCGTGCGCAGCGTAAACAACCGCTGGCTACAATAAACATAACGTAGTGGCGCATAGCTCAGGTTGGACGCGTGTTTTCTGAAACAAGCTTGACATCAGTATCGACACAATCTTCAATGGATTCGTTTAATATCATTTTCTTGCATTTCGTACTTTGAGAACCTGTAAAAGCCAGGATTATCTTTGCTGATGCTTGGTCAATAGCCGCATCGAGCCTTCAGTAAGGCAGTTACTGTAAGTGGTCAAACGGATCGTTGGTACAAATTCCGCCATCTCTTCGCAGTTATGTTGAAAACTGATGGTGTGTAGGATAACATTTTAATGCCACAGTGGAAGTAATGGTCTTTCTCACTATAGCTTTCATTTTACCGATCACATTCAAATCACCAATGTTTGTTCATATCAAAGTTTAATTTTCGTTTCAGGATTGAGCCGCCTGTTCTTGTCCATTTTCTGGGGTTGGCGACACTTGTTGTACTGTCACTTTTCGACCTTTCCGTTTTGAACAAGGAAAGACATATTGCCTTATGTATAGAAAGAAATCCACCGTGAACAGCATCCATGAGAAAAAGCCAAATACCTGTAACAAAAAGGGCAACAAATAAATACTATAGCCTCGATGAAGACGATGGTGAATTCCCTTCTAAAGCTGCTGAAAGATAAAAGAAATAAAATTTGAAAAGTTCGCAAAGACACATTATGTTACGAGAATATTCAGCTTCCACAGAATTCCTAATGTTAGCTTATTGGTTGTCTAAGAGGGTCGGGTGACACATACGTGGGAAAGTATTTTACTCGAGTATTGGACGGGCACATACATATCAGCTCGAGGGATCCGTCCCTCCTGAGCTCAACCTCTACTAAGTAGGACAGGGAAGGGAGATTTCAGGGTATGTCCTAATCTAACCCGTAAGGGGGCTGAGTAATCGCGAATGAAGTCATCTTTGACAATGTACAAAACTGCCGACAAATCAAAGGAAACCTTGGAGGACTCTTGAAGTAATAGTTTACCAAGGAAGAAAAAAAAATCGCCAATAGACTGAAAGAAAAAATATATGTATATTGTTGAAGGACTATTATGGACAGACTTGAAAACTTTAGGTTAAATTTTTCAACATGGGTCATCCGTGATAGAGTTTATTTCATTATATAGAACGAAGTATATCACAGCTGATCCTTTTATCTTTAATTATCATTTATCCACCTCGCCTCACCTTTCTTCTTCGCGCTCTGTTGCGTACAAGGCCGCTTTTTGTCCATAATACTATAAGGTGTTTTACAGGGAAGGGTTATTGGCCCTTCGCCCAACCGCCAACTTGAAGGGTCAGGTGCTGCAGTTTGACCTTTCACCTGGAACCTGCCCAGCAAGGTTGAACCTACCAGGGACTGCAGTCCCAGCTGGTATTGCTTCCAGGGTCACTAAGGCACGCAAATGTCCCCAGCACTTAAGGTGCAGCACTTAGGGAGGGTATCAGTTATTCACCGAGTTAAAAATTTACCATCTCTCATTTACCATCACACTCATGTTGTTTCGACATTGCTGATCCTGGCAGTATATATGGCATGTGTCATATATATGAACCAAGTAAGTGGCCTAAACTCATCAAGGGTTCTCGTAGCTCAGTTGGTTTGAGCGCCCGACCGATGTCTGGGAGGTCATGGGTTCCTGTCGAGAACCCAGATTTTTCTTTGTCCCACGCTCGTTTCATAACTGATCATTTCATCTTTATCATTTATTAACCAAGCTGAAAATTTACCATCTCTCATATTTATCACAGCTTTTGGCTCGTTAGCACAACACTGTGCGTTCAAGTGGCTGAAAAGCTTAACTTACTGTGGCAATGTTTATCTTGCTGCACTTTACACATTTTTCCTGGTGTGGCGAATGATGGTACGAATCACCCAACTTGGCTGCCTCGCCCGCGAGGAGGCTTGAAGATGCTAACAACATGACAGCGGTTACTAGTGCGAAGATGACCATCTGTGTATGAGATATAAAGGTGGATAGAACATCGTACAAGTTGTACTTAAAAGCAATTTTATCTTGAGTTTCGCCAACCATTAGTGAAAAGTGAACTTTTGAAGCGGCTAGCGGTTAAAATTCTTTCATTTTTACGCCTAACGGCTAAATTTTTGGCAATTTTACGGCTAACGGTTAACACCATTGAGACCCTCCTAAAAATCCTTCCCGCTAACTGCTTTGGCGCGAATTCTCTTTACGTCACCAAATAAAGGGTGCATACCTTTCCAGTCCCTTACAAGAACCTGGTGCTCGCCCTAAAGAGGAGGAGAACGCCCGGGACTAGGCTGGGAGTGTGCATCTTTTCCAGGGAATATGAGTACGCATAGATGGCAATCGGCATCAGCGTTACCGATTAGTTGCTGGCTAGAAAAACCATATTGGCGAAACATTCATTGATCGACACCAAATTAGATTCCAGGTGTTGTTTTCATCACTTACAAAGATATTCCAGGTTTTGGCTGATCTTGTGATTTTATGCTGAAGGTCGAAGACCATTGTAACGAATAGAATGAATGTTACAAAACACGCCAGCCCCGTAATGGCCAGAAACACCATTTCTGCTATTGTTGCCTTGGCAGCCAACTTGACGTAATGTATCAATGCACCAAAACAAGTTGCAAGGCTCACCTGCAAAAAGAAAAAATCAATCCGTGGTCAATGCCGAATTTTTTCAAACACTAACTACGCATTCGAGATTTGAGGCAGCGTGGCCGAGACGTCAGAGCGTTGCACTTGAAATCCGTAAGTCGCGGTCTGAGCACTAGCTGGTGTTGTTCTCGGTAGCCCCGAGTTCAACTCGTCAGCTACGCTTGTAAATAGCCAACTGGTCTGCCTCTTACCAGTTAGGGTTCTTGACCCCGTTATGTTTATTTACAATATTTGCTTGTCTGTTTACATTGGCCCTGAAAACCACCAATGAGGAGTGGTCAATTGCTAAGTAATATTATTTTTTATTATCATTCGATTCATTTTTTCCCTCCTTTTCATTGGCTCTGACCCAACCACGTGACCTACAGTAGGAATATTAATACAACCAAGGAAACGAAAATATTTCCCTTCGGCATTGTCTGAAAGAAGGAGAATTGATCTGCTCACCACTGACAAATCACGATATTTTGCTCACCCTCGTCCAGTAATTGTTAATTATTATCACTGATGGGAAATTTTTAAAAATTAGTCGAAACCATGCTTTAAGGAACTTTAAGGAACGAGAAAATGAACCTTGTCGGAAAAGGTTATTGTTGTTCAACCTGGTAAAATACTCCGTCTCGGGCAGCCCGGATTCGAGCCCTTGCCTTCCCGGCGGGGTCACTGCGCGCGTTGTGTTCTTAGGCAAGACACTTAACTCTCACAGTGCCTCTCTTCACCCAGGTGTATGTATAATTTATCCCGGCGATGGACCTAGCATCTCATCAGGGCGTGGGGGGAGGGGGAAGCAGAAATAGTCTCCGCGATAAGCTCCGACTGATTGGCCACCAGGCGCGAACGCAAGCACTCTATTTTTTATTTTTATCGTTTGCATCACTTGAGCTATCGATCGCGCAAGAGACCGTAATTTTATACGCACCATCTCAGCTATTTGTATGATTCCTGAATATGATTTGAGGAAATCCTTGTTAATCCTCCGAGGGCAAATCAACCTTCGCTTTTGTAACAGCAAAGATGGCGAATTTCCTTCCATACCTACTGATAGATAAAAAGAACGAATTTCGAAAAGTTTCGGAAACATTCCCAGAGACGCACAATGTTAGAAGATCAACGTTCAGTTGTAAACAGAAGTTATTACATTAGCTTATTGGCTGTCTGGGAGGGACGGCTGAGAAAAAATTAACTAAAGCTTGGACTGGACCCATGCACGTTGGGACACTCAGATCAGATTACAGTGAGTACGGAATGGAATACGAGTATGGCTTTCGAAAATCCAATCTAGTTACGTTCTCACATTCTCAGAGACCCGTAGGCAGTTAGTCGGGGCGAAACAAAGCAGACAGAACGACGAAAATTGAATTAAGTAACAGCATTGAAAAAGCATAAGGAAACTAAAAATAAACGAAAAGCAAATAAAGAATAATCAGGTGTTTTTTCTAGCATATAAAAAATGCCTGCCAGTTTAATTGCTGATGCACATTGACTGACAAAACAAGTATGTAAAAAATTGCTTTAAGCAGCTTTTTTTATACTTCTGTAGGCCTACCTGTCGTTGTTTTGTGTTAAGCAAGCCATGCCCAAAGAGGACTATCTCTCATGTTCAGACTGCAGGGACTATAATACTCTATGATTGACATTTGGAAAAAAAATAAATATGCATTTTCACCAGTTCAACTTTATATCTTCCACCGAAAGGATTAATAATAGGACTACTTGAGCTCATGGTCCGTAATTTACATTTTAGTTTTCTTAATTTGCTGATGTTCGATGAAGTACTTAGCGAATATTTATATAGCCAACTGCATGCAAATGAGGGGATATCATCTCTTAATTTAGTGTTTCCATTGATCTGTAGAGGTTTTGGTGATCTATAATTTGAAAATTCTAAGCGGTATTCAAACTTAGCGAGACGTAAATATATAAATTATCGATCTCTTACGTAATCACAATCTTAGGCATTGTTATATAAGATTTGTACCCAAGCTGTTAAGCTTCCGGGGGGGAGGGGGTACTCCCTTACATGGGCTATACGGAGACATGCCGCTGGATAGGGTATGGGTTTTGACCCCTCAGTCCTGAACAGGGTATATAATTCAAGCGAGTCTCAGTGTCCTAAATAGGGTATGGATATTAAGAATTTGTCCTACACAGGGTATGGCCTCTAGATATTCGACGAGTTTTAAGCATATCAGAAATGCTCATCAGTGTTCAGTTTCGTCGGCCTTCAGTCAATATTAGATCACTTTCAGGACAAGATATAAGCGTTATAATATAAAAAAGACGTTTTCCTTTTTCCTAAACAGGGTATGTGCTTGAGGTTATTTGGTCCTAAACAGGGTCAGGGTTTTGGAACTCCAGCGGCACCTCGATATCCAAACATGGGTCAAGTATCCCTCCCCCCCCCCCCCTCCCGCCTGCAGCTGGGGTTAAACCTTTCTTTCATATTAAAGTTCGGAGGCAGCGCAGCTACAATGACTTTGCTAAGTTTCACCTAGACATTGTATAATTTTGTTCTCCAAGTACTAAATAAGCCAGTAATCTTTTCAGACTAGTTTCCAAGCGACATATTGCTATCTTATGACTCAGCTTGAAGCCGACATTTTATGAGCAGAACTTACTTAGCATAATAATTTCAACATCATTTCAGACGTTCGTCTTCTAAAATTAATTGGGACTTAAAGGATGCAAAAATATTTCTGAAATAAAATAAAAAGATGGGCTGTGAAATCTGCAGTATTGAAGCAAGTAATTTCAATTGTAAATATTCATTAGAAAATCATAAACATTCGAAAATATATTTCACTTTTGTAGTTAGTATTGCAAATTTCCAATTCTCGAAAGCATACATTTCATCGTAGAAGTTTCTTCAAATAAATGTATAATTTTCTTCAATTTTTTTATGATTTGCCGTTATTCGAACCGAGCAGAATCGATTTGATGTTGTGGGATTGCACTCAATATCATCGATTTATAATTTTGAACCGTCGTGATAATCGAATGCAAGTTTGGTGGCATGGTAACTAATGTGAAAATAACAAAACTGTGAGCGAGCAATTTTAATGTTTTATTCTAGTTGCTGTATCAAACCAACGTGTCTTAATTTTTAGGAAATGATAAATGATTAACAAATTCGACAAGCAACGAAGGTTAAATATTATAATCGTTGCAAACAACTGAATTGGCAAAAACCCTTTGCCTGCATTTTCAGTAGCTGAAGATACACTCAAACAACTTACTGACTTGCTTGATAGTCTTGATGTAGTCGAGATTCATTGAATAAAATCAAAATAATTATTTGCCTTACCAGAAACTTGCTTTAGCTGGCTGTAAAAGGTGAAATAATGCTCCGGTCATTTCAGCGTCTCGTCGCCGTTTCCATTGTTAGTCCCACGCACTCTTCAAGGACGATTTTCACCTGCCGTTTACAATATTGTTGAGTAACTTGTAGGGTAGGCAAATAGTTGTGGAAATCAGCCAGTTGGCGACGTCAAAGCGAGGAGACAGAAAGAAAAATCTAAGTGATATGAATTTCATCTAAAGAGGGCAAAAAGAGGCAACATGCTGGCGTAATAAATTTATTAATTTAGTTTATTGTAACGTCGCGTCAGAGAGACCCCGAATCTTCTAGAAACAAAGCGATAATTTGTAAAACTTAAAACTGTGTATAAATCTCTTTAAAAGGCGCCTGTGAGGCATTTCACTTGAACCTTCCTTTTAATATCTTTTTTCTAATATTTAAGTCCAATTCGATGGAAATTGCAATGTTAGTTATAGCGCAACAACTGATAACGTGTCAGTTTAGAACTCAGTGATGGAAGCCCCGTTTATTTATAGTATTTCGATAGCATTCATAGTTATAAAAAATAAAAAATTTGCCTGGACAACTTGCACTACTGAAAAACAGCGAAGAGCAAGCCTGTTTAGCCATTTTTATACTTCGAGGGATTATTTTCACTTCAAAAAGAAGCAAGCTAAGAGACGTTTAATGTGGCTTGAATGGTAATGCTGAAACGGCAATTACCCAAGCTAGGCCAATTTGTAGGAAATCACACTGCCAAAGCATTTTTCTAGTATATTTATTCCAGTCACAGTCTCTTGTTTAATGCTAGTATTCAGAAAGAAGAGCACTGACATTTCAACGTAGGGTTTGTTTTCTTGAACTATGTCATTAGATGTTTTGTCGTCATTTTCAAATTATGCAAATTAGGTACTGATGACGTCACAAGGTGTGATTGTACGGGTGGAAAAATACAAAATATAGCATATCTCTGCAATTAATGATGCAATGAAATTGCATGTCATAGTCTAGGAAATGCATCAGATGGTGTATGGCTATGGCAACATATCCGGTCCGAGATCTCTAATATGCAGGAATGGTTATTCCTATATTTGATCTTGAGCAAAAATCGTCCACTTCCTAAAGGTTGTTTAGGAGAGCTAGTACAATATGGGCATTGCGCATGCTTTAAATGAGATCAGTCATTTGTCCTGTACAGTCACAACCGAGTCATATTTGATTTAAAGAGGAAAGAGACTGGAACCAAGATTGTTGCCACAGCAACATCAAAATATGTATCAAGAGGTGTATTTCTTAGGGTGCAATGTGCTTGCAAAGTTCCAATTGCATTGCATCATTACTTGCAGAGATATGCCATATTTTGTGTTTTTAGACCCATACTATAACACCTTATGACTTCATCACTACCTAATTTGCATAATACAGCAATCTTGAATATCTCTGGAACTAGAGAAGATATCACAAAAAGGAAAACGCCATTTTTCTTCATTTTTTAAGGCCTTTCAAATAAGCTTATTTTTCAATAGCTCATTTTGTCATTTCATAGGCACTTTAATCTGTCAATCTTACAACGAACAGATATTAATACGGTTGATGTGATTGGACTCCCTTTGTTAGATTCTAACCAATTAAATCATGTGTCCGCAGAGCCACTTGTCGACACTTGTTCCTCGTGCACAGGCCCGACCGGCTAAGAAGGGGAAGGGGAAACAAAGAGATTAAAATAAATTGAAATAAAATACAAAACAAGGTGACAAGTGTTCCTTTGAACACGCCTGCAAGTGGCTTTACGCCACAATTTTTTCCAGGCTTCTAAAATGTTGTGCGATTTTTTACTCAAAATAGAACGGTAGAAAGTAGTTATGGGATGGAAATCGCACTGTTTGCAGTATTTTTTTCGAGTGAATTATATTGCCATTAGTTTTCCTTAAAAACAAGACCATGTTTTTGCTCGATGCATGATCACTTTAAAGCAAAATGAGAATACTAGTGACAATACAAGAAGCCATATTCAACTGTTCTGCTTCATATCCTTTACTGAAAAGAAATTAGATGTATCTGTGCATTTTTTTTGGCACGGGGGCAATTTACTGTTACAACATAGAGAGGGCTTATCTACAACGAACAATTTATTTAACTCACGCAAAGGTCATTGCATTCCTAGCGGAATATCATCACGCAAAGGAACATGCGAGGCAATAAAAACGTGACAAGATAAATCAAAATATGGATTGAACGTCGACCTATATGATCGAGTTACCGAGGGCAAGTTCTGGAATTCACACCCTAACGAAAGTCTAGGCTTCAGTCATAATTTTTTTTTGCTCATAATGAGAGAGCCTGCCAAGCACGAACAATTAAACAAAAACGGGCCATTAGGCTCAGCATTTTGGTCTTTTGTGTGACTGATAATTAGTTTTAGGAGAGAATCACACCTCATGGTATAAATCACTACTTACGTTCACAAAGAACGAAATCAAATTATGGCATTTTTGCTTAAGAGTTCCCACTGAATTTAACTCCTGATTCAAATAGCACCGGCTGAGTTTCTGTGAGAAGTTTGTCTGAAAATGTAACAACAATTTTGGAACAGTTGCTTCAGAATTGATCACTAGGCACTTTTTGACAAACTTTATGCACCGCTGAATAGCTGCACTGGAGGAGTGCAGAAGTTGTTTGCTTACCAAGATAAATAAAGGTATTGAGTATTACAAAACTTGCTTAGCGAGGGGAGCTTCTAATACTGTTCTTATAGTTCTAGCAAAATCACGAAAAATCCGCTGGTATGGATTCAGAAGAGGAGCGAAGAAATGGTTTGGTGTTATCAAGATAACACCAAAGACAACTTCGAGTTTTTTGAAAAAGCTACTTTATGTGTGATGTCACAGTTGCAGCCAGCATACCAGTTGTAGAAAAATCACTAAAACTCCATTCTGGTATGGATTCAGAAGAGAAGAGAAGAAACAGTTCGCTGTTATCGGCATAATCAAAGCAGGGACCTGGAGATTCTTTCATGCAGTTGAAATGCGCATCGTCACGAAAAATCCAAGCTAACTGGGATTGGAAACGGTTACAGTGTACGGTGCCTAAACATGCGTGACTCCCATGCACAGCTAAGGGTACAAAGAAAGCAGCAAGCCTTTTAGCAGAGCTCTTTAGAGCTTAAAGAAACGAAAATCAACCATGTGTGCAACTCATCAAGGATTATGGAATGTATTCCGTTGTTGTATCCCCGGGCCGACAGGACAATTAATATGATAAATCTGAAACAACAACGCTATATATAATGGGCATTTTGCTAAGAATTACGATCTATTGTAAGACAATTACGAGTAACGTTTACGCGGTCAGTTCACAATTATTCCTTTACAGGTCTTACCCAGCAAGTTGTTATTGTAAGCTTGCCTCCACTGTAATATCCGTGTGGTACCCATTTATTCACCTGGGTGAGAACAGACATCGTCAGAGTAGTGTCTTGTCCAAGAATTAAGCAATATAGGTATAGCGCGCACCCTGTACCAGGCGTTCGGTTAGCTGGGGAGCGATCAGATCGCGCTAGGGCCACGTTATCCGGAGACCAAGGGCTTAAGATAGTTGCAAGCGGTATACGCCCTCTCGTTTCCCATCAGCATGAGACGCCCACACAGCCATGAGTATCAAAACAAGGCATGAAGCTCTTCCGCAGTAGCTGAGGAATATATGGCACGGCATAGAGAAGTAAACAAATGAAAATTTATCAGATTAAATACGTGTTAACTCTTCAAAAGACTGTGGAATGTCCTCGTATGGATTACGGTTTGGATCAACAGATCTGATCGAAAAGTGAAAGATTAAGTTCTATTTCTGGACATTCGTAAGCCAGTTAAAATGTTCTGCTTTGATGCCATTTTACAAAAATCCCATTGACTTTCAAAAGAAGATAGCATAATTATTCTTCACTTGTACATTTTGATAATAACTCCCTCCTGATCCTTTGGTTTGTTGAAATTTCCATGCATTGTTCAGCGATAACCACAGAACACTTATAAGCAGTAATCCACTTTCTGTTAGAGTCATTCGAGATCATTTTTTACAGTGGACGTTTGTCCGAGAATCTTCCGGGACTATTTTTTACTTTCGCTAAATTTCTCGATAGTCGGACAGCGAAGTCCCTGCCTCACGCACAACACAGCTAAGAACAGTAATAAGGTAAGCGTTTTGCACCTTTTCTTTGGAACCAATTCGTATTTAGCTAATTTCACCACAATGATACTGCGCTAAAAGGGCGTGCACCTTGCGAGAAGGAAAGGAATATGTACCCCCAAGATGAAGATTGATCGTGAAGTTTTGTGTCCGTAAGGTAGCGATGGTCTTCTTTTACTCTGGAATTTCGATATTGCTGGAAAGGGTTTAAGGCAGGCTCCTGGTTGAAGGGGAATTTTCTGTGCACGTTAAAACTGACTGAGCAGTATGAACTAATGACAAGTGATGCCTAAAAGCAATAAAAAGTGTTAGGTTCTTTTGTTTTTCATGATCAGTTCTACCTATAGACTAATTGCCAATTTAAATGCGATTCCCACAGAAATAAAAGAATGCAAACTTTCGATAACACTGACTATTCAAAGAGCACACCTTTGCTTTCCTATCCCCTCTTTTCTCTTCTCTCCAACCATAGTTTTTATTTCATTTATCTGTATTGTGCCTATGTTGTGAAGGGCCCTTTTGGTACAAATAAAGTATGTTTTTAAGTGTACTGTTGAAGTCAATCCCAGAAATAGTAGTAAAACTTTAACTTTTCAGCTAAGTCACCTGTCTTGCATATTATTCTTCGACTTTTTCTGAAAGTGCAGAAATACTGCGAATTGTGCGTTAATTTGATACAGAGAGAACACATTTTTATGAGATTGTTTAAATTTACAGCTTTCAGTAGCTACTTGTAATGTGAATTTAATTTAAACGCTGTTTAAATTTAGCGAGCTAGATTTCACTACAAATGCCGACACTTATTACCGTTATCTAGATGAACTACACTGTTCTTTAGTTCTGTTCTGCTGCAACTAAAACTGCGTACGTAGCTGGACAGCAAGAGTAGCTCGCAACCCTTCAAACGAGAGAACACTATAGAACACCCAATATGACCAACGCCTCTAGTACCCAAAACAATAGCAGCTATTATTCATATCGTGAGAAATTGTGTTATATCATTGTTTTACATGTAAGTGAAACGGTTTTTGTTGCATAAGTCGCAGACAATCTGAGAATATGAAGTATACTCCATATTCTCTTGTCGCACAACAACATAGCAGAATCGTATAATTTTTTTTATGCTACCACGCTAAATGAACAGTGATGGAACTACACGATTTTCTTTTAATTTTGCCTATGTACTTGTGTTTTCCTCAACAGAAACGTGCAGAACAATCTATCTTGGGCTGGTCTTTGCGCCTAAATTATACTTAAACGTAATGCCCGCTAAATTAAGAACAGCAATAACAAAAGGAAGCACTAAGAGTTGTAATGTAAGATATGAAAAAAAGATTGATCGAACTAATAAATTAACGAGTCACGCTGGAGGGCATTTTAGGCGCGCGAATAATAGAGAGAGTCTAGAGAGACTCAGAGAATGTAAAAAACGAAGTATAACAAGCTTACGCAATAAATCCATTCCAAACAATTGCCAGTTTTGACGTCAGGTTCATAAATATCATGTCACATTACTATCAGATAACAATAGCAAGGCGTTTATTTGCATGCCAATGCATTAATTTCAAATTTTGTTTCTTTACAAAGCCGATCAGTTTTTTTATGTCAGTCGTGTTAACATAATTTCGCCGGTTTTTTGTGTTTAGCATGTATCAGTGGCTGAATAGACCAATTCCGATATAAATGTATTAAAATTCTAACATGGCGCCGAGGCTTGGGGAATAAAACAAACGAAATTATTTATTCATCCCTAAGCCTCGATGCAAAATCTCTTGTTTTATTCCCCTAAGCCTCGGTGACATGTTAGAATACTAATATATCGGAAGTGGTCAATTGCGTTTAAAATTAATTCGAGCCAGTCAAATACCAAGAGGGAGTTCATTTGCTCCCCGCATGCAAGATGCGGTGATTGAAAGTATGTGAAAGCAGTGAAACAAAACTCGGTTATAATTTTGCCCCAGACATATGGTGTGGAATGGAAAGAGGTGGATATTTTTGTCTTGATTTGTTAGTACTTGTTTTACGGCCATTTGTGAGTGAATTAAAAGTTCTGCATTGACGCGGTTTCACAAAGGATTAAAAGTGGACAGGTTTATTGTTCTTTATTGTCTTCATGTTTTTTGACATAATTTTTGACTTATTAGCAGAGATCCATTTTCTGTTTGATCCATTCGGTAGAAATCTTCGTAGTCGAAGGAAGGTCGTCAGAGTTTTAGACGAACAATTTTCTTTCGCTGAACACAGCTTGTAACAACTGAGGTAAGCGTGTTACACTTATTCCTGTGGGGCACATTTGTTTTAAGCCTGTTTCAAAATAACTTTGTCTAAAATGGCAAGAGAAAGTCAAAGAACGAACCTCGACGAATTCATAGAATCTTTTATTTTACCAAGCTAGAAGAGTGCTTCTGGAGATAGGAGGTATATTTAACGGGGGTATCTCTTTTTCCTTTTAATTCTGAAACCGCGAATAAGCAACTGCACGGCAAAATCTAGTTTAGAACGTTAATATTCAAGTTGCGCGCGTAAAATTCCCGCCAATATTGAGGACAGACCGAAAATTCTGCAGAAAAAGGGAATGGTTGGAAAAACAATAAATTCTGCTAGTGCTGGGTACTCAATAGATTCCATTGAATTTTTCAGGCATAGCAAAAAATTCTAATTTTAAGCATTAACTGAAGTTTTTCGGTATAAGAAGCTTCCCGCCAAAATTAGCCGGAATAAAGTATTCATGTTTGGCGGTTTCTCGTTTTAAGTCTATTTGGCACTATATCAAATAGGTAAGGTAAGGTAAGTCTGCTGTCGGGCCTAGTGGCCCATCAGGCCGGAGCTTATCCCCGGTTTCCGAAGCATTAAGCGACAGAGAGTATTTCTACTCCCCCCTGGATGGGATGCTAGTCCATCGCAGGGTTACCCCCCAGCAGTAAATTCGCCGGTACCCATTTATACACCTGGGTGAAGAGAGGCACTGTGAGAGTAAAGTGTCTTGCCCAAGAACACAACGCAGTGCCCCGGCCAGGACTCGAACCCGGACCGTCCGATCCAGAGTCCAGCGCACTAACCATTAGGCCACTGCGCCTCCCAACACTATATCAAATAGACCCTTTTTATAAATGGCGCCTAAATTTGAATAACAATACTTTGTACATCCTTAGTACCGTACCTTATATGTTTATTTTCTAGACAAGGGATTTTTCACATGAATGCGAGGCTTAGGATGTACAAGTATTGTTATTCAAATATAGGCGCCATTTATTCAAAGGTCTATGGTTATATTAGTTTACAAGTTTAACTTTTCATTTTCCTTTAATTTCTATAACTTGAATTGTCTGTGGAGTGAGGTTTGTTTTCTTCGATGCACATTGCCAGCATGAACTAGTTTGGGGACCGTTCGCTTCAAAAGATAATATCACTTTATTAGTTTCTGGCACAATAGATTTGAGACTACCAATTTCTTGACCGAAGAGCTTTGTGTCTCAATTGCAAAGGGGGCGCACGGTAGTTCCTTCGCCAATCTAGTAAATTAAGGGCGTCTAACATGTCTATTGTAACAGTGCATGCCTCGCTGAACAAAGGAAGAGAAGCAAAATTTTGACCTCTTTATTTGCTTTCCGTGCTCAAAACGAGATTCCCGTAGATAGAGTGCATTCAAATGCAAAATCTGTAATATAAAAAATCTTCGACGACTCGACGTCATAACTTTTTCTATGCTATGAATTTCAGTAAATCCATACTGCAGATTTTGCATCTCAACGCACTCTATCCATTGGACGAAACAATGTTATCAGTCAATTCTTTTCATTATCATCTCTTGTGAAATTAATAAATGACAAGCACAAAGAACGTGTTTAGAAGACAGCAGAGCTAGTCCTAGCCTGCGAACACACACGGATTTCCGGCTTATGTTTAACGCAGCATATACACTACTGCTACTTTTCGTTTCAAGCCAGAAATGAGAAGCCTGGTGTGCAATAAAAAGCGATCATTAATTACGTTACTCTATAGACATACCATGAATAATTGTGCTTCAAGAACCGATGCATTTTATTTAATAAAAACGCCAGAAATTTAAAGTGGTGTATGATACCCCACGTTGTTCCAAATGCCTTGATATTGAAAATGAAGAAGAATATGGTAAATGGGTGTTTCAGGTGTTAAAAACAAAAGAGAAAAAAGATGTTTAAAACTATGATTTTCTGTTTTCAATCATTTAATTCTTGATCACTTAATAATCTCGTCAGGTATCAACTAAAGGATTATTCTGAGCAAAATGTCTTGGGCTTTCATTGTTTTGTCCATTGTCTCATTGCAAGTCGTTTGTGAAAGCGCTCCTGGCCGTGTCAGCGTTCCTCAACTGCGGCGTCTTCCCTGGAACATTCCTCGGGGGCAATACCTTGTGGATAAACGTACAGGTAATTAATTTTTAAATTAATCTGTTTTGGCTGTTTAGTTATTAAGGTTATACCCAAGACACAACGGGACACAGAATTCTGACCGTATTAACGGGGTGGCCGTATTTAAGTGGTTGCAATGCCTCGTCGTGTGCGAAAAGTAATTGATTTACAGTGGGCTACAGCTATCGTACAGTTACGCCTCTCTGGATTCCCGAGATAGAGGAGAAAAAAATTTAAGTTGACGAGAATCAAGACTGTTATGTAGATTACAATTACTACGTTCCTCGAATTACTGTATAAATGGAGAAAGACTGAACTGAAGGTGGCTGTATTAAAGGATTAACTTTAAGGCGGGGCTCCACTTTATTGCATTGCTCATCCTTGCTGCGTATAATATCACGCGTGATTAAAAACCGGCGCACATGAAAACATAGCGGCATTTGATAATCGTCATTAACTCGACTGCCGTGACCTATAATTATTTCCTTTTCTTTTGAACTGAGCAAGAACTTTCTTTCTGTAAAATAATAATAAATTTAGAATAAGAAACAATTTTGAATACATTCATAACAATATAAGAATCTAATTACGTACAAACAAGGTGCTGTTGCTTCCAAGCAAGTAATATGACCCTTCATTTTTATATCAAAATTTGTGTTTCTATAAGATAAATAAAAAAAGGCAAACGTTTCGACAAAAATTTCAGGGTTCCATTTCAGTGGAATGAACTTAAATTTGCTTTTTGCTTGAAGTGAATGAAAACGCCTGTCTGCGAGACCATAATGCTAAGCGTGCTCTTCATGGAGCGTCACCGCTGGTTTGGGATACTAAAATGGCTCAAGAGGCTCAGGAATGGGCTAATCACCTGGTCAGGTTGGGAAAGATGGAGCACTCATCCGAGACTCATGACGGGGAAAATCTGTACGCGGTCTGGTCTACGGCCTCGACGGACGCTACTTGCTCCGACGCAGTTGAGGCTTGGTGGGTGACTGTGGTAATAAGGCAAAGATTTAGACTGTATAAAAGATTAACATAATTACGCATTCGGTTCAAGAAATGCCAGTTTTGGCCATACCCTTTGAAGCAGTCGCAACGTTTTCGACTTATTTCATCCAATTAAACGTTAGAAGTATAGTAATCGCGCGAGCAAACACGTCATGTTGCTTAGCAACTTCAGGGAGCTCACCATAGGCTCAGTTGCATCTCTGAGGCGGGATTTCGTAATCAACTGTTTTTTTTCCCGACTGTACAGTGGAATTCTGTACAATTTCTCGTTTCCCTTTTATTTTTATTTTATTTGCAACACCGCGGGGAGAACACTGCATTTCTACCCTAACAGTAAAACATTGAGGTCCCAGAATTCGGGATTCTTAATTAAGAGAGGTCCCAGTGGGTACATGGAAAAGGAATGGGGGAGGAATCGTGATAGGAAATTTAAACACTACCCATTCCTCTAGAAAAGGCGGTAATCGTAAAAAGAAATTTACTCCCAAAATTGGGAAGCAAAAATACGTATGAGTCTTAAATATCTCCAGGCAACTGGCAGACAGGTGCCTTGTAGACTCATATGCTTATAAAAGATTTCTTGTCACCAAGTTTGGATCTACGAAGGTTTGTTCATGAGCAGAAAATCAGTACAAGAAAGTGTTGTTCTTTTCTAATTATCATAGGTACAAAGAAATAAAGGATTATGATTTTAACAAACCTGGATTTTCTGTGAAGACTGGTCATTTCACACAGGTTAGTGTATCAGTGTAGATGGAGGCCAAGAATTTTTCATCGCCTGAAATTTCACTTCAGTACTTTTAACATTAACTAACATTACAAAATAATCATATTAATTGACGATGGATCCTATTTTATTTCTATACAACTTATTATACTCTCCAATGATTTACTGATGGGAAGTATTCTTCGACAAAAATGTCATTGTATTTCGCTTGTTGACTATGTTCAATGACGAATCCTATGCATGGCAACCCAATTATAAGTTGCAATCAGGATTGAGTTAGTTGCTTTTATGGTACTGAAACCATTTACACCTCGGAAGAAAAAAGTGCAGCTGGAAAATTATGAATTTCTTCAAATAGGCAAAACACTAAAAGAGGGACCATTCTATAGGGAGCGAATTTGACCATAGCGAGTGAAATTCATGCTTTTATACCATAGCTTGTTTGGAAAGGAACTTCTAAAGTTGGAGTGGCAGTTGCGACATCGTCATACCCGGATGAAACGGGATTTTACACAAGCTTTGTAGTAGCACGTTATGCACCACCAGGAAATTACATTGGCCAATATGCAGACAACGTTGGGGAGCTGCTTTAAGTAAGTCTATTTCAATTAATCCAAATGATGGTGTGGGTATTCATTTGCAATTTCCATAACAGCTGCAAAATCCAGCGGTGGTTCACGGAGCTGGGTCTAAAAAAACCTTCGGTTCGGTGTCAATCAAGGCCGCGCACGCGCATTGTCGTGACACAAGCCTTTAACATTTTCCGTTATTTCTAATTTATCATGCTGCTTCATTCTCTCTTATTACTTAAGTCATATATGAAAAAATAGTGAGAGGTTTTAAAAGGGCATTATGCTAACCTCCTTGTTTACAATACTTTGACTTCTATTCAAGTCAATGCACTGGACAAAACTAAAATAGGTACTTCGCAAACCAATCTGATTAATGATGATGATTAATGACCATTTACTTTTTTCCCCTCATTTTGGGGTTTGACTGCTCTACATTTTTACTATTTGCACTTGTGATTGGTATGTTTAATTGGGAGCCTCTAAGACGTGTTTAGGAAAAAGGAAACACCGAAAGGATATCTTTGGATTAAGGGAACAAGAATTTTATAGGAACATTAGGGAAAATTGAATTTTCTAACAGAGAACGATGGAGAAATTGTAAACTTTTTAAGGATCAAGGGAACATTTAGTAATTTGGAAAACAAATGATGAGGATTTTAAAAACTGTTTGTGTTTTCCTTTCTAGATTGGCTTAGAATCAGTGGAGATGCTATAATTCATCCACACGATTTATAACAAGACCCAGCATTGCCGAGTGGTAGTGATAGAAGCATGGCACTAGTGGTAGTTAACATGAGCCTGTAAAAATTAACAATTAGATTATGAGCTCGAGATTTCTATGAGGCGATGTATCGTACCTGCTAAACACGGAATGAAAATGTGATCTAATTTTATTCGTTTTATTTAAGCCTATGTTCTAATATACATACACTATACTGCTCGTATGTACAATGCACAGTGTAACAGAACGACTTATATAAATGTATTAAAAGAAGTCGCTCAAAATAAAGTAAGATGTGACTTATTTGTCATACTTGGGACTTATGAAGTATGCGCAGGTGAGAATTAGCACATGCGCGGCTTTGATAAAGACCTCATTTTTTTATTTCTCGAATACTTTGCACCGAGAAAACCTTTTTGATTTGACCTTCGATTTCGGTAGGAAGACTTGAGGAGTTGACTAAAATCCCGAGGGGGGATTGGAACACGGAGGATTCACCCTCAAGGGTAGGGGCTTCACGAGCTTATCATGAGCTCAATAGCCAATTAGTGATGATCAACTACGTCGGGTGGATGAATCTTGATACCCAATGAAATACCGGATCAAGGGTTTTGATCTGAGATCAAACATTTTTAATGAGATTTTTAAATAATACAAATCGTGAATGGGAGATAATGTCTAAAGTACAGATAGAGTTGGATACCATGTACCATTCTTTAAACGGTCTTCGGTCATAGATTTTTCTCTCCCGAAGTTTTTCTCCACTTGCATAACAAATTTTCGACGCCAACAATTCAAACTCCACACATAACTATTTTTGATATCTGAGCAGAGAGCTTCGCAACCTTGTGTAAACCGTAATCTTTTATCAGGCCCTCTGGCTCTAAAATGGAAACATTTAACCACACAAGCAATTCGCCATTCGTTTTAAAGCCTACTTTTTCTTATGCTTCGTTGAAGGGCGATAGCTTTCCTTTCCTTTCTCTTCTCGTATTCCACTCTCCAAAATTTGCCGCTCCTTCTTCTCTCGTGAGCGCACGCTCACGAATCACTGATGCATGCAAACACGTTCTTGTGAAAAAGGGCGAAAATTTCACACTGCATAATTTCTTATTGTTCATTTGAGAAGACATGCCAAAAACTCGGGCTACGTGCTTCATCACGGCTTGAAAACACCTCGTGCTTTCATCTGTTTCTCTGTGTTTGGAACCGGTGAAGCAGCACTCGCCCTCGTGAAGAATTGGTGAGAGTCGTAGTATCGCTTTTGAAGGTATGTAAAAGTAGTAGTATGCTCTATTGAAGATGCCTCAGTACACGAAGTCTTCGCGACACGTTTATTTCGCGATTTCAGAGGACACATATTTCACGAGAAGTTCTTCGGAACCTCTAATTTCGTTGGGTCTTGATGCCACGTCCATTGTTATGATTGTTTGGATATAATTTTCCCAGGCAATCCTATGAGACGTTCCGAAGACCCTATTTTTACGACTTTACAGTCAACAAATCGACTTAAAACACCTCAGCACTAACAAAAACATAACGATTCCTTATTTCCGGCAGTGACCACTTAGACGAAGTGGCTTAGAGGTACAAGCAACATTTTGAATGCAATCGTTTGGAAGAAAAAATTAAGATTGCCTTCGACCCTCACCATTTTTGACAGAGAAGGTAATCTTTTGTATGCCTTGTTACATGAAATGTTCTCGTGAACATAAGAGGACCTGATCGTTATGTCCTTTATTATGAGGCGATTAATTTATTACCCATATAAAGTAAGTTTTAGCCAAAGGCGTTTTTTTTGAAGGTATAATTGTCAAGATGAAAGAGCAATAATTACTAAAAGAGTCTGCGTTTCGTGTACACGTACATTGCTGAACCCATAGACGTACGAGTCGGGGGAGGGGGTCTTAGAAATTTGTGAGAGCACACTATCTAAATAAAAAGCCTTCAGTTTCGATGCAACGATATATGTTGGCATTTTGCAAGTTTAAAAATTGCGAGCTTATTGCATATATTACTCCATTGGTTTTTCCGTTGTACTGATCTCAAAATGATAGCCAGGTTTATTTTATTAATTGATATTAAAAGCTTTTTGAAGGATGTTTTCTCCGCCGTCTTCCTGATCAATTTTAATTTTTAAAAATTGCGTTCGCGTGATTGTGGGTGAGCATAAAAGGGCCGCTAAATTAGAAGCAAAACTTCCGTTCAGTGAGAAAATTAAATAGATATATTTCAGAGAATTGTCTCATTGCGCTTAAATAAAACCAACAAATACTATTTTCAGTAACTAAGCCAGGATATTTGTCACTTTCGATTTTATTCGATATTATACTAGACAGTCTTATTACAGGAATCTAAACCGCGTCTATTTAATGTAATGTGATACAAAGGTACCTTTCATTCATGCAATAATTGCAGACAAAGTAAATCAGGAGCTCCGCGGGTTCCGCGCCTGCTGGATTGTACTTATCTTATGTGCATGCTCAGATAAAAATATTTTAAAAGCAGTAGCATGTGTATTGCAAACCACTTACAGATATACGAATAAAAACAAATAAATGTAAACAGAGAAAGCGGTTTTTATTTTCTTTCCCACTAATTTATAAGTTCATTTAGTTTATAGGTTCGCGTGCACACAACAAAAAACACTTTTCACCTAGTTGGCCGACATTCGATTAAGGTTCTCTTTTTACAAGGAAGAGAAGGTAAGCATATTGTAAACTTCTACAGGTAGAAAAGGTGTATAACGCGTGTGAAAGAGTCATCATAAAACAAAAAGCGAAAAACTGAATATTTCTTTCTTAACATTTACATTTAATAGCAAAAACACAGTCAAAAATATTAATCATCTTTTGATAACAACAAATCCTGAAAATAGCTCAAGAAAAAATGGCCATAGAAATTTTTTTGTCACAATCAGGTCCCTTTAACATATTTTAAGCATTTAAATATACCCACTTTACTCTTGTGCAAGAAATGGATTAATTTCGAGTAATGAGGCATGTTTTTAAATGCAGACGTCGACACTTGCATTTTGCAAGGAGCCCTTTTTGGCTGTTTGAACTAAGAAAGATGTTATATTTTTCCATAAAGGATCAGTTTCGGTAGCTATATTAAATATAATTCTTTAGTCGCTACATTGGCCCCTTTCCTCACTTCTCCAAGATCTTACGAATCTTACCTCTTTCGTTATGAAAGGAGTGTCGAGGAGTGGCTTATCAAACTCTCTTTTATTAATTTAAAAGTATCAAAACTGCTTTGACCCACAACTGTTGGCTGAATAAAAGTGACATTTAATTCTTATTCCCAAAAACATAAACACGTATTTAAATTGGTATAATCGTTGCCAAACACTCCAAAATAGTGATAAAAATTGTTCTGCTTGAAGATCCGTAATAATTGGAAATAATTTCTGACGAACCGGCAGGTGTTGAAAGCCCAATAAGTTTGATAGAAATCTTATTAAAATAACAACTTTGAACTGATGTTTCAATCTGATGCGGTCTGCGGTAGTTATCTTTCGTTCTTGAGACTATTAAGTACATACACATGGAACTGAACAAATTTCTTTTGGAATCAATGTCCGCTCACCATTGCAGACATGAGCGCATCTTCGTTTATAAGATTTGTATCATTTTGGTGGCTGTTTTCCAAGTAATAAAAGTCTTCTGAGGGAAGCTGGAATTAATGCAAGTCAGAGCTAGACACGAAGGCGCTTCCCTTTTATGTTATTTTCAATTTTCAGCCAAAACAAAGTGTGATGGTAAGAACAAACATAAAGAGGTCAGCTGGAAATGGAGATGGTGAATGATATCAAAACAAGAATGAAAAATACTCGGGTGACAGTTTCTTACTTTCAAATTACTAACCAGGTTTTTAAAAACCTTTCCCTAAGCTCAAGATATTGTAAAGTAGTCACTATACAGAGCTCATAATGTCAGTTCCAAAAATTTGATTGTACATCCTGACAATAAACCTTTCTCACGCATTTGTTATTCTTTTGTGTTCATGCTAATCTGCCCGCCCAGCCTCGTCAGCATCTACAAATAACAAAAGAACTTGAACTCAGGAATGAGGTTGGGCGGGCAGATTAGCATGAACATAAAAGAATAACAAATGCGTGAGAAAGGTCTAGTATGACAATTATAACCCCTCATTGACGATATTCTACATTTTCGGTACCCGTCTGCAAGACAAAGTCAACTTTCATGGTGATCTCTTTTTGGTACTAAAAACTTACTTACGATCTGTTTTATGCTATTTAATTTCTGTCGAGAAAAGGTGTGAGAAATAGTTTCTATCAAAGTAAAGTTAGCGATGTTTGTTTTGTGTGGTTGAGGATATGTCACTCTTCCCCTTAAAAGTCGAACAACTCAGTGAATAAGTCACCACAACCACCCTCTTCTCGTGTTATTTGTAATATTCTCCTTATCTTATCCTCGCCTATCACAGCGGGAAAGCTAATTGAAGCTATTACGACAATGATTTGAGCTTGTTTCCATTTAGAAGGAAACCACTTTCGCTTTAATTATAATTCCACAAGGTAATCACGTGCGGTTTTATCTGAAGCCATCAAAATTCTAAAATTCTCTTCAGAATCTGAATAACTTACATTTGCCGAAAAAGTTTTATGTTATTTATATATGCAGTGGTAGTGCTTGTGTATTAAAAACTTGAATGTTTAAAAACCACTTTGATCGCTTTTTGACGGACCGTTTTGAAATGTCGAATGCTGCGCAGTGATTGACCACTCTATGGCATATGCGCAGAGGACTCCTGTTTCCTTTCTTAAATGGGTAGGTAGGGAAGGGTGGGGTGAGTTAATTAAATTTGCAATAATATAAAGAACCGCTTGCAATGCCATAGTTGTGTTGGTCATGCTGGTATAACCATCTGGGTTTACAAAAACTGTAAATCACCTTAGCCGACATAAAAAACCTTATAAATTACTCAATTTACTTTTGCCGAATAACCACTTCTTACACAACGGCTATGGCTTGCAAATTGTCCCAAGATTTTGGTTTTGCTCACGTCAAAAGTTAAACCACAGGCATAAGGTTTATAATGAGGGAGGAGAGAGTTTGAGAGACCATTACAGCCCAGTTGTGTTCCAATACAAGTACTTCCAAGTTCACTGGTAAGAACAAGCAAAACGTAGGAGGAGGGTGTACAGCATGAGAAGTCACAAATACGCCAAGTCGCTTTGTGCTAATTAAAAGCCATATGTATGAGTTGCATCATTTCATCCAGCCTGATGACAAAAAACTAAACTGATTCCATTTATTTTCTGTAATCAGGATCGCAAATCCACACAGCAGCTACGAACGGGCAGCAAACAAAACCTGCGCCATATGTTAACTGCGTTTTTCTGAGTCTCGGAGCGAGACAGGTTTTTTGTTGATTTTATCAAAAGCATAATGTTTGCGAACATATCTGAAAAATTCAGTGTATTGACCGAGATAGCTTGGGCACACCCCTTCACCGAAACAACCAAAATTTCTTATCAAGTACATGAATTAGTTCCGCTTGTTATCTTATACATGCCAGTGGGAAATGCTCATAGCATCAAATTGAGTTGTTTGTCATTTAAAGCTGGAAACCGGCTAGGCCAAAGGTTTGTGTTTGGCTATTTCAGCCGTGTGTGAAACTAAATCCGAGAAGCCTTGAACATTCCAGGAAATAAGTGGCTTCACGAACCCAACAGCCTTTTCAATTAACACTTTCAGACAGAATTGACGTTTGTTCGCTAAATAAATGGTAAGCACAAGTTTATATCAAGAATGAATTATGAAGCTAAGAGCATTCACGAGAGAGCGTTTAAACATTTAAAAGCACGTACTATATCCAAAACCAGACCAGCCGACAGCTTGTGCTGACAATATCTAGATAGTTTTCACGTAAGACCATTTAGAAGTCAGTGCCGGGCAATGGGTCAGTAGCAGCCTTGATAAGGTAACTCTAGTCTGTCCTTCGAAAAAGGCTGAAGGTGGCACACAATATATAGTTTAAAACCTCCTGTCTCTGACATTCTATTGCAGCTAGGCCGATTATGCAGATGGAAGCATTTAGTGTAATCTTGTGGAGTATTTATCAAGAAACATAGTCAAGTCAAAATGAAGGCAAACTCTGTTGCCATGGCAACACTAGAAGAGGTGAAAGACGACCCATATTTAATATTCTTAGGCTAATAGCTGAAAAACTATTTGGTGAAAGTTTTTGTTTTTAATATACTTTTGTTAACCATCAACAACAACAACTTTATTGTACCCCAAATTAATTAGGTTTACAAAACTAGACAATTTAAAATAAAATGAGTACATGGCTGCCCGAAATAACCACTATTGGCTAATGAGGAACTGGGCAGCCATCCTTAGTGTTTACATCAATGATTTTAAAGGTCAGGTACATAGGACTTAAATAAACACATACAACACGCATACACACACGGACAAAAATTAAGTAAACTAGGTTAAAAGTTTAGCGGAAATAAGCCGGAAGAAAAAGTATATAAACAGCTTAGGTATTCGAAAGGAACATTTCTGCGATTTGTTAAAAAAATTCTGTCAATTAGTTTCAGAGCCACCTTAAATTTATGAAAATATAATGTAGCTCTGAAACCTATTAACAGAATTTTTTAAAAAGTTTGCAAAAATGTTCCTTTCATCGACCTAACAAAAATATGTAAAAACCAAGAACTTTCACCGAGTAGTTCAAGTTATTAGCCTAAAAATGTCAAATATAGGACATCTTTGGTCACTTGTGACGTTGCCATGGCAACAGTTTTTGACGTTACGTTGGCACCGATTTGTTCATTGGTAAAATCTACACATAGTTTAAGCTGCATCTGCATGCTTAGTTAAAGAACATAGCACAGGATCGACTGCCTAAAGAAAAGCTCCGTCGCTCGACAAGCAGCTGACACCAATAAACATCGCGTCTTGAAAAAATATGGTAAAACTGTTCAAGTTTGTATTTCTTTCTAATCCGACTTAAATTACTTAGGTGTAATTATCCCTGGTTATTTTCGATTTATTTTAACTCCTAGGCATATTGTCTTTGTTAGGAAACCATTATTTTGAAGTTTAATTCAATTTGAAATTGAGGGATTGTGGTTGGCACACAAGGACACAGCTTGATACCGACACGCTAATTAGCATGATCTATTTGCTAAAAAATTGAATTAATTCCTCCTAACAGCAACAATAATGCTTTACACGAGACTCAAATCTATCAATAGACTAAACGAACCAAGTTCTGCTCAGAGGAACTTCCACAAAGATTCAGTGCTGGTTGACATGACAAGTGATCAATCTTTGTCTCTTAAGAGTCGGTGCCTTTATCGGCACACCTTCGTGTCCGCTATTTCCATGATTTCTCCTGGGTAGTAATTCAAAGCTATCTTTATACATATTTTGCACAATAATCATCCGCTAAGACGTCATCGAACCTCATAACTCATGGAAAACAAATGTTTGATACTCTCAAGATAGAGATTGACTAGACATGGAGCGTTGTGACTTTTAACTCGTAGGGCGTGACCTCTTTCACTTTTGCATCCTAAAATCGGCGTGTGATTGAAAACAAGATTCCCGCCATAATAAAGCAAACCAGACTTATCCGACGTTAGGTCTGTAAAGAGAGAAAAAGAAAACAGATGAGCTTGTGAACTTTGAATTCGTCCAATAGTTTAGATAATATCAGTTTATATCAGCGTTTTTAACTTTGATTACGTACATTTTAGTAATTCGTTTACAGCACCACGCTACGTTTACCACTCCATACCGCATTTGCAACAGGTTCCTATATCACTATGATATTAAAAACTACAATAGAACTTAATTCCACCGTCACATAACTATTTTATAGTCATAGCACTCTATATAGTATCGTGTCCCTGTTCAAGACTGAAGTTGCGAGGGATACATGCTGACTTGGTTTGGTTTTTTAAATTCTTTCAACATTAAGTCAACGTGAATGCAATATATAACAAAATTCTACCACAAAACTGTGAAATGCTTCAAGTAGTGCATGTGCAAGAGCACTTGTTCGACAACCAATTTTTTATCACCTTTTTATGTAAGAAATAGATAGGTATTTCAATTATTTTATATGCCAAGTACAAGTGAAGTGTTTTGACAGTGCTTGTATTATCACCTGATTTATTAGTGCAATAAACAACGGCTATCGACCAATCAGAATGATTACAGTCGCGTATAATACATTATATCATAAGCCCAATTATCGACGCATTTTGATTGGTTCCTGCCTATGATCCATTAACGGGCAGACGCACTGATTACTTAATATTTTGTTTCTTTATTACTGACACACTCGGCTATCGCCTCGTTTGCCACTTTCTTACCATATTTTGACGTCATCAGTGATTTAGTTAATTCTCTACTTGCGCAATACCATAATACACCGCTTCTACCACCCAACAAAATTTGCATAGGCATTGTTTTAGATTTCCCTTGGGACATCTTCATGTCCCAGGAGAAATTTTAAACAATGATTATGCAAAATTTTGGGGGGTAAGAGAGGTGTATTATGGGATTTGTGCAAATAGAGAAGCTGGGCGTAACTAGTCATTGTGATCTTCATATTTTTTAATACTAAGTGACGACGAACGTCTGAATATATACTCTATTTTTCCCTTCCTTTTTGGCGTATACATTTCAATCTGATTCGCGTTTGAAAGACTTAAATTAACATGTGCGAAGACATGTACCTTTGTGCCATTCGTGTGCAGAAAGGCTCCATACCAATACGTTGCATTGTACATTACATATATACCATAGTGTATTAAAAAACATCTCTGCAAACGATATAGCTGACTAACAAATATAAAATCTACACAGTGAAAAAATAAATAGATCCGCTAACCGCGAGCATCTTTTAGCTCCTGCCGACTGAGGCTTTTTCTTAATCGAGACCACTTCTATTGAAAGATTTTAAGGTATCGTTTTTAAGAGATATTTGATTTTAACTTTTAAGTAATTAAGAACTAGCTGTGAAAGTGCTTGCCGCTTTGGTAAGATGTTTCGTAATTTACAGGAGTAAAATATAGTAACGTGGCAACGAGGAGGAGATATGAGATATGTCTAGCTGTAAACACAAGTCATATCAAAGTGCCTCTCAGCCTGTTTTGTTACAAAGTCAATTCTGTAAGTCGGATTTTAGGCGAAATACATACATTTTATTTCCAGGTTTTTAAAATAGTGTTGCGTGAGAAATTGAACTTACAGACTATTGACCAATTAGGATAAGTAGTGCGTTATCGAGTCCGGTTAGTATGTTTTCCGCAAAGTAATATGTCGCGCTCTTTAAAGATAGTTTTCATGCAAAAGTTCGAATTGTTATGAATGTACTGTTAACTTAAAGGAAAAACATTCATACTTCTAGTGATTCAGACCTCGATATTTTGTACTTTTGTTGTCCGTTGTTCTGAATGCGTGATCAGACGAGGAACCCAGCGCTAAAGTAATTAACAAAGGCATCTAACAGCTTGATCTCAAGTGTTTTTAATTTCAACAATCTTAATACAGGTAAGTAATAAAGGTCGGGTGCATTAAACCGTTGAAATAGTGCTGTACAATTCCGACAAATTTCAAACTGCGGTGAGCTGAAAGGAGACGTGCTTCGACATATAAGTGCGATTTGAAAACGAGCTAACACAATACTCTGCCTTCCTTTCTCAGATGGCTTTGACGACTGTGGCGACGTTTCTTCTTCTGGCGATGTTGCCCTTCTTGTGTGAAAGTCGCCTTCATCATAAGCCTGATTTATCTCCCCCAAGACCTCCAAACCACTTCTGGGCTATCGCAAAGAAAGGCAGTAAGTTTGTCTATAAACATTGTATTGAGTTCGCCTTTAACATATGCGTGCTGGTTTCTAAAATAATAAAAAAGTTCAAAGTTTCAAAATTTCGCGGATTCTAAGTAGAATTCCAGGTGAAGATGGCAAGTTTCATCCAATAGCCGATCGAAACAAGACAGTGAGACTAGCCCCGAGTCTGTTTCAGTTATTTCTTTACATGAGACGTGTGAGTTTTACAGCCAGAGCTATTTAAACCTAAAAATGTTCCTTGTCAGCTGAGATTGGCGGCATAAGGGAGGGGGAGGTGAACTGACCCTTTTTTGTAGCTTCTTAGTTATGGTGTGACCATTCAAGTAAAAGCTATCGAGCCGTGCTTTCATGTGGTTCATTATTACGCTGTCAGTGGCTCTAAATTTTTCACGATTCTTTGGAATAAACCATAAGGGGGCACGAATCAAATGAAAGAATTTAAATAAAATTAACATTATCGTTTAATTTTGGAGAAAAAGAAGCTAAAAGACTTTAGTTGAAAGTAATTCAAGGCAATTAACGAGCAATACAGCTGTATATAATTCAGTGAGTTGTGTATCAAGCCTATATTATTTGTGTGTTTGCAAGTTTGTCCCGAGGGAGGTGGCGATACAAATGCCGGCTGTGGATACTGGAAGAGGCTAGGCTTTTGTTCGCCTACGAAAGGTTATTATCACTTCATGACGAAAACGTGTCCTGCCAGTTGCGGACTCTGTCAAGGTTTGTCAGCACGATATTAAAGAAATATGATAACTATCGTACAGCATGATATCGATATTCAGGGCACTTACGAAATATTCGGGTGGATGTGTCCGAAAGAACTATAATTCCCTCAGGTTTTTCTTTTCGTGCAGTGGAAATTTAGTGACACGAAAAATGTGTAATACTTCCTATTTTCAGAGATAAAAATGCTGCTTGCAGAACATAATGCGCATGATATATGGGAAAACAAAACACGGATAAACGAACTAAATCGCAGAAGTACCTACTTCCAAGATTCTACATTAAAATGATTATAGTACACTCAACAAAATTGCTTTTCTCTGATTGGACGAGAGCAGTACAATTAATCCCAAATTGTGCTCCGCGTTACGTTTCTATAGCAACGCGGACAAGCGAGGCAAATTTGAAGGGGAGAGACAAAGTGGGCGACAGTCGTTTTGTTTTCTCTAACGAGGACGAGCTTCAAAAACTTAAAGAATCAGCAACCAACGAAAATACAAATACAAACCTGATAAATGTATGGCGTAGCTGGGCTGAAGAGCGCAAATGTAACCCTAACGTTGGTGAATATTCGGCGGAAGAACTCGGCAAAATTCTTCAGCGATTTTAAGCACAGGTAAGAAACAAATGTGGTCTAATTTTGTTGAATAGCACGAAAAAATAGCACGATCTTCTCGTACAATTCCTGATTAATAGGTACTCGTGGTGTTTTGAAATACCTAGATGTAGACTTTTTTCAATTAGGTACTTTGACATAATTCCATTGCCACTTTTAATATCTTTTCTGTTTAGCTCATGAATGAAGTAGGTTTGGGCCTCAGTGGCACTCCCTCACTTCCCTCACTACCCATTGATCAACGAGTTGGCTCCCAGGAGCCTTTGATTTGAGACATCTCTCTGTTTATATGAAACTGACAAACATGACAAAAATTAATAAATTGATTGAATCTACTTTTATTTTCAGCTCGTCCTACAGCTCCTCCGAAACCTCGTACTGTTAGAGGTATGTGCATTGTTTGTGAGAATTTGACTTAACTTAGAATTTGATTCAGAAACGCCACAATCATGAGTTATACCAAAAGCAAATATTTTTAGAATCTTTGTACTCGACGGTTACTCAAACGCAGTCACTGAAAGAAAGTGAAGAAAGATCTTTCCGTGGACTTACACTAATAAAACTTTAAACTAATCTTTTTCTGAAAAAGCATTGAGGAATAATAAGCGCGAATTTGGTATGACGTACGTTCTTACACTCTGATGAAGGTGGACAGAAGTGACAGAAGATTTAGCAATAGTTTACAAATCGAAACCATTCCATTATGGCATAATTTCCTTTACTGCGTTTAAATCATTGTGGCAGTCGTTACGTTAGTTTCACTAGTTGTTATTAGTATCCAAAATAATGAAACTATTTCGTCGGTTTTAACCAACAGTGGACATAAAAGAATGTCTTGAGGCCCATAATTCGAAGCGTGCTATGCATGGTGCCAAACCGCTGACCTGGGATAGCTTACTCGCTAGAAAAGCTCAAGTCTGGGCTCTTGACCTAGCAAACAGGGATGTGATGGAGCATGCGCCTTGGAGCGGCGCTGGCGAAAATCTTTACACCTCATCAAGCACTGGCGATGAACCAGCGACATGCAAGGAAGCGGTCGAGGCCTGGTAACGAAGCTTAGAAGTGAAACGGCACATACTTCAGGGTAGCACACCATATAGTCACCCACCATATATAGTCAACACGGTAGTGTTTAATTGCCATATATGGTATATCCTATAATGGGTGACTGTATGTGAACTATCATGAAGTATATGCCAGTAAAACTCTCCCTCTCTCGGAGGGTTTAAGATATCTGTTAATCTATAAGGATATTTAACAATTATTCCACGAGCACACGATCGGTGTAACTATCTTGTATCCGATAAGCGCGAGTGGAATAATTGTTTAATTTAAAAAGCCCAAAGAATTGCAATATTTGAGCTCCGCAGCTGTTCTCGCTGACGTGCACACCTGCCATACTTGCGTTGCTGATGATATATATAAGCTTATATAACATGACCTGTAAATCAATCAAAATTCAAGAATTCCGATATATCATGTCTACGCCGTAGTTTTTAATAATACTAGTCATTGGAGCAGGATAAACGAAACTCGATCGGAAAAGAATTTTTGGGAACATTTAATATGGCAACCTGGCGTAAAAGCATTTTAGTACAAATGTCACGGATCTGCGTAAATTTAACCCAACAACAATCCACGAAGCGATAAACCTTTTGTTTCGATAAATTGTGCTCTGTGCCACGCTTAGCGTGTAATTTAACACGCTAAAACACTCCAGAATACGCTAGACAACGGAAACTACATACAGATGAAGGCATCACATCAAATTCACAAACTCTAGTTCAGCTGGCTTTCAAATGTGACGTATGACTAGCTAATATAGGCTTTCCTTGACTTTACTCTCAGGTATGGTGAAGTGTCCGACTACCCCTTCAGGAAGCCCCCGAAATCTATTTTTGACACTGATGCTCAAATAGGACATTTTACACAGGTGGGTAACGCTAATATATTCTGTCCAGCCGTGAAGAATTTAAGACCGACTTATCTACTAGAATTAACTGATGCAGGATACCGAGGGATAAAAACCTTTGAGTAATCTGTAAATCATCGAAGTAGTTTTCGGCAACCGCGTAAAAAAGTCACCAAATTCACCGAAGTTTCTACATACGTACATAGCTTAGTGGTACAAGGTCATGCGCTCGGCTCTTGGAGAATGTGTATTTGCTTTGATGTTAGGACAGAAAGCCAAATTGTAGAGTGCTTGCTCTGAAGGAGCTGCGTCACGATATTTCCACAACCTAAATGACCCTTAAAATTCAGGAAACCTAAAAATAATGGTTTGCCAAAGAAGAAAAAGGAGTGATACTATACCAAAAAGGAACAAGGATGGCTGGGGCTGGAGAAGACTGAAACGGATTGGAAATGATGATTTTGAAAAATTTAGGCTTATTATTCAAAGTGCACAAACGATGACGGTAGCTCCTTAGTTAAAGCGAGTTTCAGTTGAGTGTCGTTAAACCAAAACCAAAGTAATTACTTTGTCCAATCACAGAGAACGCAGACAATCCAGTTAGCCAATCAAAGCTCGAAGTAATTACACGCAGCCAAGGCAAAGCGCGGGAAAACATGCGCGCGGGAACCATTTACTCCTGGCCCGAGTTGTTGAAAAAGTGGATAACGTTATCCACCGGATAAATCGCTAACTGGCGGATAAGTGTTGGATAGTCATTAATGAGGTGTTAATCCGGTGGATAGTGTTATCTAACCTTTGAACAACTGGGGCCAGGTTGGTTGAAAAAGTGCTGCGAGATTTCTAAGCCAATCTCTGAGCCTGGTAATGCAAAACAAAGCAATCTCTGAATTCGCTACTCAATAGACACCTTGCATAAATGGCGCCTATATTTGAATAGAAAAACTTGGAACTTCATAAGCCTCACATTCACGTGAAAAATCTTTTGTCTAGAAACATAAGTACGAGGCTATGGATGTACAAAGTATTGTTATTCAAATTTAAGCTTTATTTATGCAAAGGTCTATTGCAGGATATAAAGGACATATTGTGAAAGATGCTTAGGAAAATATATGTTTTTGTCCATCAGGTCGTGTGGAAGTCTACCAATAAGCTAGGCGTTGGCATTGTCTCTGTAAAGCGTGGCTTCTGGACTAAGACTTACATAGTGGCACGTTACACGCCTCCAGGAAACTATGAGGGGAAATTTAAGCAAGAAGTGGGAAAATACGTGATGGCTCTTAAGTAAAACGGTAAGGAGAAATCTAAAATTGAAAAAAGTACTAAGGGCTTATAAGAGTCTTGCCGCAGGCGCCGCTTCTTACTAATTTACTTGTTAGAGGGATCCCACGATATTTATATAGTTAAAATCCTAGTTTATGGTCGAACTTCTCTAGATAAAGCGGAATGCAGAATGTTCAGAATGTGTTTGTGGTCGTTCGATATTTGCCTTTAAAGGTCTTTAAAGGTGCCTTCGCGTTGGTGCTTATTCCATCTAAGGTTCGTCAGGAAAATTGCATTTGGCTCCACGCTAGCGCCTCGAAGTGTTTATGGGTCCTTGTGGGTTAGACAATTTAACGGCACAGTATTAAGTTAAGATCTATTTTAATTATATTTGCAATTGTCTATTTGAATTGGTTTTTTTATAATAACAGTGTACTCCTGCCTCATGCATCTATCATACGTAGTAGTAATTTAAGTTTAATTAACTGAGAGACTTGTACGATATTGTTTTTCCTTTTTCTTTCTTGCAGTGGTTTCTCTGAGATCATATACTACTTCGACGTCGGCAGATGTTGTCCATAGTGAACGACAAACTTTCACATAGCGCTTCTACGCCGAGCAATAACTCGTATGAGTACTATTTACTATTTAACTGTGGCATTTCTTTGACTGCATAACCTCTTCAACATGTAAAACTGACGCTATATTGCCAGATGTTTCGTTTAGGAAAGAATCATGTGAAACAATGAAGCTGTTCGTATTTAGCAAAGTGTTTGCTGTACGTGTAATAAAGGAAAAAAAGATTCAACGTCCTGCTTCCAGTTCACTTTTTATCTTGAGATGACATTCTCCCACATAAGACAACCACTTGTTAGAAAATTCTCTTAGCAAATAAGTGAAAGTTTGTCAGAATGAAAGATCTAAAAGTGCATGCGACAACCCCGAAAGGTTTCTTAGAGGACAGGGAGGGCAGGGGTGTCCATCAACTCCCCCCCCCCCCCACCCTCTCTTGTAGCGTTGAAGGCATTGCAATTTATAAGCGGTTTGCTGAAAAAAATCGCTTACGCAACACGCCCACAATCTTCCTTTAGTTGCATCATGCTTATGCCCAAAGGATTGAATATCCAACTAAAACTATCATTAAAAGCTCTCGAGATTAGCAGAAGGGCAATTGGAAACAAACCTTACATGGAAAATTAGGGACGCGGACTATTCATAAGGAAAAAAGTCCAGGATTTCAAAGACCTAGTTCGGTCGTAGGTAAAATAGGATTGAAACTGTGATGCAAAGGGGAAATTTGTGACATTTATAGTCCAGCTTAACAGATAGTTGCAACGTGTTTACTGTGGTTCAGTGACAGAGCGTTCGATCGATGAGCGGGATGAAACAGGTTCAAATCCTGTTCTGAAAATTCCATTTTTTTTTTCGGAAATTTTCCACTTGCAAACTTTTACAGCACATTGAAAAAATTGTACAAGTAAAACTTTACTTTTCTATAAGTAAAACTTTACTTGAGGAAAGTCATGATTCCATTTTGCAATTTAAACTTTCGAATAGGGCGCGTTTTCTGTCATGTTAGTTTTCGTGCGCTTTATTTTCATTTTTCGTTACAGACCGTTACAGATCCTAGATTAGGAGAAAAATTTCAAAGTTGCATTTGCAAAAGAAGTAAAATTTGAGGTATTTTCTCCTTGACCAATTTCAAACCAAACAAAAAAGCCGTTAAAATAATTCAGATTATTAGCAATAGAAAAACGAGGTCAAATGCTCATAGCATTCATGAATAAACGGCGCGCAATTTCTCAGTGATTGGCTTAAGATTGGCTTGAATTTTTAATCCATATTCATGACAAATGGGAGCACGTGCTTCAAACCAAACAGGTCGTGGATGTGTGAAGACGTGTCGTTCGGTGGGATCCCGTTTAAACTCGCGAAGGAAAAAGATGCTTGATGCTTGGCGGATTGGAAGCTTGAAAAGCCTTCCTTACTCGGTTCCTTTCGAAGGTAAGCACTGATTTTGCATAATATTCCTTTAATTTTGTCCACAAGGCTTCTCGAGTGTAAGAATATTACCAACGCGAGTTACCCGTGGGCTTACTGTTCGCTGTTTGCGTCGCTTCAAATAGACAGAAAATTTGAGTTGTACCACAAATTGCTTTGTTTTCCATGTAGTGATGCGAAATAGTTAACCGACCTAGTTGCAAACCGAATGGTTGAGTCAAAGGCTAATGTTAAGAACAAGAACAATTGATACCGGCTATTTCCAAGTCTTTCGAGAATATATTACCTGTTGAAGACCGAAAGCGTGCGCTAAAATTTGAACGCGGCGCGAAAATGGGTTGTATTTCTAAACGCATAGTGAAATTTTTGCGTGGTAAAAATTCGAAACTGTTTTACCAAGTTTTCCGCTCTCTTTCAGAACACTTCCATACTTTTGGATTGTTCGTTATTTTGCAGATAACTCGTAACATTTTGGTTTTTCAAATGTTATTTGCTGGTTTCGTGGCCAATCCCATTTGTCATTGTGTATCGAAGATTATACAGGCTAGGGACTGTTAAATATTCTTTTATGTACAATTTTGAACATTTGCTGATCTTTAAATTCGTAATTTCTGTTTTTAGAAACGAGAGATGAACATACAAGGAGGAAGGAACACGGTTACGAAGAGTGGAAATGGACAAACTGGAATCACAGAAATTGGAGGAAATTCTGCAAAGATAAGAACTTTATAATTGTAAAATTAGCTGTATTGAAATGGTGGCTGATTAATCAGGTCTAAATTGCACGAGAACGTCGCTCCTGGTTTATCAAATAGGGTGAAGATGAATTGATTGTCTGTTTCTAAACAAATTAATTTCAGTTTACAGCCACCATTTCCCGATTCTTTTGCAGATTCAATCAGAACGTATTGCGAACCTCGGTGATCATTTATTTGTTAAAATTTATTTATTTATTTTCAAGTTTTATCGTTAATCACGCGGGCTCTAAGATGTTTTCATATCTGCAGAAGTCTCGGTACTTTAAATGTAGCAGTAACTTAGCATTAGTGATTTCTAATTCAGTTGATGTCGCAAACAAATATTTTTAAGGTGGCACTGCAAGACGAGCGAGGATTTGGAAACGAACGGGCTAAAATCAAAGTAATTTAGTATGGTTTAAAACCGTTGTGTTTAAAGACGAAGTGTTCTATGAAGGGGGATTCCCTGAGAATTCAATTCAATTCGACGATTTGTCAGTGAAATTGAATGAAGCTTGTAGTTCGTTTTACTAATTATTCTAAATCCATCATAATTATGAAACATTTTGAATAGCCTCTTGGCTATCTTTGTTTGTTTTTTAAATTAAATTTTGACAAAATTGTCGTACATCGGTACATTAATTCTTGACAAGAAATTCAAGCTGACTCAATTTTTACTAATTATCGTTTCGATTATGTGAGGCCAAACTCCAAAATTTTAAATTTTAGGAAGAATGAGGTTATTCTATAATGCTCCATCACCCACAGCAAAATTACAATGCTAATTTTTATTTGCTAATTTGTATTTGAGAATTGTGTCTTGGGAGGGGGGGGGGCTGGGTTGGTGGGTGTTGTAGACAAGGAGAGCAAATTCCTTTATAGAGTGTCTTCGTCTTAAAACTTCGTGTTAGAACAATATTACGTAGACATTCATTTCGTGTTTCGTGTATAAGGAACATTGAACAATGCTTGCCGCCTTAAAAGATTCGCATGTTTGCTTTATCAATTGAATTTTACTGTAGTTGACAAGAGGATTGGGGCTCAGGTGTTGACAACAAGAACAGAATTCTAAAAATTATTGTTCGTCGTAAATTGCTCCTAATATTTGGCCAAATGCATGCCACACAACGGCCAGAACGCATGGTGTAACCCTGGACACAAGACTAACCGAACACAAAAATCGACGAAAAATTGTGAAGTCAACTGTTACTGTTGCAGCTATTGTGTTTAATGTATTACCTACACGGCACAGACTGCTTTCAGAAACCGACTCTGGATGACTGGTTCCCTTACTGAGAACAACACTTGTTAAACGATTGCAACAATTACTGGCAGACAAGTTATTCGAGATTCAAAACTGACAAACTGCTAACTTTGACTGCGGAAAGAATTTATCGAATTTTGTTAACGACAAATTGAAAACACTGAACTTACAATCCAATCACTGTTTTCGAACATGACACGAAACTTGCCACCTGACTCTGAAGTCGACTTCACGGCAAAGACTGCTTTCAGCAACCGACTCTGGAAGACTGGTTCCCTTACTAAGAACAAACATATTACTGGCAGACGACTTATTTACGATTCAAAACCGACAAACTGCTAACTTTGACTGCGGGAAGAATTTACCCAATTTTGTTGAAAATAGATGAACCGAAAGTTACAACGACTTACTGAACTTGCAGTCCAATCACTGTTTACGAACATGACACTTGATGCATTACGTAACCTACACGACACAGACGGCTTTCAGCAACCGACTCTGGAAGACTGGTTCCCTTACTGAGAACAAACAGCCAACATTGAGATTGTGGTCTGTCGCCTTTGAATCCAATTACTGGTAGACTACTTATTTACGATTCAAAACCGACAAATTGGTAACTTTGACTGCGGGAGGAATTGACCCAATTTTGTTAACAATAGATGAACAGAAATTGACAACAACTTGCTTAACTTACAATCCAATCATGACGCGAAACATACCACTCCCCCCCGAAGTCGACTTCCGCTCAGGTTGTAGAAACATCAGTCACAAACAAGGGTTATTTTTAGAAATACGTTACCCGCTCGATACGTGGACGATCGAACGACTGTTACTTCAGGGTTTACACCATTAAATAAAATATTTTATTTTACGGCACAGAGACAATTGTAGTTTCACTTTAATTTTTGCGCGTAAGGAAAACGCCTTTGCCTCTGTTCTCTTGTCATATATTGGGAGTTTGTTATGCATGTGTAAAATCCTGATGCCTGGTTCGATGGATACTGAACACTGACAAGTTCAGATAAATTCAGCATTTCCAGTTGTACTAACCACAGTAAACAATAACTTGTGATTTCCGATTTTCAACAAAAGATTAAAAAATTAAACTAAAGTCAGCGATTAAATGAAACCACAGCCAACGGATAGAGTGCATTCAGATGCAAAATCTGTAGTATGGATTGTGGATCCATACGTCTTGTTTTCATCCGAAAAGGATGTAAGCTGTGTGAGTTTTAAGCGTGTCTGTGTTCTGGTCACGCGACTTTCCAAATGAGGTCACAACCAACCAAATTAAGAGGCCCTCAGTAGAACACGAATGGCAAAACGCTAATCCCAGGAATGAAAGGTAACCCAAGATATGATGGTTAGAAGTCATCCATACCAACCGTTTTTTAGTTAGGGGTCTCCCTTAAAAAAGCAATTCTGTTTTAAGTCCTAAGTTTTGAGGGAAACTTTCTTGGCTATCAAATGATTGCGGTACACTTGTTCAGAAATACAATTTCTCCTGCATTAAAATTTGAAAATTTCCAATGCGGCTGCCGTTCAGCTTTTTAAAGAAAAAAAACCGCTTTTCCAGTTCGCAAATTTGTATGGAAATAAAGAACTGTAGTAATCAGCAAATTTAATACGAACGAATTTTCGTCCTGTTTACTGTGGTCAGTATAATGTTTATTAATTCTTTTTCCTTATTTTTTCACTAAATGTTCGCGCTAAGGGTGTGATTGAATTTGGATAACGGCTTGTTTTTTTCCAGGCATTTGGGTTTTATCACGGCAAAATAATTATGATTACTTGTAAGAGGAAAAAGATCTTTTACTACTGGCATTCATTGTAACACAGGACATTTAAAACAAAATACAACTGAATTACGTTTGGCTGATTCTTCAATTGTTGAAGTTAGACTCTAAATCCAAATAAAACCTTTGCACCTTTCGTTTTCCCTTTTTTTACTAAATCCGGACTATTTATAGCATTAAAAAGTTACGAAAAACTGTACGTTATTTGGTTCACGACCGAGTCAGAAGGGGCGTGGGTCTATTCCTGGGCTGACAGCCCAGGAATAGACCCACGCCCCTTCTGACTCGGTCGTGAACCAAATAACGTACAGTTTTTCGTAACTTTTTAATGCTATAAATAGTCAGCATTTGGTAAAAAGGAGAAACGAAAGGTATAACGCTTTTCTTACTGGTGCAAAGGTTTATTGTAGCGAAAAAATATTTTGGGGTTAGGTGCACTTTAATCTGTTCTGTGTTACAAACAAGAATTGTCAGTTGTAAAAGCTTTTTTATCCGAAAACATCGTCTCGTGCAAGAAGTCTAAAAACTGAAACGGCGCGGAGAGAAATTTGATTTTGACAAGCAACGGGCTTAAAATCTTTCGTGAATTCTTTTTAACGACGTGAGATACAAATTGGCGATTTATTTTAAACTTTTTGCAAGAGGTGATGTTAAATTTTTTTGGCGGTAAATTTTCAACGGAAGGCATTTTGAATTTTTTGGCCAAAAAAGTTGTCAGGGGAAACGCTGTGCAAATTTCTCTAGATTTTCCCGCCAAAAGACTTAGTATATATAGGAAAGATTTTTCTTAACACCTTTTTAATAATTTAATTGATTTCTGTTAACTAATTAACTTATAATTAGAGAATATTTGAGGTTAATAAAAAGTAATTAAATGAACACTTGGTTTGCATTTTATTGAATACTTTATTTGAGTTAATAAAGATGATAAAATACAACGGAAATTGTTGACTTTATTGAGTTTTCAAACTTGTAGACAATAACATCAAGTGGAGCACACACTGAATAAATTTTATTGACAATTTCCTTACATTAAAATTTAAAGTACAAAAAATTAAAAAAAAAACGGCGCATGCGTATTTTGAGCGCCCGTATTTTTTCTAAGTCTTTTGGCGGGAAAATTGAATCCGTTCAAACCGATGTTGGCAAGGTAAAAACTTCTACAACAAAAATGGACAAAAATTGCTTTGAAACTTCTATTTATAGGAACAAACGTCTGATTACACAGACAAATTTATTGACAATTCTGATGAACTGCAAACTACAGTACTCGCAAAATTTTGACTTTACAGACAAATCAAACCTATAGTAAAGATTTTGATAGATAAAATGACTGATAATAAATTTGCAAAGTCAAACTTTTTCCTCGCAGCTTTTCAATGACTGAAGAACTTTTATAAACTGAATTCGTATTCAAATAATTATTAGTTTCCCAATGTGGCGATCTGAATTCAAATTATTGTTAATTTCTTGCAGTCTGCTGATAAATAGACGACCATAGCACTAAAATTTTCTCTCTGTTTGACACACGTATTGTTCCAGGTTGTACACAAAACAGATGCCCAAAATTGGAACAAGAAATTGCAAAGCTGTACGGAAACGAACATCTAGTTTGACTGTTACTGATTAATAATAAATTTCTTGTTAACTTTTGACTTCGCAGAAAATTCAAAATTCTTATTTTTGCCCAAGTGACTGATAATAACTTATGTGAACAATTTGGATTAAAGAGCTTCTGCCTGAGAGACAGGGGCAGACTTGGAAACGAAGGTCGGCCAATTTGGCTTAAAATTTATACACAAGGTTCTCATGCAAACTTATACAATATGCCAAAGTTTCAGCTTCATTGAGTTCTGGTTGAACTGCCAAGGGGTCCCCCTGAGGTCCATTTTCAACCAAATTTTGGGTACTTTTCAATTCCTCCATCATAGACTTAAAAATCATTTCAGACAAAACCAAAGTCATTTATTTAAAGCCCAATCACTAACCTTTCATAGGTAAAGACGTTGGATCACGTTGGAGCATATCAAGATTAACTGGAAATCACTTATTTTTAAGGCTTATTATTTTGGATGCCCACATTTTAGATCATAAAATTTTAACATCTCTATAAAGTTCAATCCTTACTCTAGTAATATCAAGAAAAAATTACTACGATTGATGCTTTTTAACTTAGCACAAACTCATTAAAAGGTACTACCAAGCCCACTTCCGGTAAGAGTGATTAGAGGGTGCCTACATAAAAAAACCTAGCAATCTGCGTCTTAATGTCACTTCTTGTATTAAGCTGTCAAATAAAAGGTTCTACAACATTTATCGTTGGAATGAGTTGTATTTTCATAAACATACCAATTAATTTTAATCTGGCCAGAGGAAAAATATACAAAATCTTTCACCAGGATTTTCGGGACAAATTTCGTAACAACCAGGGAACAATGTACCACTTGTACTTAAAAACCATTTAGAAAGATTTCTTTTCCATTTGATCCGTTGATTGTTTTTCGAGAAAATGCTTTGGTGCGTGTTTAATAAATCACAATATATGATGCTTTGTGTTGAAAATCAGCGATGTGGAAAAACAAAGTACGGTATCATGTTACAACATTTGTAAGAAAAACAAAAGTATCATATTAAAAATAAACAAAAGTATTGTGTTACCGCTGTCAAGAAGAAGTCTGACTCTATTATTAGGATATGGAGGAACGAAAGAAGTAAAGCTTAAAGAATTTCAAGATCGATGTCAGTAAATTTTAGTTAAGCGTTTTTTGCTACACAGGAAAAAGTCACTTGGTTTATGAAACATCAAAAAGTCTGCAAGGCTTCATTTTCTTTACACCAAAAATGGTTTTCAATTGAATTATTTATTAGCTTGCGGGTTACAGAATATGCAGATGCATATGAAGAGGAAGGCCAGGGGAAAATAGAGGCCCAAAGTAAACACAATTTCTGTATTTCTTCACCATCATACAGTTAGCCGGTGAATAACATGAATGTTTGAATGCCATGACGCACAGCACCCCGAGTTGATGAACATACCGGTAAAATTGATATTTTTTTAAGGTAAGCGATTGGAGAAATGGAATTTATTCGAAAAGTGAATGCAAGGATGCTCTTTGGTCTTTGTTGCTGTCATACCAATAGTATTTTCAAAATCCTCAAATTCAAGGCATTCAATTTTGCAAATGTGGTGTTGCTGAGAAATTTTATTGTTGTATTAAATAAGAGTCATTTGCACTTTCCCTAGGCTATATATAAATAACTAGTTTCAAACAGATGACATGCATACCGGTAAATCCAATGTTGTCATTGTTCAGTCTTTGTGCTTCAAGAATGCCATCACTTGGGATCATAATATTTTTGCAACACATTATGTATGGTTGAAGAAACTACAATCATTATGATGTATGTACATATTGAAATGAGAAGTAGACATTTTCAATGAATGACAAATTATTGACAATGAAGCTAATTGTCCGTAAAGTTTCAAGTTTTTCCTCTGGCCAGACAAACTTTGATCGATCCTCCAAAGATTGAATTAGAATGTTTATGAAAATACAACTCATTCTAATGATTAATGCCGTAAAACCTTTTATATGACAGCTTAAAAAATAAGTGACATTAAGACACAGATTGCTAGGTATTTTTTATGTAGGCACCCTCTAATCACTCTTACCGGAAGTGGGCTTGGAAATACCTTTTGAGTGTGTTTCTTCTAAGTTAAAAAGCATCAACCTTAGTAATTTTTTCTTGATATTACTAGAATAAGGGTTGAACTTTATAGAGATGTTAAAATTTTATGATCTAACATGTGGGCATCCAAAATAACAAGCCTTAAAATTAAGTCATTTCTGGTTACTCTTGATATGCCAAAAAAGGACTACATTTTGATTTATGTTACAGACAACAGAAATAATGCTGTGATCCCGTTAGTGATTGGGCTTTAAATGAATGACTTTGGTTTTGTCTGAAATTATTTCTAAGTCTATGATGGAGGAATTGAAAAGTACCCAAAGTTTGGTTGAAAATGGACCTCAGGGGGACCGCTTGGCAGTGCTATCCAGAACTCAGCTGCAAAAAGCTCAATGAAGCTGAAACTTTGGCACATTTCATAAGTTTACATGAGAACTTTGTGCATAAATTTTAAGCCAAATCGGCTGACCTTCATTTCCAAGTCTGCTCTGGGCTCTCAGGCAGTAGCTCTTAATAGACAATTTAAGATCGTTTCCACCAATCTTGCTACAGTGAATGGTTTTGGAAAGAAAATGATGCTTAGGTGCAATTACCATATTTGGATATAATCATTAACTTTCTACCTCTGATTAAGCCTTCGATAATTCTCTTTCTTTCTCTTTGTCTTTGTCTTGGTTTATCCTGACTTGAAGTATGTACAACCTGCAAGGAAATACGGTAAATGGATACATTAGTAAATACAGTAGTTACAGTGAAATCGAAAATTTATTTGAATTGAATTTTGAAAGGCAAAATAAATAATCAGTGTCGACAGGCCAGCAGTTGTGTGACAAACAAAGTAACAGCATGGCAGCCTAAGTAACAAAGGGTGACAGGTAAAGTAACAAAGCCTAATGGTCACTGTAACGATCTATGGGCAGAGTTGCATGACGACTAAAGCAATAAACAAGCCTGATTAAGGCCGATTAACATTTGTGTTAATTCAATATTTTTCCTCAAGAGTTATGTCTATTTACCAAGCACGTTTTTATTATATACTGTCTTTATTGTACACTTATCAATTTATCTATTAGACTCTGTTCACTATTGTTCTTGGTTTTTACTGGTTAATTTATTTAATATAAATAAGTTTGCTTTTTATAAGCTATATTTTAATTGAAAGACTTATTGTATTAGGCAGTTATGTATACAATATCTACCATTTTGTAATCCTTACTATACAATTACATTAATTATAGCTGATGATGATGTTTGAAATACATATGTTCTAAAAACTCAAATGCACTGTCTGTTGTGCTTTTAAAAATAATTGTAACACTTGACTTTCAATAAACTCCTTCAACCTATTTATTTAAATCTGAGGTGTCAAAAGCAAATGAAAATCCTTCAAGCAAGACAAGTACAGCTCTCGCCATGTCGTTTCTCGCTTGCTCAACCTCTTTGTGACCTTTGCTTGGCTGCTTACCAGCCTAAATAAGCAGCCTAAATAGCTTGGTTCATTTGCTTAGCTATTTTAGCATTAAATTCCTGAGGTTGACTTGTAACACTGTGCTGCCAAGAAATATTTGGTAGTTTATGTATTGATCTTTTAACTGTACCCATCCTGAACCCGCTTTTATTAGCCTGATTTTTGTTGAGAACTCCTTGCAAAGTTTTTTGATTGAGTTACAGAAAAAAAATCTTAATCAGTAAATACTCTATCTCTGTGCCTTGTTGAAATAATGGAAAATCACAAAAACTAAACAACCATTTTTCAACAGGACCACTGGCTACAGAGAGGTGTAATCAAGAACTCGAAATTTTGTATTTTGCATATCAATTTTTACTTCCTCACGAAAAATGCATGCAATGAAAAAAGAAATAAACTTTTTACAACTATGAAAGCGAACAATGGTTTCGTTCCAACTCCATGAACATCAAATGAATTAGTTTCTTTGAAAGTCATAGTTTAAGCAAGCTAAAATACATGTAGAATAACACAAGACTTCCCAACTAACGGGGTGTTCACGTGATACCAGGGTGACTTTCGTACATGTGCAAGTTCACCCCAGAAGTCAGTTCACTCTGGTATGAAAATTCATTACGGTGTCATGTAAACGTGGTATGACTGTTTCTTGCATAATTACTTTTTAATAGCCTGCAAAGCAGACGGTTTTGTTGGGGAAATGCTTCGAAAACAGCGATCACAAAAGACCGACCACCATTTTGAGTGCATGAACACCGGGGAGAGGAAAAAGAGAAGGGAGAGGGTAGGACAGAGGCTGCAAATTGCCCGTCCACAGAGGGACGGAAATTCTGATTGGTTGTTACTGAAATTTGTCAATCAATCTGTCAGCATCGCATACCATTTCTGACTCTTTCTTGAAAGATGGACCTATGAACAATTGTATCGAAGCTGCACTTGATAGCGAACTTCATAGCATCAATGAATTGAAAGAAAGTAATCGAAGGATCATCCTCAAAGAAGAACAGCTATTAGCAGTGAAAGATTTGATGAATGGGAAGGATGTTCAAGCAATTCTTCCGACTGGTTTTGAGTATGACATTTACTGTGTTCTGGTTTGCAATACGCAAGTAGTTGAATCGAGCTGGAAAGAATGGTACAACCAGCATTTTACTCATTTCGCCATTGAAAAGCCTGATTGATCAGATTATGGAATTGCATTCAATGAATTGCACTGCCCAGGAGCTAAACAGCGGTAAAATTTCAAAAAATAATTCAATTTATTGTAGTGTAAGTAATGTAAGTAATTGTACTGTTAGTAATGTAAGTAATTATCTGGATCCCGTAAGTAATGTTTGTCTGTAAGAATTGTTAGTGATTGAACTGTAAAATAATAATAATAAAAAGGAATAAAAAAAACATTTCCTAAAATATTGTAGTGACTCCACCACAGTTCGTCTCTACTACACTGCCCAACAGGTACTCACGGTAAGATATTTCTTGAAGTGCTAAAAGACAACAATAGCAAACTGCATCAAAGCCTAGCAGCAGTGGTAGTGGGCGAGTCTCACACTGTAGAAACGTGTGCAGGAAAAAGGTGAGTTTCAAACTATTCGCTGTTTATTCGCTTGTTAAATCTGAGAAATATCCTTCCAGCTTTTAAAATTGTGACATTTGCAGCCTGGCCGGTGGCTTCATTTCTTGATAACACTTGCTGCTTCACTGCATAAATGTTGACGAAACTAGTTTTGGAGTAGCGTATGTAAATGTGTGTAGAAAGTAAATGCTAATGAGAGGTTTTTCCTTTTCAATATGATGTTGAGTAATACTTTCCTACCTTCGGCAAACAGAATTTCAAAGAAAAATTACTCCAAAAATTGAAAAATGGCTTCCTTTCCTTCTGGGCTCATAAATAGCTATCAGGTAGAAAAGAAACCCATTGTAGTTTGTTTCCGACAGAAACCAATGAACAAGTCAAGAACATACGTTTCCTGGTAATTTGGTCTGAAAATGGCCCAATTAAAACCATCTGAGAGATTTTTAAACTCTTGCTCATAATTTCAAAAGTAAAACTTATGAAACTGAAACATTAGGAGTTCAGCTCTTCAGACTAACTGTAGCCAATTCAGCTTTTGCTAGTAGAGTTTTCCTTGTACTAACCATTTTGCTTACCAGTATTTACTTTGCAAAAAGAAAACCACAGTTTACATGTATGAGAACTGAAAACTATTTGCTAATTACATGTAACTCTCGAAAAGAAATGAGTCGAACAGAAACTAAAACATACTGGTGGGTGGCATGGAAGAATGTTACACAGTTATTGTAATACATGTATTAAATGCCTTTAAAGGTCTTGAGTTTGGAATAACCTACTATCTAAAACTCAATACAGTTTGTATGGTGGATGAATTTCCTTTTACTTACTAGGGAAGTGGCAAAGGGTCCACTATAATTTGCACATATGCACTGTAATTAACACCGAACAAGGTCTAAGTTCCTACAACAAAGAGAAAGTTTGTGTCATCCTAGAAGACCAAACACCACCGACCTTCTTGGTAACCCCGCCACATTAACAAACCATACCTCACCGGAGTACCACACCGTAAACCACACCGTCAATTGCTCTCAACAAGTTTTGTTTGACTCCCCTGGTCCCCTCAGGACGATTATCGAGGCGGGGTTACCAAGGAGTTTTTTAACGGTCGTGTGTCGTGACGAGCGTGTACTGGCACAATGGAGATCTTATTACCTTGGATTTTTTAAAACAAACGGCCGCTTGGCATCGATGGCAGAACCTGGACTGAGTTGTTGTTGAGTTAAAATGAAACTTGAACATCTCTTCTTGGAATTCGCGATGGATTTGAGGCCGTTTGACCATTTTAAGCTGGGATTTTTCGCTTGGCTCGTCGGGCGTTCCGAACTGGAGTGTGCAGCCTTGTTCTTTTCTTTGTAGTGGGGAACCCACAAAGCGACAACTCGCCTAAATGGCCAAGAATCGGCAAAATAAGCGTTCAGACAAGAATAAAAACACAGTGAAAGAAAGGTAAGGCAATTTTATTTAAGATTTGGCAGTATTTCGGTTTGCTAAGAGGTGTTGTAAATTATTCCCATACAAACTCTTATATTTTTGCCATGACAGCTATTTTGCAGTATGATCCTGATCACAACGTGAGCTTGGGCTGCCTGTGGTCGCACTTTCTATGAAGTAATCTATATATCTGTATTATATTTTTTAATTCACAAAAAAGTCACCATAGGGAGCAAAGGGTTCAAAAAACATCAGATACAGTCCGGATACCTCTCAGAAGTTTAGAGAATTAAACAAAATTGCCATCCCTTTTGATTGTGCAAGTCTGTTTGTATGTTTGATTATTGGGAGTGAGGAGACATTTCTTGGTGGCAAGTTTGTTGGGTACGAGGTCAATTCATGGTGCTGAGATGGTTGGAAGCAAGGTGACTGGAAACAAATTATTTTTTTAAAGAGGAGTCCTCTTCCCACAAATTGGGTAATCCATTAAAAGCAAGCTCAAAGACGTCAAAAAGAGTGAGGCAGATAGTTTTTAGGTTTTTATGTTAATGACAACAGAAACCTTACAGTAATTTCTTTGCTTCAAACAAACCTTAAGGTAATTTGTCAGAATTGCATTGCGCATCCTTACTGAGCACGAATTTTACGCCTGTTTAGTGTGTGCACAAACACAAAATGGTTGCTTTTCTATATGCCTTGCCTTGCAGAAGAGACATTTCATCATTTCTTGGAAATAAGTTAAGAAAGCTATCACTTTTCTCTCTTATTTTGAATGTAGTGATCACCTTGTTTCTATACAGTAAACATACTGCATAACAACAATTTCTGCAGCAGAATAAAATAATAATTGACAAAATCAAATATCACTTGTTTGCGACTGTCTTGGACAAATAATTGATCCCATTTAAAGGGTGAACAATGCCCATATTTCAATAGCTCTCCTAATTAACCTTTAGGAAGTGGATGATGTTTACTTAGATCAAATACAGGAATGATTACTCCTGTATATTAGAACCGGATGCCATAGCAACACCAAAATATACACCATCTGATGTATTTCTTAGGCTATAACATGCTCACTAAGTTTCAGTTTCATGGCATCATTACTTTCAGAGATATACTATATTTCATGTTTTTTCACCCACACTATCACACCTTATGACATCACCAGTACCTAATTTGCTTCTTCATTTTTAAAGGCCTTTCCAATAAGCTTATTTTTCAATAGCTCATTTTTTCATTTCATAGGCACTTAAAGCAATAGAGGACTGCCATGTCTACATAGCCTTGTCTAAACAAGAGGGAGTTTGGGAGAATTCGAGACAGTCGTGCAAACCGGCTGAGAGGTAGTCTCGGGTTTGCATAACTTTCGAGAATTCTCCCAAACCACCAAGTGTTTACATCAGGTTATGTACATGTAAACACAGAAAAAGTCTTCTCCCCACTATTGCTTTCATAAAATACATTTATTACTTAAAAATATACATCACAACCATGTTTACATACTCTCATCTTAACACACCTATCAACCAATGAGAGCGTGTGTAGTATGTCAGTTATTTTATAAATTTAATAGATGAAAATTGATGAAAATTGATAAAAATTGATAAAAATCAATACTTGCAACTCTTTGAATCTTCGATTTTAATTGATTTCTGATATTAATCGACAAATATTGATTGTGATTGATTTTATTGATTATCGAATTTCATCGATATTTAGACACACTGGGTTAAGCTGACATTTCGTTTTTAATGCACCTATCAATGGAGGGGGGGGGGGGGCAGGCATAGGTGGGAAATTTGACAGCAGTTATCCCCCGTAGCGGGGACTTTTGGTCGTTTTAATGGCCTTTATAGCAACATCTAAGGTCTCAGGCCAGTTCAAATGCTGCACCTATGCCCGGCCTCCTTCACCCACACCCCCCCACCCACTTGATAGCTGCATTCATTAATAGCCCACCGTTTCAAATGGTTTGTCACACAACTATTACAGGGAACGATATCAGGAACAAAATCAGTAACTGCTCTATAAAATATATCCAAACTTGAAGCAAATTTCTTTGACTTTATCAATAAACGACAACCCACCTTCACATCCAATATGGCGACGTCAATATTAATATTTGATATTCGTGTCATGCATTCGTCTTCATTCAAACTTTACCTGAAATAGAATTAACAAAAAGCTTAAAAAACAGTTTATCTTTCTATTGCATTCCATTTTTGCAAATAAGATTAGAAAGCTTCTTTACTTACCAATAAATTACACAAATAAAGAGAAAATAAAATATCATTCTCTTCGCTTCTTCTCCTCGGCCGAAGTTGGCTGAACGATAGGCATTGTGGGATATAATTAATGTCATGCCCCCACCCCCACCCACACAGCACCGATTTATAGGCTTGTCGAACGGGACAGGTATTAGCGGGTGTTTGTTTTTGATAAATTATCAAATTTTGTTTTAATTAATAATTGACGTAGAGTTGATTAGTGAAAAAGAAAATTTTGCGTCCAAGGCTTTTGACTTTATTTACCTACAGTAATTTTGGTTGTGAAAATTGTGCCTTCAAAACGGTGCATTCTGCTAATGTGGGAGTGTCATATTAGGGTTAAAGCCAAGCCAACTAGTGATGACATCCGTACAAATCTTGGATTCACAAGAATAGAAAGCCATCCAATCTTGTGTGTTCCCACAGTCGCTCCCACAGGGTTCCCCTTGTTCCCACGAGAAGATGAAAGACCCTGGTTCCCGTAGGGTTCCGTGTATTTGCTATGGACAATACAGATCTCCTTGTGATATTACTTCCCCGTTAAACCGTGCATTCTTTTATCCCCCTACTTTCCCTGTACATTCACTTGGTGTTTTCTTGTGTTTCTCTTTTGCGCCACCTTGCGTTGCGCTATACGCCCCCCCCCCCCCCCACCCCCTCCCGATTTGTTCACCGTGTATTTCCAGAAGAGCCTTTCTCGTGCTTTCTCCATACGAGCAGTGCTTTCGTTACGTGGTAAATGCCTTGTAAGTTCCGGTGCGTTCTCCCGTTCCTTCTTTATCCTAATTCTTGCTAAAAAAAACATAACGGTGAGCGTGTGTTGTTGTGTGTATTGCCTTTCCCTGGAAAGACCGAAAAGCGTATTATTTTGATATTTTCCTTGCACATATTATAAGACATGCATCGATCCTGGGAACCTGCTTGTTTAACCCTTTACTGCCCAAGGGGTCTCCCTTTGACGAGTAAAATCGTCTGGCGTTAGACAGAGTAAAATCTATAAGTCACGCTTGGGCAGGAAAGGGTTAAAGGGACACTGCTTTTTTTAGTGTAACAGCACTAAAACTATGACGAAGAACTTTTGCTCATACACAAAATGTGCCTAGAATGTCAACATGAAAATATCAAGTAAATATTTCAGGAAGGGGGCAACAATAATTAAAATCCAGCTATTTTTCGAAGCTACTAGGTCCAAACTTGTAAAAGTCAGCTGACTTTTTCAAGTTGAGATCCAAACCTCCTGATGGTATCACAATGACATCACTCCTTTAATAACTGGCAAAGTAATTTTTAGAAAACCTGGACTACTGCTTGCTCGTCTTCATTGGATTAGGCTCATGCGCTTTTAGAGTGGTGCTCGTGACAGTTTCCCCTAAAAAATAGGCTCTAGTTGAAATGAAACTATTTTCATTGATCAGTTTTTTTGCCTTCAAACAGGTTATCGTTTACCAGAATCAACGTTACAAACAAATTTCGAAGCGTTATTTTATAAATCTAAGGATATCATATATGCTGGACGAGCTGACCGAAAATCACAATTTTTACCCTCCCCTCCCATTCCCTCATTAAAGTAGATTTAAGTTTTGGTCTGTTTTGGAAAACAATAACATCAATCATGCAAAACATGGTGCCATGGTTCATGGTTAAGGCCTATACGCGCAGTATAAACTGGTGGAGAATGGTGCGGTGGATTCCTATCTCCTAATCGACACCTTCCGTGCCATTCTATCTTTTTCAGACGCAATCTTAACATCACTCGAGTGATAAACATGGTTAACGGAGCAGTGTCACGGAATTTGTAGTCATTTTCCGATTTGCTTTCAAACAGAAGGAAATCTAAAAGTAAGAGTTTTCTAATGCCGAAAAACACCAACAGAATAATAAAATCCTGAAATTATACAAGTATTGTTTTGAATGACAACGATATAGACCGATTACCAACGATAAACAAAAAACTTGCCAGTTTTTTCAAGATGAGTTTCCGTGACGTAGCTCCTTTAAAACAGTTTGTTTTTTTATTGGCATGATAATTGTTATTATAATTAGTAAAATGGAAAATAACAAAAGACTATACTTTCGTTTTATAGAAGTGTTGGAAAGCATTTTATTATTTTTCAAAGTTTTGAGTGTAGTTAAAACAGTAAGAAATTTAATTCAGTAATAGTTAATTGCTTAATTGTTGCTGAAAAGTTTGTCGTGAGGATGATCAAAACGATGCCGTTACTATAACTCGATCTTCCAGGCTAAATTGACATATTTTGCTGGATGTTACATTGTTGTGATTGGTTTCGGTGACAAGTGTTATTTCAAGGTGATTTCGTACAGAGTTAGCTTTATTAAAATAATTGCATTGGCCGCCTAGCTGATTAAAATCGCTGTGAAGTAAAATCTTAGCCAGTTACCTTTACAAACGGACGACCAATTGAATTTCTAATCAAGATTTACCAACTTGGACAAAAAAACTGGGACAGATTTTTTTCTTTTCGTTATGAATTAAAAAATAGAATCACGCGCGTGTACGTTTCACACATAGAACCGTACATACCTAACTTATACTGAGTATGATTTGCAAATGCGCCGCTATGTTTTAGCACCTTACACTGCGTTTTTGCTAAAGAATAGCAATAATTGACCAATCACAGTTTGATCAACGCGTGTGTAAAACATGTAGCCTAATTATTTACAGTTGCCACACGCCATCTGGTAAAGAGCTCAGAATACGACATGAACTGATTCGAGTAGGAAGGTCCCTCATTGCTGTCTCAAGTTCCCCAACATGAGCGAGTAGAATATATTTGGTAGCACAAGGCCAGGTACTGTCTGTTCATATTCTGCTTGTCATTAAAAGAGCGCTCTGTCACAGATGAACCATGTTGAAAATGTTTGGCTATAAAAGGTTTCAGGTTTGTCAATATCAATCCTTGGATGTGGTCTCAATCTTCCTCCTACGAAGCCATACTTGTTTCGATTCTTCTCAGTTTATTGTGACCTCATTGGTATTTTCCTACATTTTCTGCATAACCAAGTGACTCCATTTATGTTGACGGTTGGGCTCCTTTCAGACGTTTTAGAAGGAAAAGCACGATGTTTGGAAAGTTTGGGTCAGTAAAAATTATTTACATGGCTACTAAGAATTGACCTCCAAGTGAGTAATCACAGAAATTCAACAAAATATAGAAATGGCATCCAAGGAAACTTGAAAGAATCCGGACTCAGATTTTTCCGAGTTTCCTTTGATTTTATTTCTATCTTTTTGTATTAGTAAGAATTGGAATTGGATTGCATAAAATGTTGATTAAAATGAGTGCAACTCCTGCAAGTCAGTGTTCGACCAAAAGTTTAATGGGAGATGATTCAACTCGGCCAATAACGAGGAATATTTCAATTCAACATTTTACCAGGCATCGTTTCAGTCAATATTTTTGGCATTTGTTTAATATATAGTAATAAATTGTAGAGTTTTCGGCTTATCTAAATGCGATGCAAAGTGTCTTCAATTATGCAACAAAAACTTTCTTCTCAAAAACAAGGGTCGCCCACTGTTTTCGCATGATTCTTGATTCATTGGAAAACAAAACGAAACCTAAAGTTTTCGATCGAGTTTTCACAAATAAACGTAAATTTCTTTTTCTCTGTAAATGCCTTCGTTAAAGAAATACTGCACATTAATGTGTCCGAACATTTTAACCCTCTTCATCGTTTAGCTTAAGAAGCCACACAAAGGCTCAATTGATTAATTATTACAGCTATTTTCGATACAAAAAGCTAGTGTAGGGCTAATAATCCGGTATCTTCGGAAGTCTTCGACTCGACTTTGGAAAACGTAGGGAGTCTTGTGGCCAAATTTGGAAATCCTTGAGAAACTCTCGGTAAACTTCAAAAATCTTCGAATGCATTTGAGCCAACTTCAGAAAGCTTGATAAAACTAAGTACACCTGGGGAATATAATGAGATTAACTGCTTTTGTAGAATCCAACAGGAAAAAATAAACTGCATCCCGGGTCGAAAGCCCTGGCCAGACGAGGATGAGAGTCGATGAGAGTTCGAACTTTTGGAACTCTCATGTACTCTCATCAAATCTCAGGCGGTCTAGTCTCCTTGGCTTTGAACGTGCTCAAATTAAATGATTTTTTTATGAGAGTCTGTGAGAAATTTCTCTTGTTTGGCCCGAGTTGATGATAGTCAATGAGAGTTGACGAAAACCCGGTCTCAAGTTTTATCGAAACTATAACCTTCGAATTCACTGCGTTAAACCGTATAACTTTCATACTTTACCAGGGGAAAGTTTCAAGCCTGTCACGGTATGGCCATCATCCCTCTGTTCATAACTGTTGGATTTTTCATCGTGGTCTGCTCTGGCACTTGCAGTAACGGAAAATGTTCTGCTATATCTCGCTTCGTTATAGGAGAGAACATGGCCGATGGCTATGCACTTATTGGGCATGTGTTTGAAAATGTCTCTGTGGCAGGGGTGTTGAGTTGCTACAAAATATGTCAGCCAAACTGTCGTTGCATCTCATTCAACTTCCTAACAAACGTGAATCAGGACAACTGTCAGCTGAATGAAGAAAACAGACATCTGAAGCCGGGTGTGTTGATGCCATTGGAAGGCTCGCAGTACTATGATCTGGTGATTGACTACAGCGTTAAGGTAAAATATGAATCTGAGGGAGCGGCTAGGCCCGTTTTAGGTGCACCGCAATTGAATTGTTGCCTTTTGCCTCTTTCTCAAAACGAGTCTTTGCGCGAAACCAGTTATGCGAAAACGAGTTTTACCTGCACGTAGAATCAAAATAGTTTACATTTAAATGGTTTTACCGCACGGGGACTCGTTTAGAAACTGAGGCAAAAGGAAACTTAGCAATGGTCCATTTTTCTTCACCCTTTCAACAGCCAGTATTACGATCAATGTACCAAACTGATGATTAAAACGAATCACTGAAAATCCCTCCAAATAGTGCTAGAATAAATACTAATATGCTATAAGATATGCTAACAAATGTGTAATAAATTCTTCCATCTTCGAGCCAGACAGAAGCCTCATTGTCTCCTTGTACACAGTGTCACAACCGTTGTTGCAGTGATGAGCCGTGCATTAATGGCGGAACCTGTCGGGAGAACTGTCAAGCGACTGGTAAACGATTCATCTGTGACTGTCTTGCAGGGTTTATTGGCCAATTGTGTGAAAAAGGTGCGAAATGTTTAATAATACATCTTTAAAGGTTTGTCCATTTTGAAAAAATTTAGCTTTTTCAATTTCGTCATTTGCAAGAAGGTATATAAGAATGAAAAATGAATGAAAATGTATTACAGGGACAATGCATAGTATCTATACTTGAAACGATTCCTCGCACGTTTAAAGTACCTATGAAGAAACTGTAACCATATTATTGTGAATGTAGTAATGTAGCAATGTAGTATAATAATAATAATAATAATAATAATAATAATAATAATAATAATAATAATAATAAACTGTAACCACTCATGACGTCATCAACTGATGATACAAAATCGTGAGTGTCTCTGAAACGAAAGAAGATTTTACAAAAAGGAAAACACTATTCTTCTTCATTTTAAAAGGGCTTTCAAAGAAGGTAAGTTATTTTACTTCATATAGGCATTTTAATACTCTAGATCGTGGCAATACTTTATTATTTATTCTTCACTTCATGCACGATGATAAGATTAATATTGGTGGAAATATGTCCACTTAAAAATATTAATGTTCTCTTAATACTATATTGCTAAGTTTGCCATCCTTTTAACCCGAAGATTGCCAAGGAGCACTGGGCATGGAAAGCGGTGTAATTCCTGACGAAAATATTAGTGCCTCTTCGGAATGGAGTGACCTCGCTGCCGCCACCAGGGGCCGACTGCACTTGCAGGCAATATCATTCCAAGTAGCAGGAGCTTGGACAGCTGGCACACATGATGGAAATCAATGGTTACAGGTTTATCTGGGTAATCAGTACACAACAGTGACAGGTGTCGCAACACAAGGCCGAAATGACTTCACCCATTGGGTAACAGAGTACAAACTGCAGTACAGTAATGATGCAGTTACCTTCCAGTATTACAGAGAACAAGGGCAATATGTGACCAAGGTTAGCCGGCCCATCTATATATGGATTTAAACGTGCTTCTTTTCCCAATAGGTCATTCGTTGCCTATTGCCTCAACACCAGTCCTTATGGGAAACCATTCCGATGAAAATGAGCGTGATTTGAGCAACTTGGAAATGATTTATCAGGATTATAAATTTAATCCTGGAAGATAAGCCCGCCCCAGCCTACCAAATATCGATTAACCACCCTCGTACCCAAGGTCGCTCAGAAAACGAGCGACCTTGGAAAGATCCGATTTGAAAATACGAAAATATCGGACTTCCGGTTGAAGTGCGCAAGACTACCTTTCAAAAGCTTGACCCAACGAACTAAATGGCAATTTACTTCCGGTCATTTTTATTGTCTTCAAAACCAATCAAAATTGATCCTGTAACGGAACTTTCAAGAGTCGCTCGTTTCGTCAAGCCTGTGCATTAAGGAACGAAGACTCGAGGTACGAGATTGTCGATTAACATGATTTATTATCAATAAACTGCGTAAATATCTTACTACAAGTTTTCGTAAGTTTTTCATAACAGTCAATCCGTTCCAAAAGAGTTAAGGATGAAGCAGAAGGATCTTAGCTTTGCCTAGATGGTTTGCTTAGATGCTTAACAGTATTTCATCTTCTGATTTAGGTATTTGTTGGAAATACAGACAAAAACACTGTTGTGTCACATGACCTAAACCCACCAATCACGGCACGTTATATACGTTTTCGACCAGTGGCTTGGTACACACGCGTCTCAATGAGAGTGGAACTGTATGGCTGTCAAGGTAACTTAGGTTTTGTATAATTTTCGTCTTGAAAATCATGTCATTCGGAACTGTTTCTATTATATGGAGTCGAATGTTTTACTGGAATCAAACTGGAAAAGTGAAATAACATCTGGGGCTCAGCAGCTCCTCAAATAATGGCGTTGGTGGCGCCATTTCGCGCCATTTTTGTACGGTTGTCTCAAACGTGACCAAATTACAAGTTTGTGCTTTCGATTCCTTTTGCTTATATAATACAAATTAAGGGGCTAGAAGTTATGAATTTATAACGTCCCGGCTAAAACAATACCTAACTCGCTCGCTGACTCAGGTTGATCACCGCGTAATCTTCCCTATACATGTCGCTTCCCAGGACAGAAAATAGGTTCCTATAGTCTCCTCAAACGCCAAATCAGGTGGCGTACAAATTTTAATCCTAAAAAGGATTGAACCTTAATTGTGCATGGATTATTCATACGAAAAAATGTCTAATTTTTTTCAGTTTCTTTCTTGATCTGAAAGAGAAGTGGATTCCAGAAGACAGGAAAACATTTAGCAGACACTCAGCTCAAGTCGAATGTCAGTAGTAAGGGGGGTCGGTTTAAGACTCAACCAATCAGAAGCCCGCATTTTTTTAATGGACCAATCGGAAATCCTCATATGGTCACATGACGCTTTTGCATATAGAATGAGAAAGGGGTAAAACGTTGCAATAAAATGACGTCACGATGGGAATCAAAGTAATTGAGCATGCAAGAAGTTGAAGAACTGGTAATCCGTCGTTTTGTCACACCAATAAAACTCACGAAAAATTTTAAAAGCAAAGATTGTATTCTCATACAAATCCTGGTGTTACAAAATGGAGCGAGGTCACTGCTCCCCCAGAAAAAGCTCGAGAGATTCCTGTCTTCAACCCGCAAAAGATCACACGGGATGTCCATGCTAAGCAGTTGGAAACGTTCACAGAAATCAAACGGTACAAACTCGTCTTTGACATATGCATGGTGGACAGGAAGAATTTCTTCTCGTACCCGTGCGGATACCTGCGCCTAGACCGCGTGGAAGAGGAAATGGAATGAGAACTAAGTGTCATGTGGGATGAACAGGATGACGTCAATGTCAAACTCTTATCTCAATTGTAAATAGCTCCCTCACAAAACTCACGTCGATGCACTACACTCAGTTTGACAAGACACACTCTCTCCCTTGTTTAAGACTTAAATAATCAGAAGCCAGGATTTTTGGAATAGGTCAATCAGGAAGACGAAAAGGGAGGAAATACCTGAAAGAGGGAAATTCTTACAGTGAAGAAGGGGCTCGGCATAGTTAGAGCTTGTAGTTCACATAAAAGAATTGCAGTCAATTCACTCTTTACGAACACCTGTTTGGTTTAATTTCAGGAGTGATTGTGGTCCACAATTCATACATTTTCTCTTTTTGTTACTACATTTTTTAAATAAATAATTAACTAAATAAAACGATTATTAAAAGGAAGTCAGATCAGCCTTAACTAGTTTTCATGCGAGTCCTATATCCAGGTCACTTTGGAATTTTGAAATGTTCGTTTTTAATTTGAGCAAGGAGGAAAACGGTCCAAAAACCTCGGAGATAGGCGGGACTCAACTTACTTATGGCACCGAGCCGGAATCTAGCCTGAACCATATTGGTGAGAGGTAAAATGGGCGCTCTCAACACTTCAGGCATCCCTTCTACCCCCTTATACCCATCCCTTCAGGCATCCCTTCTACCCACCGAAAAAAACCTAAAGCCTTTAAATTACGTTTATTCGAATTTCTCGCTAGCATTGGCACTTTCTATGGTCCCGACAGTGTCCCTAAAAACGTGGTTCGACTTGTACGACAATAATCGACAGTTCAGCTGGGTGATTTGACGTGTAGTACTTCTTTAACGACAGTCTAATTTTCAGCTTCTTAACGAAGAAATTTTACTTTTTACTAAGCACACATACGTATATATCCGAGATAGAATGGATTTTCATCGTGGCAGTAGCACCCTTAGGCAGTTCTGACGTGGGCTTAAACTCACGTTTTTCTATTTTGAATAACTTAGATATCATAAAAAAGCCACAGTTCGCATCCAGTTCTCAGCAGCGAGCAAAACTGCAACGAAGCTTTAGCTGACTTCAAAGAGAAAGCGAATTTAAAGGGTAATAGTCTGTTTGGTAAGTCATATTTCTTTTAAGGCGTATGATGATAACACCAACAGCTTGGTAATTTATTACCCTCAGTTTGGTAGACTAATGTCAGGCGATTGTCGTTTTGCAAACTTCAATAAGGCCACTAATTTTGACAAACAGAAAGTTAATTATTACCGACAAACAATCAAAATTAAAGGCCATAACTTTTGGATCCCTTTGCCTTAGACACCTTAAAAAGAAATACTGAATTAAGTTCGTGTTTGAGTTTTATACGTCCTTCTCCGAAGTTACGGGACGATCGCGAGGCGTAGCCGAATAGCTACCACTGGTATAAAACGTTTGATTCTACTTTTAGCCAGCAGCAACATTAAGCTTTTTCCACACCAGCCAAAATAATGTCTCCTATCGTAAAAAAAAAGCGTTTACAATAGGCGAGTATTTAACTTAAAACATGCACACGTACAACCAATTAAGATAGTTATAACGGGCAATGTCATGCAACACTCCGCGGCACCAAATGCTAGATACCATTCCCAGTTATTCTGTGCACGTAGAAAGTAACGTTAATAAGATATGTATTTATTAAAAACTAGCTATGGTGTATTGTATTTCCTTTGTTTTGGTTTGTTTAGAAGCAATGGTATATGAGCTCATATACCATGGCCTACAAATAGGGTACACGCGCGCGTAAAAGAATGCATTTTTCGCAATGTTTGTACAATATTTTTTGGGCGTTTTTAATAAAACAATTATTCCACTTCGCTTGTTGGATATGAGATGGTTATAGCCAACGAGGCGCGTAGCGCCGAGTTGGCTATCTACCATCTTATATCCAATGTACAAGCGCGAGTGGAATAATTGTTAAATATATATTTTAAAAAGCATGTCACCATTCAGACTAGGCAGTAATTCAATTGGCGTGTGACGTGCTTATGAAAATCATCACCGTTTCCAAGGAGGCGAACATTTGATGTATCGTTTTCAAGCATTTCCCTTCCATTTCTGAACGATTGCACTTGGGAATTTCTTGGGTGAAACAAATTCCCTCACCAAAGTCACACACGTTTATAAACAACAGTCCACTTGACTTTGAAATCCGACAAAAGGGACTGCAACTACAAAATTATTTTTTGCGCCCTGGCGAGTCAGTTGCCTATGTGAACGCTTTTATTTTCCCCAAAGTGGAATGTTCATCAAGGGAAATAAAATATTTGGGTACCGAAAGTTAAAAAAAAATATATGTAAGATACGTCGATATGCAAACCGCAGTTGAATATGGAGCGTTTTCACATGACGTCACGGCGGCCAAGTAGGTGTCCCAAAACAATCCTTCGGGAGTTCAATTCTATTCTTATGCAAATATCTTTCTTTTGTCACGTGGATGAAAACGCTCTTATACAGGATTTATAAAAGTCATGTAACTCTCACCAGCGATGCTCATGATCAAACTTGACTTCCTGAATCATTCCGTACTCTGTCCAAAACATCTTGAGCACTTGATTGGGTCATTTTGTCGGGCTGCTTTCTACTTACTCCGTAAATTTCAACCGTCTTTTGCATTCGAACACAAGAAATCAAAATGGCGGACGAAAGAGGGATCAAAGTGCTTCTTGGGAATAAATTACAATTGCAAATTAGTTGCTGTTAATTAATTATTCGCTTTATGTTTTCTGAGAGGGTCCGAGAGGAAAGTCAATTCTTGCAAAATGTATATACTTTAATGTATATAATTTAAAATTATGCCGGAGAATAAAAGGTGTTTCGATTCCTTTGCAGACCCGGGTTTTTCGAAACTTCGTTTGCCCGTCGATCATTCGCCCAAGTCGATCGCAGAAGTGGCGAGAATAAGTTTAATGTCTGCAAATTTAGTCAAATTTAATTTTCTTTTAGATAAGTCTTTTTTAAAAGCTAGTTCATAGACATGAACTTCGATTTCGGGCCTTCTGAGTACAGTTATCACCATACAGTTAGCACACTTGGGCAAATGACGTGTTTAAAACCCAGGTCAACACACTGCATTCAGTGAAATCGGCTGTAATAAGATTTCAAACCACTTTTACTATAGAGGTTCAGATGTTCTTTGCATATTTTAATATCTAATCCCCTGTTTACATCATCAATGTCGTAAGAGATGACAATAACTGCATTGGATAATGATTTTAAGACCCCAAGTCTTCCTTTCTTCTACTTGCTGTCCCTCGGTTAAAGATATTTCGCTTGCGCTCTACGTCTTAAAACTCTGAAAGAAAAAAATCAATCAATCAATCAATTAATCAGTCAGTCAGTCAATCAATCAATCAATCAATCAATCAATCAATCTTCGGTCAATAAACTAGTCGGTCTATCTGTCAGTCAGTCAGCTAGTCTAACTGTCTGTCTGTCTGTCTGTCTGTCCCCAAATTTATCGTTCGGTCGTTGGCGTGTACCTTTAACTTGATTGCTTATTTCCCACGTTCTGACCAAACAATCCAGCAATGTTTCCTGGAGGACTGTAACGAGCCACAATGTAGAACGCTTTAAACAATCCTGAGCCTAGAGGCCTGAGCCACTCCTACTGCTTTAGTAGCTTTCCACACAACCTAAATAGAAAATTAAAGCATATCACTTGTAAATAGGTTAAGAAAGAGCTAAAAGGCTGAGTTAACTAAAGCGAAATGTCTAAATATTCGATTTCTTAAGAAAATTAAAGCATATCACTTGTAAATAGGTTAAGAAAGAGCTAAAAGGCTGAGTTAACTAAAGCGAAATGTCTAAATACTCGATTTCTTAAGAAAATTAAAGCATATCACTTGTAAATAGGTTAAGAAAGAGCTAAAAGGCTGAGTTAACTAAAGCGAAATGTCTAAATACTCGATTTCTTAAGAAAATTAAAGCATATCACTTGTAAATAGGTTAAGAAAGAGCTAAAAGGCTGAGTTAACTAAAGCGAAATGTCTAAATACTCGATTTCTTAAGAAAATTAAAGCATATCACTTGTAAATAGGCTAAGAAAGAGCTAAAAGGCTGAGTTAACTAAAGCGAAATGTCTCAATACTCGATTTCTTAAGAGGGCCTTAGTGACTGAGAACCGAATGAATTCGTCTTTGATAGACAGACAGACAGACAGACACATTTTTTAGTCACACTTATTTCTATTACACTAATTATTGACAATCATAAGAAGAGAAAAAAAAAAGAGAAAAAAGAACAGAGCAAATATGAAATTACAGTTTTTAGGGGAAAGTGTGTAGTGGCCAAAGATGCAAAGCTTTCGAGTTGGCCACTACCACAGTGCAGTTTCAAGAGGAGGAAATAATTCATAAAAAATACGGCTCAATCAAAGAGACAAAAAAGAAGCTTAAGGGCGAATATATAATGTATAAATTACCTATTAATCAAGAGAACCTTGAAATAACAGTTCAGTTACCAAGGCAGAAAAATAACCACTGCAGAGACTGAGGAACCTTGCTGTGAGCAACATGCTGTGTTGTACATCCTATGATCGACAAGAGCATAGAGCTTCACACTTTCCCCTTCTTAGGGTTTCCAGTCAATATTGGGCAAATGTTCAGCCACGGACTCGCATTAAGGTACATAGTAAAAGAATATAAATATGTGGTTTGATTTTATCCTTGGTGCAAAGCTTATTTTCTTTTGTTTCAAACTCAAAGGAAAATAAAATTTGAACATATATAAAGGGAACTTATTTTGTTTTGATTAGTTTACCTGTGTAAAATGACCTGTTTCAGGGGTAAATCCAGGGTTGTCATAGTTATACTTTGGCTCTTCATTGTCGTACCTTTAAAAGAAATCAGGAGCTTTCGTTCTTTTGCAATTTGAGTGGTTTTAATTTAGATGACGTAAAACTGCAGCGAAGTTGTTCCAGTAACCTCCGCGAGGCGCTATAAAACGCATATCAGCAAGGCACGGTCATAGCTTTGGATATCATTATGTGTGATCGGAAAAGTAGCGCAAGATTTTACAAATAGACAAATTTTCGAGCAATTACACTATGACGTCAAGTATATGCCAATTTCCAGGGTGTGGTGCAGCAATTCCGGATTCCGAAGAATGCTTTATTTGTTTGTTAATGGTTTCAACGTATTTTGTCACACGTGTTTTGAGAAAAACTAGTTTGGAGGGTGAAACATTTGTCATGTTCATATATTTTTGGATGCTATATAATTAATGCGTAACAGGACTACATGCTTAAGTCCAATTTGAAAATAATTGGATTCAAATCTGAGGACTGCTAAATTGGACGAGGCCGTATCATCCAATTATTTCCAAATTGGACAGCATGTAGTCCTATTACATATACTAATTCTGACTGCGACAGGGTAATTGAAGGTATTATAACAATATTAGAACTGGACAAAAATGATTCTCTAGTGATTCGAAGCACCGTTAAGCTTTCTTTGGGCGTGATTTTTCGGCAAGTGCACATGTATTGGCATACTTAGGGATAGGTGTATCATTTGTGTCAGTAAGAAGGTGGGCAAAGAATTTGTTTGTTAGGATAGGCTCCTATATATGAATACGCTCTTTTGGCTCATCACGATGTCTTTTGTCCTAACCGACCGCTGGCTAAGGAGAGTATGACAAAATGTAAAGCTGTATTGAACTCATTTTAGCAACGAGCCAATCTCTGCTACTTATAAAAAATATCTTAGACCAATCCCCGACACTTACCATCCTACCAAAGCGTCCGTGCAATCTCTATTAGGAGACGTTCCATTGAAAAATGCCAAGTTTTCTCCTACTCCATCGTGTTGAATTACACCAGTTGCGGCTAAGTGATCTGCCCAGACCTGAGCATGTTGCACCAATGTGTCATCCCAGATTAGCGGACTCGCTCCGTGCAGAGCACGTCTTTCGTTGTGTGCTTTTAGGCAGGAATTTTCTATTAAATCCAATAATTATTTGAGTAAATTCCAAGTGAGCAGAAAATAGTAGTTAGTTAGTTAGTCTTCTCATACCCTGGTTCCAATGGATTTCTCTTTTTCGACTGCCAAAAGAAGAAAGAAGAACAGAAACACGTCTTTTGAAAAAAAAAACATGGAATACCTGCCGGTGTTGGAGTTGGAGGGGCAGTGGATGGTTGTGATGTTGAGGTTGGTTCATCGGTGGTTGAAGGGTTATATGTAGTGCTTGACTCGCTTGTTGTGGAGGGGTTAGATGTAGTACTTGGCTCGCTGGTGGCTGTAGGGTTGTAAGTGGTAATTGCAGGTTTGGCCGTGCTAATTGATGCATTGCCAGTAGTAGGGTTGTAAGTGGTAATTGGCGCACTTGTGGTCAAAGGGACAGTAGTTATATCTGGTCCACCGGTGCTTGGTGTTGTAGCATTGACTGTCGTTATTGGTCCGTTTGTTGTCGATGGTTTGGCAGTTGTTCCCGGATAAGTGGTGACAGGTTTTGTCGTTGGTGGTTCTAAAATATTAAAGGGATCACGTAACATTCCATTTACCTATGAAAGATACTTTACTGGTTGTGAGTGAAATTAGAAAAGTGCTTGTAATCATATGTATTGTTTGCGCTCAATTTTCTCACTTTCATTGAAAGCTCCATCAACAGAGGATGCTGTAGTCTTCGTTCTGTCTCGTGTTAAAAATTTTCGATTAAGGTACTTGCACTGGCTAAATTTCGCATTTTTATTTCCCCCCATTTTTTTCTTATCAAGTTTATTAGTACTCCTATTTTGTAGAAATATCGATTTTGAGACAAAACATGCACGAGGAGACAAGAACAGTGAAGCGAAAATTCGTTCATTTACCGGAAGTCAAGGGCATTTCCGAGCGAGGACTGGGGTCGGTTGTTAGGCTATTCGTCCATTTATCAGCGTTTCTTGGCGTTATTTTCGCCCTGGTAGCTGCTTTCCGAGGTTGTGTTGATTGTTCGAGCACTGTTTGTCTTACGGATGCCATATTTGATTTGAGATTTGTCTCCAGTCCTCAAAAGTCAAGATTTGAGAGATCTGGGGCAAGTACATCACCTAGCAACGCATAAACAAACAAAGTTTTTGAGGTCTGCAGGCCTTGTAAACAGCGGAAACACATCAAAAATGGCGACAGCGAACACGAGTGTCTTTTGGCTGTTGAATAACATGGATATTACGGGATTTTTCATGGAATCTTCGCCACATTGGACTTAAATTTCGATTCCTTGATCAGCATGGTTTCACAAGAACACGTTTTATTCCGGAATGATGAAGCATTTCCAAATGAAACTCGGCATGGATTTCATAGTAGTGATAGTCTACAATCGTGTGTTTAACCCTACGCGCTTGTCTCAAAACTGTGGTTTTGGTGGCCGCAGAAGTTGAGGGTAATTATTAAATATCAAAAATCATTGATATCTTTTTGGCAATTCTAAATATCTGAGTAGTCGAACACAGATTTCTGTGTTGTTTAATGAAGAAACAAAATAAAGTTGAATTATTGTCAAATAACTAAATGGCTACAAGAAAAACTTAAAATTGTTAAAATTTTGCTGTTAATATTCTTGTTAATTATTAACATATCGAGGTGTCAAATGTCACGAAAATGTTAGCAACTCATTCACCAGTTAACAGTGAATATGTGTGGAAGGTTTGAAGATTTTTGAGTGAAAATATCCCTTTATTTAGTACTGCAAAAATGCACCAATTTTGCCAGGGCGGGTACCTTAAGGGCGTATGTCAAGGCGAGGTAGTCATCATGGCATTTGTATGTGTAAATGTTACTTTTGTAAGCTTTTTACATATTTAAAATTCCTCGAGGAGGTAAATCTAACACATCCATGTACTTCTTAATTATAATAATAATATTATATTATGATTATATTTTGTTTTATTTTTACTATTTTGACATAATATTTGGATGGATCGTGGATCATGGATTCCTGCAGCTGTGATATGTATTATAATCATTCTTTGCTGAAATTTTAAATTACAGCATTAGACAACCGGTTTGCCTCCTTCCATTTAAGATTCAGAACCCTGTTATGTTTATTTACAATATTTGTTTGTTTGTTTACATTGGCCCTGAAAAGCCCCATTGGGGAGTGGTCAAATGAGTTATTATTATTATTATTATTATTATTATTATTATTATTATTATTATTATTATTATTATTATTATTATTATTATTATTATTATTATTATTATTATTATTAATACTTACGAACACAAAATCCACATGATGTTTGACAGTTGAGTAGCATATACTGAAAGTATTGACTGTTAGAACTACAATAACCCAGCCCTTTCCAATATGAGCAGTCTGACACTTTGTCTGGTAAACAATCTAAAGAACAGGTAGAAAACAATAGAACCAGGAATGAGAATGATCAAGTGCTTAGATTTTTGATGTATTCTCAATTGCTTGGTTATTTTATCGCGAAGGGAGACTGGACATTATGTACAACTCCAAACTCCCCGCTTTTGGAGTTGTCAACTCAAGCCAGTTATGAAAGAATTAAAATCTTATTGTTACGAGCGGAATAAAATTTTCTAAGATATATAGTAATTAATAATTGATCAATTACGTACCACACATGTTGCACGAAGCAGGACAGTACAGCATCATCGATGCATAGTAATAACTTCCTTGCTTACAGTAACCCAAACTTCTCCAGTAGCTACAGTAATCGGAATGGTCGGTACACTCTTTAACAATAAAACGGACACAAATTAAAACAGCGAACTTTGATTAAAATTTACGTAAGTAACACATGATCAGCTGTGGATTAATATAATATGTGGTACTAGACTAAGCCTAATAGCTTGCTACGTTGCGAGGCCGCCTAAAGGACAAATATAAAGGAAATCCAGTACAGCATTTTTGTGCGGACGGTGCCTCGACTTGGTGGTCCATTGAGGAGAGAGTAAAATTTGAGAACCCGTAGAAAATCCACTTCCGATAGGTGAGAATCAACAAGAGACTCGACCCACATATGACACCGGGCCGGAATCGAACCCTGGGAGGAGAGCGCTTTCATCACAGTGTGAATTCCTCACTCCCCAAGTCCAATAACCAAATTTGGGTAAAGCTATAGTTTAAGTTTTAACAGAAGGGTGCTCATATTTGAAAACCAACTTACCATGACAGAGACCACATGTGCTCCTGCAGTATACCTTCATCGAACTGTAGTAAGCGTTGTTTGGCTGGCAGTATCCCAGGCTTCGCCAATAACCGCAATAGTTCTGATACCAGTCCACACACTGTGCTGTAAGTGGGAACAAAATTGTTTGGAAAGCCCAATTTTCCACACAAACAATGCAGGGTACAGATGCGTGCTACCCGGCGTCGGAAAAGAATTTATAAGTATAGCTTGTTTCACTAGAACATTAATTTCAAGTTATCCAGTTTAATATATGGATGCTCTTAATTTTTTATTTTGGTTTGCCAACTCTTTTATCTCCAACCCTGAAAATTTATTGCAAATATACTAAAAGATCCTATTTAATTATGTTGTCTCCTCATACTTTAGTTCTTAAAGGGTCGGATCATTATTCAATCAAATAGAGTAATGCAAATCTGCGTTAAATATCAAGAATTCTGCACAGTTACCTAGCATTGCTATACTAAATATCATGGGGATTTGTCATTTGATTACGTATTTCTACACATATTTGCCTGTTCTCTTTATACACGCTTACAATAATTGGCTGGAATCATATCGTATAAGATGTACCTTACAGTGTTATCTAGCTATTTTATCTAGTATGTTTTTACTAATAAGCGCCCGAAAGTCGGCCAACCCAGCGATCCAAGCCGAGTTAACCATATTTTCAGAAGCTAGAATTCTTCTAGACAAGATCATTTCATGCAACCGGGATATTATACTTACAGGAGCGCTTAGCTCGTAGCACAGAATGGACAGATTGTTGTGGCCTTACCAAACAAGGGATAAATATAGCAGAGAGAAAAAGCAGGAAAAGCAAAGAACGCATTTTGAAGAACGTAACTTGCAGCCGAAGCTAAGTAGCTACAAACTCTCTCTTTGCTAACGTAATTGGAAGTTGTGCACTACTCCGGGGCTTAATGTGGTCTGTAGTTTATCATAACAGATGTTTCCCTCTATAGAGAAAAAAAATAAACATGCTATTAATGGTATATTTATTCTTTTACAAAGAGAATAATTCAAGTGTTCAAAGTGTTTGGTTTGAGAGTGTTAAATCACAATAATTCGTTTGCTTTATTTCTATTCAAAATGCCTTTTTTCCGCCCACGAACGTTTACAATAAGGACAGTCTGTGCTGACTTAGCACATAAATAAAAATGGATTGTTTAACCTGCGTCAAGAAACTTTTTGTTGCCAGACAGACGCAAAGGAAATAAAGTTCTAGAAACAGTTGATAAAACACTCTCAAATTAAGATAAAAGCTTCTTTCCGTCAATGAACTCATTTGTAAAATAAAATGTTTTTGATACCACTTTTAATTACCATTGCTACGTCGAATATGTAAACACTCGTAATGGGCTTGCAATCTCATTCTGTAAACGGCAGTAGAAGGAAATATTTCCTAATGGAAGTGCAGAATAAACAAAAAGAAAATGACTTACCCAATGAAGACAGAAATTAAATATACCTCGACCCAAACTGGTCTCTCCCTATGTCCTTTGGGCCACTTAGTTTGGAGAATCCGTTGTCGCCAGACTTCTTACAGTTATAACACTTCGGGGGACCGGAGTATAATGGTAATTATAAAAGAACGTACATGTACCATTTTAATTACAATTTGCTTTCAAAGAACATAAAAGCAAATACATTTGAAAAAGCAGGAAAAGCAAAGAACGCATTTTGAAGAACGTAACTTGCAGCCGAAGCTAAGCAGCTAAAAACTCTCTCTTTGCTAACGTAATTGGAAGTTGTGCACTACTCCAGGGCTTAATGTAGTGTGTAGTTTATCATAACAGATGTTTCCCTCTATAGAGATTATTATAAAAGACCGTACATGTACCATTTTAATTACAATTTGCTTTCAAAGAACATGAAAGCAAATGCATTTGGAAAAATTCGTCGCCGATTTTTGCTCACACATGACATATCAATTTACTTTTGTCAAAATTTATGAAAAGCGTTTTTCTCTATGTGGATTTCAGACGATTTTCACTATTGGATGTCAATCATTCATTCCATCTGTTTTGACTTAGTCGATTGTTCATTTATTTCTTTTGTTAATATAGGTCCTGTTTTAATACGGTTACTCTTTTAGCTTTTGCCAGCTCAGCAGATTTATATTACATAATCGGGACAGTAAGGTCAAGATTTTAAGGCCAAACTGATCGCAGAAAATGTATCCATCGAGTTGAGAGATTAGACCGAATATCGAGTAAAAAGTGTCGACCTGTTTAGCAGAATTTTCTAAAAAGATTGACAGCCTTCCCTTTGCCAGTGCAGACAGCAAAATAAACGAACAAAATTGAAATAAGAGAAAAACTGATTATTGGGAATTTAGATTGCATACGAATATCAATTTTCTTGTCGTATTACCTAGTCATCATATATCCTGCCTTACAAAATAAAGAGATCTAAGGACTGGGCAACTTACTTACTGTGAGGTGCTTGGAAGAATTTTAATATGAGTTATATTAATTTGTTTGTCTTCCATTGTCCTTTAGCAATAGCAAATTGCTTTTCTAAAAATCGGTTAATTTGCCAGCTAGCTGAGCTAAGCCAAGAAAAAATATATATGTTTGTTATTTTATTGGAACCGTCTTTTATAAAATATACTAAGATCGTTCTACGTATTAGCAATGATTTGAAGATTCTCGTTTTTGTTGCATATATATAATCAGAGCATACCTATCTAGGTCTGAAACATTTCTTGTACAAAACCATATTATATCAGCAGAAACTGAAATGTGCACTCTGGCACATACCCAATCCGCTAGCAAGTGATTATTTTCAGTATCGCAATCACAATGTTATACAGGTAGGCAATTTTTCTCTGCTCTTATTTTCACGAAAGTTCATTTTTTAAAGAAATAAATATGATATAAACATTCAATAGTATCTTCTGACTCTCTTTGTTTTATCAGTTTGTAAAATTAACTCCTCTGTTCCAGTAGTGTAATAGAGATTGAAATATTTTTTAGGAATTATTCCACACAAATAGAAATGTGACCGAAACATGACGGACTTGCACAATTCGAAACATATCGTACAGAAATTCAAGTAGAAATTAAACACTATTTGTCTGCGAGAACAGTTTTGATTTACAGCAGCGAAACAGACGTAAACCGTAACCCTGTCAGTGATTAAACAATTTAAGTCATGCTGATCGAACTGTACTTTGTGTTTCGGTCTTGTTCTAATTCCAGTTAATAAAGTGCAACCTTGAAAAGAAGATGAATGAAGTAACCCAAACTGATGTCTAAAAAAATTATCGAAGGGTATCAGGGAGGATGTAGGTCCGTGGTTACATTAAGCCAGTTTTCATACATTTCTTACTGAGTAAGGCAGAGCCATTGAAGTCCACGAAAGGTCAGGGAAAACTAAGTTGATATCACTTCGCATGGGCATATCATTTTATAGACGGGAATAGCTTGATCTCTATGTAAACCGACAAAATGACTTTTAACACCAAGAATATTGATTTTAATACCTTACACCGCTAGTTAAAAAGTATTGGACCTTTAATTAAGCTTATGTGACTTTACCTTAATTTAAGAACATTTAACAACAACGACAACCAAACAAAACTTGGAGCGATACCTTAGTGAATTTACTAATTAAATAGTATTTGTATCGCATAAGTCGAGATGGAACCACGTTTAAGTACCTTATAATAAATTCAGAATTGCTTATTATATTTTAATATTCAACGAAATTCTTTTGGTTCCGACTTAAATCTACAGAAATAACTACACTGATCGGATCGGAAACAGTCTAATATGGCCATTTCACATTCGATAAGATGTATCGTATCTTTCTGATCACATCATTTGCGGATGTTTCTCCTCATGTCGGCGGGTAGCTTGCCTTTGTTATATGGTGCCAACTCAATACAACATATTAGTTTATATTTATTGTCACCGAGTAGGCTAATATACTTCAACCCCCTTTTAATTGGCTCTAAATTGTAGCGCGATTACTGACAAGCAGGCGTAACACATTCACTGAGTGTGTTTATTTCAATAATATCAATCACAGCCGACTGTTGCTGAAAAGCAGAGCTTGAAGAGGTCTTTAAAGGTGAGTACAACAGTTCGACGAATTTGAAAAGAAACTTGTTACATCCATGAATCCATGACCGTCAGGGGCGCGTTAGAGGTTACGGTGGTAAAGGTCAAATAATTTTGCGTTCATGGATGTTTCGAATTCCGTGAAAAACTAGAATGACAAGCGAGCAACACAAGAACGATTTTAACTAAAATGTTAGCTACTTGTAAAAAGATATTCCACTCTCAGTGTAAGTAGATTATTTCAACTTACAATATAAAGTATGTAATGTATATTCAATTTGACTTTAACAACTAATTACCAATAATTTGCAAAGTTAAGACAACATGTTAGAAAGCCATGATCTAAAAATGATTTCACTTTTACATGACGTCATGCATGGCCGTTTAACGGCGGCTCTTTGTAACAGCACAATTATTCTGGTTGTGTTATTCTACTTGCCACATCCTAGTTGCTTTGCCAAAAGTTCTATTGCCGTCCACAAATTAAGAGTTGCCAATTTTATGTTTTGGTGGGAGCGGGAGGGGGGTGGGGGAGAGAGAGTAGACTCCCCGGCCCGTACGGATAGGGATGCACTAATTAGGCAAGCCAACATTATCGAATGTATTGACATCATATAGTGCAAACCGCGAGGTCTCACCCCATGCGGTTATTTTATCTCATGATCGGCTGTTATAAGTAGAAATGAATGATGAATAATATGCTCATTTCACATATCGATGGAAGCAACAAAATGCTATAATGAATACCAATTATCGGCGGGACGGCCGAACTAGGGACAGCTGTTTGAACACGCACTTTAGTTCGTTAAACGTTTTAGCGGGATATTTGGATAAGAGTATGAAATAGCTTGATAGCAATATACAGTTAAATTAACAAAAGCGCAGCCTCAGAACTAAGGAATGGCGGTGCGATTGAATTCAATACTAATTTTGTCCGTTACTATGTGAACTAAATGATAAGAAACAAGAACCAATTCAAGTGGGTGGTTGTTTAAGAATACATGAAAATGGAACAAAACAAAACGAGTGCTAAATTTTGGAAAAATAAATGGTGATCAAAGTCACTGTCTCATGCTTGTGATACAATCCAGTCTCTATACACTTGGAAGAGTTAAATGAGCTCTATAATAATTGGCTGTAAGATGTTTGCTGGTGTGTTTGTTCTCGTGGAATATAAACTAACTCGCCAAGCAGCGTATATAAACAACCGTCCATTGATAAAAATTGATAAAAAGCAGGGCAATATAGGGAACTTCACCTGTGACTTAAAATAGACAGTTTTGTAAAACCGACGTTTGTCTTAAAGTGATACTGTGATCAAATTCTTGATATCCATATTTTTATGTTTTCGTGCACAATGCAAATTCATTTTCAACGCATCAAAAACTTGAGAAGTCATGTTTTATTTCCGAACGTTTGCAGCCGCCATTAATTCTCCCTGTTCCAAGGCTCGGTTGAGAATTTGAGATATATAAGAAGTGTCAAAGTGAGCAATGAATAAAGAAGGGCGCAAATAGTCTGCCGGTTGCCGGGCCTTTAATCTTGATCATGTCGAACTAATACCAATTCCAAAGTCGTTTTGTCGAAGCCGAAATGCTGAGTAAAAGTGACATAAGTTTACTAAAGATATGCATACCGAATTAATATTCTTAATTATTATATGGCCGTGTCTCACGTGGACTGGAAACTAGCGAATTCAAGAATTTGATTGGCTAAAAACGATATTGATCGATTGCTTTTCGGGGTCAGAAAGTTACAAACAAAACAGGAACACAGTGTTCCTTTTTTCTCTAAGAAAACTAAATGGAAAATTAAAAAAAGCTTAACAAGAATAAAAGTAAAGATACGACCAAACTTTTGCAAATTTCAGTTCAGCTCATCGCCGTTCGCAAACAAAACGTCAGCGAGAACGAAGCAGTGTCGTTAAGCAAATTTAAGTTTTCGTTTGGCCATATAATAAACATCTTATTAACCGAGCTTAGTACTAGTCGGTCTGTATCAAGTGGAAGAATTTTGACCTCGGTCGTGAGTACTGCGTTCGGTCTCACATACAGACCTCCCGCTCGGTTAATAAGAGCTAATTCATTTTCTTTCCAACTAGCTGCCTTAGCTGCAAGATAAAGTAAAATACACCCAAAGCTGACTCGTCCCCAGCCGTCTCTCAGTCTCCGGCGGGAGCGAGAGTTGACTGGGGGAAAGTGGTAAAGTAGGAGTGGTTATTATTCTGAGAGGCGACTGAGGACGAGTCAGTGCCCAAAGAGTGCTGCGTGGCGGCGTCTTGAAACTCGCGAAATCAGGCGTTTTTTTCAGGATGATAAGTCAAAGACTTCTGCAAGGTTGAAACAACGTGATATATTTTGAACAATATTTCGGCTGGCCAGACCAGCCTTCTTCAGGTTTAGATGTTACTAATTTTTTAACATGAAGTTTCAATATTATATTATGGTGGTGTCGCAATACGTATTTTGAAACTTATAGGAGTGGCGGAATTACGAATCATCTTGTATACGTAATTCCGCCACTCCTATAAGTTTCGAAATACGTATTGCGACACCACCATAATATAATATTAAAATTTCATGTTAAAATATTAGTAACATCTAAACCTGAAGAAGGCAGGTCTGGCCAGCCGAAATATTGTTCAAAATATATCACGTTGTATCAGCCTTGCAGAAGTCTTTGACTTATCATCGTTTATTAATTTTTCAAGTTTGGCCGATTAGATCCGTCTCCTGCGAGATCCAACGTTCAATCAAACAGGATCTTCGTACACGGTTTTTGCAGTCCATTTAGTTTGTTTTTCAGGAGTTTGTAACCGGGATCAGAGTTTGTAATTTTTTTCAAACAATTCGCTTGCTACTCTCTGTTTGCCTTAGGATGAGTGCATTAGGATGAGTGGAAATAAAAAAAACCATAGAAAAAAAAAACATGACATTTAAACTAGTCTGGCCATCGCATGCGCATCTTGGTGTCATTAATTAACGCGCTCGGCTTTTCTTTAAATAAATATATGCATCACAAGAATATGGAAGTACTTTGCTCTTCAAGAATTTAACAGTTTTAGCTTTATATTTTGCTAACCCGGCCCGAAATTCTGTGCCCCATTTTATACCAAAATTGAAAAAATAACTTATAGAAATGGGGATGTCTTTTTTTGCGCACAGCAATTATGTGTCCTTTACAAAAGCAAAATTGAAATATTAGTAAACCACTTAAGTTAAATACACGAGCCGCCAAAGTGAAAGACGACTACAATTTGATAGCGGCCTGGTTATTGATTTTAAGAAGCTTCACGTCAGAAATTTTAATAAAAAAGATTTTTTGGGTTGGTCTTTCATCTTGACGCTTCCGACTGAAAACGACAAACACGGCTTAGTTAAGCTCGTAGTGCAAATGAAAGCTTTAAGTAACATACATTTACAAAGGCAAGTGTTAAAAACATTAAACAAACACTATGGACGACTGTATATTTTTTCCATGAACAATTCGTTGGCTTAGCTGACGCGGCAAGATACTATTATTGTTAGGGTAATATGATGTGATTTGCCCAAGGCTGAGTAGAAATAAACAATACGAAAGAAACAAGTTATGCTGAATGAATAAATATGCAATTTGAATCATTTCATGATCTTTAATGATCGCCAACTTAGCTCTCGTTGTTGATATGTGGACCTTTAAAGTGCAGGATTCTTGGATTCAAAAACAAAGTTTCAGTTCAATTTGTAATTAACTCAATGCAAACAGAAAAAGTCATTAACATTCTGTGTAGAATTTTTCAATGTTTTGTGCATTATCCTTCAGCAAACATATTTAAACTAGCCCGTTAGAAATGATATGGATATGACGTGTAGTGTTTCCTTTAAAATCAACATACAAATGAGTGTGTAGTACAGGGGGCGCTATTTCGGAGAGCAAGCAGAGAAAGGACCTCACTGAAACGTTTGAATTCTTTCAGAAAGCGTTTCACAGGTAGGCTGATGATCTCCTTTGAAGTTTTCACAGTGAATGAAATCAATGCTGGTAAGAAAAAAGTTAAACGTTATCTATCTGCCTGAAAGATATTTCGCTTAACAAATAATGAATTGCTCATACGCAAATTCTTTTGAAAAAAGAATCGTTCATAAAATTGAAAGCACAGAGGACGATATAAATTAGCACTTTCTTCAGCAAATTTTCGCACATTTTGAGTTACGATATCATTGGTGTTCAAAAATTGATGACTTCTTCACTCATTCTTACAGCTTTCTAAAGAGATTATGAAATACACGAGCCAGTGGGCATGATACATTTGTGTAACTTCATGACAACGCAGACGTTTCACTTAGTGTCCTATATATTTGTTTTATTGATTGTTCTTGTCGCTCCAGCCAGTCGAAGGAGTGATATTGATTTCAGCGGCTTCTTGAAATCGAACGGAAACTCAAAATAAAGGAGTTTCGGGTAATGAAATTGCCAGAGGTGAAAACGTTTAACTGATCCTGAGCAAGGTCAAAAGATGGCGATTTCTAGAATAAAGGAGGCCCATACTGAACACAAAAATTTAGATTTAGCCAAGCATAAAAGGGGAGCTCCGTATTTTTTCTTGTTAATGATGTCACTAACCCAAAATAATCTTCAACTCCAATCGCAGAAATTCCGCTGAGGGTGAGCATTAAAAATGACAAAATCCTGTCAGAACCGTAGCCTGAAAAAATATTGGACTTGAGCCCGTGATCTCCAATTGAAAATCATCGCATGCGTCGCATCAGCGGTACACACGTGACCTCGTGTGAGGTCTAAAACTGAGCCCTCGATATGTTACTGTATTAACAGCTGTCAATTGATCATAACATCGATGTCCAATGTCTGAAAGTTAACGTATAACTAGGCCAACCCATTTCTGGAGCATGGCCGCCATGTTGGGGAGATTTAGCCATTTTGACCATGAAAACTGAACTGCATCGCTCTCTTAGAATTTCTATGGTTATGGGGCTCCGCTATAAAATTTTAAGTTTAGGCAAGGGTTAAAGAGTCCCAGCGAAAACCCTCACCCAAACATTTGTGCAGTGTTCTCCTCCCGGAGAGTGGGTTTCAAACAGCCACTCCTGATGCCTAGTTAAGCTCGATGCTTCGAACGTTGTTCAGGAACAACGTAGTATATTTCTAGATCTTATATATGTTATTATATTTAATTTTCCTACGTTTCAGTACACATTAGCCTCTGGCTCGGACATTGACGGTGACCTCGTCCTACGTTAGGACACTAAATTGTATCGTATTGCATTATATTGTATTGTATTCTACAAGAGAATTAACAGCGGTCACGTCGAGCCAAAAGATATCTCAATTTGGCATTTTCTTTTTCAAGTGAAAGCGTCACAGATTTCTGGCTTTAAACGGTGTTAGCGAGCAGTGCGCTAAGCTGAGTTAAGTTCAATTTGCCATCAAACAATCCATAAACATTTTGTCCTAAAATTAAATATATACATCAATAAACCTAAAAAATACTCAAAATCCCTTCTCAGTTGTGTGATAGCAATAAGGTCTTCAAAAATTGACATTTTTCTCTCGTTAATAGCTTTTTCGTTTTAATGCCGTTTAATCCAGGTATTTATTGACTTTTAATATCAAATATTGAGACTGGCCTTTTTATAATATACAGTGAAAATACACTGCCGTTTATAACGCTAGAAATGATGGAGCAATGTACACGAAAGCACGTGCAAAATTCAGTACTGACTTTTCACGTGTAGTGTAACATCTTGTGAGGAACATCTAACCTTTCTTTCTTATATTCTGAGTGGTCTTTTTTTTCATCTTTAGTTGTAGAAAATAAGGGCCTAGTCAAGTAAGGTGTGACATTGCACGGGTTCTAACGTCAGCTATTTTATCTATCAAGTTTTGCTTAAGACATTCATTAATCTTGGTGATAATGATCAATAAAACTTTATTAACGACAATAATGGACTTCCAAAACCTAAATCCACGAACATAATGAAACTGACACGAACTTTACAATAGACGAAATGCGAGATATCAATGGCGATCAAACTAATAAGGTTGCGTTTCTAAAGCTGCATTGTACAGAGCAGAATTTAAACGGACAACCGCGGAGAAAACGGCTGGTTCAAACAATACAATTCGCACATTCAGTATGGTAATTAAACTGTTCATTTAAAGGTACTTTAGATTCTGATAAAAAGCAATAGCAAAATAAAAACAACGATGCAAACCTAACCTTATCAACATAAATGTTGTAGAAGAACAGCCTTATATTTTAGCCGTTTTGAATTAAAGCTCTTTCATGTTTAAGAACCTTCATATGATCAAACAGCACACAAACGAACTTGAGGCAAGCACGAATACAACTAAAGAAATCAGTGAGAAGAAGTGATAATTTACCCTATATAAGTACAATAGAAAAATTCCATCGTATCATTTAATATCAGTTTGAAAGCAAACATTTCCATGTATTGAATGTAGCTGTGTTAACCAATGAAAACACTCAGGCCATGATTAAATCTTCCAGCTATATTATAAATTTTCCATCGTGTATACCGACTTCAGTTTCATCGGCGGTCAAGCTATAGAGAAACACACAAGTCTGAACAAGGAAAATTGGTAATGTAAACTTCTCATTTAAATTCTGTTATTTAAATTATTATTCCGTGCATTTAGAACTCTTATTCAGTCTAGATATCTTAAAAATCGTAATCCGTCTGAATCTTTTCCAATATTTTAATCTTCACAGTGTTTCTTTCGTGAACTATTTTTTGAATTTCTACAATTTTTAAGGTAAAATCTCACACAAAAACACAAGTTCAATATATTTTATGTTTACATAGCTCCAGAACATTTTGACAGCGTGCAAATGTGCGCACACTATATATCGTATGACTGGGTACTCTAATTTGTTTTGACGCTTTATAGCAATACCCTTGTAGCAATACCTTTCAAAAAAGAAGAAAATACCTATTTCCGTCAAGAATGTGTGATAAAATAAACAACTTTGTGATCTGAAAGGAAACGTCGATACCTGATTAGCACAAAGCTGATAAAGCTAGCGTGTCAAACAGTAACACTCCAAAAAACCAAACTAGCCTTCATGAAAAGTCATTATATAATTAAGCAAACTGAGAGCGAGTAACACGGAAGAGAATGCCTGGAGGATCACCTATTAAACAGCAAATAGGCGTTATTGGAGAGACGAAGGTTAAAATCGAATTTCTAGCCTAACCTAAAAACTAGCCAAAAGTGTAAAGTTTTCGGTAAAAATGAATATTAGCGACAAAGGTTGACAATAATTGTTAGAAAGAGTACGAAACACTAGCTGACAAGCTTTGTAGCCCAGCCTTATGTAAGTATTACTATACGTCTCCAAGTGGGAAATAAAGCTTGTTGTTGGATATCCAAGAATTAGATTTTACGTGCACTTTTCTTTTGTAAATTACTGCGGTTCTGTTTAATTCCCTTGGGTATTTAGACTATTTTAGTTTTTAGACAGTTTAGTTTTCCAAAATAAACACAATAGAGATATAGCAGTTAATTAAACTCGACCGTTTAGCTTCTCAAAACCATTTCATTAATTAAAAACTGTTCAAAAGCATAAGCGATTTCATTAAAAACTGTTCAAATCCATAAGAGATTTCATTAAAAACAAAAATCATTTTTAAGTTCTAAAAATTAAGAAAATCTACCCGCAGGTTTATTTTTACAAGAAACGTTTATTGCTTTCCAATGGCAATTGTCTCGCCATGTCTTTATCAAAAACTGCGCAATCCCACCTGGTTTGTGTGATGAAATTTCCATCTTTGAGATTAAAATGAAAATGTTAATAAGGGAATAAAATGACTTTTTGAGAGAACATTGTTTATTTGCGCCCTTGGAGTGTCATTTGAAAATATTATAACTATAACAGCCGGACCGATATGTTTTGAACAGGTGCAGAACTTAGCGGATATAGCTACGATGACTTTGAAAATAATCGCCAATGAGTTAAGAACTCATAGATAATCATAACAGTTAACGTCAACTTACATTTTACAGTTGATCTTCGGTGTAAAATTCCCGCAGTACTTCAGCCGAGCTAATTTTGCTCGACCGTAGGAATCAAGTGAACGATGTTTCGCTTCTCGTAAAGGCGACAAGAACTTGCTTTCTTCGTTTCTTCCAGCTTGTGCTTTTGCTTCTAACCTGTCTTCAAGTCTACATCCGAATTTTTTGGTCTGTATTTTTCGCATTTAAAATAACTAGATTTTTCTGATTTTTCTCTCTGAAAAACATTCGTTTAGCGTGAAACTGAACTTCAAAGCTTGCTCGGCCTTGCTCACTCGTGCGCGCCTCAATGATTTCCCCGCGTCAAAAGGCTAAACGTAACATGATTGGTTGAAATTCATCAGATGATGGACCATGAACCAATCAGCTTCAGGCCGCTAATGATCACTTGCAGCCCGCAGAGCATGTGTTTTAGCGAGGCCGGATTTAATTGTACTGCTCTCGTCCAGTCAGAATAAAGTAATATTGTTGAGTGTACTACAATAGAGAAAACGATTCATGACACTCAAAAAACATCCAACACAATATTAAACTGATTATTTACAGAAAGACAGTTATATTACATTAGGGTTTTCAAAACTTCCACCAAGGCACTTGTCACGGTAATGCGAGTTTTAACAAATAAAAATTTGGTAAGGTTTTCCACTGCAAGCTGCCACGAACCACCATGGTCTTCTGCAATTGTTTTGGAAAACCTCTTACTTATTTGTTTTAGGTTTCGTCTGGAGCCACTTTGTGTATCACCCCTCGAAAACATCATATTTCCTGTGATGTTCATATGAAAATATAAGCAAAATACTCCATTTATAACGTACACAAATGACCAAATATAATAATAGCTTTTGCAAGTCTCGCGAGCACGATGTAAAAGGATTTTAATCGCATAAATTAACTACTTTGATTTCGAGCCCGTCGGACCAGACATCAAATGGTCACACATGAGCAGAAAAGCGTCAAAGGCCTTTAATCCATCTTTAAAATCGTTGTTGAATGGGGAGGTTACGTATTACATTGTTGTAACAAGAATTTTAAAGCAACTACGTAAAATTTAGCCTTAATTTTTCAAAATCGTCATTTTAACCGTTAGGCGTAAAAATGAAAGAATTTTAACCGTTAGCCGTAAAAAATGTTAACTGTAAAAAATCTAAATACAAAAGTAAAGGCCTCGAGAACTTTTTTTAAGTCTGATGTGTTGTGCGTTTTATGTGTTCCGGAAGCGAGAAAAGCCGATCGATACCCGAAGTGTCGTAAGTGTCTGCATAATTTCCTTGTTTATTTTCCTTTAAGTAATTTGAACTCTATCTTATTTTGGTATTCTTAATATTTTTCCACCTCACTGGGAGTGTACACACAAAAAAATACTTTTTTATCTCAAAATGGTCCAAAGACTTTCACTATGTTTTACAACAATGGAAATTGATATTTAACTTCTTAAAACAATAGCAATTATTTTTTTAACTCCTCCTGTTAACCGCAAGGGAACAAAATTAACCGTTAGCCGTAAAAAAGCCAAAAAGTTAACCGTTAACCGTAAAAGCCACTACCCCATTGAGACCCTCTTAGTTAAGCTGCTAGTGTTGACCCATGCTAACTATCTGCATGGTAAAAGTTAGCTGATCCAGTAAGAAACGGTAGAAAACAAAAATAGGTTGGGAATAAGCATTTCTAACAGGTACAAAGATTACTCAAGTTTGTAACGCCCTACCACATCAGGTTTAAGTAACTGGGTAGACACAACTGTCAACGTCAACTATTGTTTGTCGTTTTACAAGAGGATACTAGCTATTCCATTAATTCGTGAATTAAATATCAAAATAAAACATCTGTGAAATCATGAAAACACAGGCCTTATTCTCGAAAGATACAGCTGGAGGATACATCTGATGTATCTATATACATTTTTAAGCACAAACCATTATATGATTGCATGCAGTTTAGGTTTTGGTGCTGTCAATTCCGAAAAGGTAAGTTCAGTCTCGTTTAGTAGTCACTGTGTTAATCCAAGAGACCATCTCTTGCTTAATCTCACTTCAGTCACCTAAAAAAATACGAAATAAAAGAATCTTGAAATTTCTGTGTAGTTATCTTACTAATTATTAACTCATTACAGTCCTTTTGTGTTACATTATCTACGATCAGTTACAATTAAAGTCTTTTTATTACAAACTTCTATTTCTACTGGTAGTTTTCAGTAGAGATATTGTCCGAAGTTGAAAGAAGTTATACTAACATTGTTGCTGTGAAATACGATCCTCGATTGTTACTACAGAAATTACCACGTTGTCCGCCTGCACCACCAAAGCTTACGTTTAAAGTTTCTTTTCCTTGATTTAAGTATATTCCTCAAGAACGATGCACGTCATCTTTACTGGTGTGTTTCTCGTCGCATTTCAAGTCACCTGTCATGGCGCCCCACAGGGCTGGCTGTCAGTACCTCAGCTTTCCGGTGATACCTCTCAAGAGGAGAAAAGTGCGGAAAAAAGAGCTTGTAAGCAATTTGTTTATATTTTAGATTATTCTGATAATAACCAATGTAATGGATTGCGTTATATTTTTAAGTTACTCAGTAAAAAAACTTGCTGTTACTATTGGAGTAATCGTGTGTGTATATTTGCTGTTTGCAGTTTAGAATAATGTCTATAGGAGGACAATTGTGGCTGAAAGCCCCTATGGGGGAGTTCTCGATAAACGTATGATGTTGTTTTAAATACTTCTAATTCATCTTGCAGTGTGCACTGAAGACCAGCGAGACAAAAGCAATGGATGTAGCCAATGGAAAGCAGCCGGTTACTGTGCGGAAGGCAACATTTACTATCAGTTCATGCAAGACAATTGCTATGCAAGCTGTGGCAACTGTGAATGTAAGTAAAATACAAATTGCTTATCATAGTATTGGCTTATATTTTACCTTAGACCAGAACAAAGCTTAAGGTATATAAAAATTTGCACAAGAGTAGAATTGAACCACAACTATTAGCTATTTCCATTGACGTTGTCTATTGACGTCTTATCAAAGCTTCAAGCTAACGCCACATGACCCAAAGGTAGTTTGGGTGAAACGGGATTTATGCACGGGCTAAATACTAATGAGATACAACGATATGACAAACGTGATTCTTTTTACGTTTATAAAGTCACTTTATAAAGTCACACTGAATTTTATTGGAGTTTTCCTAACAAAGCCAGGTAGTAATAATACTTCAAATGCAAAACATACATAAATACTTCAAGTGCAAAACTACAAACTTTTTTCTATACAATTACTGATTACAAAATGCAATGAATACCCAAGAACACCATTCGGTCTTGTGACGTAGGCTAATTGACCTAATTGTGACGCTTTCATCCAACAACGCTTCTTGAAATAGCTGTATTCATGAGTATATGTTCAACTGGGCTTATGGACCAGTTCAAAAACCTCGTTGTTGTAATATGGATCGTGATTATCCAGGAAATTGCCAAAGCAGGTCACTTGTTTAAATAAGCATGATAGTGTGCACGTTAACACACCATGTTAGACGAGTTCGAAACAAAGCAAGTTTCAATGATAAATAGAATGGTGACTTGTAAACTAGGTTCTTACAAGTTTCGTTGTCTCCGGGCGTTGTCGCTGACGGTTACTTGCCAATGAAACAATAATCACTGTTTTTCTTTATTACGATCGTGATCAGTTTATCTAGTAGTTAACTAGCAAACCAGGAAATTTAAATTCTTTGTTTGTGCCCATTTATACTCCAGAGCGCATCATTCATAGTCCTTTACTCTGACTTCATTAGAGTTCTTGGATTAACGTTTTGTAGCACTTCAGGCATATATATTGGGAGGCTGGTGCCATTTTAATATGTGGGGCATTTGTGGGAGGTAACGCAGAGAGAAACATACGAAAACCCTCTCTTCCAGCTATTAGTAAACCGGCAAACATAGGCCTGGTTTATCTTGCCTATTCACGTTGTCAGTCAATCATCAAAACGTGAACAGCTGACACCCTGGCCTCGCTTTTTCTTTTTTTGCTCAAGATGTTGATTTAAACACTTGCAAGCTATATCTTATGTTCGACCGGGGTATCTTTTGGTTTCAAGACAGTTAAGGTTTGCTCAGAGGGGGTGCTGCGTCGGTGGGAAGTATAACAATATCATTTGGTTTCATCAACTGGGTTGATAATGTGAATTGGCCACCGTAAAGAGCTCTTGAATCTCTTTACGGTGGCCAATTCAGATTATCAACCCAGTTGATGAAACCAAATTATAAGGTTTGTTCAGTCTACTGCGGGAAGCTTGATCCTGCAACACTTTGTGATGAATGCAAGAGTACGAATTTGCATTTCACGTCCGAAAGGTGTGAAGAGTGGAAATTGCCATCCCATCTATAGTAGAACGTCTTGTAAAAAATGCCATCCTTTTAGATAAACACAAAACCATTCCACTTAACTCCAGAAGTCACTTTACACCCATGACAAGTCTTGGGGTATGTCTTTCGTGAGTTGGCTATTCTAAGGGGATTTGCTCGTTAAAAAAAAGGCGAATTATATTATGCGAACAAACGCGAAACTAAATGCAAAAAATACAAAATCCCTGGCCCACGGTTAAAAAAATATTGTTTATTTCTCAAAATAAAACCACAAACTGCTAACTACATAATGGTATAGCCGTATAGTTAACGCACAAAAATTGCTTGTACGAAGCCACGCGTCATTTTCTCGAGGGCAAAGTGTCATAAAAATAGCCTACTCGCGAAAGACATTGCACACGTCCAAATATCTGGATGTAGACTACCGAAGTGATCTACTTCTGATTAAAATCAAAGTTTATTTGTGTTTCAGTACCCACCCAGCCACCCCCACAAGGTACGTTTGTAAACATAAGTCTTACATTACTTTTTATGTGAATTATGCTCGAAACCTCGGTTTTCGTGCTCTGTTGTTAATTTAACGGCAGTCTTAGGAAAACATGGAGCCTGGTACAATTCCTCTATTAAATGTCGGTCAGCCAAGAACAGGTTGGACAAATTGAGTTCGCGTGCCAATTATTTGATGAAATATTATTAGATCCTCACCGGGAGGAAACAAAACAACTGCGTATTTACCTCGTCCTTCTGGATCACTGACAACCGCATCAGCGTTGATTTATAATAGAGACCTTTAGATTCTACGACAAGAACGACTACGAGTACGAGATTTGAATTTAAATTTTCTCGCAAGTACTAACAAAATAGCCTCACAAAATAGCCGCAGCAAAGTTAACACGGTCATTTTTATTCAAGGAAGTTTTGCTTCTCCTAATCGCAAGATGATAAAACTACTAACATTTTGATAACTTGTTTTCGCTACTACGAGTTTCAGTCGTAGTGGCGAAAACAAGTTATCAAACCGTTAGTAATTTTATCATTTCGCAATTAGGAGAGGTCTGACTGCCTTCAATAAAAATGACCGTGCCAACTTTGCTGTCGATAAAAAGGAAATTTTTTTGGTGAGGCTATTTTGTAAGTACGCGAGAAAAAAATCTCGTAGTCGTTCTCGCCGTAGAATCTAAAGGTCTCTATTAAGCGTTTCACACACCCTTCAACACATTAGAGAAATAATGATAAATATTTTAAGGTGAATTAACGCTCTGTAGTAAAATGTACCTTTTCTGTACTAAATATATCATAAACCGGTGTGCGATAAATGCCACTTTGGCACTCAGTGCATCCTTTAACTCAGCTGTTCATAAGATTTGCGGTAGTAAAGCAGCTCTCGTAAGCTTGTAATTCTACTGGTATCGGTTGCTATTGTTTAGGGGCTAGGGGCATTGTTCCTGTTGTTTGTTTTATTGTTAATGCAGGGTATTGAGCCATTCATGTGAGACCTTACGAGAGCTGCTACATCGCCCAATTGTTTTCCTTTTTTTATTTTCCTATTCTTTAGCCTGCACACCAGATGAGTTTGATCAAATGCCGAGTGGATGCCCAGGGTGGAAGGATTCGGGTTACTGTGAAAAAAGCAGCGTATATTATAATTTTATGAAAGACAACTGCTACGCAACATGTGGATACTGCATAAGTAAGTAGAGTGTTAAATAATAGTACAAAAGTGAACGACTGTTATAGCGGAACTCTCGCGCGATACAAAGACGCCCACAAGCAGAGCTGCATGATAATGATAAAAAATCCTTTCAAGACTATCGAATGTATAGACGTTTTTGCGGGTGGCTGGCCAAGATCGAGATTGATGCCAACTTGAAAACGTCGAGCCGACGTTTTCAAGTTTTCCTACAACCTACATCTTTCGTTCGTAATTTCATTTTTGTATAGGTAATCATACGGTTTCGAGCTCAATTTGGAATTCATTTGCGGGAGTGAGTTTTTCAAAAAGCTGAAATTGCACTGCTCTCAGCCAATCAGGATCGAGAAGTCTGTAACTTTTTATCTTAATTATTTTGTATTTCAGTGCCAACGACTAAACCCACTCCAGTTCCACGAGGTGAGTTAACAAATTTAAGGGGATCTCAAAAACTCAAGAGCCTTAACACGTATTTACACCAATGGAAACCTACGACAGTGTTTCAACGTTGCGCGATAAGGTCTGTGTCAGTAGGTGGAATAAGAAAATCCACGGAGCCCTCTATTAACTGGTCAAAAAGTACCGCGAGCGCATAAAAACTGTCACCTAAATCAAGCTTGCTAAAATGCATCGGCGCAAAATTTCTGCGTTACAAACATTTTGATTTGAAGTCGTTTTTAGTTATTTCCTCTCAAAAGTTACGAGTAAACGTTGAATGATGGAAATATATCAATACGCTTTGGTTTCATGCCATCCTTTGAAAGCAGGTTTTTATTTGGTTTTATCGTTTAACGCTCTTTTGTTTCATGGGAAAATTTTCAAAATCGGCCGATGTTTTGGCTTGACTTTGAAACGCTCTAATATAACAACTGTTTGTTCGATTTCGTGTGTTTAAGAGTAAAACAGTCCATTCGTCTTTATTAAATCAATCAGAGCGCGCGCAGGATCTTAACTTGGATAGAAAAAATAAAACTATTAAAAAACTGAAAGGATGCCAGCCAGGATATCTGCTATTTTATGTACATACCTATAAATGAATTAGAAATGCGTATATACATGTATATATTGATATTTGCTTTCTCAACACGCACGAAGTGGACGAGGATGCCTGTCTAAAAGCCCATAATGACAAGCGTGCCCTTCATAAGGACACGCCAGCTCTGGTTTGGGATGATTCACTGGCTCAAGCATCAAAGGACTATGCTGATTACCTGGCAGCGACAGGAAAGTTTGAACACGGAGCTTATGGAGAAAACCTTTACCATTACATGACTTCAGGCTCAGAAGTCGCGACATGCTCAGACGCAGTGGAGGCGTGGTGAGTGTTGCTTACGGTGTAAACTCGGTTACGATTTTTTGAGCCGGTTTTGCGACAAACCAAGAAGGGAATCTCTAACTAATAGCTTACTTATGAAGAAAAACGCCAAAGAGATGATACTAAACCAAATAGGAACAAGGATGGGAAAGATTGACTGAGATGGATTACAAATGATGAATTTTGAAAAATTTAGGCTAAGTTTTTCAAAAAGGAAAACCATGAAGTACTCCTTTAAAATTGAGTTTCCTCTTTGAGCGATGTTGGTTTTGAATTTAATTAACATTTAAGCAATGGGCCCGTGTTTCAATGAGTATCTCGCGGATAGTCAAACTTGTTGAATATTAGCATTTGGTAATTGCTTGAGCGAATAATCAACGAGGCACTCTTTCATCATCGAAAGGACGGAGCTAGGGCGTAGGGGATGCATGTTACCACCCCCCCCCCCCCCCCTCGGTGAGACTTTTCAAAGTAAAAACCATGCAATATTCAGGTGGCGAAAACGCGCGAATCAACAAAGTGACATACAGTGTGACCTTCCCCCCACCCCCTCCTTTGAAAAATCCTGTCTCCGTCTCTAAAACGAGGACTTGAAAGGACCAATAAGATTCGTGGATTTCTCATGGAACATGCCTGGCTCAGTGTCAACAATAGTCAATTTCTATCGGCTTTTATTTTTATAATCTTTTAGTAGAAAATCAGCTGTGTTCTGTTGGAAATCCTTGAATCTGATTGGTTCTCCCACTATGTTCTATTCGCCGATTTAAAATGATCGCACTCACGTCGCTCTGGTACATAAAATGGTGGCTTTTGAATGCAATTCTTTAGAGCTTCTGCTATAACAATTAGACTACTCGCCCTCGTTTTCTATAAGTGATAGCCAACTCGGTTGCGCCTCGTGGACTATTCACTCACAGAAAACTCGCGCTCTGTTAATAGGGTATTAACATGGCTTTTTGAGGGATTATTGTTTATTGGCGCCCCGCGTAGTGTCATTTGCGGCCCGAACGCGAAGCGCGAGGTTCACAAATAACACTGCAGGGGTGCCAATAAACAATATTTCAGGTAAAAGTCATGTTAATGTCATTATTATCAATATACAAGGCCAAATAACATCCTGATGACTAACAAATTTAATAACGTTTTCAAGAATACAAGTAAGAACTTACTTCGCGCTGAAAAATGTTATAACTGTAAAAGCCGGACCGATATGTTCTGAACAGGTGCAGAGCTTTGCCGGTATAGCTACAAAGTCTCTGAAAATAATCGCCAATGAGTTAAGAACTCATAGATAATCATAATATTTAACGAACTTACAATTTCCAGTTGATCGTCGGTGTAATATTCCCGCAGTACTTCAATAAAGTGAGCGACGTGTCGCTTCTTGTAAAGACGACAATAACTTGCTTCCTTTGTTTCTTCTGGATCGTGCTCTTGCTTCTAGCCTATCTTCAAGTCTAAATCCGAATTTTTTTTTAAGGTACGATGAAATAAAAGACTATGATTACAACAACCCAGGATTTAGTTTGGCCACTGGACATTTCACACAGGTCAGTACCTTTTTCAGAAGTGAAAGTAGCACAAAGGTCAATTATTTGCTTCTTTGTCAAAACGAGTCCCCTTGCAAAACTGCATATGCAACTAAGGCTCTACTGCAAATCTAACTCGATATCGCATGATATCAAATGGTATTGCACGGACCTGTTTTGAAACAGAGGCAAATGATATCCTGAAAACATCTGTCGAAAATAGCTTATTGCTTTCAAAACGAAGGGTTGACAGACTTATCCCCTGTTTACACCAGCAAAGCACGTTTAGTTAAAGCAGGTTAAACTGAATGACAAATATACTGAATTTGAAATAGGCTTCCGATAAGGTCTAACTTGCGCTTTCATTGTGCTAAATTTGCAGTGAAAGAACATCAATTGGCAACTTCTAAACAGGTTTTAGCTTCAGTGTGAATAGGGTATTTAAGTGATACGTTCGATAAATTCGCAATGCTATGCATTTGCAGCAGCATGAAGATTATCGATTGCATCCGAAATCTGAACAAATAGATATTAGTCATCTTTCGGGCACAAGATAGCAAAGTTGAATGGAAAATTATTATTAGTGTTTAGCAAACACTACAAGGTTTTTAATCAACTTCATTATTGCATGCAAGCTCAAGTACAGGCTGCGGTAATTGAGATTGTACATATTTTGAAGTGTCTGTATTGCAGGTAGTTTGGAAGGGAAGTACTAAAGTGGGAGCGGGTCTCAAGAAAATAGTCAACAGCAATGGCGATACTGAGACTTACATAGTGGCACGCTATTTACCAATAGGAAACAGTGGCCAATATGCGGCGAACGTTAGACCATTAAAAACGGCCCCATAAGTAAGTAATTGTGATATCAAGGACATCATTGCATATTGCAATCAAGTTGCAAAAGTTTACAATCGTCATCGTCATCATCACCATCACCATCACCATCACCATCATCATCATCATCATCATCATCATCTTTAAACAGGGTGTATTTATCACGAATGTGGTTTTTTAGAACCTCCCTGCTTAAAAATTAAAAAGGAAGCACTTTGTAAAAGTTAAAAGCTAATGTCTTTTTAAATAATAAAATTGATTTTACACTCTATAAATCAAAATCTAACTGAATTGTTTCACATGCTGGTGGTAAGTTAGGTTATGTTTACCCCAGTCAAAATGTCAGCTAGAAAGAAATCAAATGAAACTTAACGGTGGTTAAAAGTCACAACAGTGTGTAAAGAAAACACACGGTGCTCAGTTAATTACAATACACATTCCACGCCGTACACTTTATAGGCCTCTTAAGGGATTTTGAGAAAGAGAACCTTCGAAGTGCCCATACTCATCATCTGAGATTGATTTTTTTTAGTTGATTTTGCCCTGAGAGATATTATTATTTTTTAATTACCTTTCTACTAACAAATTTAAGTTCCTATTTTAGATAGGTACATCTGAGCTCTCAGGAACACTTGATGAGCTCACAACAAAAGGAGACAAAAAATTCCTCAACTTGTTAACCAGAAACGTTATTTACATTTCCATTACGTTAATGAATTTTAGAACAAAATATTCCTGCCGTAAAGTGCATCATTAATCAAATGCAAACTGAGTGTGATTCACAGTACATCCATGGTGATTATAAAGTGTCGTTTCTCTTTTTAATCTTTAGATCTGAACCCAACTTAATCGTCAGAAGAGATCCACCAGATTTGTGGGACTATGATCCTTGGAGCCGAATCATTAAAACACATTGTAGTTGATCTAGACAAAGGCTCAATAAAAGTAGCGTGTGGGTAAATTGAAATGTTTTATGGCTTGTTTGATTTCTCCTCTGAATAGCTTGTGATCAGGCTTGAACTGAAGGGGCCAAAAAGAACGATAGGCCAGCAAACCCATAAGCGTACGGGCATTTTTTTTTTTTTTTGCAGCGGGGGGGGGGGGGGGGGGGGGGGAGGGCGGTTTACCATTTGCTCAAAAAATTTCCCAAGTTGCCTTGCCTGAAACACTCGTGTGTTCCATACATTAACACCAAACGGGCTTCGCAAGGCTTTCTTATCGAGTCATTTATGCTGTGTATTAGGTCAAGCTGGATGAGGCGAGCGTCGTTGATTCTTCTTTGCATTTCTGCCATTTCATCGATCAGAATAGAACTACATATACCAGAAACAAAAAACAAACTTATTACAATCGCGGAAGCGGTTACAAACTTTACACTTTCTTTATACTTTCTTGCTTACAACAGAAACCCAGGAAAAATCGGACAGCTGACAAGTAGAACAAAATTTCATCTTCTTAATTGTTTTTCAAATTGTTTCGCCCCACAAACCAAACTGAGCGAAGCCTTTAATGTAGTATTGCTCCTCGATAGCTAAACTACAAGCATAATAATAATAAGGATTATGCGTGGGAGACATTCTGGTGTTAGGCAAACAATTTCTGTAAATAGCATTTGAACTTTGAGTCTTTTTGTTTGCGTAAAATTCAAAATGTTACGCACCACCAGCAACTGTTCAAGAAAAGTTTGTGGAATTCATTAGATGGTTGTCCGATGGTCCTATATTTTATTTCAACGGGTGGAATATTACATCGACAAAATAAAATCCAAAGCAGGTCAATGCTTAAAAATGTCTACTTTTGAACACTGACAGCTCATTTTAATTAATTCGCGCGTTGGCGTATCAATATGTGCACACATAATAGAAAATATGGATGAAGTGTTTAATTTTATCCTTTAATTTTCTAAATTTTCCATAAGTTAGGTGTGCCTTGCAAGAACGCCTTTTCGGATTTAGTTGTCCACTCTGACGAGTTTTAAAAGCTTATTCAAATTCGAATTTCGCTTTATTTACTTCTGCTTGTTTGGTCTGTTCATTTTATCGTGCAAACTTTGTAGATCTGGAACTAGCATCATAATCACTGCTCTACTTGAAAATATATGGGAGTAATTTTTTAGTACCCCCCGGTATTTCTACAGAAATTTACTCTAGACTGTTTTTTGTTATTAGCTGGCTACTATGGCTCCTGTTTACTAAAGGTATGAAAGGAATGTGTTCTCGAAGGGGAGAAATTCTGTCGTCGAAAAAAAACAGTTCTTTGTGTGTCATCAGCTGTTCTCGAAAAAATTGTTCAATTAAGTGGATGGTTCACAAAAGGCTCAACATTTAAAAGAACGTTGGGAATCACGCACAGATAACAAAACTGAAAGAAAGGCAATCCTAAAGAACATCACACTTGAGAACACAGCTTATTTCTAATTAATTCGAACGTCGGCGGATGAATTGGTTCAGCGCTTGTCCCACCTAGTCCAATATCTTTTTAAAGCATTTAGGACATTTAGCAATACCGAGTCCCTAGCAAGAACATCTTTTTGGCATTAAATTACTCTGTAGAGTCAAAATATGTAATTCACGCCTTAATTCGGCTCATTTACCTTGATCGCTTGATCGATTTGTCACTGTGAAGGAAAAATTATCCAGCGTACCAGTTGGATAACATTTAAGCGGGATGATCATTCTTTCTTTGGTCAGTGAAAATAAACTGAAAGCATAATTTTTAATTTTTATCAGTTCTGCACTAAAATGTTGCTGGTGGCGAATGCAAAACTTTAACACGAGAAGCCTTGCTTTCTATAGCATTCTACTAACACTAAATACTTTGGGAAAAGGAATCGGACAAGTAGAACTACGTTTTGCAGGGAAGCACGCGTAATTTAAAATGGCATGGCTTTTTAAGTTTGCTTATTCTAACCGTATGATTAATTTTAGACTGCACTCAGGCATTAAATGTCTTATTTGTCTAATTGTTTCGCTCTACCGAATCAAACTTTACTGAGAATTGAAAGAGCGAAGCTTTCCATGGTGAATCAATCGCTCCTCCACTCTGCCCTAGTTCTATTCTTCTGCAATTTTTTATTTGAAAGAACTTGTTTTCGAGCTCGACTTTGTACTGTTTAATTATTCAAAATTAGAAGTCCCGTCAAACACTCTTCAAGTTACTTGGGCCTACGCACACAGTGTGATATGACACTGATATATCAATTACTTTCTTTCGACTAGACTCAGCCTACGAACAGGTAAATGAAAATATTTTTGTTTCACTTTCACAGGGGTTGAGGCTGACGTCAGTTGCAATTATTCTCTTTGTGCTTGGGGCGGTGGGGTACATTTGGGAAAAAAGCGAAAAGTTTATATAAGACACACTTTATACAAGAATTCAAGTTTCTTAAGGCATGAGAAAATTGCTAGAAACTGTTCAAGGATCCAACAGTTCGTGTCTGTTATAGTCATGGAAGGAATGTGTGCTCGAAAGCGACAGCAGTGCTCAGTTGGTCACTTTGGCGGCAAAATTTTCTATTACGTATTGGAGATATTCGTGGTTGTGAAAAACAAGTTCTGAAAATAGCATGTGTTCTTCGGGCCCTTCCAGAATGAAGCACGCCCCCTTAGCAGCTGTTCACAAAAAGTCGGCAAAATTTACAGGGTCGTTCTCCACCGGTCCAACATTTTCATACAACGTGGAAAATGCCACGTCAAGAATTGAAAACCCAAAGCAATGCAATGATGAAAAATATCATACTTGACAACAAATCTCACTTTGAATTAATTCGTACGTCGGCGTAATAATACATAAAACAATTTTTAAAAAAAGGATCGTTCATGAAATGGTTCAGTGCCTTTCGTAAGTATAAATATCGCGTGCCATGCAAGTACAAATCAGAGCAAAACACTTCGGGCTGATTCAAGGTGTGGTGAAGTTCACTTTGCAGATATAACATCTGGGTAAAATTTTCACAAGGTAAGCCATCTTTTCTAAGCTAATCAGAACGTTTCTGCCGAGTGAAAACTTTCCTTAATTCAGTACTTGTTTGTCTTTGTTTTCTACGAGTCCTGAATAAGGGCCAAAACTCTTACAGAACTCCCTTGCAGCAACATCTCTCTTAGCCAACACATACCGATTTTTCTTTTCCTAAAATAATTACGAGAAATCGTAATCGTCTCACAGTGTGGAAAACCGGTGCGTCCTCGTGTACGTATCGATGCGGCGTATATCCGGTGTGCTCTTGGCGTAAACAATAGCGCAGCTCATGATAGGGTTTTGAAGCAATGTTCGTCATTTCGGTGGTAGTGAAAATAGTGATGTTCCCTTGGTATATCAATTGTTGGTAAGCGAGTGTGTAAGACCGTCCTCACTGGCGCGTCACCCTAGCAACGTTCGTAAGCCTAGATGTCCTTTGAAAACCCACAGAACGAAGAATAACTTGTAAATGATTTCTTTTTATAGATTTAAAGATACTCCAAGTAGAACGATGTATATCTTCTTTATTGGACTGGTCCTCGTAGCATTTCAAGTAACGTGTGATGGTGCTCCAGTGGGTTCATTGCAAGTGCCAGAACCTCCTCCGGGCGTCTTTGAGGATGAGGAAAAATTGGACAAAGGAACTTGTAAGTAATTTACACAAAATTTAACAAAACAGATCAAAAGCTAGAGGACAATGAATCCTATTTTTCAAATGTTCATGTTAATACTGTTAACTTGTGTGGGGGTTTCGTTTATTCCCAGTGCCAGAACCTCCTCCAGGCGTTTTTGAGGATGAGGAAAATTTGGAAAAAGGAACTTGTAAGTAATTACCACAACAGTTAACAAAACAGATCAAAAGCTAGAGGACAAAAAAGGCCTATTTTGCAAATGTTCATGTTAACACTGTTCACTTGTGTGGGGTTTTTTGCTTTTTGTAAGTAATTTCCACAACATTTAACAAAACAGATAAAAAGTCGGGAGAGAAGTCTATTTTGCAATACAGACTGTTTAACCTGTGTGTGGTTTATTGATTCCCAGTGCCAGTACGTCCTTCGTATGTCCCGCAAGGGGAGTCTCACGCGGAGAAAAGAGCTTGTAAGTAATTTTCACAATTCAACACATAAAAAACACATCAAAAGATGGAGCGAGAGAAGCCTATTGCGAACGTTGTTCGAGTTACTGTTAACTGTTTGTGTGAGCAAGGTTTTGCTATTTCTAACAAACGTTTAGTGAAGTGCAGATTACTGAACAATTATAGAATGTCAATTATGTAATATTAATCTTTGTTCTTGTAAGTGTAATCCCTTGGACGAGGCCTTTTGCCTTGTGCGCTGGACTCCGGATCGAACGGGTCCAGGTTCGAGCTTCGACCAGGGCCAATGTGTTGTGTTCTTGGGCGAAGGCTCTTTACTCTCCTGATATCTCTCTCCACCCAGGACTATAAATGGTAGTGTTGGGGAAACCTGACAGAATGCTGGAGAGTAACTTGGGATGGACTAACCTCCCATCCAAGGGGACTCACGGTAGTTCCTGTTTTGCAGCGTGCAAAGATGACAAAAGTGGAAGTTGTGCATATTGGAGAACAAGTGGCTACTGTGGTCGAAATAGCGTCTACTATCAGTATATGCAAGACAACTGCTACGCTACCTGTACCAACTGCCAATGTAAGTGAAATTAAAAAAATCACAGTAAATATCAAAATAGTGCCAATTAAAAGTAAGATTTTTTCTTTAACTGAGATCACGGTCAACCTCTACATTGCCGTTGTAGCTTAGCTTTTGAGTTAACAATCTGTCGACCGATCATGACAATTTCTATCAAACAATTTTTTCTAGTCTATTGTGGTTTGTTTATGAAACCAGTCTGATGGCAAAAAGGTAATGATTTCTGTGATAATTACTTTTGCATTATACTGAAACGTTTTCGATAATTATGTACTAACCAAAAATTCATGCAATTTGCAGCGTCATCGTGCAAAGATGACAAAAGTGGAAGTTGTGAATATTGGAAAAGAAGTGGTTACTGCAATCGAAATAGCGTCTACTATCAGTATATGCAAGACAACTGCTACGCTACCTGTACCAGCTGCAAATGTAAGTAAAATATAAGGGAGCGCTACAAACTAGGTAGAAGCAATAAATGTTTCCAAATTGTGATTCTGATTTTGCAAAACATTGTGATGAAAGGGATGTTATAAACAAGGTCCTTAGGTATAATTGCTTTAACAGGATGCTGAAACGTCATCCTGGGCTCGCAACAAATCAAACTCAGTTCTTTTCGAATAAATAATATCTTTTAATACATGCAATTTGCAGCGTCAGCGTGCAAGGATGACAAAAGTGGAAGTTGTGCATATTGGAAAAGAAGTGGTTACTGTAATCGAAATAGCGTCTACTATAAGTATATGCAGGACAACTGCTACGCTACCTGTACCAACTGCAAATGTAAGTAAAATACAACAGTAAACCTTCCCACAATGACGGCTGTACATTCAATACAGTTTTTGAGTTGTTAGGGTATTATATAAGAAATACATATGTCATTAACTAAAAGATTGTCCTTAAAGTAACACAGTTGGTTTCCCTCGAAGGTCCACTTCTCGGCCAACTTGTTCAAGTATTGGACACTCCACTTTCCTTGGGTATTACATCCTTCGATTATCCTCCAATGGACCTCACGCTCAAGGCTTACCACAATATCATATTTGTTCACTTCGAAATGAATTAAATTAAGTTGATTTGGCTTTCATCTTCGTCCGTTGCTGCCTCGCACTGTCGCCTCCTTTGCAGACGTTCGAACGAACGTCTGCGTGGGAGGCGACCTCACAGGGTGAGTTGGAATTTACGTTCTTCGAACACAATTTTATTCAAATACTGACGCTTTTATAGGCTTTTAACTACAACAAACCAATTAAAATTACTAGATCGGAGTACCACCATATTGCCGTTATACCTCAATTGGTAGGTTAATTAATGTCAGCCGCCGACTCGTCACTTATGGCTACAAAGCCAGGCAACAAATGTTTCCACATTGTGGTTCTGATTTTTAAAACAACAGAGTGATGAATGTGATGTTATATTAACCAGGCCCTTTGGTATAATTGCTTTAACGGGATGCTAAAACTGAATTATCCTGGACTCGCAACAAATCAAACTTTTCTTTTCGAATAACTGATATATTTAAATACATGCAATTTGCAGCGTCAGCGTGCAAGGATGATAAAAGTGGAAGTTGTGCATATTGGAAAAGAAGTGGTTACTGTAATCGAAATAGCATCTACTACAAGTATATGCAGGACAACTGCTACGCTACCTGTACCAACTGCAAATGTATGTAAAATACAAAATATATAGCAACACAATGAGCAATAATTTCAAAATAAAAATGTTTCTGCTTTTTACCACTAAATAGTGATTTGCAAGCAACAAAGACACTTTTATGTAATGTTTAAAAAATAAATAAAGTTCTAACCTTTTTGGCGAGCAACCGCTTTAATAAAATTGAATAAACTTATCTTCCTCATTTTTCACCTGTAATTCTGCCATGATTGTCACTGCTTGTATACAATCTTTTGGCATGCTTTTTAACTAGAACAAAACCGTTTTTCCTGCCAGTGGACATAGCTGTTTCAACAGGATGGGCTGTTAAAGGATCAAAATTTTCTTTCAAAATAACTAATATAAATACATGCAATTTTCAGCGTCATCGTGCAAAGATGACAAAAGTGAAAGTTGTGAATATTGGAAAAAAAGTGGTTACTGTGGTCGAAATAGTGTATACTATCGGTATATGCAAGACAACTGCTACGCTACCTGTACCAACTGTAAATGTAAGTAGAATAACAAATATACAACAGTAAATAACCACATTATTGGCCATGCATTCAAAATATTTCCTACTTCTACCACATCGTGGTGATACCTTATACCACATACACACTTTTTTCGATTATCAGAAAATATTAAAAAAGTCGTCGGCGAAGTTCTCTTTTGAAAGCTCGCTTTGGTGAGTATCGGACATGACATGGTATCTCATTCCACAGTTTTACACCAAATCTGGAGAGGGATTGATTCAGTATTTCTAATCTATAATCTTATAATAATAAGACAAACATTCAAAATAGATTGAGACGGATTACAAATGACGAGTTTTAAAACTTGAAAATTTCTTTCTTTTTTCTCGTTTGGCTTTGTCCTTGGCCTTTATTTTGTAAGGAAACTTTATAATGAATTAAACTGAAGTTGATTTGTCTTTCAGCCTCATCCAAGGGAGCCTCACAGGGTAAGTTTTTCATTATGAGTGAGATTTAAAATAAGCCATTACAGTGAATATCGACTTCGACCCTCGATGTTCCCCTGCCTCGCCTCGGAGGCCACTCATTTGGTGTTTAGTGTTACATTTCTATAAATCTCTCTCAAAAAGGACGTAATGATATTTAGATTACGTGAAAGAACATCGACATTTCAATCCATTTGCTTTAATTTCCTCTTTAGGTGTTCCTAAAATTAATCTCCAACCCTCCACCCCCCCACAAAATACTTTATAACTTACCATAACAAAACTAACGACAAAACTAACTCATCCTAATCACTGTCACGCTGACATGCACGTAATCCCGCTTAATCTAATCCACTCCTCGCGTGACTCAATCCGAAAAGCCAGAGAGTCATTTTTAGCGGGACATTGCAGCCCATGGTTTGATAGACTCGATGAATCGTAAAACTTGTAACTAACGTTAAAATGTTGGGTATTTTATGTTTACTTAAAATTTATGTTTACCTAGTCTATTTCTATTTCACATAGATATTTCAATCTTTCTCTGGTATCATCTTGAATAGAGTCTGAATACGTATTTTCCGCCACACTTTCAAGTTTCGAAATACGTGTTGCGACACCACCATAATATGATATCGAAATTTCATGTTCAAGGCTAGGCTTTGACTTATCATCGTTCATAACACAATGTTTGATGAACAGGAAACGAATTAAATTGAAATCAATTATTTGTCTTTCAGCGTCATCCCAGGGAGGCTCTCAAAGTGAGTTTTTAATTGCGTTCTTTGAAGATTAGGCATTGTATGTCATACTACTTCCATCCATTTATATGTTTGATGCTAAAAGTGGCCCATGGCACTTTAGACTGAGCTGCTTTTCAAGCTAGGGTTGGGAAAACGGGGTTATTCGTTATACGGTTAAGCCATTATAAAATACGTCATAATTATGTGGTTTTGATAAATATGTATGTACATGTCTCCCAGATCTCAATTTGGACGCAAACGCTTGCCTGAGAGCCCATAATGCCAAGCGTGTTCTCCATGGAGCGCGAGCGCTAGTCTGGGATGCCACACTGGCTCGGCATGCCCAAGAATGGGCGAATCACCTGGCGGCGACAGGAACTTTTGTTCACGCAAAGAACACTGGTGAAGGAGAAAATCTTTACGCAGTAGGGCCTGCCGGGAAACCAGTCGGGTCGTGCTCAGATGCAGTGCAGGCTTGGTGAGCCAGTCTACGTCATCTTATTTCGCTTAAATCAAGTTCAAGTTTAGTGTGGCTTTAACTTGTTTGTTTGTTTGCCTTTGCAGTTTTCTTTGCTCTCTGATTGGGTGCAAAAGTAAACATGATCAAATAAAGCATATATAGTTCAAAATTTTAAAACAAGGAGTTTTGCAATCATTCCTTTGGAAATTGCATGGAAAAGTTAAATTAAATAAAAATAACATTAATAAGAAAAATCTGCAGTAGTGCTTTTTTTTTTGTCCCGAGTTTCATTGGGTTATAACATTATTTTTATCTGCCTCGGTAGGCCAGAATTTGAATGCTTTGGTTTTAAAAAGAAAAGCAAAAAACTAATTGTTAGGGACCGGTCATTATTTATCGCCTGGGGGGGGTCGGAGTATTTAGGGGGGGATCACATGGTTTTTTGAAGACCTTTAGGGGGGATCAGCCGTAATTGACAAGCATAATGGGGGGGATCAGGATTTGCCGCTAGGACTCTAAACCCCCAACCATATATTCAATACCACGTTCAGTTGTATTTTGTATTATATAAACTTTATTCTAGCCCAGACACAAAACCCAAACCCTTTTACAGACCCTCCATTTTGTAAAAAAAGTATCACTATTGTAGTCTAACATACACGTTGTTAATCAGGCACGATCTATTGAAATTAGAAAGGTAATCAAGATTTTGAGAATGGAATACTTACAATTGCTCAAAATTGTTTCATGACGTTTCAGTTTGTTTTATAGAGAATCGTAATCTAAAATCATAAACGTTCATTATTTTAATACGCGGCCGAATGAAAACAACAAATAAAAAAGTGTTTATTTTGGTGAGGCTGTATCTTGTTCAGAATCTTCGGCAGCCCTCTCCACTGGCTCTTGCACAGTCTCCACGTCAGATTCATCGGAATCCTCGCCCGAACTTGACCCTCTTTCAGCACCATTACTGCTATTCTCTTCGTTCATTCTGGCCACTACCACTTTCAAATTGCGTGCCAGCTCTGTTTCAAACACGCCTCTTTCCAAAAGCCATAGCAGAGGATCCAGGTGGAGACGCTTGACAAATCTCGCAGTGAATCCTGCATTAATACTTGAGACACATTTGTAAGTATTCTTTTCGAGTGAATCGAAAACCTCTTTAGCTACCTCTTTTGAGGTAAGTTTTTCTAGGAGAATTGCTGCTCGCTGACGTAACCTTTTCTCCTTGATTTTTTTCACTTTGCTCTTGTTTTCTTTTTTTCTTCGGGATAGGCCGTTGTTCCCCATGGGAGATGGGAACTTTCTCTTCAAGCTCATGAGGGTGGTCGTGAGCGCATTGGAGGCTTTCTGCAGCTCTTGGTGTAAGGCCTTCACTCGCTCTTGAGCTTCCTGGATATATTTGAGCTCATCACTTGCAAACGGCCTTAAGGTATGCTCTTCTGTATAAAGGTTCTTTCGTCTGTTGTCGATAAATGAGAGCAAATCGTATGCTGAATTAAAGGCCTCATTGACAGTGGTCAAGGAGGACTCACACTTCGCGACATCACCACTGCCCTTACATCCATCCACGCCTGACATGAACTTCGTGATGTTTTGGCACACTCCCCAATTCTCGTTTCTAAGCAAGTTGTTTTCTTTATCGGAAAGGGCTTTTATCTTTGTGTTTAACTGCCAACGCATTTGCTGTTGCTCGAGGAGATACTGTTTGAAACCGGCTTGTTTACTCACGAATGAAGATTCATAAATCTGCGGTACAACACTATTGTAGAATTTCAGCCTTTCTGTGTGTGGGTTGGGAAGGAGATATTTTTCCCACGGCTTCTTTTCTGGTGCTGAGTCGTTCCTCAGGACTTGTAGCTGCCCGGAGCGTCCAAATGACAAAATCGCCTGCTTGCGCTTCTTGGGAGCACTGGCGGACGTAACACCTACCGATCACATTATAAATGTTTGTTAAGGATTGCGTTACAAATTATGCACCATGTTGCCTTACGTTTTTTGTTCATGGCTGGTTTGAAGCACAAGCCAATTATTTTATAGAGGCCTTCAAAATAATCATCTAAGAAACGATAACTCAATACCTTCACTGCTTGTTCCTCTTTGCTTTGATTCGCCTTGTATCTGAGCGAAGAAACGCCTCAGACGGCGAGTTTGTATCTTCGTTAGTCCAATGTCTCGCTCAAGAGTTTCGTCATCAACGTCCAGGAAATGCTCGACCTTTGCAACACCAATTTGTTTAAAATTGTCTGTGTAATTGCTCAAGTCAGCTTTTGTTAAAAGATAGTCAATTTCTTTATCCATTGAAAAAATAATGAAAGCAAATCAGCGCAATTAAACGAGTTCTGTGCCCACGTTTCGGCTAAAGGTAGGTTTTATATGTTAATATGTAAAAAATAAAGTTGAAGTTAATATGTCACAACGATGTTAGTTAATAGTACGTCACAACAACAAAGCATTATTTAATAAGCGCGCTGAGAAGATTTCCCGACAGTTGGACCTCAGACATTGTAATTGAGCAAGAATGGAAGATATGACAGAAAAGCTTAGCAATCTGGACGATAATGGTGATCAGCTTGGAAAGCATTTGGATTTAAGTGATGGAAGTACCCATAAACGATGCCATAATGAAAAGCGAAGCGAGCGAAGGGCGAGAACTGAGCGGCTTGTATCAGATATCGACAATGACCAGGTAAATAAATGATGGCTTTGCAGTCTTCGTAAAAATATAAAAGCTAGTAAATGTTGTCTGACGTTTCGATGTTACTAAAATCATCATGAAGGAAAACGCGGCAATTTCTTCGTGATACTGGTCCATTAACATTGAAACATCGAAACGACGCGGACATTAATTCTTTGTATTTATTAAAGACTGCAAATCCTGGTATTTGTGTTCACTATAATTTAGATAGGGTTATTCCCGGCATCTGAAAGACAACCCTATAATTTGCAGATCAGAGGTAAATAACAGTGTTAAATATTTAACTATGCTTACAAATAATAAAATTAAATTAAAACGGAAATGTAGAACGTGACGCAAGCGAAGCGAGCGGAAAAAAAAATGTGGGGCTCCCTCGTGCGTGCGTCAAATGCAGACTATAAACCAGCGGACTTACTAGAAATTGACGCGATTTAAATTATCGCAAAGTGAAGGAAAAATACTTTCTAATAAAATAAATAATGCGAAAGGTGTGTTTTTTAATTTCAAACTGATGAAGAAAATTAACGCGGCGTTTTAAAGAAACGGAACTTGTAGAGAAAACAGTTGCCAGGGGGGGGGGGATCATGAAACTTTCCACTACCAATAAGGGGGGATCTTTCAAAAACTAGATACTCTACGGGGGGATCAGGTAAATGCTCCGATGTGACAACAAAAATACTCCGACCCCCCCCCAGGCGATAAATAATGACCGGTCCCTTAAAAATATTAGGTCTGAGGTCTATATATGCCTTGCGCATACGTGCGACCGAGGCACATGGCACTGTCTCTTAGATCGTTTCCAGAGTTGTTTACCGTTGTCTACTGAATAAAAATAAGGTTAAAAATAATCAAGACCCACCGAATATCTTTACGTGAACAACCACCGAAAAAAATTACTTGCTAACTTATAATGCCATGACAGTGTGAAAAGCATTTTTTTATGTTGGTTTTCTTTTCTACAATTAAGGTACGATGAAGTAAAAGATTATAATTTTAACAACCCTGGATTCAGTAAGGCCACTGGCCATTTCACACAGGTAAGCTTATTTCCCCCGAATGGAACAAAAAGCTTTCAGTCTAGCATCTTAACATCGAATCGAAAGTAAAGTTTTGTCAAAATTTATTTGAGCGAGGTACGCTTGCGCAACGACTATAATTTGTGCTAATCAGAAGATGCATTGAATTCGGCCGCGAAAGCGCTGAAATTGTCGATTAAGTCATCAATTTATTCAAGCCTCTTTTCTCCCCCTTTTTCTTCTTGGACATGAGTGCACAGAATAAGTGTTGTTTGTCCATTATAACCAAAATGTATAATCAAGGTTTTGTCTGAAACATAAAATCTCCTAGTTGTTATACAACCTAAACATCTACGAAATCGATTTTTTTGCAAGATAAACAATTAAGAGCCATAAGACAAAATCCGCCATGCTGGGTGGCAAATCAAAAACAAAGAAAATCAAGCTTGACTGGAGCTGGTTATTAATAAGTCACTTTGTTTGAATGTCCCAGTGCGGAAATAATAACAATCATGCCGCCTAGCATGGCGGATTTTGTTCCGAATGTGATCGTAAGTTAAAATAGGCCTATTTATATTAATTTCATTCCAGCTTCAGCATGCATGGGTCATAGCACTCAAGTACAATTGAACGGAAATGTATTTTTAGACTTTTGATTTGTACTTATTTTCAAGTGTTTCTGTTACAGGTTGTATGGAAGAGCACTACTAAAGTGGGAGCGGCCCTCGCGATAAGAAAAACTAGCCAGGGAAAATTCGTTACCTACGTAGTAGCACGCTATTCCCCACCAGGAAACGTGATTGGTGCGTTTGCACAGAACGTGGGGCGAAAGGTATGCGGACTGCATAACTGCATGACTGAATGCAAGCCAGCCCATCACAGTTGACCTTGCGCTTACTGAATGCCGAGTTCTGCAGATAATTTGAAACGAAAAAAACCCCACATGAATGAACGAGTTTAGATGGAATGCTTTGTGTTGTCTGCCTTGGAAAGCCTTAAATAAATTAGTAGCTGATAGAGAAAGCTGTCCTATGGTAGATGCAAATTCAGACATTTTTGCAGCAAATTGTGAATCGAAGAAAGAACTTAAATGAGCAACGTCATGGTTATGCAATTTGGAAAATTTTTCAAACTCGTTATTTGTAATCCGTCTCAATCTTCGCCATTCTTGACCATCCTTGTTCCTGTTTGGTTTAGTATAACCTCTTTGGTGTTTTTATTTTTTACAAAAGTATTATTTCGAGGATACCCACATTCTAAAGATAATTTGGTCCGTTGCAATAGAATGACTCAAAATATCGTGACGTAAGATCACAGTATCCTTAAATAATAACATGGTGATGATAGTTTTAACTGAAAATGTTGTTCCATTGTAAATTTTCAGATTCGGGGCTAACCTGATGGAAACATTAAACGGGATCCGCCGATTTGTAGGTCTGTGTTGCTTAAAGTCACAGGAGCAAAGTACATTGTAGTCAATCGGGATCCGTCGAATTGTAGATCTGTGTTCCTTGGAGTCACACGGGCAGAGACACTTCAGTACATTGTAGTTAATCCAGGCAAAAATTGCAATAAACAGAATGTTCAGTAAATTTGTTTGAGTTGTTGCTTTTTAGATATTGTTCTAACAAAATAAAACGTGTCTACCTTCAAAGGGTCTTCAGTTGATTGAAAAGAAACTGCGAAGTGGAAAATAGTGAGGGCGAATAAAATTAAAAATGAGTGTAAGATCTTAGAAACAACCTTAGAACTGACGCATTGAAGTTCGCATAGATTTTCATCATCAGTTTGGACAGCAAGTTCGTGTTTCTTCCAGGCATTCTTTGATATCGACAAAAATTTTTTCGCAATGGGAGATCCAATGGTTGCAAGGAACTTGTTGAATTTAGAGGCGACAGCGTTAGGTTCTGATATAATAAGTTCACCATCCTTCAATTGAAATGTCAAATTTTCCACTTTCTTATTTCCCAAAACTGAATGCAATGTGCGCCACATCTCTTTGGGGCAAAAATTTAATCGCTATTATTGAGTTTTCGGGCTGAATCTGGTCGCATTTAACAAAATTTCGAGGTTTCGCAAAAAATTAAACTGGCTGGAACAATATTTTTGAAAATAGTTCACTACTGATAAGGGCGTTTTTGGCAAAACAGAAGAGAATTGGAATTTTCGGACGTCTCTGTGGATTCTCAAAAAATACTGGCATTGGCTCTTAAAGTTAACTAAGGAAGCACGTAAAAGTATTTCGACTGACAAACCTGTGGTCGTCAATTCTAAGATCAAATTGGAATTTGGAAGCGTTAGTATTATTGGAGGGAGAAAAACCACCCTCGGAGCAAAGACGAGAACCAACAACAAACTTAACCCAAATATGACGCCAGAAATCAAACCCGGGCTACATTGCTGGGTAGAGAGCTCTCTCACCACTGCGCCATATCTGCCATCCCGCTCTAGATTTAATCCGCGGGTAGATGTGGAGCTGTTTAGGCCTGTAGCAAGCATATGTTAATATACCGAGAAACAAAAAGGGAAGAGAAAAAAGTCTTGAAATTTTTGAAGTTTATAAAATAACAATTTTTCTCAATTTTCCTCATTCGAAACCATCTTTGTTTCTTCTCAGTTTATAGTTACCTCTGGTATTTTCCCACCATGCTTAATTGTTATTTCAAGCTCGTTTCTTTCATTTGAAGACGATTTCATACATTACAAAAGAAAACTTAACTGTTGTTTAACTAGGCCCTTTAAAAGTGTCACATTCAAGTGTCAAAAAGTACACCACCTGCAAGACTCCTTAAAAGTGCTACATGTAAGATCCCTTAAAAGGGCCACTTACAAGTCGGCCTAAAAGCAGTTCCACCTATAAAACACTTAAAACTGCCAGCTGTAAGACTCCTTAAAAGCACCACTTGCCTTCTTAGTATAGACAAGTACCCTGGCTCACTCCGTACGTTTGATATCTAAACGTTACAAGTTTCAGTCGGATCTAGCTGAATTAGTTTGCCAGAAGATAGCTAGATAAGTTTGGAAATTTTTTTGTTGCTCAAATTTGTCGTGCAGCTGAAACTAATAACAATCCATTGATTCATGTTCTACAGGTTTTCATCATTGGAAATACGACGCCTTTGCTGGTAAACACTAAAAAAATATTCAAAGAAGGTAAGATATCAGCAGCCTCGATAAATAATCCACAGACCGCCCGCTAATGGTTTTTGAACCGTTAAATTCTTCGCAAACTTGTCATATTGCAGCGTCTGTAGAAGTAGATGGACGATTTGGAAAACTGCTATAGTAACCATATTTTGCAAATGTCGTCTATCCAAATGAAAGCTGCTCGATCTCAGAATCTCTAGGAAGCAGGCTTATGCGATTGCTGTACACCAGTTTGATAACCCTACGGAAAGTACTAACTCCATAGATAAAAGCTTAAAACATTTCTGATTGGTTCCGGTATTTTGCAAAACGGACCGTTTTCAGGAGGCGGAGCGTCACCGTGTAAAATGGTACTTCTACAGAAATTTGCTCTAGACTGCATGCTTTTTGTTACAAGCGGGCTACTACAGTACTGTTTACTAGAGGTGCGAAAGGAATGTGTTCTCAAAGAGGAGAATTTCTTTCGTTGAAACAAATATTATCTATGATAAATTTTTGAAGCACGTGATCTGTTCATTTCGGTGCAAGTGAAAATAGTGATGATTCCATGATATTAATAGCGCCCGTCAATTATCAATTGTACGGTATTGACACGCGATTGCGTTGTGCAAGACCGCCCTCACTGGCGCGCCATTCTAGAAAATTTCATAAGCCTATATGTTTTTCGAAAGCCCACAGAACCAATGATAACTTGTCTACTTGTAAATGATTTCGTTTTGTAGATTTAAAGTAATCCAAGAACGATGTACATCTTTCTAGAAAATTTCATAAGCCTATATGTTTTTTGAAAGCCCACAGAACCAATGATAACTTGTCTACTTGTAAATGATTTCGTTTTGTAGATTTAAAGTAATCCAAGAACGATGTACATCTTTGTTGGACTGGTCCTCGTCGCATTTCAAGTAACCTGTGAAGGTGTTCCAGTACTGCCAGAACCTCCTCCGAATATCCTCGAGGATCTGGAAAATTTGGAACAAGGAACTTTAAGTAATTTCCACATTTTGCGAACATTGTTGGAGTAATCGTTAACTGTTTGTATGTGCGTGTTTGTTGTTATTTCTAACAAACGTTGAGTCAAGTGCAGATTACTGAACAATTATAAAATGTCAATATTGTAACACCGGGGCCAATGTGTTGTGTTCTTGGCCGAAGGCTCTTTACTCTCCTGATATCTCTCTCCACCCAGGACTATTTAACAATTATTCCTCGAGCCCGGGCTATTGACTCAGAGGCCATGAGGGCGAGAGGAATAATTGCTTTAGCAAAATCCAGCTAGAAAGCATAGAAAGTATAGATTTATCTAATAATGAGCTCACATACTCGTCCGAAACTTCAGCAAAACGCAATTCAGCCGCCGTTGTTTTGGTTTTCAAAGTCGGCGCTTTCGCTACTAGTGGGCTATAACATATAGCCTGGTAGTAGCTCAACCAATCAGAACACAGAATTGATAATAGACCACTAGTTGGATTTGACTAAAAATGGGCAGCTCCTCGAATTGTTGGGGCAGAATGCTGGAGAGGAACTTGCGATGGACTAACCTCCCATCTAGGGGAGTAGAAAACTGAGTTAAGCACCGCTTACCATAACACCAGTGATGAACGTGAGGCTGAGAAAGATGGGGCATAGTATGTCATACTACTTTCATCCATTTAGAGAAAACGTTTCATTATTGAATTTACACTAAACTTTTCACCACAATATGTTTGATGGCTGCGAGTGGCTCATGGCACTGAGACGCCTTTCATGCTAAGGTTGGGAAAACGGTGTCATTCGTTTTAAATAACTATAAAACAAGTCTATAAAACAATAAAACAATATGTGCTTTTGATAAATATTTATATACATGTTTTCCAGATCTCAATTTCGACGCAAAGGTCTGCCTGAGAGCCCATAATGCCAAGCGTGCTCTTCATGGAGCGCCAGCGCTAGTCTGGGATGCCACACTGGCTAGGCATGCCCAAGAAAGGGCTAATGACTTGGCGGCGACAGGAAGTTTTGCTCACCGAATTAACAATTACGGTGAAGGAGAAAATCGTTACCAAGCAAGCGGGCTTGCAGAGAAAGCATTCTCGACGTGGTGCTCTTATGCAGTTAAGACTTGGTAAGTCACAGTGTACCTTATCTTGTGGCTTGTCACAGATGAAATTGTGTGTTTAGTTTGCTTTTGCAGTTTTCTTTTATCTTTAATTGGATGCAAAAATCATAAACTATCTACCACAACAAATAGTGGGCTCTCGAAAGTACAGATATAATACATGTTTAGCAAAGTTGCTCAAATAAAGCTTGTGAAAAGGCATTTTAAAACAAGGAGTTTGAGATCATCCCTAAAAAGCTGTATGGAAAAAGTTAAATAAAATAAACAAATTATAGCATTAATAAGAAAGATCTGCAATAGTGCTTTTTTGTTTCGAGTATTGATTGGGTTTTAACGTTATTTTTATCTTCCATGGGAGGCCAGAATTTGAGTGCTTTGGTGTTGGAAAAAACAACAACAACAAGGACCTACGTCAAGGGGTTAGAAATTCAGGAAATTGAAAAGCATGAACCACAGAAAAATGTCTAAGTTTTACTTGTAAATTTATAATGCCGAAAAGTATTGTCTTAATCTGGTTTTCTTTTCTTCAATTGAGGTACGATGAAGTAGATTATTATGACCCTGGATCCAATTTTGACACAAGCCGTTTCACACAGGTAAGCTTATTTCGAACGAATGAAACAAAAAGGTTTCGGTCTAGCATCTCAAGGGCGTAGCCATGGGGGATCGTTGGGTGCCCGTGATGCCCACCCCCCCCCCCCCCCCCCTCGTGAGCCTTTTTGTAAGTAAACAAGTAGATGACAATCTGGTGAGTACCCGGGTATGATCACTCCCCACCCCTCCCCTTTGAAAAAGCCTGGCTACGCCCATGCATCTTAACATAGAAAGTCAAGTTTTGTCAAAATTTTAGTTGAGGTACGCTTGCACAACGACTTGACAAGTCACTAAAAGATGTATTGAATTCGGCCGCGAAAGCGCTGATATTGTCAATTAAATTATCAATTAATTCAAGCCTCTTCTCTCCCCCTTTCACTTCTCATGCCCCTTCTCACAGAATAAGTGTTGTGAAGTATTGAGCTGTTTTGGTTTGCGTTTAACTTTCCTATGATTTTTAAGGTTGGTTAATAGGTCATGTTTCGAGTTCAAGATTATTCAAGGTTTCTAAATTTATATCGTGTTGGTTACTCGATTAAGTGTTTGTGTTTGGAACATAGTTGGCAAACTTGAGCCTCCATGCAGTTCCTGTTGTTGTCTGGTGTTCTTTTAGTTGTCGTTCTTCTGCGTTTGTCATTGGACATTCACTCTTTCTGTTGGTTTTTCATGCAAGTCTGTTTGCATTCGCTTTCTCAAGTACGTCTCAATCCCGGGGAGGGAGGGTTACTCCCTGAAAGTACATATGACTCGAAATTTCATCGGTTTTTTTTTTCTTTGCCAATCTAAAACCTAGAATTGAAAGAAGTATTTTGGTGAATTGTTAGGATGTTTTAGTGTCGAGAACATATGTTAAAATGCGATCAAAGTTCCGTATTTTTTTCTACGAAATGTATTTTCTTGCAAGACAAAAAAAGAGCCGCAGAATGTGCCAATGTGTCTGTCATCGTCGAGGATGTTCCCGTTGCTGCTTACGGCCACTTAAGACGAAATTCACAATGCTGGACGGCAAGTCCAAAACAAAGAAACTCGAGGTTATCTGGAGCTTGCTGTCAAGTCAGTTTGTTTGAATGTCCCAGTGCGAGAGAAATAATACGTATGCCACCCAGCATGGTGGAGTTTGTACAATGTGACCGTAATTACAGCAGCAAAGGGCCTATGCATAGCAATTTCATTCCATCTTCACCATGCGTGGGTCATATAACACTCAAGTACAATTAAACGTAAATTTATTTCAATCGAAAGGTTATAGCCTTTTGATTTGTCCTTATTTTCAAGTGTTTCATTTTCAGCTGGTGTGGAAGGACACTACTAAAGTGGGAGTGGGTGTCGCCACAGGAAAGAATAGAGACGGTTCATTCACTACCTACGTTGTGGCACGCTATTTGCCAGCAGGAAATGTGTTTGGTGCGTTTTCACAGAACGAAGGGGAAAAGGTATGTTCACTACTAAGTAATTTCCCGATGACCGTGACGTAATACAAGCCATTAAAGGAGCAGTGTCGCGGCATTTGAAGTCATTTTCCCATTTACTTTCAAATTGAAGGAAATCTAAAAGTAAGAGTTTTCTAATGACGAAAAATACCAACGGGATAATAAAATGCTGAAATTATACAAGGATTGTTTCGAATGACAACGACATAGACCGATTACAAACGGCAAACTTACCAGTTTTTTCAAGATGAGTTTCCGTGACGTAGTTCCTTTGACAGGCCCATCACTCGAACGTACTGACTGAGCTCTGCAGAAGACCGTCAAATTTGGAACGAAAAAAAAAAAACACTCATAAATGAACGAATCGAGATAGAATGCTTTGTGTTTTCTGCCTGGGAAAGCCTTAAATAAATTAGTAGCTGATAGAAAAAGCTGTTTTATGGTATGGTAGTTGCAGCAAATTGTGAATCGAGGAAAGAACTTAATGGAGCTACGTCATAGCTTCAGGTGCAATTTGGAAAATTTACCCAAAATTACCTAGCTCGTTATTTGTAATCCGTCTCAATCTTCTCCATCCTTGACCATCCTTGTTCCATTTTGGTTTAGTATCACCTCCTTGGTGTTTTTCTTTCTTAGTAAATTATTATTTTGAGGATGTCTGCATTCTAAGGATCGTGTCGTAGCTGCTTTAAGATGCCAATATTTTTAAGTACTAACATGGTGATGATATTTTAAACTGAAAATGTTGTTCCATTGCCAATTTTTAGTTTCGGCACTAACCTGATGGAAACGGCTTCCGCCAATCTGTACGTTTGTATTCTTTGGAGTCACAGGGCCAGAGACACTTCAGTACGTTGTAGTTAATCGGGATCAGTCGAATTATAGGTCTGTGTTCCTTGGCGTCACAGAGGCAGAGACACTTCAGTACATTGTAGTTAATCCAGGCAAAAATTTCAATAAACAAAATGTTGTGTAAATTGGTTTGAGTTGTCATTTTTTAGGTATTGTTCTAACAAGTTAAAACTTGTCTGCTCTCAAAGTGGCTTTGATTGAAAAGAAACTGCGAAAAGGAAAATAGGGAGGGCGAGTCAAATTTAAAATATTACGATGCCAAGACATAGAATAGGCCCTTTTGCTTCACATTCAGGCAATGACAAGTTATTTCAACGCCCCAACACACAATTTGGTATCAGTCTTTGATACGCATGCCCATTGCTTTTCTTGAATCCCATCCCTAGCCATTGCTTTTTCTGGCTCCCGTAAAACCACAGGGAGCCCAAGCTCAAGTCATTATTAGTCATTGTAAAACTGTCTTCTTTATTGTTGTCCGCCTTGTGTTTACAAAACAAATAACAGAGCGAAATCACCGCGCAGTCCACGATTGTGTCATGAATGACGTGGCAAGGGCACACTCGAGCAGAAAGACTGGCTTTACAACAACGCGAAACTCAAAAATAACTCCCCTGGCTCCAAAATTGCACTCAAACAAAGGTTGCCCCTTTGGTCTGTGTTCTTTAGTTTGATCAACTAGCTGAGTACTTGAAAAAAAAAATCGCCGAAATATCACCACAGTTCACAGATTTTCTTTCGGCCAAGGCTCAAGACCACCAGGGTGGACAGAGCACACCCTCCCTTCTTACTGATCAGCGGTTACAATGGCAACGTGCGCTATGATTGGTCGACGGTTGCCATGGAAATGATCCCGTCTGGGGAAGAAAGCAAAGCTCTTCTGCGCGGACAGAGAAATTCTCCCACGGTTGCTGTCAGTAACAATTGGCTTGAACATGAACATGAACGTACATGAACCCAAAGGATTTTTGGCGTGAAAAATAGGCGAGTAGAAGTCTCTGCATTTCTTTGTTGGCCTAGAAAAGCTTCATTTCTTCGCCCCCCCCCCCCCCCCCCAGACGGGATCAACTGTGCATTACATTATCCATTAGGCAGCCGCGTCTCCCGCATATTCTTCAGTTAAAGAAAGGTATATTTCTTCGTCCTAGGCTACGTGCTACAACGGATTCTCCAGGCTGGAGTATCTCGTACGTTTGACAGCGACGTGCGTGGTTTTCTGTCTTTCCCACGCCTCGATTATAAATAATCCCAACTTACGTCATTCGGGCTGTTATTTCGTAGAGACAAAGGTTGCGTTCCTTTGGAATGATCTAGATCACGATCAGTGATCTGAGATCTCTCGGATCATGGTGTATCAAAGGCGCCGGCGAATCCACTCTGAGAAAGGATTCGCCGGTTCCTTTGATGCACCATGATCGTGATCTCGGATCACTGATCCTGATCCGGATCACCCCAAAGGAACGCACCCTTAACTTGTGCTCAATGTTAAAATAACGAAGAGTTAAGAATCCCAACTGAAAGGAAGCTAGCAAGTTGCCATTTTTTTAAGGTGGCCAAGGAATTCAACTCGGGAGGCCAGTCGAGTGAAAGAGCAGAGGCCTTAAGAGGAATTTTTCTTGCCTAGACACATGAAAACTTAATTACGTCAGACTTGTTTGCCAAACAAACTTATTCCTTGAAATTGTGTCACATGTAGCCACGTACCGCTTTGAGATATAAAAATTAAAAACCTCGTTTGCGAAGAACAAGATATGTGTGCTGCATTAAGTGCGATTTACCTGTTCGTTTATTAAGGAAGGCGAGGACATTCATTTCAATGCAATTCCCGTCTGCCAAAACATAATTTACATTGATCCTTGCCGTGACCGTATGCGACTTTTTGCGGGTTAACCTACCCACTTAAAAATATGCGCCGATCGGGAGTGAAAAAGGCCAAGTGAGCAAGAGTTAACGGGAAGAGTTAAAAGATCATCTCATTAAAGCCCCTGAAATTAATTAAAATGTTATTTATATTAAGCAAAATGCAGCAAAGGTGATTTTTTGTGGTCCATCAGTCAAAGTAAAGTTTGTTTTCCCCATGGTTGAGTGATCACTTTCGATCATCAGCGTCGTGCCTGTCGCACGTGACGTTGCTAAATTAAATGTCAGAACATGTTGTTGCTTCTCCTTTACTGCTGCACGTTCCATTATTATGTTTAAGGACCTTCTGCAAAGAAAACAACATTTTGCAGTTTGGCAAGATCCTTTGTTTCTACGGTTTCCACTTGTTGTCGCACTTGTTTATACTTTGGCTAAACTCTTTGCATTCGCTGCTTTTCCCTGTGGATTAAGAACTACATTTTAGATCCAACAGACGAGCCCGTTCACAATTATTGCAATATATTGATCTTTTTCAAAGTGTGCAACCATGTCCTCGAGTTTACAGTAATTAAAAGAGCTATTCACAATATTAAAACCATTTCACTACTTTTATGATGTACAAAATTACTTAGACTTATACGGAGATTGAAGATGAATTATGACCCTACAAACTTGCACAAAAATGGCCATTTTTTAGGACAAGGCAGCACCCAAAGAAATATAACCTCGTTATATTGGCACAAGGCATACATGAGGTCGAATATCTATTTCCTTCTTCAATGTGTGAGCGACAACATTTGAATAACAAAGCTAATATCTATATAATCACGACAATGTAGTGCGATACGGACCCTATCAATAAATGAGCCGCTCTAACTGAAACACTTCACTAACCATAAACCAAAGTAGTTGTTTAACACATAAGCATAAATAATGAAGCAAATATTCAAGACTAGTGTGGAGGAATTTAAGTTAAGCCCCTGAGAGATACGCAGAACTGCAATTTGCCCCCAATCCCCTCCCTGGTTCCATAGCTTGTAACAGTCTGCTGTTCTCGACTTCGACGATACTTGTTAAATTCATTCGTTGGCATTTTTCTGTTGTAGCCACTTCAGCGAAATGTTTTTAGCTCAGCTGAGTGTGCTAGAACTCACACAAAGCCCTTTTTCGATTTGAGATCTCAATTTCGATAGCTTCTTAAGTGAATCGCTTTGTAAAAACTTACAAACAAGTGTGTTGTACGATTAACGAAGGTAGGTAAGGTAAGTCTGCAGTCGGGCCTAGTGACCCATCAGGCCGGAGCTTATCCCGGTTTCTGTAGCATGAAGCGACAGAGAGTATTTCTACTCCCCCCTGGATGGGATGCTAGTCCATCGCAGGGTTACCCCCCAGCAGTAAATTCGCCGGTACCCATTTATACACCTGGGTGAAGAGAGGCACTGTGAGAGTAAAGTGTCTTGCCCAAGAACACAACGCAGTGGCCCGCGGACCGTCCGATCCAGAGTCCAGCGTACTAACCATTAGGCCACTGCGCCTCCCACGATTAACGAAGCCGTTGGTTAATATCACACTTTTTGTTAGAAACTTCTCAAAATAATAGTTTACTGAGGAAGAATAACACCAAAGAAGTGATACTAAACCCAAAAGGAACAAGGATGGGGAATGACGAATTTAAAAAATAATAAGGCTAAATTTGTTAAGATGCACATGGCGTAGCCCTTGTAAACCTGTATACACCAACCTATAGATACAAAAAGCTACAGATATAAATGAACCAATATTTCAAACGTGACATGCATGCCACTTAATTGACAATTTGATTTCATATTGGCAGTGTTGGTTTTTGAAGTGTAGCTCTATTGAACACTTGCACAATATCAAGTATCTCTGCTATATTTGCCACTAGAGTTTGAAACGTACTTTTATTGGCTCTTTTATTGTGTATATGCACTTGTATTGCATGCTGTAACATGGTATCTACTGCTTTGTGATCCAATGGTGACGCTCGGTCATAAGAATGACGTAAAGCCCAAAATTAGTAACCTGTTATATATAAGAGAGGTTACAGTTCAAGCATTTATACTTTTCGCTGTATTTGTGGAAGGAACTGCTTTCATGAAAACAAACGACGGCACCTTGGAGGTATTTGAACAGGTACAGAAAACTTGATATTTTATAACTGACGAGGCAAAGGTTTAGATGCACGTTGTTGTTTAGAATGACATATAGGTTACAGTAGCCGATTTCAGTTCATAAGAACTTTTTAGTATCACAGTTAAGAATTAATCTTCAATCAAGTTACACGAGCTAGATCTCGACATTTTGCACGTTATAAGTGAGACCGATCTGGTGGTAATGTTTAATTGAAGGACAAATGTTAATTTAAAAAAATGGATTCCTGGTCTCCAGTTCCATTCCAAATAAAACTGCTAGCACCATTGATTCAGTAGGGCAAGAAGTGTTTTCTCTCTCACACCTTAATATTAAAGCCTGTTTCATATTTTCGGCTTTTCTGTATGTTTTAGCTGAATGTTGTTTGCCAAAACTTAAATGTTACTCAGCAAAATGTAATCGTCATACCCGTGTTAAATACAGGTGCAAGCAGCTAAGTGTAAGATAACGTTCAACGATTTTTGATGCCAATTCTTTCCACAAAAATGTATAAAATGTGCTATATTTATGGGAAAATGTTTTCGGCCAATCTTGACGTCAATGGTGGCCAAGTGTTAGTTAAGTTCTATTTTCGTGTTTATCGACCGAGACGAAGTTATGAGGCCAAATGTGCAGAAAAAAAAAGAAAACAACTTACAGGTAGAAATTTTTGCCCCCCTTTCGGCAATTTTGTTGTCACGCCCCAATGTGCTTGATATGGTTCTATTTTATTTCATTTCCAAGAAAAATGAAAAACTTCTTGTCCTGCATCTTGTTCGTGGCATCAGTTCACGTCGTTTGTAACGGCGAGCCGCTCGGACTGCCTGTACCAGTTCAGGGTATGTATGTTTGTGTTATTCCGTTTTGACGTTTGCTTTCTTGTGCTTTCAGGTTTGTCTTTCAATTGCATTGTTGGTCATTGTGAATAGCCAAATACTGACAGTTCATCTTGATCACAGTTGGGTAGTTCTTTTGGGAAGGTCCGGACAAATATGTAAAATTGATTGGAAAGAGTTTTCAGTGACTTACCGTTGCATCTGACAAGTCTTGACATGCATGGCAGTCAAGACTTACCTAGTTAGATCAACGAAAATGAAAGTGAATAAATTCTTTCTCTTTTCTCTTTTGTTCTAGTGACACTTGCACCACCGAGAAAGATCTCGAAAGGTAAGCTTTAGTATCAATTTTTATTTTCTGCAATTAAACGATTTCCCTTTTACCAGGAATAGGTTTACAATTTGGAGATAAATAATTCAGTTCATTCAATAGACTGCAAGAAAGGCGGTCATTGATGCAATCACCTCCAGGAATTACTTACCGTGCATGCAGTTTTTTACTTATCATATATCCTACAGCGTGTGCGATGATTGTGCCCAAATCAGTGAGTTTTTATCTTTTACTTCTTTTCCTGAAGTTATGAATAATTAATTTCCTGGTTCCGGCTAATTAGGTTCATCAACTTCCACCCCAACGACTTTGATCCCAACGATTTTTCCATCAATGAACTCGGTGATGACGTCTACAAGTTCTACGACTTTGGAACCAACTCGTACAGCTTCAACGACTTCAGCACCGACAAGTTCTGTTACTACGACTTCAGGTACGACCACTTTGGTACCAACGCCTTCGGGTTCTACAACGTCGGGTTCCACGACTCTTGGATCGACAACGTTAGATCCTTCGACGCCAGGTTCGACGACTTTAAGCCCGACATCAAGTTCCACGGGAGTAGGTCCGACATCTCGGGGTCCAACAACTTCAAGTCCAACTACCTCTGTCCCCACCACTTTGCCCCCACAAGGTAAGCTTTCTCTTCCTGCAGCAGCAGACGGCTCAGTAGTACCCTGAAAAACACGAGCGATTAGAAACTTTGTGGACTGCGAATCTGAGGCACGTATGACAAAATCAGATTACTATATTTTTCTCGTTTCAGGAAACGTAACCTTGGTAGTATATTCTGGTCTTGTGGATCCACAATGGCATGTTGTCCTCAGTCCGTCAGATTATCAGTCTATCCAGAGTCGTGGTTACAGCTCAGACTGCATACCTGCAAGGCTGAGTTATAAAGGTTTCCTGGTAAAGGTGGCTGCGAAGGAACTATTGATTATAGGTCGTGATAAAGAAAGTGTGAGATTACAACGTCTATTGCTCCAAACCATGCCAACTGGTACGATACCAAACACTCTCCGACAACGTGTTTCGAATGAAATCGGTGATATCTCAGCCGAATGCGTAACACAGAGACGCAAACGTTTCGCACCCCCGTTTAGTCCATTCATCTGGAATCACGTTGTTGCTACCAGACGTCAAAACAACTGCTACAACTATGCGAATATCCGAATCACGAATACCTTTGCACAGCCTGGTAGGGGAAGTGGAGAAGTTTTTAACCATCTGTCAGCGATTTCTGTAATAATTGCGGCAAAAGGTGATGGTTTGAAGCTTCTGAATCCCCATCCTTGGCCCGCAGACCCTGTCCCCGGAGCCCCTGCTGGAGCACGGCACCTAGTAGCACTATTTATCGATCCAGGTCAGTAAAGACTTCCAATCTGGACCAAATGTAATTTCATTACGATCAGATAGATGTCAATTAAACGTTTTCTAAACGTTCGTTGTATAAACCCTTCATCATCACCACGATGGACTAAAAGGTTTTTACCAGTGCGCTTTCTGATCGAAATGGCGAAAGATTTTTTAAGCTAAGGAGGTGTATATAAGGATTCATTAGCCTCTCTATGGGTACGCGCGTACGTCGATTTCGTCGCGCTTTTTTCATCAAATCGTCGCCTTTTCAACGAAATCGTCGCTTTTATGTCAAGAATCGTTTTGCGCACACGGACCTTTAAGATCATTTCAGGTTTGATTGTGGATCAAATGATTTATAATTTTCGTATTCAAATCTTTTAGGTCTGACTGGCCAATATTTTTTCTGAATGTAATAATTTGAAAATCGTCGCTTCAATCTTCAAGATCGTCGTTTCATCAATAGCGATCGTCGCGTCTTCGACTTCGTCGGAAATACCCATCGAGAGTGTCATTCATTGCAATATAACCATGCAATGGACTAGAATCCCATCCTGAGGGTGGAGTAGAAGTACTCTTAGTCGCTTTCTGCTAAGGAAACCGGGATTATCTCCGGCCTGATGGGCCACTAGGCTCGTATACAGATTTGACCGTTTTTACCTTGTTTGTTTGATTGTGTCAGTTTCTTTATTGGAGTGCTAGGCAACGACAGATACGTTTATTTTTCTGTCGCCAGGATTGACCATGTTTTAGCAGTGGGTTTGAACTATAAATAGAATGTGGACGTTTGACCTGAGCAATTGGGCAGAGATTAAAAATGAACATATAGGCGAAATAAATTTTCAAATAAATGGTTTTGCAAGAAGACTCGCTTTAATACAGAAACGACAAGCCATACGGTTTGGAAACAACCGGACTTTCCCTATAACAATTATTCTCCCTGGCTTGCAATTTTGCTATAATCGTGACATATAATATATCTAAGCCTAAATAAACGATATGCATAGACGATTAGCTACATTAATTTTTTTATTCATGGTTTTTCTTTAGGTATCGATTACCACTGGTATCGTTTGGATCAAGGCGGACTTTGGTCTCACAAACCAGGTCAAACCCGAGTCACACGAGGCGATCAGGATGGAAATAACATCGCGGATCCGAGAAGTGCTGCTACGGGCTTTTATCGATTTGCGGTTTTCATGACAACTGATAGCAATGCTGTTACAATTTTGTAGGTTCTGGCTCTCTACCCGTTTACGTTGTAAATTACTCTGTTGTGGTTTGCGGCTCGACCTCATTTCAGAACAGAACCGTCCTCGTAGAAACACGCTGCGATGTGCATTTAATAATAACATTTGAGATGTAATTAAATCATAGGAGTAATAATGGTCTTAAAGATAGGGTCTTCCACGAATTAAGCCTCGTTCGTAAGTAATAACCTATTAGACCAAAATGATCACGATCTACACACTAATGTAGACTAAAACGGCTAGAAAGCCGAACGCGTTGACGCCGCACATGCCAAGCATATATAGAGCTTATATATGGGAGTACTCCCCATTCCCCGTCCGATTGTGAGGTGTTTACTAGGCCTACACTTGCACCATCTCAAATTGACGTTGGAAAGAAGCAGGCATTTCTGGTGCACAGCCTTTCATGTGGAAATGAGTTTGATGAGCAAGACGTGCATTCAAGAGGGACCGGCTAATTTTCATATGAGAGGTAGATATGTCCAACATTCGTTGTTTTGAAACACGTGTGACATTATCTCGGAGATGGCCTGCTCCATAAGCTATTGTAACGTGGCTAACATCTTTGTAATGCAATTTCGCAAATAAATGACGTTTGTTTAACGTAGTGGTTTATTATGACTTGCGGTTCGCGTGTCTTTTTGTTTATCTGTGTTTATGATTTTGAGCTCTTTTACCAATTAAAAATTACACCCGTGGCCCTTGAGGACGTATCACCCAACTAGTCGGACAGAAAAGGCAATAATAAAGTTAGCAAATGCAAGTTGAAGAAATATTTATTTGGGAATAAAACGAAAGAAAGCGTCCCGCTCGATTGAGATAGTCATCTAGTAGCGTAGCCAATAAAAATACGAAAAAATATAGGTTGGTTTTTGGAACATTAAACTTTCAAACTATCAGTCCATATTTCCACCGAGACAAAAGTATTATTAATTTAATATTCACAAACCCCGCGCATAGTGTAAAAACGTAAATTGAAAACGACATATTAAATTTATTTCTTGAACTTTTTAGCACTATGCGATGCTTGAAGGTTTGACTTTTGCATTAAGAAGTCGGTATTTGGGTCGAATTAAAATTGTCAACTTTTACAAAAATGAGAAACGGAGCTTTATATTTCAACGGTTGTTTCATAATTGTTTCATAATTTCATAACTTTGCGTCCGTAGGAATTTGCCTGTAAATCAGTGTACAGCGAAATCAATGTGAATGAGCAAACCGCTGACGGGAACTACAGGCTGGAGCACTTACGATGTTCTACAAATAAAAAGACCGAAGTGGCCCTGAATTTTGTAGTCGCTCCACAATTTCTTTAAAGGGTACCTCGGTCCTTGAAACAAGATGACGTTACGTTGTCTAAAACAGTGTCCAAATGACATATTTTGCAGGATGAGGGAGGTGCAACATTTCATACTCAAGAAAGATTATCGCTTTTAAAATTCCCGCGTGCCGCCATTTTGGATTTTATGACGTCAGCATTGTCCCACTGTTTCACACAAAAGAAACACTCATTGATAACAACAAGGACAACTGAGTGACATCATAAAATCCACATGGCGGTGCACAATTATTTTAAACTGAAGCCAAAACTTTTGCGTTTTAATTTTATCATTACGAAATGTTATATCTCCCTTGTCCGGAAAAATTTGTAATTTGGACACTAGTTTAGACTACTCAAGAGCCGAGGCCTAACTCACCTTGCGGTTTGAAGAGGCATTGAATTATTGCAGGTTGTTAGTGGCGCTTAAAGCGGTAAACATTCCTGGCGATGTACACATGTGCAGAGTTATCACAATACGCCTCTGGGCTAAGAAATCCTCTTTCAGAATTTGTAGATCCTCTCTTCCTCTTCTTCCCTTTACTACGATACTGACAATTCTGTTTGTCCTTACATACTTCAGTGAACATGAGAGTTATGAGCCCATTTCACGTTTTCAACACATAAATAATAGTCTTGAACAGCGAGGGACGCACATGACGCGGTTCAAAATGACAATGCCTCAATATTCTATGATTCCAACCTCTCGATGTATTATGGGAAAACGTTGCGGAACTCATTTTTGCGAATGCCGTATCTATAGATAGCGGAATCCACTCTGCAATGCAACAATAGAAACGTTCCGGAGCCAATGAGATCACAAGCAATAATGCAGTCAATTTACATTAATGACAATCGACTAGATTTCGATGGAAAGCTTTGCGAATAATTTATATTAGTAAATTTTCAACCTCGGGCTATTGATTTTCAAGCTTTCTGATTGGTTCCCTCCGTTTAATACGGATCAATTTTTAATTTAATACGCGTCAATTTTACATAACGAAAATTTACTTTGTATAAGAGTACATGACGAGCTGTGAAATCGCCAGGCTGCGAAACGGCTGTATTCGCAGGCTATAAAATCGTGGACCACTGCCGATCTTTTATGGCTCAACCGTAGACTATTAGCAGTCATTGGCCGTTTATGCTAGAGACGATAAAGTCATCTAGACGCCTTTCACGTCTAGGACGTCAAAGGCGTCTGGTATAAATACGGGACGAATTTAGTACACGGCCTAACAGAAAAAAGAAAAAAAAATAAAAAGACTGGGTTCTACACTCGGAGGACACTGGACAAGAGTAAACTTTTTGCGCGCGGCTAAATGCGCTAAATGCGTCCAACTTAATGGGGTCCCGTTTTTATACTAGACGCCTTTAACGTCTTAGACGACGTTAAAGTTGTCCGTTAAGAGCGTCGTTCAGACGCCCTTACGAAAAGACGTTAAAGCCATCAGGCGTTAAAGGCGTCTGTCTTATTTACCGTTTTTATACTAGACAGCTTCAACGTCTCAGACGGCTTTAACGTCTCTAGCATAAAAACGGCCAATAGCGTCACGCAACGCTCCTCCCCACCGTTCGACCCCACCAACCCCACCTAGAGCTCCATTACAATGTAGCGGCTTAATTGCGCTAAGTTATCTGGCAAGGGTGTCAAACCAAGAATAGTACCGAATAAAAGAAGAGAGAGAATGGCCTCTTCATGCAAGCATGATGTGCCAATTTCGATGCATGCTATTCTAATTTGGCTAGCCGCGAGGTTTTGCAGACTAAAACATAAGAAACCACATCAAGGGTTTCTTTTTTTTGGGGGGGGGGAGGGGGGAGAGGGATACACAGAACGATAGCAAGAAATAACCGCCGGTACTGCTGGTATGTACATAAAATACCCTAGCAAAATTAGGATCAGAGGTAATTTTATTTACGAAATTACTTTACAGAGCAGCTACCTAAGGTTCCCCTTAGTTGTATTTTTTTTATCTTGCCACCTAACATACCACATCTACTTCTTCCTTTCCTGCCTCGATTAACCAGTGCTTTTCTAATTGATCGTCCGGCTCTGTTGTATTAATCTATTAGGGAGGGAGATATTCAATTAATCGTGACAGTACTGACATCGCTAGTCATGAAAGCAACAAACTCATAAAATCCACTGGCAGCCGTTCTTGGATCAGCGATGTTATTTCCTGTCAGATCTGTTCTTATGACTCGGACTTGGCCAGGTTTGTGAGACCACAGCCCGCCTTGATCTAAACGGTACCAGTGGAAATCGATACCTGAAAAAGAAGTGAAGAGGATATATTTAACAAATATCCTGCGAAATCGCGTGGGATATTCATAATTGTCTGATACTTAGCTGACGAGGCCGAAGGCCGAGTTGGCTAAAATGAGAAATATTCTTCATCACTGAGTGTACTGCGTTCCTTTTATTTACTAGCTCTCCTCAACAAAGGCCACTTTTTGTCCAGCACGGACAGGAGAGAAAGCCCGTGCAGCCTGGGACAAAGGGAAATAAAATGTTTTTCTCATTTTCCGGCCCCTGGTTTCTCGCTGTTTCTCCACTGTAGGGAGCCTCTACCCACGAGAGGGCTGTATTCAACAGACGCTTTACTAATTAGCTTCCTTCTAACACTTTTTTGTTTTATTTTATAATATAAATGAGAACCCTCCATGTATACCCGTTAGCTCGTATTTTACTTTCCAATTGTCCGACTAGTAGAGGAGTTAAAGGACAAACGACAAAATGAGTCAAAGGGTTCTGATCTCATTGACTGAAAGCTTATATTGCGAAAGGAAAAATTCAACTGGTAAGCTAGATCCACAATATTGCACTGAGTTTCCTCCTGGCGAAAAGGGTTTTTTTTTTCTCTTATTTATCTTTTTCACACTAGTGTATCAGTATAAATGGAGTTAACAGCCCAAGAAAATTAAAATTTTCGGCGAAGAGTTACTCCCCAAAGAAACTAATTCCTATCCAACCAGACACCTCTTGGTCAGCTCCTCTTTTTAATAACAAAGGGTTTGTACATCAGGCAGTCATCGTCAGGCTCAAGGTGTCGACAGTGGTATTGCATTTGATCAATAACAAGTCGACTGTACTAACCTGGATCAATAAAGAGTGCCACGAGGTGCCGTGCTCCAGCAGGGGCTCCAGGAACCGGGGCTGCAGGCAAAGGATGGGGATTCAGCACCAGCAAACCATCACGTATTGCAGCAGCGAGCAGCCCGTTGTCATTCAGCATGTCAAAAATTTGTCCGCCTCCTCTACCAGGCTGTGCCCAGGTATTCGTGATTTGGATATTTGCGTAGTTGTAGCAGTTGTTTTTACGCCTAATATTAGGAACTTCATTCCACAAGAATGGACCAAACGGAGGTGCAAGACGTTTACGTCTCTTCACTGGGGTGCATCTGTCCGCTACATTTCCGATTTCATTTAAAACACGCTGCTGTAATGCGCTTGGTATCAACCCACTTGGTATAGTCTCGAACAGGACCCGTTGCAGCCGGACTATTTCGGGACCTATACCTACAATGAGCATCTCCCCAACAGCGTCCTCTACTATAAATCCTTTATATCCAAGCTTTGCAGGGACACAATCTAGATTAAGAAAACTCTCTTGGATTTCGTGGAAGTCTGACTCGTTGAAATCAGCGACATTAACCTGCCACTTTGGATCAGGAACACCAGAAAACACTACCAAGGTAATATTTACGGTTGCTGTAACGTAAATTGAAAGAATTGCTCAATTTCATAAAAGTCAATTCTAAATAATACCCCGGGGTACTCCTTGTAATTTTTGGTGGAGGTGGGCCGCAAGGATCGCCAAATCCAGACCCTATTTCAGACTGACCAACGCATGCCATTTTCCACACCCATTTTCAAACCTTGTCTCAAAAATCCATACCCGTTTTCAGGCCTGACCTTGGACACCTGTTTTACACCCGCTAGGTAAAATTTAGCTGGAGTGATATATTTTATCTAATTCTCTTTCTCTCTCATCAGTTACTCGTCCCAGTTACTGAGAAGAAAAATATGTTTATAAGCTTTCGTAAATGTTCCACCCAAAACCATTCCCAATTTCAAGACCATAAAATCCAAAATCTATACCCGTTTTCAGATTAAAACGGCTCAAAAACCATACCCTTTGGGGCGCACATACCTATATACCTAATACAGGGGCGTACCCCCCGGAAAAAATACTAGAAGAATTTAGCAGAAATTCCTAAATTTGGAGTTGAAGAGCCAAATCAGGAAATTGCTTTTATTTTCGATTAGCTTGAGAATGCTTCTAAAGGTTTGGTAGGCTAATAGAACTATTCGTAGTCAGCCAAATGCGCGCAGCAAATTATCAGCTGTCTAATGCGTAAACTTACAAATCCCAAATTGATAATCAATAATTAATCTGTATGAGACGCATTGACCCAAGGTTGCGCAGGACCCCTGCTCATTAATGACTATTAATAAATTCATTAGCCAAATTTCTTGAGGAGCTGTAATCTCGTAAAGCTTTGATTTTCTGAATTGTGAACATTAATTGTCCTTAATGTTATCATGGATATTAGGGGATGATAGAGTTCCATCATGACTGATGTTTTTGCTGGTAGATTATCGTTTATCTTTTAAAGTTAAACTGCACCAGGTATTGTACATTCATGTCCAACTTTTCAGCTCGAATAGCGCACCGAATTAAATAATTGTCTAACCTAGCGATAAACCATAACCTCTTTTGTACTATAACAGAAGGAATACGATCAAATTCATAAATTGCTAGCTGCATAAGTTATTACCTGCTAAGAGAGTACTATCTTGATTTTGGTACAGTAGAATACACAAAGCTTAAGCTCTTCGTGAATCAACTTCTGAAATTTGAGTTGATTTTACAACAACGTGAGCTATCCAAAGCTGCAAATCTAATTGTGATAATTTGCTACGTTCTACCGAATGGGATTCAAAGCTGACGACAAAAATGCGTAATTACCACCGCAAAGAAACAAGAAATAAATTGTTCAGTTTTCTCTCGGCCTCAATCGTTTTCGTACATGCATTTTCGTTTGATAAATACGTACATAATGAAACTAAGGGTCTAATATTCTTCAAATTTTTTCCAGGGTCAGTGTGTTGTTCGCTTAGGCAAGACACAGAGCTCTCTCTGTCCAAGTGCATAATCATATGAGTATCTACGAAAATTAAGCCTGGGGGTGTAAAAAACAAATACTCCTGGTCGCTTCATACTAAACAACCGGGGCAGTTAAGCGCGCACATATGGCCATTAGGCATAAACGCAGACCCATTTTGCCCTTGGTATATTTTTCTTAAGTGCAAAGGGACCATTGACTTACGTGCAGACGTCGGGGATGCAGTCGATGGGGGTTCAGTCGACGGGGCCATAGTCGATGGGGGTGCAGTCGACGGGGCCATAGTCGATGGGGGTGCAGTCGATGGAGCCATGGTCGATGGGGGTGCAGTCGACGGAGCCATAGTCGATGGTGGTGCAGTCGACGGGGCCATAGTCGATGGTGGTGCAGTCGACGGGGCCATTGTTGATGGTGGTGCAGTCGATGGGGGTGCAGCCGATGGAGCCATGGTCGATGGTGGTGCAGTCGACGGGGCCATAGTCGAAGGGGGTGCAGTCGACGGGGCCATAGTTGATGGTGGTGAAGTCGATGGGGGTGCAGTCGATGGGGCCATAGTTGATGGTGGTGAGGTCGATGGGGGTGCAGTCGATGGGGGAGCAGTCGATGGGGGAGCAGTCGATGGGTGCGCAGTCGATGGGGGTGCAGTCGATGGGGGAGCAGTCGATGGTGGTGCAGTCGATGGGGGTGCAGTCGATGGGGGTGCAGTCGATGGGGGTGCAGTCGATGGGGCCATAGTCGTGGGACCTGCAGTAGTTGGGGCCATGGTTGTTGGGGCTAGTTAAAAAACAAAATAAAATTCATCAATTCATTTATCCGTTCATTTATTCATTCTACGGAGCTAATTACAGTAAAATGGCCCTTTAAGGTCATTCCCCTGTATTGCATTGCGCATCCTTACTGCCCACGATTTATTGCGTCATCAGCGCGCGCACCTAAAGAAAACTGCGGCGTTTTATTTACGGCTTTGCTCGTGAAGGAGATAAATCGTCGTTTTCTCGTAAACGAGTATGGTGACCCATATTTTTTTACCCTTTTTCTGAGACTAGCAATCACTTTCTTCCTATAACAGGAATATAAATAAATTCCCATTGCAGAAAAATAAATAATCGACGGAAACGTGAACTTACTGAACAGATATTGTGGCCTCGAGATCACTGCATACTAGTAACAAGTTGAATCAAGGTCGACTGGAAATGCGTGCTTTCATAATGAAACATATATTAAATTGTTCCTTGAAGGCGATACGGTACATCTATAGTTTTTTCGCTTGTTTTGCTTTCTCCCTATTTTTTCTTCTCCCATAAGACGTGGCATGAGCTAGTCAAATGAAAACATTTCTGAAGCTGATATCTTAACGAATTATGGGGTATTTTCAAGGTGCTCCTGTTCCTAAACGAATATGGGAACCCCTCTTTTTCATTACAAAATTTAAATTCCCTTACGATGAACAACAAATGGGCAAAGTTTGAACGAAAATCTATTGTCAGTTCTATTTCAGGGGAATGACCTTAAGGGAGAGTGCAGTGTAACAGCGAATACAGACGGAATATATATACATTAGCGACCATTAGCATTAGATTTCTCCTTTCATTCTTCTTTGTTGATCCTTATATACAATGGAAGTTGTAATACGGAAACGACACGAATGTTTTCTAACATGTATGATTACTGCTGGGGGTAGTTCAGTTGCAAAACTCTTCTCATTCGACAGGAATTCACCCTACATGGCATAGTACAACAATGGCCTGAGAGATTGTGGAAGTATTCATCAGGGTCACGAACGCTTTGGTTACACGTCAAAAGGAATGCAATATGCTATTATGAGCTTATCGGCGATGTCCCCGTATCAACCTCTCGACAGAATTCCACTTACTTAAATATCTAGTTCAGATCAATCACGTACTTACGTTCACATTCTCCACAAGTGGCGTTGCAGTTTTGAACCATAAAGTCAAATAACGAGCTGCCAACTCGACAGAAGCCAATTGCTTTATAAGCTGCGCAACTTTTTAAGTTGTCAGCTATGCATACTGGAGAGACAATGACAATAAGCAATTACACTTCTACAAGAAAATGCATGGCAAGAAAAATTGGCTTTGTCCAACTTTTCGTGTCATGATGATATATGTATTTCGAAACAGTTCTAGGAAAGAACTGAAATGATTTTAACTTTTCAGCAGTCGAAGACTCCCAGTTTTCGCTATTGACTAGTAATGGTTACTAGACAAATCAAGATTATTTAGTCTCTAATGTTTTCGCCGAAATTAAAAGAATTTTGCAAAAAGAGTATTCAATAGTAGCCCTGTGTCAGCTAGGAATTTAAGTAAATAAACCCCTTCAGGCTGAAAGATTATTTCGAGGACAATCTTTCAGTCAAGGTCACTATCCCCCAGAGCGCGAATTAGCTACAGACCCGAGTACAATTTATTTTATAACCCCCGGACTAAGTTCCACAAAGCGATTTGGCGCGGTGAAAAGGAAAAAAAACTTATAGTGATAATCACGGTGTGATTGTGGTTGAAATAAATGAAAATCGATGGATTTACGTATTTTTTCCAAAAATATGATTTGATTTTTGTTACAATGGAGCTCCATAATGTACAGAGCGCCGGATTAGCTACAGACCCAAAGTGCGATTGTTGAAAACAAGGTTTTAGATCTACAGAAAAACTATTCAAAATTCTATAGAAATAAGAACAAACACGAGAATTCTTTTCCGCCCCCTTGCCAGCCATCGATATCTATCCATTCCCATGTTTGAACACTGCAACTCTACAACTGCCATACCACAATTTAGTTGATATTGACGCCATTCTCAACCAATTTCATAATGTCTAAGCATGTTTTACAATAAAGAAGTTGTAGCATGAATTATATGCAAGACTGGCTCGTGATATTTCAAACTTGCTAAATAATTCACAGTTTTGGAATACTAGCTGGCGCTAGCTCATGACATTTTATTCCCAAAGCTAAGATCACTATATTTTATTTTTATTATTTTTTTTTTATTTTGCCACACAAACAAAAATAGAGGTACAATACAATAGATAATAAACAAAAACAACTCAATACCCAAGATAACAATGAAAATACAAAACCACAATATATTAAAGGTAGAAAGCAAAATGTCGAGGAAACCTAATAAAAAACCACGGGGCTTGCAGGCTTAGGTTCCCTCACAATATTTATACACCTTGTTTTATCTAATGACTGATTTAGTGCTAACATAAGCTTAAAAGACAGTAAAGCCAAAGAAAATGAAACTATTCGCAATTAAACACTTACTCGGTGGAGCAGTCGTCGGGGATGGTGGAGCTAAAACAAAGAAATTAAAACCGTTTTTGTCAGAAAGGAAAAGCTACCTACATAAGAACAGTTATGGTCTCTTGATAGCAAAAGAACATAAAAAAAATCGTTTATTCCAAATTCATCCAAAATAGCAAATTTCTCCTTGTTAGCAATTGAAAAATAGCCAATTAGAACTTTTAAGGCCGACCGAGACACATTAGGGACAAGTCGCTGCGTGTGACACGGTGAATTTCGTGAAAATCATTGTCGCTGTAACAGAATTTTGTCACACGACGCCAACTGTGTTAGAGACTCCTCTCGCAACATGTCGCAGTGACGACACCGCGGAAAAACGTACCGCGCACGCGCATGACGTCACGATTTCTCGAGGTTTTCTCGAGGTAAGCATCGTCTGCAGGAGGCCATGATACATCGATGGCATAATTTTACTCCAAACGTGCGAACGTACGAGCTTATAGCAAAAATTGGAAGCAAAATTATGAAGGTGGAAATTGAGAGGTAAATACACCCTATTCATAAATGGCGGACCCGCGTGGAAAAACTGGTAGCTAGACATGAAAACGATGCGTTTTAGGATAAACAACTTTCGTTTCACAAGCGTTTCAGAAGGCATTTTGCGTGTTTCATAGTTTAGAACCTATTTTTTAGACGAATGGCGCGTTTAGAGTGTTTTCGTGATCAATTTCGAAATAAGTAAACTCAATGAGAGTTTTAAGTCAAATTTCTATTGTTTTGTGACCGGTTGTATACATCCAGACGTTAATACCTGAAGAAAAATAAGAAAAATTATGCGATAAAACAGAGGGCTGTGACCGTCTACAACTAGCCAATTAGATCGCTATGCACACTGAACAGAAGGCAGTTGATATCTCCTGATTTTCAAAAAGACTAAAATAGTGCAACATTATCTTTGACACTCTGACCTTGCTCTATACCGCCTTTCTTTTTGCAGTTCATATTGCATTTGAAGTGATAACAGTTTGAAAAGTTTTTATTCTAATCACTGGTACAAATCTTCCTTTTGTAATTTCTTTGTTCTAAAAATTTCCCAGTTCAAGGCGATTGTTGCTTGCATGAGCAACACTGGGTCAGGTGCCCAAGCAGAACTTTTACCATAGCACAGTTTTAATTCCTCAGCCACGCAAGTAAAGCTAGAAGCCTTACAATACTTTTGTATTTAACTTACGTTGACATAGTCCACATGTAAGGTTGCAATTTTCCCTCACAATAGCTAATATTACCATGTCGTTGGTATCGCACCAACCAAGCAACTGATACCCAGGACAGCTGGGAGATTCATCCATCTCTTTTGCGGTGCACACTAAGGAGTGAATATCACTACCACGATAAATAAAAATAACTTTTTAATCTGATAAGAAAGGAGGAAAATTAGTGGATTTAAAGTGAAGCACAATATATGCAAGAGACGTGATTATGATCTTAAGCACAGTATAGAGACTCAACATCGTCACACAAAAACAAATAGCAGTTACAAAACTCACCTCGTAGAGCAGCAGTCGGAACTAAAACGAAATGACACAAATAAAAATTTAGGCAAGACGTTAATACAGCCAATGGTAATAAAGATTTCCAAATGATGTGGGGCAAATCACACAAATCTGAACCCTATATCCGAAAACAAACTTACGTTGGCGTTTTTCGGCCTGATACCTTTCCAATGGGATCTCGGCTGGAAGCCGTGGAAAGAAACTCCATGCGGCACCACCACAGGCCATTTGTGATGCAACAAGAAACAAACCAACCAAGAATACGTACATTTTCCTCTGTTGAGAATGAAACAGAGTAAAGAACAGAAAACATGTGGGGAGCCGGGATGGCGCAGGGGTAAGAGCGCTCGCCCCCACCCCCATCAATGTGCCCGAGTTCGATTCCCGGGTTGAGTTCATTTTTGTCTCTCGTTCTTGCTCTGAGGGTTTTTATCCGGGTTCTCCATCTTCTCTCCCGGCTATAAAGAAACCAACACTTCATTTTCCAGTTCGATCGGATATATATACGGCCTCACAAGCTTTTAGCTTTTAATACAACTATATGTAAATACAGATAAGTGAATTAAATGAGCGTGTTGTAACTGTTTTTTAATTGTAGACTCCCTCAAACTATATACCCATTTCTGTCTAACATTATCTTAATTGTCGGCAGCTATTGATTAAAGCCTTTCATAGACCCATTTTGACATTGATCAACATGTTTCCTCAATCTATACTAATATGAACGCTATATTAACAGTCATTTACACCACTGAGTCAAATGATATGGTCTTATTGCAGCTGCGTCATCTCAGGTAACCAATAAGCTTCACAGTAAAACGTAACAATTTCCTTACCTGTGAAACGCTGTCAGCCCAGTGACTTTCCAGCATCAATTTCCTTTACGAAGCTGGTATGAAATGCCAATACTTCAAACGTTATAGCAGGCTTATATACCAAGCTGATGATTATATTGCAGATCCAGAGACGTGTGGCGTCACTCTGGCGGCTTAAGTAATAAATAAATAAATAAATAAATAAATAAATAAGCCAGCTCGTGATTTAATAATTTCACGTGGCAAACCATGAGATCATCATCATCATCGTCATTTATTTGCCTTTATGTGAATAACAAATTTTAAAAATACAGGAGGTTGTTAGGCGAGGAGACCTCAGGAAACCACCAGGCTTATAGAAGAGGCCACCTCGACATCACAATATTTAACGAGATAAGGGAGGGAGTGCGGCAGAAACTAACTCAGAAACTATTTTAATAAAAACTCTAGCACTTTGATCTTAAAGGTAGAAAAGTTTGACAAATTGGTAATAGAGATAGGAAGACAGTTCCAGACCCTAGGTCCTTGGTAAAGAATTGTGAATTTCTTGATGTTCGTGCGACAGGAATGCACGCGATAATTTCCAGCTGTTCTTGTGTCATATCTATGAACTTGACTGCTTGTCATAAACAGATTAAGAAAAAGTGGAGGCAGCAAATTATTGTGGTAGCGGAGCATGAATTTAGTACACGTGACTTTAGTGAACCCGTATAGCGGATTGAATAATCATAACAACGGTGTACACGCCCAGTGCATGACGTTTGAAAATACCCCACCGGAAAGATAGTCCATAAATTTGTGATTAAATCTTCTCTTTATTCCAGCGCTTATTAAAGTTTAAATTTTTAGCAGCTTGCCTTTATATCAAGCTTAAATTGGATGTTATTAGTATCGCTGAAATAAAAGTAAAAGGTTTGGTTATAATGTTGTAATTCTTGTCGTTATTGCAGATGTAGGTGTCGTTTACTCTACGTTTTCCTCTCCGACCCTCAGCACCTATCGTTTGTTTTTGATGTCCGTGTTGTTCGCGCCCAAGCTTTCACGCAGCTTTCGCCCATCTGGGGAATAAAACTTTTGCCACACAGCCTTCGGCTTAGGGCAAATAATTGGCCCCATTTATACTAGAGACGGATCATCCGTCAAGAGAGCTCGTCTGTCCAGATGGATCATCCGTCTAGTTTAAGCTAGTTTAAATACGGGGCGAACTGTGGGACGAACGATCGGCGTGTCTTACAGTTCGTTGGACAGATTATCCACGATAGTTCGTGGGTCAGGACGAACTATCGCGATAAGTTGTCTGGACGTATGATCCGTCTGTTTGCCCGTATTTATACACAGACGAATTATCGGACAGATTACCGTTGTCTGACCAAATTCATCCCAGACGTATGATCTGTCGTTAGTATAAATCGGCCATTGATCTGCTCGCCACTGACAAATTACGACACCTGCACAGCTTCATCCAAATAATTTCTCGGACTCTATCGATCTGATTTCGCACTGTCACCAAATACCAAAATTTGTCTGCGCTCATTGGAAATTATTTTTATTAATAATATAATTATAGATTTTAACCGCTGGCAAGTTAGGTTACAAACTAAACAATCCTGATTAAAACCTCCGAATAGTATAAACTAGCCAAAAAGTCGGATAACCTGGTAATTTTTATAACAGTTACCGCTGGAGTTTACCTACCCAAATTACTTCTACTTTCCTTCAGAAACAATCATTGTCTATCAACAGGTAAATATAAAATACGTCGACTTGCGATCTCTCTGGCTCAATATCAAATGGCCTTAAGATTATAATTTGAGTTGCTTCACTAATTCATCTGTTCCTTTAACTTGAAACCATTATTGGAAATATTTGCTTTATATGTGATCCATTCGTCAACGTCATAATTGTATTTATCAACCAGTTCTTTATTAAAACAGGAGATTGGCGTTGATTGTTCAATACCATCAGTGAAATATTTCAAATTCTAACATTAGTGAAAAACATGGTGTTAAAATAAAGAATATGTTTGTTTACCTCGCTGGCGAATTGGGCAATACGAAAACCAACAGCAGAATCGAAATGGTGAGAATCACATGACTAATACAATTATCTTGCTTTAAACTGGACAATTTTTCATTGATTTCGTAGTTTTTTATTTACGTACGCTCCTTGGCTTTTCATTCCATTACATGACGACTTTCACTCAAAATTCATTTTTGTGCATCAGTTGGTGTATTGGACTCTGTAAAACTAAGATTGGTTTACTCTTCGAGTTTAAAATCAATTCATCGCATTACTAAAAATTGTTCGTCTCTCGGTCCTCAATTGTTAGGGTCGGTGACGGTGAAAGGAGGCTTATGCGGGTCATTAGCAAGTACTACGAAACAATAACAGCACTTATTGCTTAAATGATTGTTTGTCAAAGTAATGGTATACCATGAGCTATCCGAAACAACTTATCGATAGATGAATGAAGCTAGTTTAAATATTGCAATGCATAAATAACAAATGTAACAAATAAACCTTTTCAGGTAATATTTTATTTTTAAAACATGTTGAATTGGACAATATTACCCATACGTTTCGCTTCATATTGCCGAATACATTCCGGTACATTTGTTGGCCTTATTCATTGATCTTTTTGTCGGCGCCAACATGTTGACAAACATACTGTATGTTACTAATATAAGGCGGCTGCTGCCAAGATTGATGCAAGACTGATATAACGTTTGAAGTATTGGCATTTAACGCTATCTTCGTAGAGGGAACTGCATCACTGTGTACTGAAATCAGGGTTTCACAGGTAAAGTGAGTCAAGTTTTCTTATTACTGAGACTCCACGGCATAGCACTTTGTGTAGGTGACTTTCATTTGTACGATATCTGCATACAGAAATCACTTGGTGTCAACCAGATACTGATACTATAGGGTTCATGGTCATTCCAATTCAATGTTGAATACATCAACGAAATACAAAATACAAACTAATAGAAAAAAATCTAAATAGCAATTATATGTTTAGTTTTAGCATGGAGTTCAGTACCTTCATTTAATTTCATAACTATTATACGAAGGCAACGACGAATGAACTTTGCAATATGTTTCGCCCATTAATTATATATTATGCATTTCCATATTTTACCACAATAAGGAAAGTCATTGTTTTGACGTTTTAAAACTAACAGTGCTTTCCTTCCACTCGATTTTTGATTAAGTTACGATTTGCTAAAATAAGCGATGTAACAGAGTCAACCAACAAATTCGATCTTAACAGATTATATCTCAATAATTCAAATTTACACAATGGGTTTACACAGTTCAATACTTGTTAAGCAACAATTATGTTGGAAGTCAAGCCTGATATAGAGATTATTATAATTCTCGTTCAGTTAACCCCTTGAAAATGGGACATGCAGACACTTGCTTTTAACAAGAACATTGTCGAGGCTGAGATTCAACAACATTTCAATAACATGACTTAACCGAGAGGCTTTGAATATTTTCCATTGTTTTTGCATTGAACTGTGAATGTAGTACTGCAAAATTGAATGCACATTCGTCATGATAAAAACGCAAATTTCTATCTCGTGCTGACAGTTTCATTGTTTTAAAAAATAGCAAACAGTTAAGATAAAATTGTAGGCTCTGTCAATGGAAAAAAGTAAGAACTTTTAGTCTTGACCCAGCCTCAGGTGGAACATTACATGTTGTTATAACGGATCAAAAGAGTGTAGATATATATTCTTCGGCATGCCATTTGACTGTAAGAGAGATTATCTTAAAGGTTCTTGGCTCGACTTTTCTTTATAGATATGAATATTTGATCTCATACCGGAAGGGAGGTTGAAAGGTTCTATTCTACAATGGTTAATCAGTTTACAAAACGGCTCAAATTTATAATATCTACTTAATTACAACAACTTTAAAAGTAATCTATTGCTGTCTCACTGTATTCAGTTTAGGATTATTTCATGCTCAAGAAAATGTACATTTTCTTTGTTGGCTTGTTTCTTGTGTCATTCCAAGTCTGCTGTGATGCCGCGCCTGGCAGCTCTTTTCCAGCGCTTCCTGTCGACCTCTACATGGGCAAATATAAGCTTCAGAAACGCCAAGGTAAGATTTTTAAAATGGATTTTACGTACTGGGCCAAAGGGCACGTTTAGCAATATATGTCTGGTCAAAATATTTGACTTTTTGAACCAAAATAGTCCTGACTTCGTACAGAACCTAGTCAGAACCGATTTAACTCCATTTATTAAAACAATTCAAATTGATGTAAGCTGTTTTCCAGAGTCCATGCTTACAGTCGGCACTCCAAGTACTACTAAGGTAACACATTCTACTAATGTTATTAATCGAAATTAGGTGTTATACTGATCAAAACACACTTTTGAACTGATCCCGGCCGAAACTATCAGTCTTTTTTTTGTTTTCACGAGAATGACAATTTTTCCAAGGCACTGAAGTAGGAACTTCGTCATGGTTGGTGCATTTTGAAAAATGTAGATTCGTCATTTGTAATCCGCGTCAATCTTTCCCATCCTTAACCATCCTTGTTCCTTTTTGGTTTAGAATAACCTCTTTGAGGTTTTTCTACCTTAGTGAGCTATTATTTAGACGGGTTTCCGTCATTTCAAGGGGAATCGGTTCGTCGTAAAAATGACTCAGTAACAGAACTGTTGTTGTTGATCAACGCACAACCCGACTAGTTGACAAAAAGTCATAGAATTCTGCCTGGATAGGTACAGCGAAAGAAAATTGAAGAACAATTATTTTCTGATATCAACTAAATTTTATGGAGGACACTTGAAAGAATACTCACCATAAGAATAACCCCATAAAATTACTTTATGACAGAATCGACCCTTCCCAAATTAACCCCCCCAGCTAAAGAGACTGTTGTAGTTTCGGGTCCGTGGAATCAGGATTTACGGACAAAAAGTGAAGAACAAGATCAATACAAGGTCTTTTATTCTTGACATACACGAGCCACCAGCACGCAGTGCGCGTGCGCATAGGTCCGCAAATCGTCACCAGAAAAGACCTAACAAACTATAACAGAGACAAATTTTCTTTTCTATGTTCAACGTATGAAACACTGACCCTCTTTATGTACCTACAACCTGAAAGAGGTACCCCTTTCGAGCGTAGACAGCGTAGTCTACCCCTGTACGTAGGGCCGGAACACCCAACTCGGGATCTAGCCTCTGGCTTAAAGTGTCTATATGGCCTACAGGGTTTTTATGCTTTTGGTATCTTTAGCCGAGGAGGGACTTCAGAGTTCAGAGTTCAGAGTTCAGAGTTCATAACTTCAGACTTCAGACTTTTTTTACGCTTTGTTGTTGCGTGCCGGCGAACACGGATGAGGACGTAAATATGTTTTGTAACGTTTCGCTAATTACACTGGAGTATGTTCATTATGTATGATTCGTATTTTAAGCATTTTAGGCGTGTTTGCAGGGATGATGAATCCTAGGGGCTACAATTTTGCAAGTTGCGCAAGAGCCACTCGAAAGCATCTCTTTCAACTTTGCTTTTCTGCAGCAGTGAAAAAACAAAACAGAAAAGTTGAAAGAGATGCTTTCGAGTGGCTCTTGTGCAACTTACAAAATCTTAAATAGCCTAAACTAGGCGACCGATTCCGAGAACACCTTCGGGACGTAGAGAAAGACGACACAAATGCATCGAAACCGGTCACGAGACACTTCAATCTCCCAAATCATTCTAAGCAACATATGGCAGTCTGCGGCCTTTCCCTTCACCAAGGAAGTCGCAAAACTCTAGAACCAAAATTTTATTTTTCAAATCGGCACTCTTAATCCTCACGGTAACAACGAACGCTTTTCATTCAACTAATTTATTCCGTTGTTTTCACGTTACCAGGCACCAACCAATAGTGAAGCTCTATCTTTCTGTATATAGACAACACGACTCACAATTCCACGATTCGCTCCAACGAAGGGCTAACGCTCGAAACGTCAGCTCTCGAATCTCTTTACGGTGGCCAATTCACACATTATCAACCCAGTTGATAAAACCAAATTATATTGTTATACTAGTAAGGCCCTAGGATTCATCATACCTGCAAACAACGTATGATAGTCAACGATTGTTTAATCTCTCCAAATTCGCGTGGTCAAACGGGAAAACTAACATCGACTGTCATATAGAGAATTCGAACAAGTTCACAATGCACGATAGTTGGTGGTCAGATGGGAGCGCGCGCTTCAACTAGCATCCACGTTCATCGACCATCATGTGCTGCCGGTTTGACCTGGGCTTAAAAGGAGTTAAATAATGAAACGATTCATTATTCCCTGAAATTATTTCTTAACCGATATTTTGACAAATGTGTCTTTTTCAGTTACACCGCTACCACCCCTACCAGGTGAGATATCTACTTATTAGCTTCAGATTTTGTCATGTCACATTAACACAAAGTTTGACTGATAGAGTGAATCCGAGTTTTCTATGAGCAATAGCTTAACGAAACGCAGCTAAAAATGACACTATCGCTCATACAAAACGAGGGCGAGTAGTCTAATTGCCTTGATACTACTCTAGAAAACTGAAGTCCAAACCAAAACGCGCGAACGTGCTCTGTCAGCGAATAGTAAACGAGAGGTCAGACTCTCGAATGTTTTTTCAAAATATTTTATAGATATTTTCACTTATCGTGGTACTGATGTTTTCTCCTTAGTGTGCACCGCAGAAGAATTAGACGAATCTCTCAGTTGTCCTGGTTATAAGAGGTTTGGGTGGTGTGATAGCAGCGACCTAATAATACAAGCTTTCATAAGAGAAACTTGTAACCTTACATGTGGACTGTGTCAAGGTAAGTGGAATATGAGGGTGTTATTTTTTAAGAGCAACTATCGTGCTATCTGATTGGCGTATGTGATGAAGAAAACATCAGATTTTTCGCGCCAGGAATTTCAGAGGAATCTATGACAGTCTTCTTTACATTTGGAAATGTGCAGACGTTCACTGGAGATACTTGAAACGAACTGCGAGCGCGGAACATAAATTCGTAAAGTTTTGCTTCACATGGAAACCGATTTTATCATGCACATTATATGGCTTGTGTTATATATATATATAAACTTTTATAAAAGATCATACATATAAATTAATTCAGTGCGGCCCGAATTAACTTTGTTCTAATTTCTTGTTTAGCACCACCGCCCACGCTACCCCCGACCACTACACCACCCCCGACGACTATCCCGCCAGGTGAGATTTTTAATGGGAGACTTTTTTTTGGGGGGGGGAGTCATTCTGTGTGTGTTATGTGCTTTTAAACCACATAGTCCAAAAATCGCACAATGCTCAGTGACTGGTTCAAAAATCTCGCTCCACGCACTTTTCAACCAATCAGATGTAAAACCAAAAACCAATCGTGACTCGCACGCGCACGTTTTCCCGCGCTTTTCGTTGGCTACGTGTAATTACTTGAGTTTTGATTGGATCACTGGATTGTCTTCGTCCATTGTGATTGGCGCAAGTGATATATGGTATCCCTGTCAATTATGGATATCATTTATAATTTATACCTTCTTTCCTATTTTGGTTGTTTTTTTATATGACACTTAGCTCTGTACTGTTTTCAGCATTAAATTCACCGGTACCCAATTATACACCAGGACGAAAAGAGGCATTCTGAGAGTGACGTATCTTGTTAAAGAACGCAACGCAGTGTCCCGGCCGAGGCTCGAACCTGAACCGCTGGATCCGAGTCGAGTGCACTAACCATTAGGTCACCGCGCCTCCCATAAATTCCAGTAATTGCCAGTTTATTAGCTTTTATTGTCCTGAATACTTTAACTGCAGGAAAATTGCACTTTACTTTATCTCCTTAGCATGCATAGCTGACAACTTTAAAAGTTGTGCGGGTTATAAATTGTTGGGCTTCTGTCGAGTTGACAGCCTGTTGCTTGACTTTATGGTTGAGAACTGCAACGCTACTTGCGGAGAGTGTGAGCGTAAGTACAAACTTTATAGAACTTTATAGTGTTAATTTATGTGGTTTTTCATTTTTTTCTTTAAACTATGACAATTTACAAAAAGTATTATTAGTAAGGAAGGATTATTATCAGGAAAGTAAATTATTAAAGTTAATAAAGAGATACTGAGTAGGACGTTCGCTTCTTCCGCAGGGTAGGGTCGTGAAATTTGAAATTTTGTCTATTTTTCTGAACGATTTATTTATGAATATCACTCTTTAATACTCAAAAACTTGACACGTTGCCTATACATGGTCGTGAGGCGATTGTTATCCGTCATCTGTACTCGACAGATATCGTACGGCTGGAGTCTCACAAATTAAAGTGCCGCACAACGGTAACGTTTCAAGCTGTATAATGTGCTTCGCTGATAATTTGTTGAATAATAAAACAATTATCCCGCGCTCAATCTTGCGGAATGTCGTCTGAATTTATCTAACTCAGCCTACGGTCTCGTCAGCTAAGTATCAGGTGATATTCCGCGCAATTTCGCTGGATAATTATTAAGAAGCTAACAAAATGTAACGCAAGCTCGTGTATTTCGTCTATTATCTGAACGCCATACTTAATCCTATAACCGGAAATTGATAACTCTAAATGAACTCCTATATTAGTTACAACTCTTAATTCAGTGATACGCAACCATTTGAATAAAAAACTCTCACGAGCACTTGGCAAGAGGCTTTAATTTCGTCAATCAAAACTTATTAATGAGGTCGAACGGGTTTATGTAATCAACCCTTTTCATATAAGGCCATTATAAAATTTTGATTGACGGAAGCCTTTCGCCAACTGCTCAAGAAGTTCTGATTCAACGGGTCGCGTATAACTGCATTTGAGGGTAACGTCTACACTCTTCAGTACTCTTACGTTGCTTTACTTTTTACATAATTAGCCCCAACAACTATGGCTCCAGCTACTGCAAGCCCGACGACTATGGTTTCTTCAACTGCGACCCCATCAACTGTGCCCCAAACGACTGCGCCCCAATCCACCGCACCCCCATCGACTATGGCCCCAGCGACTGCACCCCCATCGACTGCACACCCACCAACTATGGCCCCGTCGACTGCGCCCCCATCGACTGCGCCCCCATCGACTGCGCCTCCATCGGCTGCGCCCCCATCGACTGCGCCCCCATCGACTGCGCCCCCATCGACTGCGCCCCAATCGACTGCAGCCCCGTCGACTGCGCCCCCATCTACTATGGCACCATCGACTGCACCCCCGACCACTATGGCCCCTTCGACTGCGCCCCCAACCACTATGGCCCCGACAACCCCAGAAGGTAAGTTTATCCTTTCCTAGTTTCATTTTACCTTTCATTGTTATTGCCGCCATCGGTGAAAAATAATTAGCCAATTGATCTCCGTATATTAAAACAGAAGTTGAACTAAACTTTGATTACTACCGCGTTGGGTTTCCAAAAATGTTCAGCACGTTGTCTTCTGCAGTATGCAAGTGGAGAAAAATGTGGACTTTTATCATCAAAATGTTCGTTATGCCTTATCAGATTGTTGTCAATTTCAAATTACATAATATATATAAATCCGGTTCACTTGCATCATTTACATATATTTTGGATATTTAATATTATCGCTACTCAACTCATGTTAAAACAGTTTACAATCTCTAAGATGAACACCGTCGGGCCCCGCACCAAATCGGAACCAAATTTCCACCGTAGTCAGGTATCCGACATAAAACGACTTCAGATATGTTAAAGTGATGACTTAAAAATGCCACGCAGAGACTAACACCAGTTGTTCTTCATATCGAGGTGTTCTTTAGCAGTGGCGGATCCAGACCTTGAGCTAAGGGGGGCCGAAAAAATACATTTAAGAGGGGAGTCATGTATGACGCCGATTACCTGGACCATTACCAACCCCCGGGCTCCTTCCCTAGATCCGCCACTAGTTCAGAGAGAGTTGATTGTATTGTTTTCTTTTGCCGGAAAAGATACCTGTCTGCAAGCTCATAATGACAAGCGTGCTCTTCATGGATCGTCACCGATGGCCTGGAATGTTACCCTAGCTCAACACGCCCAGGCATGGGCTAATCACCTGGCAGCGACACAGACATTTGTGCACGATCCGAACACTGATGAAGGGGAAAATCTGTACTGGGCTGAGGCCTCGACAGCCCGTGATTGCTCACATGCAGTGGAAGCCTGGTAGGTGGCTATAATATAAGACAAATGTAATGAATGCAACACAAGTGCGTGGTGTCTTTCGCGAGCAACAAGCCTTCCGCGCGTGACTTACTAGGGCGGGTGCTGATTTCGCTGGTAGGCTTTTCTTATTATTATAAACCGCCTTCCGCTCGAGAAAATGACGTATGACCTTTTTCCAAGTAATTTTTGCGGGTGCACTACGTCACGTGTAGTTAGCAGTTTGTGGTTTAATTTTGAGGAAACAGCAATTAATTTTTAACTGGGAGTCATGTTTTGTGGTTAATGGTTTAATATTGGTTACTGATATGTTGCTGTTCCGGTGCTCCAAGTCAAGCATATCCTCCATCATAAACTTTTGGCAAGCCCAAGCTTACTTCATGTAGCTGTCATGACGATTCGATTACAGACTTTGGATGGGAATTTCACTTCAGTTCTCAAAGTGCAAAATACAACCACGAATGTGGAAATAAACTTCACCTACCTCTAAATGGAGTTGTTTTTTTTTTGTTGTTGTTGTTGTTTTCTGTGTAATTCGGAGTTAATTTGCGGCCATTTGAGGCTAGGTTTTGATTTGGTCTTTGTTCGGTGTAGTCTACAATAAGAACGTTCCGAACACCATCATTTTGAGCGAACAAATACCCTTAGCGCGCGAAAAGGTAAAGTTAAAGTTAAATCTCTTCGTGCCAGGAGGCACACAAGGCCCGGACATCTTCCCTCCACTGCTGGCGGTTGGTTGCTGCCTGTCTCGCTCTTGTCCATGTGTTCCATCCTTGTCTGTCTCTCTCATTCTCTACAGTGCGACGCCAGGCAGTCTTGGGTCTGGCTCTGCTTCTCTTCCCCTCTGGCTTCCACCCAAGGGCAACAGCACAGTCGTTGTTCACTTCTTTACGCAGGGCATGTCCAATCCAGCACCATCTCTTCCTTCTCACCTCCTCAGTTATTGGATCTGCTCCTGTCATCACCAGCACTTCCTTGTTTGGCACATGCTGCTGCCATCTGATGCGGAAGATTCTTCTGAGGCACTTGGTCTGGAAGATGTCAAGTTTCTTTTCCACTCCCTTTGTCATCTTCCACAATTCACTGCCGTGGAGAAGCACTGAAAGCACTAACGTCTTGAAAAGCGTTGCCTTTGTCTTCCTACAATTTCTTGCGCGCTAGATCTTGATGAGCCTGTTGAAACTTGCATACGCCAGTGCTGTCCTCTTTTTCTCCTCCGTCCTTAGTCACTTGAGCCCCCAGGTAGGCCTCAAGTCTATCCTGCCTGGGTTCTCTTCTAGCCTGGCTGTTTTGTCCTGCATATGGTCATATGGTCTGACCTTGATGTTAGTAGAAGCAGGTTGTCTGCGTAGTCAATGTCCTCCAGTAGCGTTATAAAGGCCCATCTAATACATGCTCTCTGTCCGTCCACTGTCTTCCTCATTACCCAGTCAATGACCATTAGAAACAACAAATAAATAATAATGAATAAATAAAGACTTTATTTAAGTGTCGATGTATTTAGCACCACTGTGCTAATTGGGGACACTGTAAATACGTAAACAAATATTATAAATGAAACAGAAAGTTCTTAAAAATCCCAACTGGCAGGAGGCAGACCAGTTGGCTATTTACAAAGCGTGGAGGAGTTGAATTCGGGACCACCGAAGACAAATCCGTTTTAGTGGCAGGGAGGAGGACTCGAACCCAGGACCACCTGATTACAAGTCCAGCGCGCTGACCACTAGGCCACGCTCGCCTCCAATCCAGACATGTGACCACCGGGGATCTCTCTGTTATTTCTCCTTCGTCGATCACTGCGCATGTGAATCCGTCATACAGCACCTTCACCAGACCTATCAACTTGTCTGTAAACTCATATGCTCTCATGATTCTCCACAGACCGTCTCTGTGCACCGAGTCGAACGCCTTTTCGGAGTTGACTGAAAGTGAAAGAAAATGAAAATAAAAGTACATGGTTGCATTCCATTCGTCAACTTGCTACAGGATGTTACGTAGAATGAAGATCTGCTTGACCGTGCCTCTTCCAGGTCTAAACCCTGCCTGCTCTTTCCTCATTATAATTTGGTTTTATCAACTGGGTTGATAATGTCAATTGGCCACCGTAAAGAGATTCAAGAGCTGACGTTTCGAGCGTTATCCCTTCGTCGGAGCGAATCAAGGAATTGTGCGTCGTGTGTTTTTATATACAGAAAGATGGAGCTTCGATATTGGCTGGTGCCTGGTAACGTGAAAACTTCGGAATAAATTCGTTGATACCGTGAGGATTAAGAGTACCGATTTGAAAAATAAATTTTTGTTCTAGAGTTTTACGGCTTTCCGTGTTTCCTTGGTGAAGGGAAAGGCCGCAGACTGCCATATGTTGCTTAGAATGATTTGGGAGATTGAAGTGTCTCGCGACCCGGTTTCGATGCATTTTTGTCGTCTTTCTCTACGTCACGAAGGTGTTCGCACAATTCCTTGATTCGCTCCGAAGAAGGGCTAACGCTCGAAACGTCAGCTCTTGAATCTCTTTACGGTGGCCAAATGACATTATCAACCCAGTTGATAAAACCAAATTATATTGTTATACCTCCCACCGACGCAGCACCACAGTTTCTTTAGAAACTTACCCCCTCTGCTCTTTCCTCAGCCTGTGGTCCACACGCCTTGTATTCTGCTGATCAGAATCTTTCCCAGCACGTTGCTAGCAATAGGTAGCAACGTCACTGCTCTCCAGTTTCCACATTGCGCGCGCGAAAAAGCAAACTAAATATAACCTTCACGCGAAAGATCACGATAACATAAAACATCTGAGATGTTAAGTTTATGTTCATGAACCCAAATACTGAATTAGGATTTGCCTTTAAACCATTTGTGTCTATTCTAGTCCTAATAGGTGTTTCTTGTTTTCTTAGGTACAGCGAGGAGCCTCTATACAATTATCAAAGACCACCACAGACACTCCAGGAGTTTTTGGACGGTGACTACGGCCACTTCACCCAGGTCTATATCCCAGTGTATTTTGATTATATGAATTTTTTTAGCTCATAGCTCTTAAACTCTTTTCTTTATGTAATGCTAGTCCATAGCCAGTAACCATTTATACACCTGGGTGGAGAGAGGCACATTGATAGAAAAGTTTCTTGCCGAAGAGCATAACGTGTTTGCCCCGGCCAGGGCTCAAAGTCGGAACGCATCGATCCAGATCGGAACGCTCGATCCAGATCGGAACGCTCGTCGGAACGCTCGATACAGATCGGAACACTCGTCGGAACGCTTGATTCAGATCGGAACGCTCGTAGGAACGCTCGATCCAGAGACCAGCGCACAAAGCATTAGGCCTCGCCCTTCCCACAAATAAGCATGGCAGGAGTGTTGAAATATGAGAAATTAGTCATATGGTAGGACGTTTATGGAAGCCAACAGCGATAATTAACAGCAAGTCTCCAAAGGTTCTTGTCAAGAGAGATGACTCTTCGACATACTTCTTTCTCCATTATTTCGAGAGTCTCAAAAATGGCGATGATCACAAAAAATAGTAGATCGTAGCTCTCGTACAACAAAATTAATTGTTCAAACACACCAAAAATGTTTCTTCAACAGATTGTTTGGAAGGGGACCACAATGGTAGGAGCGGCCATCGCGACAATCGGTGGAGGAATCAATCCAATCCAGACTTATGTTGTGGCTCGGTATGCCCCGGCAGGCAACATCATTGGACAGTTTCCAGAAAATGTTATGTCACCAATAAGCCCAAGCCCGGCACCTTAAGTAAGTATTGAGTGTCCGGTAAACAAGGAATTTAACCAATTTAGCCTGTACTCTTCACGTGTGACACTTCTGCCAGACATGTGTTTTAATGCTTGAAATATGTGTTTAAGAATGCTACCCAGTTTATATCCAAACACCAATGTTCATGGTTAATAGCCTGCCAAGAAAGAAGCCAGTCCCTTAAAACATGTTAATTAGTTACTACTGAGAGTGTCTGAAGTTGAGTGCGGAGGCATCACCTCAACTTGCTGCCATCCAGTGCCTGTGGATAGCGCAGGTTGTATTTTTCAACACTTGTTCACTGGCATGGTTACCGATTTATGCGAGGAATAGCGTTATCCAGCTATTGAAAAACTGGACGCTGGTCTCTTGGATTAATCGCAGAGAAAATTGATCATCGAAAATCGAGATTTCGCGAGTAAGCTATTTTACATGTGGCTTAGTGAATGCGAAAAAACCGACCAATCACAACCGACGACATAAGCTACTTGAGTCTTACAGCCAATAGCATCACGGCAAGACTGAGCAATTAGTTTTCGCAAAGGAGACTTACATTCGACTGGCAAACAATTAACTCTTCACATGACTCTGATGATGACTTCTGCTCAGGTTGTCGAAATGTCAGTCACTGTCACCGACAACAGTCCTTCTCAGGACTACCCTCACCCGGAGGATCATTGTTACCCCCGGGTTCAAAACATTTACTGACGGTATAAATCTCTTTTCCTCGAGCGCACGGTTTGTTCTAAAATTAGCCTACTCGTGAAAGCCATAGCACGCACCCTAATGCCTGGACGTAGACCTCTGGAATAATACACTTATGGATAGATTCATAAATTGATAACTGATATTTTACGCAGATGTCACTGCTTTTTTTATATCATACTGATGCATTAAAAGGCTGTCTTTTTCTTACTTTTATAGTTCCACCTGAAATCTGCGGGAAGGCAGTTAAATGGGTCAGTTGGATGGCCATGCGTCGTAAATGTAATTTAATGCCACGCAAATGTTTGGGCGGTTTATATTATCAAGTTCTACACTTGCGTAATTCATGAGTTATTGTCACTGATATACAATGACTTTCTTTGAGGTGTAAAAAAAGTAAACTTGGAATAGGGAAGTACAAAATGTTCTGTTAAAAAGGGAGAAAAATATGTACGCCCGAGTTGCATGCGGAAAATGTTTAAACAACTTGTTATTAAGTCCGAATCTCAAATAAAATCATCAATACTGATCTGGCAGTCTTGTGTTATTTGTCTTTCAAGATCAAGTGTGTTTTACGCGAGTGAAGGAAATGAATGCATGACCTTTCCAGTTATCAGTGATGCTTTGTAACATAAATTTGACGGCAAAGATGCCTCAGTCTACCCAGCTCGCAATCGTATGGACGCTAATCAGTCAGTAAAGCAGTAAGTCATTCGGTCAGTCAGCCAGCCAGTCAGTCAGTCAGTCAGCCAGTCAACCAGTCAGTCAGAAAGTCAGCCGGTCAGTCAGTCAGTCAGTCAGACAGTCAGTCCGTCCGCCTACCAGTCAGTCAGTCAATCAGTCAGTCAGTCAGTCAGCCAGCAAGCCAGCCAGCAAGCCAGCCAGCCAGTCAGTCAGTCAGTCAGTCCGTCAGTCAGCCAGCCAGTCAGTCAGTCAGTCAGTCAGTCAGCCAGTCATTCAGCCAGTCAGTCAGTCAGTCAGTCAGCCAGTCAGTCAGTCAGTCAATCACGACTCAAACGTAGGAGTAGAATTAAGCGCTCCCACACGAACACGGCATCTCAGATGTGCTAACTTGGTATGCATGGTGTCTTCCCACAAAACGATCGCAGCATCTCCTCCCGTTGTCTCAATAAAAACAAGTGCGGAGAGTTATCTAGCAAACGTTGTTTTGCGCCTAGAAGTGTTCACACGTTTCGGTAATGAAAACTGGACGAGCAACATGGCGAGTACTCAGCGTTCCCCGGGTATCCCCGTTGTACCGTTTTAAGTCGTTGTTGAGGGCCTTGGATCAACTTAGACTGCTGGTGAATGCGCAACGACTATCGTATTTTGTCAAGAGTTCGGGTTGCGTCTTTAGAATTGCGTTATGCTCAATCTCTAACAAACTTAATTCGTGTTCTATGTATAAATTATTTTGATGGTGCTCCCCTTTTCTTATAAGATAAACAGAAGAACGATTAATTATTACAGTGAATTAAGTCTCCGGTTTAGTTCTCCAAATTAAGAATAGACATGGTAGGGTAATAATGCGCGCATACGTGGACTGTACGAATATAGACAGCGTACCGTGTCCACACGCAATATATCTCCTGTAAATAAGGCTAAATTGAGAAGTGAGCAAAATAGCTATAAAAGATCAGTTTATTCGTGCAGTATAGCGACACTGTGTACGAGGATAATGCTAATGACGTCGCAATGTCAAATCCTCCTTGAGCAGATTCACAGCAGCGTACATTCATATTTTCTTCTGGGCCCTTGAAACGTGCTGCAGTTGGGAGCTGGAGAACCTGTGGCATCGTGAATTTCTCGGAGGAAATCGGGAGGGGTGCCGTACCCCCGAAGTGTCAAGGAATGACTGGAAATATATCTTGACCTGTCAACAGCGACTCTAGGATCGATTACCATGTAGCCTCTGTTCGCATGCACATAAACTCCAGGTAAAAAAGAACATTGAAAAAACTGAATTGGAAACAAAAACGGCCACAATAACGGGCGAGAGGGAGAACACCCAGAAAACCATTTGTAGTGGAAAAAAGTTTACTTAATTGTCGAAATTGAACTCTCTTTTTTTAACACGTCTTGCCATTCATAGAAAATCTTTTGATAAAACCGGGTGGCACCGGCTTCGGAAACCTATTGTTGACAACAACGTGGGTGTCCTGTGAGCGGATGATCATGACCGCGAGCTTTCAGCGGCGTTTCCATGGAAAGACATTCCTTGGTTCCAGACTTCCGCGAAATGTACCAGAACAACATTCGTCAGAACCATTCGTCACTCCTAAAAGATGGCGGAACATGTTGCTTACTCTACCAGTACAAGAACACCTTCTGCCTTCCACCAGAGAAGTTCCCATTCACGGTCAGCCTCATGGTCATACACTTCAGGGAATGGGCAAATCACTCTGGCACCTTTAAACCCGATCAGATCAGTTATTCGAGAGTTTGTTCCGAGTTTTGGACATCGAAGTCCCAGTTCGCGATCGTCCAACAGTTCGCCTCTTTCTCCTCTATCGCCGTCGTCTTACGTGAATCTAGCAGAGGTTCTGAGAGACGGAAATGATGGAGAAGACACAGGATCGAACAGGATCCCTAGCTTTACCGCTGTTAACATAAACTCTGGTAATTCAAGCGAAGCAGACGCTGAGCTTGGAGACGCAAATATGGCGGCTGGGAATTCTAACACCTCGAACTCTGGTAACGGAAATGGTCGCGCTGCTGGTGATAGAGTAGAGTTTCAGGGCACAATATCATGGCTTGAAAAGAGCTTACCGTTTGTGCTTCTACTTCTAAGCAGAATCATGTGGGACCATCGACTAGGTTGGTATAATGAGTGATCAACAAATTGTTGTTCAGCTGATCTACATGTATTAAAGCTTAATATAAATGCACAAGCTTATTTTCATGACTCTTTCATATTAGCTCAGCTTATGGCTAAATTTGCTGTTGATTGTAAAAATACGCGAGAAGGTGTAAAATGTTTTATCATTATTTATAGGTATTCTGGTGTTTATTGGCTTGTGTGGAACATTTCTTCATGCCAACAGCACTGTCAAAAGACAAGTATCTCTCAAGGTAAGATTTAGGGTGAAGTATGTGTGTCGTAGTTTACAACGGTTTCACTGTTCAATTAGATGAAGGTTTTTCATTTTGACGAATATCATAGTTGCACTAAAAACGTGCAGAACAGTTAGATTCATATTTTCAATTAGACTACAAAACTACAAAATTATTTATAATAACTTAGATATTTATTTAATGTTCACAGTGATTGAAACCTTTGTGATCCATGATATATAAATATAAGTATGAATACTCAATACATGCACCGGTAGATAATGAAAGATATTTCCAGTCCGTACTGTGCAATCTCTACCTGCAATGTTTATGTGAGCCTCACATAAAAGAATGTAAACAAATTGAATCCAACATGAAACATTGCAGAAAACTTACCTTTTTCTACATAATTTTTATTAATGCTAGATATCCTTGGAAAACAATAATAAAGAGTAGATGAACCTCAACAGTTTTCCAAACCAACTTTTCAGCTCATCGAGCACTCGTAAAAGAAACAACCCGTAATGACACAGGAAAATACTTCATGTATGCTGCTACCGAAGTGTAGCATATCAATATATTCAAAGCAACAACGTAAACAAATCCTAATACTATTCACTGGATAAACTCATATACAATGGTTGCTCAATTTATCACAAAAACATCATTTTTAGCCCTTTGACCAAGAAATCCCTGATTGCATGTAAATAATCAGCGAGTAAGGAAACTTCTCATGCAATCAATTCTGCTGGGGCTTGTATCCATAATGCTGGTATAATGATGGTTTATAGACATGAAAAAGCTACCCATATAAATACTAGCATAATTGGAAGCCATTTGGCATAAACAATTAACCAGGCTGTGTTACTGTTGGACAAGTGAGACCTTTTACACAAACAATATAATGAAAATCTATCTACAGATGTTGGGCAATGGAAATTGTTCCCAAAAACAGAATTAACCAGTGACAAAACAAGTGTACTTAGTGGGCTCATAAGAAGACAGAAGTTGTGTTTGTTTATGAGGATTTTACAACACCCTTTCTAATAAAATTAAAAAATATATATTTTAATTTCTTTCTTTTCTTCAATTTTCTTTAGGACAGACGACTTAATCGCATCTCCTTGTGGACTTTCATTTTTCTTTCTGGGAATGTGTTCTTCATTTATTATGTTTTTTACAACCACCACTTGGAAAACTGGTAAGACTGTCATTCTTGTTTGCTCACTTAACACAGTACAGTTAAGGTGTTGTCTTAATACACACATGTAACAAGGTTGATAATCTGATTTTTAATTTATATAATAGGTGAAAATATTTAACAATTATCCTGTGAAATCGTGTGGAATATTACCTGATACTTAGCTGACAAGGCTAAAATCAGATGATATTCCACAAGATTGAGCAAGATAATTGTTCGATTATTCAACAAATTCTCAACAAAGAGCATTTTACAGCTAGAAAAGTTTTTTTTTTTTTTTTATTTTTTTTTTTTTTATATACAGCTATAAAAGTTACCGTTATGCAGCACTTGCTAGACTTTGACCGACTTTCCCTCTGGGCAGCTTTGCCCAGTAGAATGGTGGAAAAAACATTTACATTTTATGTAAAGGTTATTTCGGAGTAAGACCAATACACTATAACTCTGACCAGCACTCAAACCCAACTGCTTGATATGTGTGCTTTTTATGTGTGTATATTATAAATTTTTTACCATGTGCAGTGTACATGACTGTACTTGTAGTGACAAGAAGGTGTTTTCTCCTTAGTTTGATTTTCAAGAAGCCATTGTTTAATAGAATGGATGTGTGGACTGTGTTTTGGTGTGTTGGAATAACAGGTAAGGAAGACTGAAGAAAATCTTACTATTATCTGCATTTGGTTGTTCAGAAGCTTTAAATTACTGTTCTCCTTCTGTAGATTTTGTGATTCGATTTATCACAATGGCACTGAAGTCCATGGTGGTAGTCCAGCATAGAAAGATAGTTCCATTTAGGAGAAGGGTAAATATTCCACCTATTCCTAATTAATTTAGTGTTAGCTTGGTGATATCCTCTGTAAATACATGTATTGTTTGCAACATGCAACATTTGATATTGTCATAACCATGTTTACATACATGTAGCATCATGCAAAATGACTCTACAACCAGTGGGTCGCCACGAAGCTCTTCGGAACGTCTCATAGGATTGGCTGGGAAAATTATATACAAACAATAGAGCTTCGTGGTATCAAGATGCAATAAAATTAGCACCCTATGTATCCCCCCTGATGCAGTGTCTCTAATAAGGCCCCATCTCCCTTTCAAAATGTGTTAAAATAGAAATTAAATTGGACTGAACAAGTAATCTACTGTATGTACCATAGGTTAAAGGACATTAACATAATGAGAGAAATGGAATCAGCAAGAACAAATTTTGAACTTAGAAATATTGATATTGTACTTGTACATGGCAGGTTTGTGATATCAGTCTGTTAACCCATTTTTTCTTTTTGAAATCCACAGGGAAAGTACTACCTGTTGATTGAGAATTTTTCACAGTTATACCGCATGCTGGTACCACTTCCACTGTGGTTCACCTTTTTTACGGACTACAACTATGGTGGCGAGTACTTTGCTGTTGTGGCAACAACAATTTATGTATTACTTAAGGTAACAAAATAAGCCTGGTCAAATACTATCCAACCAACATTCTTTTAAAAAGTACTGTCTGACTGGATCAACAAATTTAGTTGATCTTTGAAGTGTAGTTGTTCACCTGAAAAGTGCATTTCATTATTGCAACCTCTGCTCAAGTAAATAACATGTACATGTAATTACATTGTCTCTCGTTATGGAAGATGATTTGTACCCGTTATGTTAAATTCTTGGAAATTTCATAGAAAATATAACCTGGAATGTCAGAGTTGAAGCAGCAGCTGACATTTCATTTTTCTATCACAGGCACAAATTGGCGTCTACAGGTGAATTTAAGTTCTTAAAGCTTCCATCTGGCTGCTGTGGTTTACATTTTAGTTAACTTTTTATTATTAACAGGTCCGTATGATTGTTAACAAAGCTCAAGAGGTGTATGCTGCCTGTAAAGTTTTTACCCATGATGTGGTGGGTTCCAGTTAGTATTTCATATAAATTACATGTAGTAGAAACTCAGCTGTGTTCTGTTGGAAATCTCGGAATCTGATTAGTTCTCCCACTGATTTTTATCTGCCAATAGAAAACGATCATGTAAACATTGCTGTTTAAAGGCAAGATTTGTCTTTATTTTTGGCTTAAAAGTACATAAAATGGTCCTTTCGAGTTTCTAGTTAAGCATTTAGCCTACACACCCTTGTTTTCTATTACTAGTGAGTGATAGGTTAAGTATTTCATGGCAACATTTAATCGTAAACCCCCCCCCCCCCAAACAATTTGTTTCTCCTGCTTTGCGCTTGGCTATGGTTGTCATAGCAACATTGTTCACCGCCTATTTGTTCTTGCTTTGTTATATTAAACACAGCAATATGGATCACCCCCCTCTAAAGAAGCAGTAGTGGAAGCAGGAAACTCGTGCCCAATCTGCCAGGAAGAGCTAAAGGATCCCATCATGCTCCGCGCATGCAAGGTATATACTGTAAAAGTAAAGCCTGGTTCGAGAGCCGAACTTAACTCAAGTCCAACATTATATAAATGGGCACATTTTGATAGCTTTTCCTCTTTTGTGTTAGTTTCGAGTCTTTTGTTTTTTAGTGTTACCTTTCCTTCGATTATGTGCAGGTTGTAGCTGTTGTAGCTCTGTTCAGTAGGCACAGCTTTCCGGAGTAAAGCTTGGTGAAAATAAGCTTATGTTGCAAATGGAATCCCTTTTACATTCAGATTATCTCGTCAAACAGTGCCAGTCATTTTGTTTGTTGGGTGTGCAATAGGCAGCTAGTTCTGTGTTGATCTTAGTCGTAAGCCAAGGATTTGATGCTTATTTAGTGTTTTTGTTATTGCAGCACATTTTCTGTGAAGACTGTATATCACTTTGGTTTGACCGAGAACGCACGTGTCCCATGTGCCGAGCAAAGGTAGTGGCCGATCCCACATGGAGAGATGGCAGTACTGCCACATACGTCATACTCTTTTGACTGTTGAGACATATAGGACCTACTGCATATAGGACCTACTACAGACTGAAATGAGGGCTGAAGAGATAGCATGGAGTAGTTAGTGTTTGTAATACGATGGATTGAGTTCCTGGATCTCTTAAAAAGCGTACTTAGAGGAAAATATGAATTGTTCTTACAGGAAAATCTGACTAACCCAGATATCCTGGATAGCAGGCCCTATTGTTGTTGCTTTGATCAGGGTAGGCCAGGGGTGGTAGTGGTAGTGGTATACCGATATACCTAAAGATAACGACCCAGTATACCCGTAACACTGAAGGGGATAGTTCGCAGCTCTCTAGAACCTCTAATTTCATTGGATCTTAATACAAGCAGCTCTATTGTTTAACTTGATATTTGTCGCTCTTGTCTTAATTAATAATTATGTCCTTTCGTAATCTTTGTCATTGTAAATATATTAATGAACTATTTTATCTTTGCTCCACCCAACTCGATTAGCCTTGCTAAATTTGGGTGGACAAACTTATCACTGTAATTAGTATTCTATATAATAAACGTTGTTGTTCGTTAGGGCTAGGGTCCATTGTTACTGTTGTTTGTTTATCATTTTTTCAGCCAATACTGTGGGACCTTGTAAAGACATGCGTACCACCCCCACTAAAGGCAAAGCTACATGCCCTAGATCAGGAATAAACTAAACAGATTTTGAACGTTGAACTAAATATCTCATGAGTATTCTACCAGAATATACCAGATACCCATATTTCAGCGCAAAAATACTGCAATGCCCCAGTATACCGTATACCCCCACCCCTGGCCGACCCTGTTTGATTGTTGCCAGGTTTTCGATTGCGTTGTTAATGGAAAAAGACTGTTAATATTAAATTCTATATTTTAATGTATTAAAATTAGACTATATAGAGTTTAGCTGGTGGAATCCTTCACGCTATTTTCACATTAAAGTATATATGAATAATATATGGGGAGGGGAGAGAGGGAAAACTGTTCCAGTTTTGAAGTTAGACCAGTTTTGTTTTGTAAGCATCCGGTATCGTTTTTGTGGGAATTCACGACTTAATAGAGTGGAAGTTTAAATTAAGTGTTTCTTATTTTAGTCTGTCAATAAAAATAAGTGGCAATTAAAGTTAGAGTATAATTATTGATTAAAAGAGGTTTGTATCACAATACATTACACTTGTACTAACTTTGATAGAAATGACACTCGTGGTTCATTCCCGCTACTCCACCGATGTATTAGATAGATAATTACTTTTAGAATACAATCGTGTTTTTGATATTGTTTCTTTTATAAATAAATAAATACACTCAGTTTGGAGATTGTTAAAGTTTCCTTATGTACACGACCTGCACCCATTCTCGTCCCCAGAGCCGCTTTTCCCTCTTAGCCGGCTGGGCCTGTGCACGAGGAACAAGTGGCTCTGGGGACACATGATTTGATTCGCTGAAATCAAACAAAGGGAGACCCATTCTCGTCCCCATAGCCCTTTTCGTTTCTCTTAGCCAGCAGGGCCTTGGCACGAAAAACGAAGGGCTCTGGAGACATACGATTTCAAGTCCTAGATTCTAGGACTTCCGGACGTCATGTATATAGCATTGATGGTTCTACATGTTGTGTGTTGTAATAAGGCGGCCGGCAAACATTTTCACTTCCGTTTAAGATTTCTTTGTTCTCAACAGCCAATAAAGAAAATTCGATTTTTTTGGAAAATCGTGTGTCCCCAGAGCCCTTCGTTTTTCGTGCCAAGGCCCTGCCGGCTAAGAGAAACGGAAAGGGCTATGGGGACGAGAATGAGGGAGGCCAATCACATCAGCCGTTTTAAAATCCCTTTGCGTTAGCACGTTTCAAACGGTAGATGTGATTGGACGTCCTTTGTTAGATTTCGGCCAATCAAATCATGTGTCCCCAGAGCCACTTGTTCCTCGTGCACAGGCCCAACCGGCTTAGAGGGACAAGTGGCTCTGGGGACGAGAATGGACCTGCACCCAGATGAACGGCATTCAACCACACGTAATCTGCAACTCTCTGCCTTGTCTACCATTTTCATTCAGAGGCCGTGCTCCGTAGTCTAAGGACGAGAATGCTAGCACAATTCGTGGTTAGTGTCGTATTTTTAAAAATTACGTGAAATGAAAACCCACGTTCACGGATAGAATCGTCACATCGTCAATTTTAGCAGTGCAATTTAAAATTTGGAAGAGTTGTGATTCAAACTTTAAGAACTATAACAATAGTTTGAATTTCATTGAATAAGATCTCCAGGAAACTTTGCGTTTTTACTCAGTTTGTACCCCATTTTTTACTCCTGCCTTGTAGGGTCGTTGAGCATGATTATGGGGTGTGACCAAACATCAAACCACGCAATAACAGGGCAGGATTTCAGTGATTTCTTGAAAAAGAGTTTCACAAGAGAATTTGAGGCTGTAAAGAGCAAATGGCTTTCACTTCCTCGATAATTTCAAAACCGATTATTCATTGTCCATTTTCAAACTACAACTTCAGCGGAGACACTGGGACCAATACTGGAAAAAAACCCGTTACCCTTTGGCTGAAATTTCTCATTTTGACGTGTAATGATAAATTAATTAGCTATTTAATGTGGTTCACTCTGATAGCAGGTGTCACTTTTGCCACCAGACGTCAATCAGTCATGAACCCAACTGAAACGTCCATATTTATGACCCGTTGATCTTTTATACAGTTATTCTACTTTATTTGTCTTACGTTGCATAATCTTTTAAATAATAAAGTTAATGTTTCACTTTCCTTCCATAGTTTCGTCGCTGTTAGACAAAAATGTTTCTTCTGAAACTGTTTTACAAAGGTATATTATTCAAAACCATACAAGAGCATTTTACAATACGTACAAAAAACACTTCAACTATTGAGTCTACCAAAATTGGCACGTTGTTGCGAAGCAACCCCTACGGCAAGGAATTATGATAATGAATTCCTCGAAATTTACATAATATCGCAAAACTGACCTTTCGCTTTTAGTGTTTCGCAGAAAAAGTCAATATTTATCAAAGGTCTGTTTTAAAAATGCGATTTTCATACGACTTTCAAGGGATGAATTTTAATTTCCTACATATTTCGCGTTTCTTGTGAACGCCATAACAAAATGCGACTGGCGAATAATTTGGTCGGCAAAAGAAATAATAGTTAAACAAGGCAATGCGATTGAAGAAGTATTTCGCCACAGGGAATTGACTTTATTGCTTTTAGTATTGCGAGTCAATTTGCTATTATCCCTCGGATTGTTGTCGATTTTCTACGCATAATCCTTTCAAGGGAAAGGAACACACGAAGCAAACCCTCGAAGCAGGTGTGTTTGGCACAAAAAACTCTTAAATTAGGTCTGTGTTATCTTTGGTTGACGCAAATACTTTCAATTTACAGCACATTAAAGAAAAAAGGCCTTAAAACGAAGACTGCTGGTTGTTTTAGACGTGGTTCCGCAAGATGCGATTACACTCAGTCCTAAAACATTATATATTCATCTGAATATACTTCTTTGTCTAGAGCTTCTACTTCAAAAATGACAAGCTTGAAATCTTCCGCTCTGATGCTTGAACTTTGTGAAATCGCCATTTTTAAGATTGCCATCTTTTTCTTTCTTTTTTTTTTTCAGTGCAATGAGCGCGAGGGGAGTTCCGCGGTTTTTTCTCAACTCTGCGGAAGATAAATTAACTGAAGTTTAATATTCATGAGAAGTACTATGAGGAACGATTAGATACCGAGATAATCACATTATGGTGCACGTTTTGTCCTTTTTTGATGCACTGCTCGCCGATTTTGAAGCTTTTGTATTTGTGGTTTTCTTGCCGTGTTTTTGTTTTTCAGGTGTCGCGGAAACAGCTTCCTCTAAAAGTCGTCTGCTTGTTTTTTCTTTCGTCGCTGGAGTTTCTCCTCTTTTTCCAACGTTATTTGACTTCTGATTCTCCACACGTTTCTCTTTGTAAGCTTGTCTTGTCGTTACAGCCATTTGCTTCTTGTAGTCTTCAATTTCTTTGGAGTCTCGGCGCTTTTTGTGATCGTCAGTTGGTAAATCGAGGAAAGGAGCTTTCCTTAACACATTTGGTGACGCCTTTGGACTACTACGTGGAGACGAACGCGGGCTAAGGACAAGTCGATTGCACGAGGCAGCTACAGTCGATGTTATAGGATTCATTATTTCAAACACGCAATCCAAAATTTTAATCTTTTGATTAAAGTCGCTTTCTTCCCGTTTGTTAACCTGTTAAATCTGACTCTTGGTTCATTCCCAAGGCCGGTTCCTCTCTTTTATGCGTTTTTCTATCTCTTGCCAGTGCGATGTTGCGACTTCCTTAAAATTTATGACAAAAACCTATAAATGCAGCTGGTAGATTAAAATCTCCTAGCCCGTAGGAAGTCAGTACTATGCAAGCTGTTTTGTTACTAAATCTGGATACTCGTTTGCCGGAGTAGAGCGTAGACCAGGCTGATCAACGTTTTCTCCTCCAAAATAAGCCTGTGATTATCACACAATCCTTGATTCAGCCACTGTCAAAACAAAGCAGGACGTCTGCTCCGCGCATTAAATTTATATTTATGGACGTCATGGGCCAGACTGTACCATATTCTGACGTAAAAATCGCCGTCAACTGCACAGTAGGGGCGTAGCGGGCGAAACAAGACCCCGTTTGGCGATGCAACGTTGCTTTAAGCGACTCGAATGCAATGCAAATTAGCCTATTTGTGATTCTGATCATGCGTTTTTGAGTCGTTTGCATGTGCAGTGCCCAAGCTATCGCAGGCTTCCTGTCTCAGCAAAAAAGGAATTCAGTGTTACTAAAGATAAGGCGCGGAAACACCAGCGAATCAAAAGTGCAGTTTATAAATGAATAAAATCGATCTCGTTCACCAGGTCTGTAAAATTCAAGTGTCCGAGAAGTAAAGTAACAACCTGGAACCCTTTTTAAGCTGTCAATTTTGGCTTCACAGTCAAGTATCGTCAGTGTCAATTGTGGTTGAAATTAGTAGTTTCTTCATTTTCAGCAATTTGTTAGATTGGAATAAAAAGCAACGAAAGAAAGTTAACCGCCGAATTCATTCTCACCGAGGTTTTTTGCCCAACCAACCTTTCTCGAACACAAAAACAATAAAGGGAAGTTTCACAGGCAATAATTATAGACCGAATAGGCCTTCTGTGTGACAACAATAGGGAAGTCTTCGACGTAAGTTCTACAGTAGTTCTCTCATCGACTCGTAAATTAAAGTGTAAAATCAACATCAGATTGTCTGCCAAGCGAAAGATTGGATCAAAACCGCGTAAAAATTACACAGGAAATGAAAAATTGAAGAGCTACCTCAATTATAAACCAATATCTATTTTGGCGTTGTTTTCAAGTTTTATGCCATCTAATTTGCGGCGTTTTTAGAGCAAAATATCGCAAATGATTCTTGAAAGAGATGAACGGACAATTTAATGTTGCAACTGATGAATATTCTAATATCAAAGAATAGTTTTGAAACGATAATCACGATGTCATATTTCGTGTCAATAATTGTAATTTATTCACAAATTCACGCATCAGATTTTTTTCTTTTCTTTTCAGTTGTAGGAATAAATATATTTAAGAGTGTACTTTATCGCCAAGTGAACGTTAACGAAGACCCATTGTAGACAAACAGATTTTTAAAAGTTTTTTACACGATTTTAATTCCGTGAAAATCCATAAACCAAATCCAAAAATCAATAAACTTCAAATTTATCTTGGCGCAAAAAAACAGCTGTAAATATTAGCCACATTAACAATGATTAAAAGCATGACGAATCAAATTTTAAACTATTTAACTACCAGATTTTGATCAAAAGGTTTTTAGAAACAAATCGTTTTGTGCAAAAAATCACGAAACTTGACAAAGAACGAAACATATAATTTATTTTTGTGGACCATTTGATAAGTACAGATGTAAATGAAGTTCGAATATAATGGGGTCAAGTGAACGCTATTGTTTCATTAGTGTTTTTGAACTTTAATTTTTTACTGGCTTTCTCGGCTTTTCTAACTGCTCTTGCCTTCAAAATTCTCATTTTTAACACATACCTAACAACCTTAAAATTTCGAGGAACATTTTCACATTGAGTTATCATATTTAATACTTACTTTCTTATGTATGGAATTTTACAAAATCCAACTATAATTTCCACAGAACCATTATCATGCGAAATCGAGGGATATGATCGTGTCTAAAAGTACACACGAGTGAGATTTCATTAAAATACTTCACTGATATAATTACGTCTCACTTCGTCACTTCATCCAAAAATACTTGATTAACCCCAAATAAACCATTTTCGAATTGTAAAATTTGTAAATAATTAACGTTTTCTTTTCTTAAAGGGCGGGGTCCAGTACGAATTTTACAGCTAGAAAAATTGTGCTCGTGCAGCGTTTTGGCATTTTTAGGCGAATCTTGGCGAGCTACATTTTTACCATAACTGCAGAAATTCTCGCGCGCTCATTGGCTAACGCTCGCGGTATAAATATTCATCGAAACACAAAAGAGCGAAAGCCTGGGTTCCAGGTTGCACGCGCGTTGAAAACTTTCAAGCTCAAACTGTTTAGTCTTTGGTGCTGTTAGTTCTCAGAAATAAGCAACAAATTGCGGCGGCCTCGTGAGCCAACACCAAAATTTGACAATGTGATGACGAGATTTCGTGGTCTATTACACGACGTACCACAACACGCTCACGTCTATTTGTATAATATCGCACTATTCGTTTATTACGTCGAAGTGGGGAGCGGTGGTTTTGGAGGGGGGGGGTTCAATTTTGAAACAAGCTCCATTTTGGGGGGTACATTTTTATCTTACAAGAAACTTGAGGGGGGTCCAATTTTATGACACAGCAATGGAAGTCTAAAAAGTTTTACAACATGGGACGATCCTAGCTTACCTTTCAGAATGCAGGAAATGGCATCTTAAAGGCCTACATATGTAGAAAATTTCTTGGGGGAGCATAGACCCCATAGAAACTCGCGCCTTTTGCACTCGTGCTCGCTCCCAAAACCTACCTTTTTCTATTTCAAGGGTTGGAATCTGTAGCTCTACAATTCAGAGATATCTCTGCCTCCATGGGCACCCAACGAACAAACTGTGGCAAAATACATTCTTTTATCCAAATGAATGAAAATATATAATATTAAAACATTTACAGGTGTTCTTGAGTGTTGCTGGGAAAAAATTATCTGTACCTTTTTGGCAGAACATGATCCATATTTTTTTTTCCCAGCCAGCAATTAGAACAAACAACAAACGTGCGAAATGGCACTGAAAACCGTTGAAATCCACTCTTCTCAACGAGATTCAAGCCTTCGTCAAGCAGTTTCTTCAGTCACCCCTCCAAGTTTCAATCAGCCAGCGCAGAAGTAGTGTTTTTTCAGTGACAGCTCCCATGAGAAAACATATACTGAACCACTTTGCCAGCCAGCCAGCAACATTTGCGCTGGGGAACTGATAAAGTGGTAACAGACTCGTTGGGTGCCCGGGCCATTTATAATATGCACCATATTATGTACCGCAACCCACCAGATTACATACAAAACTATAAAAAAGAATGATAACACTTATTCACACACAAACAGCTAAACATATTACAAACAAGGTTGAAAATACAGACAATAAACGAGAGAAAAGATAAAAGAGATATTAAAAAATAGGATAAAAAAATATGTGTGAGGAACGAAGCAAAGAATTTTGCATTATTTAAAACATGGTCAGAAGAGGGGGGGGTACACTTTTTAAAATTAGAATTGCGAAGGGGGGTATAATTTTCTTAAGTAATTATTTTTGGGGGGTACAGTTTAGAAACTGTTGTTGACGGATGACAAATGGCAATTACTCTTTGACCATCTATAAATGGGCATCGTACGAATTTGCAGAATAAATCGCCTGATACTTAGTCGCAGAAGCCGTAGTATGACTGGCTAAAATCAGACGATATTTCGCAATTAACATTGAGCAGGGAAACTCAACAAATCGTCAGCTATGCAAACTGTGGTGATGCAGCCCTTTACAATATAGCGGACAAATTCCGGAAAGCGACGTATACCGCAGGATATAATGTGACTTGTGTAACACGGACTTGTTGATCATATATGGGCGTCGAGACAATTTGTTGAATAATGCTTTCAAATATTCTAGACAGTCTATTAAAACAGTGTGGTGGATCTGTTTGAAAACGTGGAAGATATAAAATACCACGCGAAGCTCATTTACTTGCACGCAATACCATCATCACCCTTAGTTTTACATCGAAATATCGATGTTTGGAACTTCTAGTGGTCGATGCCTTTTTTTTTCATCTGTATCACAGATGTTTAACGGTTTTCTACTTTTGCCGAAGAGTAAACCTCGTTAAGAGCCACTTGATAGTTCAACGTGGCAGATTCCACCCAGCTACAGGTATTTAGGACACCCCTCTGTAAGCTAGACCCAACGGAATCTTTTTCTTCACTGGGTTTTCGGGAAAAAAGTCACCGGGTTCCCTAATTTCCCACTGGGTCAGCTCATTTTCCACTGTGTATTTTTAAATTGTCTACTGAGTTTATACGATGAAAAAAAAACTTTCCATCGATGCAGTCGAGTCCTATGGAAGTTGTTGAAGTTGAGACTTTCCTATTATGTTTACCTTTATTTAGCAGATATTATAATGGTTGCACTGAAGCAACGGTAAGGGCCGAGAGAGGTGGGAAGAGTATAACTCTGGTGCGGATCCAGGATTTAGTCAACGGGGGAGGGGGGTGGTGTCCGGGGACATGCTCCCCTGGGAGATTTGAAAGATATTAGGTTGTTTGATACCTTTGAAACCATTTCTGTTTTCAGCTATTTTAAACAAGGCCTACGCTTAAGTATTTATTTTATTAAGACTAAATTCCCGCTGGGTAGGGGAAATAATCCACTCGGTAGGGTTTCAGTGGGTCTGTTGCAGGGGGTGTTTTAGGTGACATTAAACAAGCGGAGGTGGAAGTGGGCACCGAGTTTCATGTGAGTTAACTAGTGGGTGACATAATGAGCTATAATGCCAACGGAAGGAAGATCTAAACCAGTGGTGCTGTGGCCTAATGGTTAGTGCGCTGGACTCCGGACCGGACGGTCCGTTTTCGAGCCTCGACCGGGTCACGTATATGTTCTTAGGCAAGACACTTTACTCTCACATTGCCTCTCTTCACCCAGTTGTATAAATGGGTACCGGCGAATTTACTGCTGGGGGTAACCCTGCCATGGACTAGCATCCCATCCAGGGGGAGTAGAAATACTCTCAGTCGCTTCATGCTAAGGAAACCGGGATAAGATCCAGTGGTATGGGCCACTAGCAGACTTATGGGCGGTGGTATGGGCGACGCAAACTTTGCCTTTGCCTTCAGTTTTTACATTTCATGTTGCATGAAATGTAAAAACTATTGTCACGTGGAGGTCCCTTTTTCTATTTGTTCTCTTTATAGTTAGCCATCTTATTTTTCTGCTCCCAAGAGGCATATGTTTCAAACATAGATAGCAAGAAAATAAAGGTCGAAACCCAAAGAATGAAACAAAATTTGGCAAGTACAAGTAGAATAGAGCACAAAATCTGGCCCATTTTCTTCTTGTTTTTCCAGCCGTTGTATTTCTGCAGGTCACGTGTGTTCACCCCTCAATATTGTGATCGTCTTGTTACTCAGCTGTCCTGTGACGTCACCTTACTGCACATCCGGGCAAGCAAACCAGACAACTGAAGCAAGCTGTTTACACCTTCCACTATCCTCATGTGTGTATAGCCGATTTCCTGGGGCAGGAAAGAAAAAGCATTATATTCATTTAAATTAACTTGTTCGACTTTTCAACAAGAAGGACAAGAAGGAAAAGAACAGTGTCTGTCCGAAGGGGAAGCTAGCAAGACGAAATCCGGTAGAAAATCGAGAAATTTAAAACAGTCATACAGAAGTTTGCAATATGATGTAAATACAAATACAATAATTATATACAATAACCTTTATTTCACCTCAAATTTAAAATAGCACGATTGCTAATATCTTTGAGAAAATGAATAAATGAATAAATAAAATAAAATGAGTATAGAAAAATAAAATAAATATAAAAAACAAAATATAATAATCTTGGTACAAAGTTTTTGGCCACTTGTTAATAGAACTTCTGGTGGATTCTGTCTTAAGTTTTTAAAACAAAGAAAAAGGCTTGGAAAAGGTCTGAGCTTATTTTACAGAACTCCTTGATAACGCGTTGTCAATGCAAAACATCGACATTTGCAGTTGGGATTTAATAGGACATTGGCAAATTCTGTTCGGCCATTGTCCGATCAGTGTCCGACTGCTATGCACAGCCCTGCAGTATGACCCGGGGAGCCAACTGAATGCACGGGTAAGTAGATGAAAAGTTCATTTTTAAAAAGCATCATACTTGGTGTCGTTACTTTCAGCATCTTACCTTGATGAACTCCAATTTAAGATACTCCGACATTTGATAGTTCTTGCAGACACGGAAGATATTGGTTATAATGTCCTCTGGAGCATAACCCATGTACCACAAATGCGAGAGCACCTTGTAAGCCTCGTCCATGTCCCCAGTTGAGCAGGATTTGATCATCTCTCGAATCAACAGAGGATGAGGCTCGTCACAAACCTGAAATGCAGAAGGGTAATCGTCAAAAGACGCAAAACGGTCAAAACAAAACAAACCGACACAAAGGGCGGGAAAAGTCGAGGATGCCAAGAACCATGATCGACTGGTTTTTGCCCGATTGGTTTAGAAGCTATCTCTGTTCTGATTGGTTGGAACATGCCGGACAGGTTTGACCAATTAAATGAACTATTATAGAACTCAAAAAGTGCAAAACACAATTACTGTATTTAGAATTATACTTATTGTTAATTATACATATTTTTAAAAAAGTCTTAGAAATAATGTTTCTGTTTCAGCCCCTGAAAACAATGTATTAGTATTTTTCAAAATGACTGTCTTTAGTTTTCACGCAGGCAACTGCCACATGGTAAGCCATCATAACTGACTGATAGGCAATCAATAGAAATGCGTTCATAATAAAAAAAAAAACAATACTATACCTTGAATACATTTTCACTGTTCACAAATCCAAATCCATAAAATGTTGATTGAAGGTTATTAATGGCCTGAAAGGGATTACGGTTAAAAGAAATGATATCATATGCCACAGAGCAGAAACTCAGTGTCACGTGCAAGGCCCTCTTCAGTTGAAAAGTGTTATTTCTAGACTCTTACTGCTCAGAGTTTTGTCTTTATTTCAGATTACTACTGACCAGGCTTTTAATAACTTCTGAGGAAAGCATTCAAAAGAATCATGGCCAAAAAGACCAACTACCACATTGACACCAAAGACAAATTACTTAAATGCTTTTAGCTTATTAATTTAGCAATATGCAGCATGATCTACACAACCGGAATACAATAACTTTAGTCAAGCATAAGCATCGTTCTCTCACTACTCAGGATTAAAGGTAACTGTTCTGGCTGCAATGCTTTCATGTGTACCTTCAAAATTCACTTCTTGGCATCACCCAATCACTGATAGATAATCATGTTACAAACTGAACGTCCAAAATGTGAATGAATGGATGTTTTTGTTTTCTTCTGAATGGGGATGGATGAGGATGGCTTAACAAATTTCTTCTTCTAAAGAGGTGTGGCTTATTAGAGGGGGATGGCAGGCTTAACAGAGGATTTATCATAGTTGTCATGAGATACATAAGGAGTTTGCTACATTGTAGCTGGGCTTCTCACCTGTCTCATGTCACCTTGTGCAGTAAAGACAATTGCCTCTAAGCCATCATCAGTTTTAGTAACCTGATAACAGAAAGATTATCAGCTTTTTATAAGAAATACATGACAAATTACCTAAAGGCTACTAGACTAACTATGCTAAGTAACTATGGCAGAATGTTGTACACCAGCAAGGTATTTTTCTGTCAATTTAAATTTTATTTAAAAAAATATTAAGACTGCTCCTCTTGTTTTGTATTTGCACCATGAAGCTGTCATTTCAAACTGTGAGTAACCACTACTAACTTTGCTGTAAAATCCATGGGGGCAGACACAAAAATGGATCTAGCAAGCAGGCTCAAGTAGACACACACTCTTACACTATGTTTGTGTTTGTCTCTACTGATTTCAGTGCAAAAGAGAGATTGTTCACAGCCTACTTTTGTATGTGATCGACCAGAACACATTGCAAACATTGTAGGGCCAATGGAAATATTTTAGGCTTAGCAAACACAAAACCTAAAAAGACAATACAAAATCTGACCTGTTCCTTTTCACAGACTTCCAACAATCTGTGTAAGACTTGGGCATCAGTAAGTCTTGAGTAGCGCAAAACAGCACATCTTGACTGGATAGCCTCTGAAATAATAAAATTGCTAAAAGTTATAATAAACACAATTCTATTCCAGCATATTAAATACCAAAAGGTTTCTGTGGTCAGCTGCAGCACATTGTTTTGCGACTTATCCAAACCTTTTCGCTAATTACTCTTGCAGTTTATTTTGGTTATATCTTGCAGATTTAATCTTGCACCTGATTGTTTGTGAAACAACATAATTCCAAAACTAATTCTGGGCGTGGGCGGTTTTACCAAGTTACCCCAAGCCAAAGCTCAAATCAGGAACACTTTCAAGACCTGGAGGCCAGCAAAAAAATGGTAACCATAGGCTACTGCACCTCTCACATAACAAACAATACTCACCAATAATTTTGTCGGAAGTATTGCATGCCAGAGCAAATCTTGTTGTTTTGGAGTAGATTTCCATTGTTCTTCTAAGAGCCTGTTGAGCTCCATCTGTCATGCTACGCAGAGAAGAAAATGCTATTAGAAATTAGTCTACTTGGCAATAATGCAAAGGTTTTTGCTGTATAACTCTCTGCATGTATTGCATGCCTATTTATGCTGGAATAAACTGCCTCTATTTAACACAGTGACTGCAAAGTATGTCATTGTCCTTGCACATGCTGCCAACTTCACAGAATTATATTCAGTTCTTACAATAATTGCATACAAGTTAAGGAAGCAACACCTTCCTCAGCACACCTGTCAGCTTCATCCAAAATGATAATTTTGTGCCTGCCTTTTGGTAAAGTTACTTTCTGTTGAGCAAACATTTTTATCTTGTTACGCACCACATCAATTCCTCTGCAACAAATAAACAAAAAATGATATTACCTGTGCAAAGTTATAACAAAGGCAACGCTCCCATAGTTCATTATGATGGGGTATGGGGTACAAAAGGAGGGGAGATCTGTTGTTATATGATTACATTGTTTTCCCTCCTTCTTGTCAAACAAAATCCATCAAAATAATTAATTTTATGTACCTGTCATTAGATGCATTCAATTCCAACACAGCATCTTTGAAAGATGTTCCCAGAAGAGCCCTGGCCAGACACAATATACTTGTAGTTTTCCCTGTACCAGGAGGACCCTGGAGATAATGAACATTGCCATAAAAAGTGTTTAACAGTTTTTAAAAAAAAGCTTAGATTCTTGTGTGCATCTTTTCAAAAGGGAAAGCTTTTTTCAAAGTACAGTATTAAGAGTAGATAAGATATCAATGGAATGTGTCAACTGATTTTTCAGGCACTTACTACTTTTCCAGTAGTCAGTTATCTTGATACCGCCTAATAAGTATTGATAGAAATGAAATGTACTGAACACGGAAAGCATGAGGGGTCAACTAAACATTTTGCGAGGATCCCAAAATAGGCCAATTACTTACAGCAATAATAATGTTTGGAACATTTCCCTGCTCTGCAAAAACCTAAAGAAATTAAAGAAAAAAATCAAGTGTCAAATTGTTATTTATTTGAAAGGCTAATGTTTTGTATAATTGCCATTCAAAGCAATGAAGCAGGTCTTTAGGTTTCGCTATCAGATTTTAGACTGGTTAATATAGAGCCAGTGTTGTGACCACCTTGTTTACATGACAACTCGCTTTTACAGCCAATTTTCCATGATAATTTTCAAAGATATCAGTACCCCGTGGAGGCACAATGGCCGCATGGTTAAAGCACTGGGCTTCACATTGGGCAGTCTAGATTGGAACTATGGTTAGGGTCATAGCATTGTGTTCCTGGACACTTAACTCTCACAGTACATATGTCCAGGAGTATAATGGGTATCAGTAAAATGTCGGGGCAGCCTGACAGAATGCTGGGGAATAACCTAGCATCCCATGTGAAAGTAGTAGAAATACTCCTAGCCACTTAACGCTACAAAAAACCAGAGCTACCAGTTGCGCTTAAAAGGCTAACTAGCACCCATTAGTACATACACATTACCAATTGTCAATTATCAGTGGTTGTATTGGGCAGATCCGAGAGATACATGTAAATTTGTACCAGTACTGTTTAGATGTGTTTCAGTCTATAATGAACATGTTTGGAATATAAAACCTTTGTTGGGACTAGAACCCAGTCCAGAGCCAAATAGAAATACATTGTACCCCTATTCACATCATGCTCAGGGTCTGGGATAAACCTTCACTGGCCTGACGGCACAACAGGCCCGTACACAGACTTTTACCAACCCCGAGGTCCCATTTATATGGTCTTAGGTACCCGAGACAACCCTCCCCCGAGTTACCCTGGGCGAGCTAACTAACATGATCCTACCAGAGTTGTCTCAGGGTGCGAGACAACTCGGGTAGGCGAGTTGTCTCGTCTCGGCAGGTAGGGTAACCCTGGCAGGCGGGACAACCTTTTCTCATATAAACACCTTGGCTTGTCTACCCAGGACAACTCATGGCGTGGCAAGTGTCACGTAATGTCCGGATTTCAGGTTTTTAAGCACAAATTTGCATTAAATAAATAGAAATTAACCCAGCAAGGCCTCCTGTGGTCGAATGAACGGAAGAGATTCAAAGGAAGAAGGGCCACCGGCGACTTGAATATTTAAATACTTTATGAATAATCAAATAGGGTCAACTCGGCTGACAGGGACAGTTTTTTTGTCATATAAACGCTAGGTAAAGTTGTCTCGGGAGGGAGGGTTGTCTCGTGTACCCGAGACCATGTAACTGAGGCCTAAGCAAGAAAGATATATGGTGTTTGGGTGAAGACTGTACCTCTAAGCGACTAACAGTTTCCTCATTTCCAACTATTTCCTGAAGTTTGGTTGGTCTGTATTTCTCTACCCTGGTAATGAATCAGTTATGTCACAATTAACACTGGAGATCTATCTAGTGCCTAACTCTTGTACGTACATATACCAATAACATTATATTTGAACACCAAAATGCGAGGCTTACATATTAATTTAATTTCAGCTTTTTCTTAGAGGATTGAACGGCAATCATTTAATTTTTCCTTGTAAAAGCTTAATCAAATTTCCTTAACTGGGATACTGAAGGTATAATTTTCGAGGATTACACATTTGTTAATGAAGTACATGTAAGCTATATAGCTAGCGTATAAATGTTGCGGGAACTGATTGATTTTTCTTATAATTAGACGCATTTTACTGTGTTAAAACAATGGAACAAATAACAGGTACAATGCCCCTAGTCCCTAAAACAATAGCAACTGCTACCAGTAGAATTACAAGCTTACTAGAGCTGCTACACCACCGAAGCTGAGATTGGGCTCATCCTCGGTGTAAAAACCTGTGAAACTCACCAGTGACGTAAAATAAAGAACGAACAAGACAACAAAGAACTCAAAAAAATATAGAACAGAAAAAAATAGCTCAAAAACAAAGAAAAAAGTCACAGGTTCTTACACAGAGGTGAATTCTGAGTTTGAAGAAACAATCCAAGGAAAAACAGCTTTCACACAAGGGATGTCACTTACCATGGAAGTTCGAAGCCTTTAGAGCTTTTTGCAGAGCTAGAGCTTGCACCAGACGATGCTTTAGTCGGTACTTTTTGTTTTTGTGGAACGTCCACTTCCATTTCCTCGTCTTTGGAACTTTTTGAGCTTGTTGCGAATGTGGAATCCACATCCATCTCGTCCGCCATCTTGTTTTTGTCACGTGCAAATAATTTGGCGCCAAAAGTTGAACTTGTGTCCAATTTCCCGCGGATTTAGCCGCTGCTACGGCCATGCCAGGGGCCGAAGTCAGACTGCCAGAACACGGGCGCACTCAAGCGGTTCAATTCTGGCTGTGTTATGACTGTGGTGTTTCCCCTAAGCCGGAAAGGGGTTCGCTTTTATGTGGGTGGGATTTTAGGTGTGCTCTGCAACATTTCTGGTACTAGTCTGCGATCATGCCCTCCCTCCCTGCTTATCAAAAAGACGCCTTATCGCAGGTTATAACAGTGCTGTCTGGGAAGGGTCTTATAAAATATAACGAAACTGAAACACTGAAACAACCCGTCAACTCGTTCGTGGAAGTTGGGGACCGGACGGACCATTGGAAAAGTGATGGCGGGGGTGGGGAAAAACACCAACAAAATTCGTGTAAGGGAGAAACCGCAGTAAAAACACAATAAATATGAAAAATGAAAAAAAAAATAGTGCGACCCAAACCCCTCACCCTATAACTGAACCCAAAGTTTGTTAATAACCGTGGTGTACCAATTCACATGTTTATGCATGTCTCCAGCTGATTGTAAAGCAGTAAATATTTAGGCTTATTCGGCAGTAAAACAAACAGACAGAAAATAGATGCTATCAAATTGAGCTGACAAAATATACCCCTTCGTGCCTCACGTTTTGCGCTGGAGTCCAGTTCTCTCGCTATTCATTCACCGCGTTCGCCGATCAAGGAAAAATAGCGGACTGTGAACAGTCAAGTTTTATCATTCAACAAGTTGCTCAATCTTGCGGAATATCACCTGATTTTAGCCAATTCGGCCTCTGGCCTCGTCGGACAAGTATCAGTCCTGCCTCAACCTCGTCCCCAGGGCCATCTGCGGTTTCAAAATGGCGGACGCCATTTTGAAACCGCAGATGGCCCTGAAGACGAGGTTGGTCCTGCCTCGTCCCCAAGCGTCGCTCCTTGGTCATACCAGGATTGATTTTGCGCGGTTCGCGTGGCGTTGCGGGACTGATGCGCAACACCCGCGGTCCTTCCGCGCTCCCTGATTTTTTCCGCCTTACCACCTTGACCGACCCCGCGCCTGCGGACGAGGCAGGTATCAGGCGATTTCGCGGGACGATTGTTCAATATACGTGTCGTCCTTGCGCCCCAAGGGGGTGGGGGTACTTCCATATTTGGGATACAAAGGTATGTGCCGCGAGATGGGGTATGGTTTTTGACAAACAAATCTTCTAATATCGGCAAGACCACAACGACAAACCAATGAATGGTGCCGGATCTTTGTGGACCTGGATCAGTTAAAATCAAAAGATACTATGCAAAAACGGTAGACTGATCCCCACGGCGAAGAGAAGAAATTAAAACAGAAATGAAATCACATTAAAACAAGTACAATATATTTGCCCGATATTTCGGTTTGAAAAACAAACCTTCTACGGGGGCTTAAAGGGGGCATGTCTGGTAATGAAAGTAGGTCTGAATCCTGTTTACTGCATCGCTTTTTGCAATTGGAAACTCGGAACGTGTTTTTCACCAAATGTAACAGTGGCTGGACCCACAAAGGGATTTAATTAATTGGCATATGTAAGTTCAGTGAAATGAACAACAGGGAGACAGAAGATGTTCAATAATTAAGGCAAGCTTAGTAAACTCAAAAGTACATTCTAATTATCTTTTTATTTCTCATGGGTTAACTTTCTCATGGAAATTTCCTTCTTTTCATATTTTATAGACTGTGTATAGCATTTTTAAGTTTAAAAATAAAATTTAAAAAAGTGGCAAAACGTCGGCCATATTGATGCTGTCGTCTACCTTCTAATGAGCTAGGCTCGAAATGAAAATAGCTATGAGAAACATTGTCTAAAAAGACTACATAACATACAAAAAAATGAAATGAAAATACTGATCTCGAAAGTATAACGATGCCAGTATATACTGATTCTAAATTGGAATCACTTGGATAAAAAGGACAAAGATCCGTTGAAAACTCAACAAATTGGTGGCAACCTTAACACAAATTTCTTTTGCCGGCGGGTCACTTCGGCATCAACGGATGGCAGATCGTTCGTTCCTTCGATAGACTGAATAGCTGCCGCTAACGACTCGTCAGCTAAGCGGCAAGATGGTTGCTTTAGCAATAAAGTGGGTTTTTGCATCAGAGCTTTAAAAAACACTGAATTTTTCATGAAATTCTTATCACGGTTTGGAACCCAACTGTCGTTATAGCCTGAATAGATTAACGATGATTTAAGATCGTTTACTTTAAATACTGAACATACTTTAACGTCTATAATGTTTTTAGGGTTGATATCGTATTTATCAACTTTCGGTACGGGAAATGTTGGTCCTGTGTCCCGTTTCTTAGGCTCTGAAGAAGAAACCAGTTTAGGTAGACTGTTTCTGCGTGCTTCAATGGAGTCTTTCAGGGACGAGTCAGTGTGATTTGTTAACCACTTTTCCCCCTTCTCTTTGGTTTGCCGGAAACGAAGCGGTTTTCTCTGTTTGCTTAATCTGGCGTCTTTTTCGTTTAAATCCACTCGTTTGCCCTCGAGGACAGTGAAAGACGAAAGCGCAGAGCAATGGAAGTTGTTATCTAACACAAAGTTGTCGGCGGCGGACTCGTCGTCATCACTAACCTCTCCGTCGCTGTGATCTTGACATCGCTGCTGGGTAGATTGGAAGAGTTCCTGAAGTGATTTATCGCTTGATCTGTCCGCTTCTGACATCTGAGGCATCAGTCCATGAACTTGCAGCGGAAAATCAAAACATCGTACCTGTAAAAGAATCTCCAGATCGTCATTTTCTTCGCTGGTTAACGCTGCGCTTCTTGTGACGACAGGTAACTTAACGTCATTTATTTCGACTTGCTTTGATAGTCCATGCTCAGGCACCTCGCCATTGGCTAAACTTCTTTTTCCCTCCGTGTCTTCGGCTTTTCTTGATACCCTAAAAGGACTCGTTCCAATGACGGAGATACCAAATTTACTTCTAACTTCACGCTGCATTCCAATATCCCCTCAATCACAGCCTTTCGATTTAACTCTCCTTTGGAAACGCCATGAAAACTGCCCCTATTTATACTTTGGAGGATTTACCATAACAGACAGATAATTCAAAATTAAGTATAAGGATAATGCGTCTGAAACGGAAATCCTGATCTCTAGAGTTTGGTTTGCCGTAAAGCTTAAAAGAGTGAATAATTATAGTAACCAAAACAGGAAGAAACATTGGATCAATATTTTGTAGCTGTCTTGCGATCATTCAAGTTGCCCGCTCTGCTGGGATGCAAAATAATTTTTATTACCAAATATACCATTAAAAATTAGCGAAATTCAGGAGGCTATCTTGCAATGCTAAATTGAATTCAGGAAGCTCTCTTCCGTGCAACTAGGCTATCACAAGAAAATGAGTAAGAATCACTCCAATATTTTCCAACTAAACTCATCTAAATTGACCATCCATATCTTCTGTCGTTTCACTGAATTATAGCTCGAATAGCAAACTAACCAATCAATAACAGCACAAGTCCGGTTATGTATAGTAGCATAAAAATCTAGGGAGAATATTTTAAGCGAGAGTAATAAAGGCGCGTGCCGGATAGGTGCGTGGCGCTGCAAATTGGCTACACGCGTAAACAAAATGGCGCAGAAGTACCCGGCTTATATATATTTTTGAAAGAAAATTTCACTCTCCATTTCATGTGTATATGGACAATGAAGCCTCACTTATGTCTTTCAGTCGTAGCTAGGATATAAATTTTTTTGGGGAACATCAAGTGAAGAAGCTTAGGGATTCATTTTTAATGACATAACGGGGTTTTCCCCTAACACAATTCGGGTGATTGATCATAAATTACGAATTCCAAATATAAATTAAAATCGGCTAACTTTTGCAGTGATGAAATTTCAGTTCCTTTCTATATTCACTGCAGAAGGCAAAGAAAAATATTTCTGTTTTTGAAACTCTATGCTATGGCGGCTCGTGTGGGTTAATAGCATATTTTCTTAATTTCAATTTTTGTAAACCTTCTCAATCTTGCTGATCCATTGTTTCAATTTACTTTCTTTTTACCACTTTGATGTCCTAATGTTCCACCCAAGCAACATTATTTTGAAATATCTTCGATATTAACGTAATCGTTGTAAATTATCGTAAAAATGAAGTGTTTATTTCTTCTTATTCTCTACGTCGGGGAGAGCTTGAGGAGCACGATAAATCCGGCTAATCAAGGATTACAGTGGTAAACTATGAATTAAAATTCAGTAGTATTTTCTTTGACAATAATGATCATTTGAGTTTTTCGGCGCTTATTTTTGGACTCGACGTCGCCTTCGATTAGCTGGATTACACTGAGTTATCTTCTTTAGTGGAACAGACTTGGACTGATGACATTTATCTTTGTCAGTAAAGGATTATCCTAGCTTCTCGTCTTCTCTTATCACGCGCCAATTTTCGCTCCGACGAAGGGCTAACGCTCGAAACGTCAGCTCTTGAATCTCTTTACGGTGGCCAATTACATTATCAACCCAGTTGATAAAACCAAATTATATTGTTATACTTCCCACCGACGCAGCACCACAGTTTCTTTAGAAACTTACCCCCTCTAATTTTCAGGTCAGTTTCATGTTTCATTTCATAGATAGAGCGGTTTGTAATTTGTGACGGATTCTCATTGTCTCAAAGCAAGTTATTTTAATAAGCTTTCTCGAGGGTGAGAATTATGAACGAATTTTATGTAAATCTTCCTTATATATCCTGTAGAACATGAAAACACCATGGAGATAGCGGGAGTCAAGATAACACTCTCGTACCCAGGCCTTACGCTACATGGTTTCGAATGGAGGGCACAAGTGTTCTAAGTGCAGTAAATTGATATCTTTACCCACACTATGATCTCCAAATGTGTTGATATCTTCCATCTAAGCAAAGAGATTCTTATTTTAACGTTTTTAAGGCAATCATTCTCTTTGCATTTGCATTCTTTCTCGTCTAAATTGAGCTACGAGAAATGTCGTCAACTTCGTTCTTTTTTGAGAGAAAATATCGCCGAATTGTTTTGAATTGCAAATTTTATGACTAGCATATTAAATTTTGTTTTTCTCCAGATTTTAAAGTGGCAAACAAAAACCAAAGCGTTCTGTCTTCACAATTTATTGTTTTATTCAAAGGAATGCTTCGTCTAGTCTTTTGTCTGTCAGTGGTGGTCTTTAGATCCGCAAATAAGTCATGTTTGAACATCTCCTAAGCTTAATGCTAAGCTTTATTAGTCTTTCTCAATTCATTCCCATAAAATGCTTTCAATGGTGCTAATTCTTCCCGCGCCTGAGGACAGTTCTGCTGACATAAAGTATTTCAAAACAGCTATTTCTTAGTGTTTCTTACCAGTTCTCCCTTGAATTAACCGGACGAGGATTTTTTCAACGCATATATTTTTATTCCTCAAATTTAAGAAGGCTTTTTTATCGCGGCATCCACCATTTTGTTTTTGTGTCACCTGTAACAAGTTTGGCGCCAAAACACGATCTTGTGCCCAATCCTTTCAGTTACTACAGTTTTGGACGCTACTTTCCTGTCCTGTTTAATGAAATTATTACGGTTGTAGTTTTCCTTAACTGTGATTGCACCAAATTAACAGTCGCGCGAATTAAGCTTCAAAACAATGCACATCTCTTTATTAACGGACATGTCAGCCTTAGACGTTTTAGATAAATTATCTGTCTGGGATCTGGATGCAGTATGGTCGAGGCGCGCTCTCAGACGAAAATCGTAATAGCGACTTAGGATGATCTTCAACATATACAGATTATGGTACACTATTCGTCGATAAACCACGTTTGTGTTTGGATGAATGAAATGCAAAATTGACAAGAGGATAACTCGTTGAATGTATAAATGCAGCCTGTTGTGTAACTGATTCGGCCAATGCTTTAAAAGTTTCCAACGAAAAAGGAAATCAAATTCAGAGAACAAAGAAATCAAACAGGCTGGAACACTAGCTCGCGATGCCTCGATCCGTTGTCAGTGACGTCACTATGTCCGTTACTGGGACAAATCTGTTTCGCCCAGAAAAAGAGACTTGCTCAGCACAAGTAGGTTCAAATTCACTTCCACAAGAGTCGGAAACGAAACGCAAGCCCAGCCTTAAGTTGCCTGATCTTGCCAAAACAAGAAGACTAAATCGCGAAGAAAAGAATGATCTGCAAGCTCTTCTACGTATACGATGCTACGATTTTTCGCTTCAAGTTCAAGGACTGATGCCTGAAGTTAAGAACTCGGGCAAGCAATCATCAGTTTCTTCCGGTTCTCAGAGTTTAGAAGACTGCTGTGACCAGAAGCTCGAAAGGTTTGAGAAAGACGGCGGGGACTCCGACAAAGACAGTTCGACAGACAAGAGCTCTGTTTCGTCTCTTCCGTCTTCGACTGTTCTGGAGGGTCAGCGAGTAAATCTGAGAGAAAAGAACACAATAAACAACGAGAGAAAACAACTTCAGTGCGGCCAACCAACAGACATAAGAAACAAGCCGTCACATCAAGAAGCTCCGATCCCCAACTATCGTCTTGAAAACATGATTAGGTCAACAATAATTTCGTTACAGCGCAAGAAACAGGATATTCATCCGGTATTTCACCTGCCAAAGGTTGATAAGTACGATATCACAACTGAAAACTTTAAAAACGGCACAGTGTTTAAACTGAGCGATCTTAAGCCATCGTCAATCTATTCGAGTTATAAAGACAGCTGGATTCCGCACCGCGATCGGTACTTTATGAATAATGCCAAGTTTTTTAAAGTTCTCATGCAACCCGCCGTGTTGCTAAGGAAACCATCTCCTGTTGCTGGAACAAAAATTAATTTAAAGGAGCACGGGGAAGATTCGTTAGTGGAAGCGATGCAAGCCGCCAATGAAGCAGACGAAAACCCACCTTCTGTTGAAACCGAAGTGGTTAAGAAAGTGGAAAAAATTGTTATCAGGTTACCCCCGATCTGCTAAGCATTTGTGTTTTGTAGAACTCGCGTGTTCTTAAGTCCTCCTGAATAATTTGGTATATATATTGTAAAATCAGAACGAAATAAAAGTTGATTTCCGTAAATAAAGTTTGCATCGTTGGTATCCAAACCGTACTTTTCTGACAAAAGCACTTTCAATTGTATTTTGGCTACATAAAGGAAACAAGCAAACTTACAAAGCAAAACGACAATGTAAGGCTAAATAAAGAAAAACGATTTTACGAAAACACCAACAAAGATAAACAAACGGAAAATACATTCAGTGTCTTCATTACACGACAATCAGGCGCAAATGGCGAAACTGCACTCCTGCTAATTCACAAGTTCAAGTTTATTGCACACTGTTTACAGAAAACTAAACATAAAGCACTGTACAAGTATTACAGAAAAATAAAAGTACACTCATAGAAATTAACTAGTCGAGACAATAGTTAATAGTGTATGGTGACCAAAGTAGCCAATAAGCTTACAAGTTGGTCACTGTCATGTATATAAGCTGGCGGTGGCAGCATGTTAAGTATAGTTTAAATCATAATTACATTAACCGTAAGAAATGCGAGATAGAAAAAAAAATGTCCTACATATTGTGCAGCAGGTAAGCAACATGAAATTTTCCTTACAAAGCGATACAATATCCAGCAAAAGAGTTAACGAATGATTGTCTGTCTTGATGAAGTAAGGAGAATTAATTATTTAAGCTTGAAACTGACAAGGTTAGACAAATATAACAACTAAATCGCTACGTCAGTGTAGTTGATAAAACGAATCAATCAGTCGCACACGTTATCCTTAGCAATCAATTCCACATTTTATTTAAACAATTATTTGCCGGTCCTATGAAAAAGGTATAGTATACACCATTTTGCGTTTCTAGTTATGGTTGAAGAACCATATGAACGTAATATTTCCCTAATCAATTTAATTTGAATTCACTTTTCTTACCTACCAAGCTAAACTAATAAACATTTCTTTGATCGTCTAAACTCCATAAATCGTCACTAGTTCAATGGGTACAATGTATTTATAGCGTCTTGGCTTTGTTCACCTCGCGCTTTGCCACAGCCCCAAGATGCACCTCGTCAGGACCGTCCGCGAGACGAAGAATGCGAGCCAACGACCAAAACTGGGCCAGCGGCTGGTCAGAAGAAAGTCCCGCTCCACCAAATGCCTGTTGAATGGCACATGAACAGGAGTATTAACACCACCGGAGAGATATTGAAGCAGTTATCATCCCCTCTCCACCCCTTTGAAAACTCTACGACAAACCTGCATCGCTCTGTCCACAACATTCTGTGCCATCCGCGGAGCGACAACCTTGATCATAGCAATCTCTGGAGCAGCGACCTAACAAATAAAAAAATACCAAGTGAAGAGACTGCTGTTATTAAATGCCAGAACGAAAAGATACAAAAGAAATGTTCACCTTATTTCCCACTGTGTCCATTAAGTGAGCAGCTTTCAAGGTCAGAAGTCTGTAAGAGAATTTATCAAAGTTAGTCAGAATAACACTTTGCATATCTATAACCATCTTTTCACGCTTTTAACAAAAAAAGAAACTGACTCCAGCGGAGACAGAAGACTACTGATCGGTAATTTGGAAAAATCACCATGCCTTGTCGCTGGTTAAAATCCACCACGAGTTTGTCCTTTAAATTTCAGTCCCGATATCAAATTAATAACGTCGTATTTCCCGGTTCGGGAAGAGGAAAAGATGATGATGTCATCGACGACGATGGCTGCGGCGGCGCCGAGTGGTGGTGGTGGCGATAATGATGATGATAAATAAAAAGTTAAGAATTTTTCCTGATCGATTGCACTAAACAGCAATATCACCCTTACTGGTGAGTTTTGCTATTCTAATCAACTAGCCACTTAGCAAAGTGTAAATATTGTAACGAGAAATTAAGCGTTGAACAAAAGGTGACCCACCTGGCTTGTTCAATCTCTATCCTTGATTCTGCTATGTCTTCTAAAATGGTTCCTTGTTGAACAATAGGTTTTCCAAAAGCCACTCTGCTTTTAGCCTGCTCATGATAAAGAAAACAAGTTAGTACCCATTGAGACAGAAAAGCTCCGATTTAAAGTAGAGATTAGAAAAACTGCTCACCCTGTCAATCATTAGCTCCAATGACCTCTCGGCCTGCCCTATCAGTCGCATGCAATGATGAATGCGACCTGGGCCCAAGCGACCCTAAAAATGCAATTAAAACAAGTGCTTTATGATTATACGACGTCGTTAATAAAAATAAAAGCAATTCATGGAGCTTACTGAACAGCTGTATCAGGGCTGAGACTATACTGAAAAGTTTATAACGTTCAAGCAAGCGAGCGAGCCACAGAATTCTGGCCTTGCATGGTGCTACAAACCTGAGCAATCTCAAATCCTCTTCCAGGCCCCAACACAATATTCTCCTTAGGCACTCTAACATCATGGAATATGACTTCAGCATGCCCACCTATCACGGGAAAATGTTTGATCACTACTCATCCTTAGATTTTCATCTTACCTCCATTTACCTTTCCTATCACGCCAGATAGAAGTTTACATTAAAGAAACGTTGCCACTTCTATTCGCGTCAATCTTTATTTGTGATTGGAGCGCGTACACGAGTTCATAATTCAGTGGACTGGGTATCCTTATTGATATATCAAAATATCCGTGTTATCTAAAATGTGATTCCCAGGGACACGAGACTAATTAAAATCTTGGAACTCTTTTAGATCCAACTCACAATAAACATTACTAAAGTCGCGACTTGGAGCGTCGAAAGAAACAAAATAAATGTACTTACATGGCGGATCTTGGTAGCCAAAAACAGACAAAGGCCGAACGATGGTGATACCGGGCGTGTCCATGGGTACAAGGACCATAGCCTACAATGCGATAAAAGAAACAGAATTATCTTTTGTATCGAAGAATTGGCTTTGACTGAGAGCATTTAGAAATCAACGGGACTGGTATTTCCACCGATGAAAGGCTGTAACCGAAATGTCTGGCAATTTAAGTATTATTATTATGCCCTACTCGCTCTGGTGAGAGAACCTTTTAACATTCTGTCTAATCTTCTGTTCATTACTTTTAGAAACCATTACCTGCTGTTTGTGTTTTGGGGCATCGGGATCGGTTTTTCCCATAAAAATACAAATCTTACATCGAGGATCCATGCCACCTGTCATCAGTAAAGAAAATAACAAATAAACGCAAACAATAACGCCTCAGTGGGAGAGGTTGATTCGAAGTGTAAATCTGAGCCCAAATTTGGCAATGCTCGCATATAACACAGATTTATCACTCTGACTAACGAGGCGTTGGAATGAATCTTCGGTAAAAGAATCTCGCAAATCCTTTGATCATACCAGAAGAGCTAGATAATCTATTCATGACTCACCCGGCCTTGGGCATGTCAGCTTGTTTTTGAAGTTTGCGCGTCGCAATGATCCTAAGGGCTTTGCTGGCTGGGATCTTGGTCCTTGATAGGTTCAGAAATGGAGGATTGGCCAAGGAGGAGAGAATTGAGGGTTTGGTGAGGGACAAATGGCCCAACACCATGAAACTCACTTAACTACAAAAACACCGGGTATCATGCGCCACTTGTTTGCAAGGAGATCCAGTAGGGTAGATAAAGACAATCTACGGCAGTTGTCAGTGGAATGCACTCTTAATTAAACAGCGTCGAAAAGATTGTAACCTGATGTCCACCATTTGTGTCCGTTTATGACGTAATGATCCCCATCAAGTGAGATTGAAGATTCAATGTTAGTGGCATCTGACGAGGCTACCTGCAATAACGATAACGGTAACGATAACAGTTATCACACAATACCGGTAACGATAACACTAATCAAGTAATAACGATAGCGATACCATTAATCACCATAAGAATGACAACGATAACATTAACCACGCCAGAACAACAACAATTATGATAATGATAATGATAATGATAATGACATGATCTCAAATAAAGTGACTAAAACTTTGGACTGGGAATATAAATCTTTCATGCGACATACGTTTTGCTGTCAGCAGGTCGCTAAAACTGTTACCTGACCTTAGGCTCCGTCATAGCAAAGCAAGACCTTATTTTTCCTTCTAAAAGAGGCTGCAGCCATCTATCCTGTAAACAAACAAAGTTTGACCACTGATTGCAATGCGTCTCTTTTAACGTGGGCTGTGAAAATTTGATGGTACAGTAAATCAATGCCTCTAAAGTAGCGCTGGCCCGCTAGCTCAGTACAACATAAACATCACCACGAATGAGCAGCGACAAACCTGCCACTTGGCACATATTCACATTCCACGTAACTTCAAGTCCGAAATCACACATTATCAGATTCAATCAACATTCTTTGTTATAACAAAGACTATCTTTAGACCTCAAAGTATACCACCGATAGATTGAAGCAACTTGCTGGAATAGATCACATCCATATCTCTCTATAGCTACTAAACTCCACTTTCCCTTAAATGGCTGTGGTTCCGAAACAAGCTTCCGCTATGATTCCCTGGCAAGGTAATATGATCGTACCTGTTGTTCGTTCGTGCCATATTTGATTAGAACTTCCATGTTACCCGTGTCCGGAGCAGAACAGTTGAACATCTGAAAAGGAAAGAAGCAGAAAAATTCATTTACAGATGTCATGTTTAACGACGCAATCCTTCGTACTCCCCTCCCCCTCCCCCACACCATATGTCTTTTTAAATGCTACAAATGGAATGAATAAGAAGCGTAATGAAGTTGTAAAAACTTGTTAGATAATTGCTAGGAGAAATAGCCTTCTCTGCTTTATTACTAAAAGCAAAGCGACTGTCTACGACAAAAAATGCGTTGTTCATTTCTAACATCTCCGAGCATTCGCCCAGCATCTTGCATAGTATATTTAGCCAGTACACTGTTGGTTTCCAGCACGTCACATGGTTTCCCTCCATAGCTTTACGATTTGAATGACCCAATCATACAATGCCACTGAGTCTCATTGTTCTTGTTGTTGTTTTCTGTTTGTAATTAATGACTATGCCTTACCAGACGGGTGTTCTAACCTCAGGTCCGTATATTGATCTTCCCATAATCTCACACAAGAAAGCGTACTCCACATTCGTTAACCCTGCGCCATATTTGACGTCAGGATCCACTTCAAGTGGAATAAACAGATTCCACAATCCTGCTGATCTGGCTTTCGCCTATCAATAAAATTTTGGCTTGCGGATTATATTGTGAACACGCACATAACCTGAAGACAAACTACAAAGATCGTACTGGGTCAATTGCAATATATATCAGTAGGATTTGTAGGATTTCAGTGACTTTTTTGAATTACATAAAGTTAACTGTACTCGGGCCAAACATTCTTTTAAATTGTATGTAAAAAGTGCGAGGAGTAATTTTTATAAATACTCGTTTTTGTTCGTGTTACTCAAGAATGGAATAATCTACCAGAGCATGTGGTAGAGGCTGCAACTCTTTAAAAACTTTTTAAAGCAAGATTGAAAATTTTTCTTAAAATGTAGATAGTAAAATTACTTTTTGAATAAACTTGTATTTATGTGTGTACGTAAAAGAGCTAGTACATTTTGTATAATTTTATAATACGCTATAACATCAGAAGCCAGAGCCGTAAGTTATCCCAAACAGGGCTATAACTGACTTGTTACAATTATGCTTTTTTGGCAGAGCTCCCGAATTCACCGAAGGCGCGCGCAGCTTAGAATAGTTTAAAATAGTTTGGTCGCTTGTTTTGCAAAATGGAAGCATAGCATCATTAAAAAAAAATTGGGAGCTCCGCTTTCATAAATAGGCTTGCCTAAATCTATATATTAAGTCTACCTTAATCTCTTCCACCAGTGGATGAGGTGTCCAGCAATGCTCAGAGGCCTGGTGCCTATTGAATTCAGCCTCGTTTGGATACACGTGTTCATCCATAAAGTCCGATAGTTGTTTGTACATTTCTTGCACACGGGATGGAAGAGACTTGAGGTCAATTGGTAGTGGACCTGATTAAGGTAGATGTGTTTTCAGTATCGTGTTCTCCTAGCCACTCATTAAGCTTGACTAAAGGCGTAAGCTCTTTTACGTCACAAGCTTAAAATTCAACAAGGTCATGAAAACGGAAAAAAGCAAATAAAACGCTAGCTAGATTCTAGAATTCCCGGCCACTTAAGGTGGGCCCACACGAGGGGACATGTTGCAGGAAAATGTTGCAGCAACATGAAGCGGGGACAAAATCGCGTTAAGTGCACACTGAGGGGACATGTTGCAGGGATGTGTAGCAGGGACATGTAGCAGTGACCAAATCGCATAGTTTGCACACTTGTGAAAAAGCTGCCGGGACATGTTTCAGGGACATGTTGCAGCGACACATACTCTCGTGTGCGCTGACACTTTTTCACTTGTGCAACATCGAATTTGTGCAAAATTTGTCCCCGCAACATGTCGCACGGAGTTCAACTTGTTGAACTTCATGGGACATGTCGCAGCGACAGAACTTTGCGTGAAACGCCATGATCACCGTGTGCAAGGATGTGCAACATGTCCCTGCAGCTAAAACTGATATTTGAACCAATCAGACACAAGATCCAGCTTGCTTTGCGGAAGTGCATTTAGAAAAAAGATGGCGGCCATTGCTTTCTTTGTTTTCGCCTTGTTGCCGTTGTCTTTCAGGCGCTTATCCCATAAGATTGCATTTTCCTTAAAATGAGAAATAAGCATACGAGTCTGGCTTACATTCCACGAGGTCTGACTGTTATTATCGGCAGGATCACCCAACTGGTGTTCTTCGATTGATTCATCACCGAGCGCCGCCATCTTCATTTCCAGATATAAGTGACCAATGCATTGTGGTCTTTATTTCTTAAACTCTCGCATATTACCGTCGTTGTTTCACACGAGGGGGCATGTCCCTGCAACATTTACCAGGGACATGTTCCAGCTACATTTTCGTGTGTGTGTGCAAGTCTTAATCCTTTCCCTGACTCATGTCCCTGCTACACGTCCCAGTTACATGACCGCTAATGTGAACAGTTTATAAAAATGTTGCTGCTACATGTTGCAGCAACATGTTCCTGCGACATGTCCCCTCGTGTGAGCCCACCTTTAAGTCTAGAGATTTAAAACCTGCTCCCGCAGTCCCGCAGTCATTTCCAGACTGTTGAAGAGTTGCTCCCGCACTCCCGCAGACTGTCAAAGAGTTACTCCTGCACTCGCCAAATTCGCATAATCTTAAAACTATCTCTCTTCAAATTTTATTCAAAACCAGAACTAACTTGCATGCATCTTTCACAAATGCGCCTCCATAGACGACTCAGTACATCTAATTCCTATGCCACCCAAGTAAATAAAAACTGGACTAATTACCTGGTTCTCCCACATGGGAGGACGTGGAGTACATACGCTTTGTTCCACCCAGGCCACCTCCACTGGCACCCCTGTTGGTCCCAGTGCCCTTGCAAGCCAACTTCCACCCAGTGTTGGCCATAGACTCAGCCAGCGTTCCAACAGCCTTTGCATTTTCTGAGCTGGCTTGTCCTACAAAGTGACAAGAATAAATACACCGCTATGAACTGCAGAACACAGTTTCTAGCTTTCTTACAAGAACGTCGAATACAAAATTATACCTTGTTGAAATTTGTCAAATAAAGGAAAACCACAGAACTTTTGTCCTGCATAGATGTATCTCATCAGATCAGTTTCTTGCCTCGTTATTAGTTGCAGAGGAGCGTTTAGGCCAGTGATGAATAAGGACTTGACAGATTGACATCACAACCAAACAAGGCATAAATCAAGAGTGTCGGAACATGTAATTTGTGATAATCATGAATTAGCATAAATTACTATTTTGCCAACACGTATCAAAGGTGCGCAGAGGGTTATGGGATTTGAGTTTGCAATTTGTGGCCGTTAGAAAGGAGAGACATTCTACGGTCAGCCTTCACCGTGTGCAGTCAGGTTTCGTTTTAGTTTTACATAACTTATTGTACACCAGATCTAGATCTAGTCTTCTCTGGTGATTGATTTTGTACGTATAAGTTCTTGAATATCTGCTTCTTACTCTAGTCATATCTTGTGCACATACACCGTTTCATTAGTATACCCTAAAGCCCCAGGGGTTGCACCACTGACTTGGTCGGGGGTACACGTCCCCCGTTTTTTCCACCTGATGGTTTTTAGGGGTTTTTGTGCCCGGCTTTGGTGCGTAGCTGTATATATGTTGAATAAACGGCACATTGGCTTGGCTGTCCCATGCGCCCATATATCATCATCTCGTTTCGTGTTCCGGTTGAGCAGTGGATGCAAAATCGAGACTTGCTACATGACATGGATTAATGCCCTTACTGAAAAACCTGAGTAATACCTTGCAGGGCTCGTTTGTACACGCCTTGAAGAATGGCCGCCACGCGGAAAAATGAAAAGGCCATGTAGAAATTCCAGTTGTCGACAGGAGGAATCGCTGCTCGCTTGCAATACTCCTGCATGTACTGTGTATCACTTGGAATGCCCAGCGAACTGGGGTCACGATCAGCAAAGCCTGGCAAACAAACAAATTAATAAACAAAAATGTAAACAAAGCAAACTGTGCTAATGTTGACACATGTACAGTGTACAACACTTGTACAAACTGATATTACATTGCTTCTGTATCAGTCTCTCTCTTTTCCACAATGTTAGCAAAGGGAAATACATGCATGAACTTTAGCAATTGGTTTTGTCAACGGCATTATTAATTTTGTGACTGATGAAGGGTTTTCCCCAAATGTCCCGTTTTAGATTAAGAACAAGAGCACCTGTTTTTAAAAAAAACTTTGTTCATTCAATAATTAAAATTGCTGAACAGCAGCAATTTAATTATCTTTAAAGGCAAATACATTTCTTATCTCGTATCTCTCTATAGCAGGGTATGAATAGCACACGCACCTTTTAGAGCAGGAAAATTTGTAGGTAAATGATGTGCCAGACAGTTGTATGCCAAGTCTGACAGTGGATCACCGAGAGTGGACAGTTCCCAGTCAAGAACAGCTACTACTTCGGGCTTTTTCTCGTCAAAAATTAAATTATCTAACCTGCAACGACGTAACAAAGCATACTATCGAATATTGAGAAAGCAACAAGCAATCAAATAAAATCAAGCGAAGAAAAGCAACAACAACAGAATAAACTTTTATCACGCACAACCTACCTAAAATCTCCATGAACAACAGTTGTAGAATCGTTTGCTGGAACATTCTCCAATAGCCATCCTGTAAGTTTATCCATGACTGGTATCTCATGTGTTTTGCTGGCTTCGTACTGTTTGGCCCACCTCTCAGTTTGACGGCGAATGTAGCTCCCTAAACATTGAGAAAGAATTGTGCTACAATTTTGCTAACGCAACCATATAGTAAATGGCAAAATAACTGACTAATGTATAAAATAATATTGCCTTCTTATCACATGCAGCAATTAACAGCCAAAGGGTGAACACTTTCTTGGACAAATAACAATTGTTCGATGCAAATATAAATTTCAGTTTATTTTGAAATCATATCAGATGTCTACTGCACTTCTGGATCGGCACTTTTACAAAATAATGCAAAATTTGCAGTTATTCTACTCTATAGACGGCAATAAAATTTCGCAACAAAGTCACTCAATAAATTATAAAGACAGCATGTACCGTCATTTTCCCGTTCTTTCACTGCTGAATGTCTTGTTGGGGATTGTATGACTTGACTTGTTTGACCCTCATTTTGTCATATTTTCTGACATTCCCCAAGCCTGCGCTCTGCCTATGGCTTTAGATACCAGTTTCAAGCTTTCTTGAACTTTCCTTTCCACTTCTTTGCAAGCGTGTACATTTCATTTTAGCTTCATGCTCAACAGACAAAGGAAAAATGGGGACTAATTGTACATAGTCCACCTGGCAATAGGAGACCATAGATCTACCACTCATAAAATCGTACAAATTAGATGACTAATCTCCAGTTTTGCTGTTTGCTGACTAAACCCATTTTTTCTAACAGTTTCCTAGTAACTAAATGGCTAAATTATTTTACGCTGTTTACTGGCGCAGTAGAGCTATACCCTATTGACACCCTCATATAGAGAGTATTACCTCGTTTGCCAAAGTCCCCAAGACCGACGACGTCAATGTCAACGTTATGGATCTTGAAAAGAGTCTCGTTCATCGCATGGTAAATTTCCTGAAGAAATCAGTGATAAAATGCGATTTAAATTTGTAAAATATCTTAGAGATAAAGGCCAAGGTACAGTGGAATCCCAATTTCTCATCTTCAATTTCTCAAACCCCCCTCTAACTCAAACCAAATGTCTTTTCCCTTGGCTTAACCAGTGCAGTTTTATCGCGACTTTTTTGGCAATCCATTTTTTGGAGCTTCCGATTTCTCAAAGCAATTTTGTTTCCCATGGAAGCTAAGAAAATCAGGATTGCACTGTAGATTGGGTGAGACAAACTTGAGATAATGTATTCCTCTGCACGTTAATAAGTTACAAATGTACCTCTGCAAAAAACAGACTTTATTCCAACCCTCCTGTATACAATGTGTGGTACATTATTCCAAATTATTTATGTACGCATTTAAACAATTGTTGGTTCATTTTATTTTGCCGCTCTTTCAATACCATAACCAATTCCACACGTCACAGCTACTGTAAATTGCCACCACCCTATTCTTTGCAAAAAACAGACAAAGAAATGACATTACTACAAGTTATTTGAAAGGTATCCATACCTTTCTTTCCTCCACTGTCATGCCAGGCAAAGATGGATCTTTGAACAAACGTCCTTGAGCATACTTCATGACATAAAATGGAGTACCCAGGATGCTATAGTTAAAGAAGTGATAACTTCAAAGGAAAGAATCGAAGTGCCAATGGCAAAGAGAATACCATGTGACATCCTGTATTACTTCTCTATCTCAGCTGCAAGGCTTTATGAAGGTTTCCCCCTTGGGTCAGAGATCTCTGTAAGCCCCGACGCGCGGCGAAAATTGCCGTCTAGTCATCCTGGGTGCACTGGCTACTCAGATCCAAATAAAAAATAAATATTTTGGAAGATGGTAAAATTCATTGTGTGAAATTGTCACTTCCAGAGTGGTAATGAAAAACAAATCAGGGTCCGAAATTGCGACCGATGCAGTCGCCAATTCTACTAAACATTTCATCTGTGGCGACTAAAAGTTCTGGTTTACATTTCATAGTGTTGACGACGCATAATAGCCCTTTTCTCAGACATTGTGTCCCTGCAGAAAATTGTATTAAAAGATATTTACTTCAAAATTTTTGCTTTGCTTCAAAAGTTTCTTTTGCATCGTAAAACTTGGAAATTTAAAATCGCCCAAAAATGCAACCTCGTTCCCAGGGTCTCTCATCTTCCAGCCCGGGAGGGCAAGAAGATGGGAGACCCTGGGAACGAGGTTGCATGAAAGCTCAATTTTAAATATAATGCTTTGCAAACTTTATAACACATTGTGTATGCCTATGAATTGTGTCTCTTATAATGCGATCTGGCGACTCACGGCTACTCCCTGTCCTTCTCCTTTTACTTCAAAATTTCAGGAGAACCCTGTTGGGTGTGGAAATAATTTGGAGGTAGAGAAGAGAATATAACGGTCAAGAGAAGAATGCTGAGCCTGCAAGGGGCAATAATTAATGCTTTTAACACAGTTAATATCACGAGGAAAGCTTTGGGTAATTTACCTACTGTCCTCACATAAGGCTAATGTTTTTGGAACAGGCACTCCTGCAGATCCAAGTGCCTTCATCACCCTGAAAAGTGATAAAGAACAGTGTCCACAATCATGTGCATCATGAGCACTTTGATTGTAACAGTAATACTCAAGACAAATTAAAGTTGTTCAGGAAGTTTCGCTTATAGTTCTACCACAGTAAATATAAACACACAAACAATTAGTTAAAATTAATTAAGGTAATATTGTAACCCACTTGTACTCCCTTTCAACAGCATGTGCAGAAGGTAAAAGCTTCCCAGGCTGTGGAATGGAGTAGATTGCAAAAAATGTCATTTTGATAATAACAGTACTTTAATTTAAGGCAAGGCCACTGCTGCATTTAAACTTTCCAAGGTCAAGTAATTATATGGGAATGATATAATTTGGTTTTATCAACTAGGTTGATAATGTCAATTGGCCACCGTAAAGAGATTCAAGAGCTGACGTTTCGAGCGTTAGCCCTCCGACGAAGGGCTAACGCTCGAAACGTCAGCTCTTGAATCTCTTTACGGTGGCCAATTGACATTATCAACCTAGTTGATAAAACCAAATTATCTTGTTATACTTCCTACCGACGCAGCACCACAGTTTCTTTAGAAACTTACCCCCTCTATTCATTTATATGGGAATGAATTCAGCAATGTTGACTGTGTAGTGTTTAACAAATAAGCAGTGCAACTTACAAGTTTATCAAGTACTTAGGAATGAATGCCAATTGAAAGCAATGTGTTCCTTTTGTGAAAGGGGAAATTTAGCATGCTTGAGAAATTTAAAGAGATGTTTGGACTGCTTTTGATGAAAGCCAAGGGAGTTATCGAAAATACCATACAGCCAGTACATAAAACACAGTTTACCGTAATTTGTCTCTTGCATTTAAGGCAAAATTATGACCCTCAGCTCTGATGGCACTTGAAAGTCAAAAATGTCACGCGGTATCCCACAATTTATAATAATTATACTATAATATATTAATTACCATTTCAAGTACTGTACACTGAATATAATGGATCTTTACTCACAGGCTTTTTCCTAATCACAAGCCTTTGTCCTCCATATTCCACATAGTAAGTGGGATTGGATTGGCCATGTTTGAATTGTCGAATTGTGGGTGCATCTGAAATGGCACAATTTCAAAGTCAAAAGAAGTAAAAAATACTGATCACAAGGGTCATAAGAACACAGAAATGTACTGAGTACACAGCACAGAACACTGAGTCATTTATGGCCGGAAATAAAGACTGAGGTATGTACAGGAATGTTGTGCTAAACAGTTAAAAAGACTTGTCAGATCAGATGAAAAGTTCTCACAGCTAGAAATCATTGTTCAGTAATTTTGACTCCCTCCACAGAGGCCTCTTCTGTTTTCATATGGACCGGGGAATGTGAAGAGGTAAACCTCCCCGGCCTTTCCCCAAATTGTCTTGAATTTTCTCCACTGAAGGAGCCTCTGCAGAGAAGAGAGAGGTGCTTTTGGTACCTTCGTGGTGCAAGCCAAGGTTATTCTGTAGGTAATTGGCAAGGGAATCAACAGGAATCTGGTGAGCTTTGCGTACTGCAGTGGTTCCAGGCACAAATCCTAAATGGGAAAATAGAACAAACATAAAAATTTCATTCATTTTTTTATAGTATAATTCTAACAACACTTGATTGTGATGGATTATCAAACAAACTCCACCCCATAGCTATTTTTTTGATTTTACTCAAAAATGTTTATTTAACAATTATTCCACGAGCGCACGTTGGATATGAGTTGGCTATAACCACCTCATATACAACAAGCGCGAATGGAATAACTGTTTTATTAAAAACACCTCAAAAATACTGTACAAACATTGCAAAAATGCATTCTTTTATGCGTACAAGTACCTTTTTGGTAGGTCAATGGTATATGAGCTCTTATACCATTGTCTCTAAACCAATAAAAACTCAGGAAATGCAATATACCATTGGTTTAAATTGCTCATGTGATGCTATAGTGCCCGCGTGGCAGAGCAACACTATCAGCTCATAGTGCACGTCAGAGCATTTCTTGTCTGGCTTTGAATAAGTTGGCTTCTTGTCTAGTTATAATTTGTTTACTTCAAGTCTTTAGTCCAAAAAGGTTATAATTTATATAATTCAAAACGCTCGCTTTTTATTAATGGAAAAGAAAATTTAGTGGTTAGCAATAATAGAGTGTTTTTGTCTTGGAACTATCACATTTCTGTGGGGCAACTATCAGCCGATAGTTCCTCGACAGAAACACTCTTATTTAAATAGTATATCATTTTCTTATTACAAGTATACCTTTAAGTGGGAAACTAAGTACATTCTCCAGTTCACTCAAAGCACTCTTCACATCATCAACCTTCACATAGGATACAAAAGTCAGCACTTGGTCATATACACTGTACTTTTAAGTGTGAAATATGCAGGGTACCTATGGATGAATGTTAATATTATGATTGCTATATCCCATTAATGACTTCTCCCATTACTGGTATAATTATTTTAAAGTAATATGAAATGTCATATCACTGCCAGTAAGATTAAAATTTTATTTTTTTTAATTGACAGGTTATAGACATATTATCATCCATACAAATTATATATCATTTCTCTTTTAATATACATTATCAACTATGAAAAAATCACTTTTTTGTGGTTCCAGTCATCTTGGGAATCGCACTTCATGCCCTCTCTTTTGCCACCACCTGAAGAGTTCCTACCCACCCCCTCCCACCCCTACTACCAGGGTTTCATTTATTAATGATAGGGGGTAGGCCAGGAGCAGGGATAGCGCAGTGGTGTGAGCGCTTGCCTCTGGCCAGGGCTCGATTCCTGGACCCAGTGTTATATGTGGGTTGTTGTTGTTTTTGGTTCTCTTTCTCTCCTATTCGGGTTCTGCTCTGGTTTTTCCTCTCTCCACAAAAACCAACACCTTCAAATTCAGATTCGTCTGCAATCAGTGGATGAAGAGGCACTACTCTGTGGAAATGCCACTGCAAATTCCAATTATAATCATTATTATTATAAAATATTTATGTAATGCTTTAGCTCTGGTGGATGTTTGTCTTACTTTATATTTTTAATTTTTATTTTTTTTATTCCCCTCCCCTACCTTAATTGTGTGAAATCCCATTTTCTGTGCAGCTTTCAAATTTTGGCCAATATCATCTAGAAACACCACTTCTTCTGGATTTAACTTGAGTCTATCAAGCAACTTGAGGTAAAATTGTTCTTCTGGTTTTCGTGTCCCCTCCAATGCTGACTCTAACACCTGCACAAAACCAAAGTACCAGGAACCTGTGACTACCAAGCCATCTAGGACCAAAACACTACGTACATCTACTAACAACTGACTATAATCACTTCATTTTACAAACTGACTATAGTAGCCATAATCATACCTGCCAACCCCCAGAGTACAAAAACCTGGAGACGTCACGAAATCGTCATTTTAAATAAGACTTTTCAAGACTTTTCAAGTATGCATGAATCACGTGATGAGACAACTTTTCGAAAACTCTACATGAAGTGAAAAATGTACATTTTTCATGTCATCCGAAGGTCAAAGCTAGTCGCCTTGATTGCTCTGTTTTTTTTTTTGTTTTCCGATCGAGAACAGCTCATTAATGTTAAGGCGCGCAATAATGACAAACAACACTTAGTGGGCAATATTGGGCAGGGAATGTACTGGCAAGGCTCGGATAAAAACCCACCGACCGGATAAACCCACCGGATGAGGGGCCTCGGCACGTGGCGCCACGCCGAGGGGGTGCCTCATACCTGTACTGCAAGGTGGACATTGTTGCTGGCATAATGTCCTGGGGCCAAGTTAACCCAGTCCAGAGAACAAATGTCCCCTCCCTGACGGGGCTTCAGCACAGGGCTGAAGGGGTGCCGCAGGCAGCAATTCCCCGCCCACAAACGCCGAGTATGACGAGAAGGTACTCTGTGCAGAGCCCATAAATAGAGTAGAAGCAGATCACCCAAGCTATGTCTCCAAAGGAGGTGCAAGGATTGCCCACAGGCACTCCTCTGCCCCAAGGGTCGAAGAGCAATGAAACCGCCCACCTGTGGAGAGGTAGCATGGGGGAACTGAGTGATATAAGGTACAACTTAAACGAGAAAATAAAATCATGAACTATGAATAATTACAGAGACATCGTAGTGTTCTCAACATAAAGACAGCTAATGTTTCAAGGACAGATCAGCGAAGGCAAGACGCCAAGTTCTTGGGCACTTGAAGGATAGTCTCTTTAGGTGTCTTGATATAAGTTTGATAAGCATCACATTTCCACCTGCCGAGCACTTTAATCAGCCAATCTGGAAAACCTGCTGCTCCTGCTGTTGTGGCTGCACCAATTCTGAAGCTGTGTGAAGCAAAGTGTCTACTATCCAAACCACAGACATGTAGTAAAGCACGCAAATTGTTGGTAAGGGACGTGCGGGTAAGATTGCGCCCATCCATTTGTGGCCATTTGGTCGCAGCAGGTAGTCTTGAAGGGCAGTGACAGCGCATACGCTTGAGTTTGACTTAGCTATGGTGAGTTTGGCTGTCTCACGAAAAGGGGTCTGTTTTGGACTTTTTAATGGTTATTTCGAGACTATTGGGGTTGAAGATAGTGGGCTGAAAACTGACATCAGCTCTAGTTAAGTGATCACGGGGATCAAACTGCCCATTGCAGGTGAATTCGCTGCTACGCAAAAAACCAAAAAATGCAAGGGTGAATGCAGCCCACAACATGGAAGAGTCAACTTCTTGGGAATGAAATGGTTTTAATTTCATGTAGATGCCTCGGAGAACCGAAATGGTGATGGGATAGCGAACCCGTTTGGGGGCACTATGCAAACGTTTGAGACCTCGCAAAGTTGTATAAAGGAGGGGCATGGAGGTAAAATCCAAGGGACAGCCAAACTCAGTATGTAGGTTTTTAACTGCTGCCAGATAAACTTTAATAGTGCTATGACAAACTGTATTGGAGAGGTGGGTAACAAAGTGTATTAAAGTAGCCTCACTGGTAGGTAAAAAGGGGGTACTGGGGGAAACTAGCTTATGAGACAAACAGAAACGTATAAATTGGCGTTCACCCGATAAATATGTACGACAAGTGGTGACTGCAACTGAGTGGTAGATGAAATTGGCCGAGCATCAGAAAGTTGGTTAAACAGGTAGGGGGCACTTCTGAGGCCAAAGGGGAGGGCCTTGTCAAAAAAGAACCGACCTTTCCATGACATGCCCAATAATTCCCAGTCATCGGGGTGGACAGGAATAATGCGGAAAGCAGACTGAATGTCTGTCTTTGTCATGAAACACCCAGGGCCGTGTTCTAGGACCAGAGAAATGGCATCATCAATGCGTATATACTGTAGGGTGAAGGCTTCAATGGGAATGTTGGCATTTAGGCTGTCAGGGGAACCTTTGGGGTAAGAGAGGTGGAATATAGTACGCCACTTTTGGCTATTCTTTTTGGGGACCAGCCCAAGGGGATGAATTTGAAAATTAGGAAAAGGGGGGTGTTCGAAAGGACCTGCCAGGCGGCCAAGCCCAACTTCCTCCAGGAGATTTTCTTCAATAATTAGCCATAGGGGTTGTTGATTAGCTGAGGGAAGATTTTTTGCCGTTCTTGGAATACGGTTGCCCTGGTATCCCACCCGGAAACCCTGGCTTAGCCCAATGGAAAGTTTGGCTACAAAATCCTGGTTAGGGTGGGGCTTAAGTAGGTCCACTAAGAGGGGAATATTCACTGGGGTTCTGGGCTTCATAGACAGCAGGGCGTCAGCGGTTTGATGATTTTTTATCAACCGGGCCTCTAGTTTTTGGTGAGGGTTCATCATGGCGGTAGGCTGGGTGGTCTCCATGACAGGTTTTGCAGCGGTGGCTGAAAGGGCAGGGGTCTTGACTGCATTTGGTCCCTCGGTTGTAATTGTTGCAGAGTCCATGCTGTGAATTATTGGGTCTAAGGGCAGAAAGGGAGCACCCATGAGAAAAATGATCCCCACTCCCACAAATGGAACAACAAGATTTGGCTTGGCCTGTAAACTTCATGAGATATAGCTGAGTATCCCGTTCTCCCCAATTGAGGAGGGGGTTGTTTGCTGCTTTCCTAGGAAAATCGATGTCGTACGAGAGCCACGCAAATCCCGCGAACTTCCGATGAGCCGATCGGATGATCTCCTGGTAGGTGAACATCTCAATCGCCCTCTGAGGGAAAGAGGTTAACAGAATTGTACAGTACACGGCAAAGGCGGACAACCATTTGTCGATGGAATCGACGTACGTTTTCTTTTTAAGGGCAGGGGTGGGGAGATTAAACTGCTTCCCGTCGAATGAAATCGACAACCCTGAAACATCACTATCGTTTAGGTTCGAGTTTTCTGGCAGCAGTGCATCGAACTCAACATACTCACCGCGCACGATGGCCTGCTTGGTCTTCGCGGGAACGTGGGAAGCGAGGGTGGGCGATGCTACAGAAGGTGGTACAAAGTCGCTCGTGCTTTTGGAAGTCGGCGGGTGGGAAAGAAGACTCGCCACAAAAGTTGGATCCGAAAGTTGTTCTCGACGAGCTGCCGATTGCTGCGATTCGGATGGAACAGGTTGGTTGTGATGCGAAACAGCGCTTGGCTGGGCTGGCACAAAGTTCCTCAGCTTTTGATCAACGATGGTTGAGATCAACGTAGCGAGATCGGCCGGGTTAACTGTTGTATTGTGGGGAACGCCCCTCTCGTGGTCGCCATCTTGGCTATGGTTGCTGTTTTCGTCTCCAGCCGGAATTTCAATCGTTTCTGGTGGCTCATCAAGAACGTCGCTTCCGCCAGGGTCTTCAGGATTGGGTCGAGATCGTTTGGCAGTGGATCCAGAAGGGTCCTAGCTTCTTGTGCGGGGCTGGGAATCGTTTGGCATGGAGTTTGGCGAAGGAGAGATCGTGGCCAGCCTTTCGATCAACTGTTCGCGCGAGCCCGTAATGGGCAAGTTATTTTGCGCCAGTAAGAGGTGAAGAACCTCGTTGGTGAGCCCAGCGTACTCCATCGTGTTAAATGGTTCGGGAGAATGAACTGATCGCGATAAAAATGAACCGATCGAAATCATTAAACTTGCTGCGAAGGAAACTTGCAGCAATCTGAGAAGGGAAAAATGATTACTCGCATGACATGCCACGCTTGATTGGCATGAGCCAAATATGGTAAACAGGCACGGAGGAAGTCCGCAGAGATATCTGGGAGCAAATATGGTGGTCGCTTGCCTACATTAACCTTTATTTTATGCTAAAATATTGAAATAAGAACACTAAATCTACCTCTTGTTATATTTTCCTTTTTGGTAACTCAAAAACAATGAAATTAATGAAAAAAAATTGAAAAAAGCCATGATAGGTATTTCCCGGGAGATTTGGTGCTCTAACCGGGAGACTGGAGATTTGATGAACAAAGTGGAAATTCCCGCCAGAACCGGGAGAGTTGGCAGGTATGCATAATCTCCCACGTAAAATGAGTTATTAAACTTAAAAACAGACTTTATCTCTTTGGTACATTACTTTAATGAAGAGGACAATAACAATGATATCAGATAATAATTATCAAATTTATAACATAATATTGCACACAAAGCCTTGCTTTGAAAGTAGTAATAAAGATTATTTATTGCTTCGTTTGGTGGAAACAAGCCACACAATAGATTGACAGCACTTGCCAGAAATTATAATATAAAAAAAAATACACGTAACTACTCACCACATCAAAATGTTTCACATCTACTGGACAAAAAGACTTTCCCTTCTCCATTAACCAATTGTTTGTAACCAAGGCAGTTTTCAAGCCTTCTGCTTTGATGCACTGAATTGCCATGAGCACTTCAGGATAAGGCTCAACCATGGCTGTCTGAATGCCTGACAACAGTCCATTCATGTTCACACTTTGCTGAGTAATGGATTGTAATACATCTCCAAATTTCCTAGCAAATTCCTCTGGTAATAGAGTTCCACATTCTAATTGAGCCCAGACACCTACAAGAAGGGTCAAACCCTTTTAATCAAATGAATGTCCTGTTAGGACCTAACTAGGTATCCACTTACAGAAGATTAAAAACAGTGCGTTACAATGAATGTACATGTAGACAGGGCCATGGGTATCTTCTTTTTGGAAGATGTCAATAATTGTCTATAATTATAGTAAGAGTCATTATTGCTAGTTCATATACATTTGTAGCTTGATCCTCCAAGTGAGTATAGTTCTGAAACAATTGTTGGCTGGTTGATAAATTGATTTTATAGACCTATTCGGCTAACGTGTTTACCTCCTTGTTGCTACCCAATTCAGATCATGTGATGATTCATTTGGGAGGTTACAATTGTTTTGTTTGTACATACTTGCATGCAATCAGCTGCACAATTGTAACCTCCCAAATGAATCATCACATGACCTGAATTGGATGGCAACAAGAATGTAAACATGTTAGCCAAATTGGTCTATTACCCCTTTCACCACCAGCATTTATAGCCGAGACAATGGAACCTCTTGGGAGACCATGGCTGTCCTCAAACTGATGGAACAAGGGTAATGCCGAAGGGACCACCACTCCACCCATGTCAAATGCCACAGCCTTTGGCTTGCTTGATTGACGGCTAGCATAGTGTCGAGGATGAAACAGATGCAGACAGCGGAGATGAAGACCCTTTAAATATCTCAGTTGAGGAATCATACTTTAAGATAGCTGCTTCAAAACACCACCTCACAGTGTTTCATTGTGATGTTGATTTCTGTTTAATACAGAAAATTAAACTGATGTTATTGATTGTGCAGGTTTTTTATTGTATAAGTTGCAAACTCAGGGAGGCAGAAGATCAGAGGTACTGGGAGAAGTGCAGGAGAGGGAGGGAGAGGAGGGGGGCTGCTAAGAAGGGGGCATGGTCAGCCTCAAAAACAGTTTAGACAAACTACCACAACTTCTACCGCGCAAGACAATTACAAGGAAACGAGGACATCAAAAAAAACAGAATAAAGTTGGAAACGTCTATCGTCAGCTTCGGTTTATCGTATGCAGGCGTTTACCCTTTCATAACAATAGAATTCAACATAATAAAGTAAAACAATATTTACCTTGTCGGTGGCGCCATTTTGAAACCAGAGAAAGCCTGGACCTAGCGAGAGGATTGAGTGGTTCGATCGGGTCGACGCAGGTTCCTTTAGCCGCATCTCTAAGCTATTTAAAGTTGTAGCACAAGATGGCTTCTTTATCTGCTTCGTTTAGACCAGGAATAGGAAGGTATACTTTACTACCTTCTGCGTCAAACTGGGCAACTGTCTCAGAAGAGGCCGAGAGCGTTTTACCGGCTGTAGAAGGTATCAATAGACAATAATTTAAGTTTGACCTATTTCCGTTTTTCCAGATCAGACGAAGGCTCTGTTTTCTAAATCTTGCTCTAGAATGATAATTTTGAGTATAATAATAGCTCAGTTCTTAAGTTAAGGGCTAGGGAGAAAAGGGGAGAGGAGGGGAGGGGATCTGTCGCACACCGTTCATTTCCGACTGTTTGTGATACCGTCATGTTCTTATCCCCAGAGGCTGTGTTTATGAGTGGCTCAATTCTACGTGCAAACTTGCAACCGATGAATAGAACGATAAAGGGGAAGCAAAAAACCTTCAAAAGCATATTTAAATTTTAAAAGATTATTCTTCTCTATCCAGACGGCTACAATTTTGGAAATAGACAGTCTCCTTCGCGCGGTACGGAACAATCATGTCAATTGATAAGTGACGTGCGAGGAAGAGCATCGATAAATTACTTTTGATTTGCCCCACCCCACCCCCCCCCCTCCCCTCGGGACAGACCGCTTAAAACAATTCTCCACCCCCGGGCCGAAAGGGCTGGACTTGTCCCAGGGGTTGCCCGGAGGGGGATGGTTACAGGTAAAATTGAAACACGCATTACATGGGACCGGTTCCAAACATGAGTTGCACTTTGGTAAAGGAACAAAATGTAATAAGAAAAGTAATTTTCTTATAATTGAGGAAACTCTGTGATGTTATCCAATCCATTGATACATTTTGGTGAAGAGTCAAGGTCGCAGAGAAGTTTGCCTGTTATAACTGAAGGTAATTAAAAGTTTTTTTCAATGTCGCACATGACTCCTTAAAGTGCACCTGACCCCAAAATATTTTTTCACAAAAATAAACCTTTTGCACCAGTCCGAAAAGCATTGCACCTTCTATTTCTCCTTTTTACCAAATTCTGACTATTTATAGCATTCAAAAGTTACGAAAAACTGTACATTGTTTGTTCCACGATCGAGTCTGAAGGGGCGTGGGTCTATTCTAATTCCCTGCTATCCATTTGTGCACCTGGGAGGAGGGATGAACTATGTTGCCCAAGAACACAACACAGTGACCCTCTAACACACCAGTATTCATAAAGGTTAGTTTTTAATCACACTCCACTGATCACAAACAAAAGAATTATGTTGAGGTGCATGGGAATAATTTGATTTTCTTTTGTTCTCATCAACCTTGGCTCACTGAAACACAACAAAGAAACACTACTAACAAATACAATGGTTTCATTTGGTGCCTTTTGACCTTTGGTCCAAAGAGAAAGAAATTTCCAAATGCCTTTCAGACCATTTCTTACTTGAAGATTGTACCAGCTGTCCAAATTAGGCCTTGGTAATCATCTTCCAAGATAAAGTGTCTTGAAAACACGTATCTGGATTTGCTGGGCAAAAATTTCTTTTAGTAATTGTCCACCATGGTTGTAAACCTGCCCAGATGAGAAATGTACTGTGCCATAGTAACTAAGCTTGCCTCAAAATGCTATAAATTTATTGACAACTTTGCTTGTTGAATATAGCATCATAAAGCTGAGACTTTTGACCAATTAGAACACCCCATTCTTATTTTCACGTCTGTAAATGACACTTGTAACTGAAAACTGCTATTTCCAAAACTCATTCTTGCTTCTTGTCTATCCTGCTTCATTTCTCTGAAATATTCATCACAAACTAAGAATTTTGTAAGAATCACTAAATTTGGGAAAGCCAAAATTTGATACTGGTAAGCCTTCCACATTATTAGCAATAGTTATTAGCCAAATGGTATTTTTATATTGTTTATTAATAACTTAATGTTATGTAATTATCAACTTGAAGTTTTTATTTCAGAGCCAGACAACAGAAGAAAGTTGTCAACATTCTTTGGCGTGGTGGTGCCAGTCACACTGTCCATGTTTTCAGTTATCCTGTTTTTGCGCCTTGGATTTATAGTGGGTCAAGTATGTACCGTAACAACGACCACCATAATTGCTTCCATCCAAAAATTGATTGAGACTCGATCAATTAAAAATCTAGAGTGATAAACAGTAAAAAAATAAGTGAAATTGTTAATTGAATCATGATTATTTGTTAGCTTAGCTTTATATATTAAACATTTTTATTATTGTAATTATTAATTGTCACTGAAAAGCCCTCTTAGGGAGTGTCAATAAAGTTTGTATTGTATTGTATAATTGAATGATAAATTGTTTCAGGCTGGTTTAGTGTTGTCAATTGGCATGTTTGTGGTGGCTTACTTTGTGGTTGGAATAACAGTCTTGTCCATCTCGGCTATTGCAACAAATGGTGCAGTCAAAGAGGGTGGAGCCTATTGTATCCTGTTTAATATTATGTGCATTTAAATCATTTGTCTGAATATTGTTACACTATGGTGACCATTTTACTCAAGTATCAGACAGTGTGTTGGAGCTGTCTGGAGGCTTATTTGGCAAACAGACTTAATACATTAGTTACATTTTAAACATCTTTAAAAATGTTTATCAATAATGATTTGTAACATAATCAGAGCTTGAGACTACCAGTAGCTAGTCAACTTGCCACAGGCTAATTTTGTTTAGACCAGTAAATTTTGGGCATTCACTAGCAAGTTTGGCTGGTGAAAATGTCATATATCTATACGTAGGTACATGTAGAAGAGAACCACATGGAAGGTGTGCCAGTCAATATATATATATATATACAAAATATATAATATATTCATTAAATTATACAATGTGCTCTACCGACTATCACCATAATGGCTTCATGGAAAGTTTGGAAACTGTGGACTTGGGACCCACTACGTACGGCTACACTTTGTAGGATTGCATTGTGGAGTCACGAAAGTGCTCAAACTGCGAGCAGTGAGCAATTGATGCACCTTATTGCAAATAGTGAACGTCTCATTGAGAGACTCCCCACCCAATTCGTAAGAGTGCTCAAACTGCATGAGCAGTGAGCATAACATTCATGGAATTATACAATGTGCCCTACATATTTTTTTGTGGGGGAGGGGGGGGTGTCTTTGAGACCTCACTCCAACAACCCCCTTTCATGCCCAATCCCTTCTGTGTAGGTGTTGGGTAGGAGTATGTTGGAGTATGTTGGATCCTTCTGTGTAGGTGTTAGGAGGAGTAGGTGTTGGGAGGAGTGCATGTGATGTTGGCCATCTCTCCTAGATCTGTTGTGGGCTTTCAACCACAAGAGCAATTAGATTATTAGAGTATGGCGATTTTTGGCAACTACGCAGTCATTCTATATTTTGCTAATAGGGGAGTACAGCTGTAAACTATTTTTTGCCATGTTGCAAAAGGTTAAATGTTAGATTTTACATGTATTTCTTAGTATATTATTTTATGTTAACTGGAAACAGATATGATAAGTAGAACATTGGGTCCAGAGTTTGGTGGTTCCATTGGAGTTATTTTTTACTTTGCAAACATTTTTGCATCTGCTCTCTATCTCTTAGGTGAGGCAACATTTAAAGGAAACCCAAACTCATACCCTGATGCATTTATTTAATAAAATTAAAACACAAATCATAATAATTAATAACTAGTATACTATATCCTGTTTTGCTATTAATAATAACTGTTTTGTACTAACTACAAGAATAATCAAACTTTCAAGACAAAATTCCAACCATGATTTTCTCTGAATTCTAATGTTTTTGTAAAGGGAAATCACTTCAGAATTTTAGCAAGATTTCATGGGCATCATTACTGTACAAGAAAAGTGCTTGTTGCGTGACCTTCCCTCTCTTGAGCCATTGGTCATTTGGGTCACGTACAAGCTGTCTTTTGTTGTCAAAACGTAGTTATCAACACTTAAGGAATCAAACACTGGTAGAATTTTGTGTTGGCATTTCAGCAGCACTTTATTCTTGTCTAAGTCAGCTATGTTTTCAAAAGACTTTAGTACTGTTAGTAGCAAGAAGAGACAAGGATAAATTGTGAGCCTTTCCCCAATTTTAATTTCATTCAGTCAGAATTAGAATTTAAACTAAACTCACCTTTAAAAGTACGCAGTCTGATGGTTGTGCTTGTTCTTAGGTTTTGTGGAAGCCTTGTTGAATAACTTTGGTTATCATTCTTCAAGCGATTCATTAAAATGTGAGTAAATTTGTTATTTTAATTTGCTGAACATTAAGAATAGAATAACGTTGTTTCAAAATTATAGTTATAAATAATATTATAAATTTGCGGTCCCATTAAAAATTCAAAAATAAATAGTCAACTCCAATCAATCAAAATAAATAGTCAGCTCCAATTGCAGAAATTCTACTAATTATCCTGTCATAACCCAAGAAAAAATTTTCAAAATTGAGCCCACAATTTAATAAAAAACCAATATCTGGTCAGCTTTCAACTTAAAACATGTGACCTCATTGAGCTCGAAATGTGAGCCAGCGATAATGGTCATGTGGTACTGGTCAGTGGATGCCTTGTTTTGACAGCTGTAGATTGACCATAACATGTATGTTTAATATCAAAGATAGGCATATATCAATTTAAAGGTTAACCAGCTTTGCCTATTTCTGGAGTCTTGCCATCAGGTTGAGTGTTGCATCGTTTTTTGTATGTATGCTCCCATAAGCCATGCTGCTAGCCATGGTGACCACGAAAAAAAGAATTGCATGGGTATACTATGAGTAGAGCTCCACTATATATGATGCCAAATAGAAAACAAAGGACTAAGTTAGGGTAAAATAATTTATTGAACGACAACATGTACTTTCGATTAACTCAATCATATCAAACAGTAAATTTACAGCGTGACGCACCCAAGTGTGGCCACCCAACAAACTTTTTTGACAAGTTAGCCAATCAGAGAGCACAAATTTGTTTGAGTTATCCCGCCTCCTTGTTGAAAGCGTGACAGGTTTTGTGACAATAGCTTTGAACATTTCAAGGAGGCGGGACAGCTCAAACAAATGTGCATTCTCTGATTGGCTTATTATAACTTATCAAAAAAGTTTGTTGGGTGGCCACACTTCGGTGCGTCGCGCTGTAACAATTGCTTCATGCTTTAACATTACCATCAAGTGATGGTGCATGTGGGAAATTTGGAGAGCACGAAAAAAGCAGACAAGTTGGTCAACTGATAGCCGAGAGCAACTCTAGTTTCTTGAGTGCTCTCCAAACTTCCCAAGAGCACCATAATTTGATGGTGCACAGCTAAACGAATGAACCAATATTATTGTTTTGTAACATTGCTGATGAAAATGTACATAAAAAAACCTGTGCCGACTGCTCATTGGATTATAGAGCACGCTTGTGTGTACTGAATTTGATAAATATTATGATTGCACGGCTCTATCTACTAGCTGTGTAATGTTATAAAATATACCAGTAATTGCCGGTATAATAAATATGTACTTGCCTTTTAAATGAAATTTGATTTGCCTTTTACGTAGTTTTAGAAGAGGGCAAGTGGCATTCTTTTGGATATGCTTCAGCGGTCCTGTTTTTTTGCCTACTTATTTGCCTGATTGGTGCAGGTATAATAAAAATTATTAATAAATAAGTAATTACACTTATAATCTGTAAGAATAACAATGACCTTCAACTATTTTAATACGAATAAAAAAACTTGGGATTGTAAGTTATACTTTAGGGCTTGTTTTCATAATTATGAGACATCATGCACCACAAATTATTGCTTCTGAATGAATAACTTTTAATACTAAAAAAAACTTTTCCTTCTGCTTTAATGAACTCTGACAATGCTTTCTACACTTTTCTTTACTTTAAATGTTAATAAAACCACTTCTTTGTATTTTCGGAAACACTCCAAAGATGCCTATCAGATCTGTCGCAAATCAGTTAATTCTGTTCGATTCGCGAACTAAGAATGAAAAATGAAAGCAGCATGAAATGGCGTGAAAGAAATTTGAATTGAATTTTATTTACGATAAAGCTTAATTAAAATAGCCAAAGAATTTGTAGCTGTTCACAAGAGTTAATTTGTTATACACATAAACAGGTAGTCTGCCATATCCATATCCTGTTCTAATAACTGTGACTCTACAGCATTGCATTGTTCAGACAATATTTAGTCCAGGCTAAACCTCCCACTGTTTTGATTTGGAATGGAAAACTATGATTACATCCGGAATAATTAAATCCCCCAATCATTGCTTTGCATCCAAAATTTGGATTCAGACATTTGATATTCTGAGACTTGAGAGCAGGGTCCACTGCTCAGCACCTTGAACCTCGTAGCTGGCAGTCACACTGGAAAATAGCACCCCACCAAGACAGGCCTGTTCGCAGGCTTAGGTCGCAGATAAACCACACCTAATTGATGACCATACATGAACCCCTCCTCAAGTTGATGACTTTTAATTTTAGTTTTGTAATGATAATAGTTACATCAAGCTCAAAAATGAGTAAAACATGTCACAAAATACCGTATTTACCCGTGTATAAGTCGACCTTTCATGACTGAAAAATCAGTCCAGAAAATCGGCCTCGACTTATACATGGGTCAAAAACTAAGACCCAAGCACTGGTAAAATAAATTTGTCACAATTGGCATAACAATTGTCTTTATGATCTTACGTAAAACATCTTATAAACAGTGATACAAAACGCGAAGTCCTTCGATTCGCTTAGCGTTCTGCATATAAATTGTAGCTTGGTTACCAAGTTTTCTAAACACGCTGTTTATCAAGCATTGTAAAAGATTAGTCTTCTTTGGTGTTTTGCCTGCCTACTAAAACTTCTTTTCCATCTTCCACAGTTACTGAATTACTGGTAGTATGTTTGATTTTGTAAGCCTGTTTTAAACATTATGGACAAAATGCCCACATGTACAGGTGTTGTTAAAACAATTGCAGACATCCGAGAATATAAAACTTCACATTGAAACTTGCTGTGATTGTTTCATATATCCATAGTACTTACCTGAACAATAATTCTAAGAAATGCAATATATTTGAGTTTTTCAATAAAATGACAAAACTTAGTTTTTTGCCCCAAAATTAGGGGGTCGACTTATACACAAGGTTGACTAATACACGGGTAAATACGGTATTAGATTCTGCAAACGGATACTTATAGCATAAGAGTGTGAAAGTAATTAATCAACATGACACGAGCGTGGGACAAAGAAAAATTCTGAGTCCCCGACGGGAATCGAACCCATGACCTCCCGAACACCGGGCGGGTGCTCTATCCACTGAGCTACGAGAACTCCTGGAGAGCTAGGTCATTTTAACTGAGTTCTTATGTGACACGCGTCCCGCATACTGCATTGGATCAGAAATGTCGCTATCATCATGTGTTGTTGATTAATTACTTTCACATTAAATTTACCGAGCTGAAAATTTGCCATCACTCTCATTTCCACAACTCATGATGATAGCGACATTGCTGATCCTATGCAGTATGCGGGACACGTGTCACATAAGAACTCAGTTAAAATGACCTAGCTCTCCAGGAGTTCTCGTAGCGCAGTGGATAGAGTGCCCGCCCGGTGTTCGAGAGGTCATGGGTTCGATTCCTGTCTGGGACTCAGAATTTCTCTTTGTCCCACGCTTGTGTCATGTTGATTAATTGCTTTCACATTAAATTTACCGAGCTGAAAATTTGCCATCACTCTCATTTCCACAAGCATAAGAGTGTTTCTTCTGCGCAGACAACTGAGTTACAAGCTATCAGCATCAAGCAATACAAATTTCTTATTATTATAATAGAACTTAGCACAAGTTCAGTTGTGTTCTCATTTTAATAACTTCTGCATGACATTTTCTGTTTTAGGAATGTTTGCAAAGACATCTTTTATAATATTTCTAGCTGTCCTAGTTGCTGTGTCATCTTCATTTGTAAGTGTAATCAATAATAAAAATAATGCTGATTGTTTAAAGGGCCCTAGTCAGCCACACCTTTTTTCTTGTTTACATGCAAGAGTATATTTTACGCTGAGTGTGTCGAAACAAAAGAGATCACTGAGAAACTTGCTAAATTTGTAATTACGTAAACACTTCCAGCAACATTACTTACAGCAATGTAATAAGATTTCGCTTCACCATACAATTTCTATAATTTTGATGGCATTGAAAATGACCCAGCTGACTTCTCTTACTTGTAATATTTTATTCTCCAACTGCTTGTTTGTGTTAATAATGCAATACAGTATAGGTTTATACCTGCGGGCTAGCTAGGGAAGAAGTAAAAACATCTTAAATAAAGTAGGAGTTGTGCTTTCACATACCGTGTACAAGACATTTTTGCAGAGGAGGCTGGACATCACCCTGCAGTGTGTTATGGGTAGAATGTCATTTCGGTCTCATTTGAGCTCAGTCGTTGTGGAGTGAGGATCTGGAGGTGCTGTCATGGATGCCATTCAGAGCTGAACAATAAGCTTGCTTATTATTTTGATTAACCATGCACCCACTTTTGAGCAGTTACTCAACGCTAGGTTTACACCAAATAAATAAAATATTGAACTGTATTCAGAGTAATTGGTAAGAAAAAGCGTGTGAAAAATCATTTTCAAACTGTGACATCTGTGAGGTGCGAAACAAACAACATTGTTCGATGGCTCCTCAGAACTTACATGTAGCAAAAATATGCAATGAAAATCAATGCCTATGGGCATGTGCTTGTGGATGAGTGAGGTGCATGTTAGTGTCCAACTCTATACTAAAACCACCAGATAGTTTGTCTCTAGTTCTTTCATCTTCATCATTAGTAATAATAAAATTATAGAGCAAGTGCTCACCGTTAGCTTCCAGTGTAATCCTTGCAGTCTTCATAATTATTAATGGTTACATTTCTGCCAGGTCAGTTTCATCATCATGCAGAGAAAAGTTGACTTACAACCAGGAGCTGGAAACACTCGACAGTTTCATAAGGTATAGAGAGTAGTGTCAGGGCCACTATACTGATTAAATTGAATTACTTATAATATTAAATTATTACTTCTTTTGTTTTTGTCACCTATATGACAGCTATCTCCTCTGTTATTTGAATCTCACAGGACTGAGTGAATATATATGCCCTTTATGTGGTTTACAGTACTAGTGCGTGCATTTGCATTTCTAATCTTTTAGTTTGCACTGAGCCAAGGGTATCCATGTGTGGACTGTTTGCTCCTTAATTTGGTTAATTTGGTTTGCAAAGACATCTTTTATAATATTTCTAGCTGTCCTAGTTGCTGTGTCATCTTCATTTGTAAGTGTAATCAATAATAAAAATAATGCTGATTGTTTAAAGGGCCCTAGTCAGCCACACCTTTTTTATTGTTTACATGCAAGAGTTCGGTATTATATTTTACGCTGAGCGTGTCGAAACGAAAGAGATCACTGAGAAACTTGCTAAATTTGTAATTACGTAAACACTTCCAGCAACATTACTTACAGCAATGCAATAAGATTTTGCTTTACCATACAATTTCTATAATTTTGATGGCATTGAAAATGACCCAGCTGACTTCTCTTACTTGTAATATTATATTCTCCAACTGCTTGTTTGTGTTAATAATGCAATACAGTATAGGTTTATACCTGCGGGCTAGCTAGGGAAGAAGTAAAAACATCTTAAATAAAGTAGGAGTTGTGCTTTCACCTTCCGTGTACAAGGCATTTATGCAGAGGAGGCTGGACATCACCCCGTAGTGTGTTAACACTGCGGGGTGATCTTTTAGTTTGCACTGAGCAAAAGGTATCCATGTGTGGACTGTTTGCTCCTTAATTTGGAACATATCTTTCCAGCCCACTTTGTTGTAATGAATAAATTATTCGACTGATTGATTAACCATGTGTAGTTTATTTAGTGCTGGTCCCAGTGATTCCTCAAGCATTGTGTACTTTTAACTTTATTTGGCAGAATGCAACATACACATACACAAGCTGGAATCCTGAAACTTTTCACCACAATCTTTGGGTATGTATCAGGGAGATGGTTGACTTTGTTAATCTATACAATGCAATCTAAACAATGCAGTGTAGAGCATTGTTACAAAGGTTTAAGTACTGCTCTGCCACCAACTGAAGGCACAATGGGATAAGGATTTGTGCAAAAGACAAGTTCCTGGACTCCGGAGTTTCAACTTTTGGTCGCATCTTTGAGAAGCGTGAACATGTTGGGAAAAACACCTGGTTTAATTAATTGGTTAATATCGAACATTGCATGTTTGCTTGTCAATTTCATAGTTTGAAGCATTAATAATCTTGGAAGTGTATTGGTGATAAATAAATGTTGTACCTGCACAAACGGAATCCATTACGACTTCCAGCATTCATTGGACAAAATTATGTACCAAAATGATTTACACCTAATTGCAAGCTTTTGTGTTACTACTTCAAATATCTTATCAAAAGAAATTTTTTCTAGCAACACCAAACATCGAAAACAAATTTCAAAGTTCCACTATAATTCCACTGAATCGCTTAAAGACGATTTTACAAAATGGCTACACGTTAGATTTTGCCTGCAGTTTGTGATCTTTAAAATTCATTTTCTCGGGCTCTGATAAGAAATTGTTGTCGGTGTTATCTTTACCTTTTATTACGTGTAAGAAATAATGCAATATGATTTAAATTATTCCGGTACTCGATTTTTGTCCAACTCAAATAAATATTAATCAACATCCTGACAAAACAAAAGTTGTGCCGCCCAACATTTACAGCTCGCAGAACCTAAAGTTATTGTACAATTTGCTTTTATTCCAACGGTTAAGCAATGCAAAGCCCTTTTTGCCAATTTAATTAACTCCATATTAGTAATAATAATTAAGGGTGTAAATTTTACAAAGAGTTGTGGCCATGGGAAAAGAAGTGAATTACATAATTTAGTAAATAATTTATCCTTTATCTGCAGCAAAACTTCAGTAAGGACTACACAACAGATCAACACCAAAATGCACTGACAGTGTTTGGAGTCCTGTTTAATGGAGTTACCGGAATCATGGGTATGTATTACAGTGGAATCCTGATTTCTCAAACCTCGAGGGGAAACGCAAATTGGTTTGAGAAATCGGGAGTTTGAGAAATCGAAGGTGGCATCAGATTACGCTGAATTGGCCGGGTATTGTTTGATTATGAGTAAGTGTTCAAATTTTAACAAAAATGCATCCTTTTTTAAATGTACAGTAGATCTTGACCTTTATTTACAAACAAAACGTACTTAAAAAACAAAAACAGAACATAACAGTACATATGTAACGTGAAAAAAGTGCATGTAATTGACATCAACACTAAGCCGTTTCGAAATTTTCGCAGGTTCGAGTTATCGAGGGTTACTGCGGTTTTCAGAAACATGCGAACTCTGTTCATGTCGACGGTTACGTTTTTCGCTGCCGTCAATCATCAGGCGGACCTCTCAGAAAACAGAGGTACGCTTCAACAGGGTCAAAAGGTCACGTCTGTCAGTTGTGATTGGTAGACTTCGATCCATTTTGTTTGTTTCTGATTTTCAAGGTTCATTAACTTCTACCGTAATTATGATTGACGGTAGCGAAAAACGCAATCGTTGGTTGGGTTTTGAACTTCAGAGTTCGCATGTTATTGAAAACCGCAGTAATTTGTTCCACAGGAGCCAAAATTGGTTCGAGTTATCGTGATTTTCGAGGAATCGAGGGTTCGAGAAATCGGGGGTGAAATTATAGAGCTTGAGTGAAGCAAATCCAAGGAAAACAAGGTTTGGTTCGAGTTATCAGGAGGTTCGGGAAACCGAGGGTTCGAGAAATCGGGATTCCACTGTAATGTTTGTTGCATGCATGGATGTGGTTTCATTATGCACAGACTTAGCATCTTGGCATCATGTTTTGAATGCTGAAAGCAGCTCTGACTTGTTGTACTGGTAAATGTAACTAAGATTTATTTGTTATTGTTGTTGTTGACATTGATGGTGATGATCATGAAGACTACGATGATGATGGTGATGGTAACGGTGGCTGCAGTAGTGGTGGTGGTTATGATGTTGTTGACACTTGTTATAATAAATAAAAATTGTTTAATATGTTGTTACCCTCCTTCTGTACCAACAGCAGTACAGTCTTGTTTCTGTTCCTAATACACAGCTCAGACTTAACTTAACTTTAGTCCACTAGCAAAGTCTCTTTAGTCTACTAGCAAATGGCAATCCAACTAGCATTTTTTATGTAAAAATTACAATTCTTGATACTTTTGAAGAAATGAGAAAAGGCAAATAAAAAGGATTTGATTTCCTTTTCCCTCCACACATGTCGAATACACCTAGGTCAAGAGCCTCTTAAAGAAAGCAGTTATTTTAGACATCATTTCCACAACAAAAGCCACATGCGTCATGTATCAGCACAAATCGTGCGCAGATGGATGGCACATAGACTTTGTGTAAAACTGCTGGCTAACACAAAACGCGTTCTTTTCTTCTGCTTATTCGTATTTTCTTTCGAATTTCTTGACATGAGGCTCAATTTGAACAGCTTTCTTCTTTGTTTTGGAGACAGGAATGGTGCTTACTCGCAAATGTTCACTAGTGGATATTATTTTTTGCACCTGCAGATCTCAAAATCACTCGCATTTTGCGGGTTTGTGAGTGTTAATTTTGAGCAGGCCCGGTAACAGGTATTTGCCAACAGGAGGTGTCCAAAGCTGAGGTTCAACTACATCAAGTGAACATTAATTTTTCGACAGAAAATAAATATACCAAATGCGTTTTCATCTAATTGATAATATGATGTTTAATCTTTTCAGCTGGTGCCAACATATCTGGAGATTTGAAAAGACCTGGCCGTGCCATTCCATTTGGCACCTTAGGTGCAAGTCTTTTTACATTCATTGTGTACATTCTTTTAGGTGAGTCAATTCTCTTTTTCAGTAATGGTATACTTTATTGTAGTCTTCATGGGATGTTAATTCTTATATATGGTGCTGGTTATCCTCAGCTGACAATTTTCCATGTTATCAGTTACAATAAAGTCTAGACCAAAATAATGTCAATTTTTGTTAAAAAAAAAGAGAGAAAATAGTTTACTATAAATTATTAGAATTGTATAAATACATGATTTGCACTCTCCCTCTTTATCATCTGTCAAGATTTTCAATACTGTCAATTGAAGAACTAAAATTAGAATTTATTTTTTATTATAATTTAAGCTTTTATTGTAATTATGCTCAATGTAATTGGTGTCTATTGACTAATTAACTGTCCCCTTTGTGGCACATGGCACATACATGTAGGGCTGTTACAGCATCTAGTAGAATAATTATGTTTAATTGTGAAATAAGTTGCATTTTCCCACAGTGAGTTTCACAAGTGCCACCTGTCCCAGAGCCTTGCTTAAAAACAACTACAACTACATTCAGGTAAATTGGTTCTTTCTCAGTGCAGGGCTCGACACTAACAGAAGCCAACTAGCCACAAACTAGTAGAAATTTAGTTTTGGTTAGTAGGTTTTCGATTTCCACTAGCCACTTTGGCTAGCTAGTAAACAAAATGAAATTGGCCGAAGCAGTTTCTGTCTTCCTCAAGCAAGACAAACACAAACACTTTGCTCGGAAACTTAAGATCAGAATTTCATCATGGACATTATTTTCATGCTACCAGACTATGATTTCAGAACAATGCAATAAGCCCTTTGCACAACCCACTCACATTGTACAAAATAACACCCTGCTGGTGAGCAAGCTATGCTCTGGGACATGTGTTTTGGATGTACCAGGTGTTATTTGTACCATGTGACTGAGTCGTGCAAAGGGCTCATTACCAACATTATGTGTTCAAAGAAAGTCGCTTGCTTTGTGCTTGCAAGTCTTGCTAGGGATCAACTGTTATCGGACCTAGCCAACACCAATGCTGGGCTAGTAAAATTTTTGTTTTGGCTAGTAACATCTAAGTTGTCACTGGCCACGAGGCTAGTAAGCTGAAAAGTTAGTGTTGAGCACTGCAGTGAAATTATCTCAAGTTGTCTCTGGATCCGGTGGATTTTTCTCAAGTTTTCTTCAGTAGCTGATTGAACAAGAAACTGCATGAAAGGCCTCTCACACCCATTGACACAAGAGATATGTAGCTGTAGCCAATCGCACTTATTACCAGCTGCCAATGATGCTAGTTAATGATGTTATTTTCATGTACACTTAATTTGCAGGTTATAAATAAAGTGCAGTGGTTAATAACTGTCGGAGCGTTTGCTGCCACTCTTTCCGCGGCTCTCAGCTGCCTTATAGGTGGGTATGTGCAAACATGTTTTGCAGATCAGTTGGTGTCTTTGACTGAATTATGATCTGCACTCTCAAAGGGGAAGTCACAGTTTATAACAATTTTTGGTCAGAATTAGCTAAATTGAAACTTCTAACGCCTCATCAGTACTCAAATAATTTTGTAAATCACTAGTTTTATAACATAAAGTGAAGGTCTGACCATGCTGGATTGGTCAACAAAGAACAGTCCCTGGTCCTCCAGGTTGTGGTTGAGCTGAGCAGGCTGATAACCCACTCCTGGAAAACCTTTTTATTACAGAAACGGATAGTAGCATTGCCACTGCGCCCTACTTTGGGGTGAGGTGACGGGCACTAGTTGATGATCTATGTTCCTCCAGGAATGAGGATTGAGTGAGTGATTGAGTGAATTCAGAACAGAAGGATGAGGCAAAATAAATTATGTTTACTTAGTACTGATTTCAGATGGGATGCAATGGGAAAAGTTGAAAACGTCTGCCCAACATTTTCAAATTGGCATCAATCTTGATCTTGGCCATCCACCTGTCTAGTCAGTTTCTATACATTACGATAGTCTAAAGTTCAAAGGATTTTTTTCATTATCATGCAGCTTTTATTAACTGAATTTAAGCGTCCCTCGGATTTTCGATGTGTTACTAAAAAGTAGCGTGATACTGCCCCTTTAAAACAAAGATTTCAGTTTCAATTGTCACCTTGCATTAACAACATGTCACTGCATCGTCATATTAATTTATATTTTGACGTGATTATGTGCCAAGAATAATTTTTTACAAGCTGTTTTCAGTAATTAGTCACTTTGTCTTTCTCATGCATTACCTCTGATTTGTTTCATTCTATCCTCAGGTGCTTCACGAATTTTACAAGCTCTTGCTAAAGATGATCTATTAGGTATACATGTATGTCTGTCTCATAGTTTTGAAATGTAGATTTATTTTTACTCCATTAAGCACTTGATTTGTTTGTCTTTTGCATTGTTTTTCATCCCAAAGGTCTGATATTGCGTCCGTTTAGTGTTACTCGGGGAAACGGAGAACCCTTGAGAGCTGTACTGATTTCATGGTTCTTTGTACAGGTAAAATTTTGTCTCACAACATAGTATTTCTGTTCAAAGTTCAATTGCTGCACAGTGGCACATTTCCTTAAAGAGAAGACAATCAAATTTTGTTTCAGATGAACTCACATGCACACTTGCATTCTACTTTTTAAAGTTCAAAACATTAAACTAATGTATATGTTGTGGTTTAAATTTATCGCTGGTTTAAACTTTTTTAAACTAGTTTGTTTTTTATTTCCCTTTGTCTCATGTTGATTAGCATAATCTGAAACAAAGGGAAATCAAGATCAAACTTGTTTAAAAAATTTTAAACCAGGGATAAATTTAAACCATAACATATATATTGAAATAATATTTCGTGGTCTGTCCATGATCTTTTGTACCATAACATTACAACACGTCCAGAATGCCACGGCGCGCCTCGTCACACTTACAACAAAGCATGATCACATAACGCCTGTTCTTTTTAATCTTCACTGGCTTCCCGTAAATCAACGCATTATTTTTAAGATATTGCTTATAACCTACAATTAAGGCACTTAACAATTTGGCACCATATCGTACATTTGTGATTTGCTTACATCTTGCACTCCATCGCGTCAACTGCATTCATCATCCAAGCACCTTCTTGTTTCTCCATCCTATAACTTGAACATATATGGCGCAAGACCTTTCTCCATAGCAGCACCAACATTATGGAATGCTTTGCCATGTGAAATAAGAAACGCTCCGTCTGTGTCTGTTTTTAAAAACTTTTCTTTTAAAAAAAGCTTTTTGTAATTCTAGCATGTTTTAATTTTTAGTTATTTAAAGATTTTTACTGGTTTGTAGAGCGGCTATGAACATTAGGATACTGGCGCGGTATAAATCTTTTATTATTATTATTATAACCTCAGCTTGATGCATGGCTTACTACACTAGTATACACTCCTTCTATGTAATACTTTTGTACATGTATTTCTTTTTAGCCAAAGACCATAAAAGTTTATTGTAATGACTGTCACTTCTTTTGTATCTTATTTTAATGCAAACAACTTTGTGCATTGCTCGTCTTTGTTCCACAGATTGTCCTCTTTATTGGCAAGCTGAATACAGTAGCTGTGCTTGTCAGTATGTTCTTTCTGCTGTCATACGGAGTCACCAATATGGCCTGTTTTGCACTTCAAGTGGCATCTGCACCAAACTTTAGGTGAATGGCACATTTGCAGTTTTACCTTTGTATGTAAAAAACCAGAAACAAACAACGCATGCAGCACATTGCAAGGCAACATACACAAAATAAGGGAAATGCATATTACCTGCTAATGAATTTAGCAAGTGGTCAGTGGGTGGGTTGCAGTTCTCACAGTTGCGTGTGTAAGGTCTAGTACCAATAAGCTCATATCAATTGATGGCTCACTACCCTTTGAGAGAAAAACAGAACAAAAATAGGAACACTGTCCCTAGCCCCCATTGCACTAGATGACCAGTTTTATGACAAGCTGACAAGAGCTGTTACACATTTCATTGGGAGACAAATGGTCCCATTATCAGATCTGACGCATAACAGCATACCAGGCTCTTTTGAATACCTAAGCACAGAATTTTCCAGTTAAAGGGTTAAGATACAGTAATATGACTGAAAAGGGCTCTGTCTTACAAAATATTCATATTCTTCAGATTGGGTACCGTCAAATATTATATGTTTTCCTTTTTGATTTTAAATTTATAGACCAACATTTCAGTATTTCTCATGGCAATCAGGTGAGTTCTTTTAGCATGTGACAATTTACCCCATAGTCTATTTTCAACATTCATACAGTAATTAACAATTACACTATGAGCCCAAGTTTTCTACGAGCGAATAGTCAGCGAGGCGCAGCCGAGTTGACTATCACTCGTAGAAAACAAGGGCGAGTAGTCTAATTGTTTTAGTAGAAACTCTAAAGGATTACAGTCCAAACCTACAATATTGTGTACTTTTGAGCCAAAATTCAAGAAAAGACTACCACTAAAAGAGCTACAAGGGCGCGGTGGTTTTCTATCGGCTAAAATAAAACGGTGGGAGAACCAATCAGATTCGCCGATTTCCAATAGTACACAACTGAGTTTTTACTAATTATAATTAGATGTCGTACATTTTTGGTGCTCTGAAACAAGCCAAGGCCTATCAATCAGTTCTGTGTTGACTTTAGGGTTTTCCATACCTTTTTGTAATGCTTAATAGGTCACTGAAAGGTGGCTTGTATATTTTGTTTTCCATAACTTATTGCACCTTAAATTTTCAAACTCGGAAGCTCAAAACCCAACTATTAAAAGGTTTTGTATCTGACAATCATTGCATCTGTCAACGAACCTTGAAAAGAAGTGGCTCAAAATATGCCAGTCATAGCTAGTAGAGATGACTTTTTGAACCAGTGCAAGTGAGCTTCTGTTTCCTGGGACGCTTGCTTAGATGATTGAAAGCAGCGAAAAACAAAAGTGTTGACTTGAACAGAGTACTAAAAGTTACTAAAAGGCTCAGTAATGTCACAACCTATGATTGCTAACATTCTATATTGAGGCATGACCCTTAGGGATACATTGTTCATGCGCTGACTGTTGTGTACTTGTTTATTTCAGCTCTCCTTGGCACTGTTTTATGTTTCCTTATCATGTTCATGATCAGCTACAAATATGCCACCCTTGCTGTGGGTAAGTCATTTCAAAATAAGTGTAATATCATTAGGTATTATCTGATAAGAACACAGACATGTTTCCTTTCTTCTTCATCAGTGTATTGCAAATGTGATTTCTTATAGCACTTAGTTGTTTTTTTGTCCATGATTGAATGAATTTTTTTCACTTCTGCAGAGATTCCAACCCTCCCGTTTTGGCTTGAAACCTGTCATTTTCAGCGATTGTTTCCGGCCTCCTGTTTTTGCTCAACATTCTCCAGTTTCTATTGTGTTTTCCTGCCATTTTTCTGTTTTATCTTGGGCTTCAGCATCCTTATATGAGCCTGTGGCATTTTGAGCGCTGTAATGCACTGGATTGCATTGACTTCGTGCAAGATTTGTGTTTGTTTGTGGTTTATCCAAGAAAATGTTCCACTAATATGATATCTCAAAAGTAGCAACTAACATCTTAGTGGCGTATAGTTTGATTTTTTGCGGAAGAGAATGTCCCCGGACTCCTGGAGGCTTAGCCGCTTCTGAAACCTCCTGTTTTAACATTTCAAATGGTTGGAATCTCTGTATCTGGTTTAAGATGCCAAACCATTGTTTCAGTACTATCTTGCTTTCTATTTTATGGATATGTTGTGGTAACCTAGCTTGGTACAATCTGGTATTTTCCCATTTCATATTTATTATTTTATAAATTATAACCATATGCTAGAGCAAAGGAAAATATTATGTGTTCTACTGGCCAAGGTTGCCAGCACAAGAGATAGATATGGAAATTGCTGCATAACTTCTATATCATTATTTTTCAGCTGTGATGTTAATTTTGTTTGTGGTGATCTCTCTTCGCACACCGCCCACCCCATGGGGGGATGTGTCACAAGCCTTAATATACCATCAGGTAGAAGTTTAGACTAAATTTCACTCAATGCAAATGTACAGTATCTACAGCTCAGCGGCTCAAAGGGCCTACATCATGGCTTGTACATTTGGAAAAATTTAGCCTAAATTTTTCAAATTTGCCATAAATCTGTCTCTATCTTCTCCATCCTTAACCATCCTTTTCCTTTTTGGTTTAGTATCATCTCTTTGGTGTTCTCCTCCTCAGTAAACTATTATTTGGAGGTTCCTACATTTTAAGGGTAATTTTGGCTTGTCTCAAAAATGACTTAGCTCCTCCTCAGTTCGAGAAACGCAAGTGGTGATAGCCAAGTCAACTTTCATGTATCTGTGAATCCAGGTGTTTTACACTGGTTTTGTTTGTCAGAGTGTCATTTTGGCAGATGAGTAATTCTCAAGATTTGGTTTCTTTATTAATCTGCACAGGTCAGGAAGTATCTTCTTCGATTAGACTTGAGGAAGGACCATGTAAAATTTTGGAGACCTCAGGTTAGGAGAAAATCAAGCAGATGGTTTTATCAGAGTTAGTTTATTTGGTACAATTGAAATCATCAGGACTGTTGAGCAGTGTGCCCAATTGCATGATAAGACGTTGAGGTAAACAGATAAAAATCAAAGAATAATGCAGAAAAAATATTTTGACTCAGACTGAGTGATTGTTGAGGGTTTCATTATAATTCTATCAAATTCTTTGTTTGCCAGATATTGTTACTAGTGTCCAACCCACGTTCGAGTTATCCTTTGATCGACTTTGTTAATGACATCAAGAAGGTAAGACTGATGCTCACTAACCTTAGTATAGCTCATTCCAAGTCATTTTCCATGTCGCATTAATCAGGCCATTTGTGGTACTCACTCTGGTGCAATACAATGAACTGTATTATTTACATTATTGCATAGATACAGCACTAGTTCTCGTCAGTGTGATACAATACATTGCAGTGTTATACTCTTAAAATGCAACAATATGCAGGGGTTTCAAAACAAGGCGGCGGGTGCCGGAGTTCCACCGGCTACTTGACTATTATGACGCCGGCTACTCTGGTCAAAGCAATCAGCTTGTGACCAAAAAGCTCACTTATAACAGCCGCCTACTCTACCAGTCAGTGACACCTACTTCAAAACATTTTGAAAGCCCTGAATATGATGCACACGTTTCTTTAAAAGGAACCCTACACTAAAAAATGAAGCCTTAACCTACACAATGGAATAATTTACCTCACATAAAACAACTGTCAGTGTATTTTAAGAGAAGAGTGAAACCGCACAGAGAATTGACAGAGTGGTTGGAATTCATGGAAGGAATATGGGTGGCCATCTCTATTTTGTTTTAATCTGTTTTTGTATATCACTATATTGCCTTTTTCCTAGGGAGGTCTTTACATCCTTGGTCATATTCAAGAAGGTCAATTTGATGCCCAGGTAGGAAAGAGATTATCACTTTCATTGTCATATTATAGAATACACTCAATATATTGAGAAGACTACAAATATATCGTTCATACAAGATTTACTTTCTGCGATATTGACAGTTCATCAGATGACCTTTTATAATTTGGGTGCGTTGATTAATTGGGATAATCCGGATTGGGATCAACAATCTAGGATCACTCAGATCTTGGTGCATCAAAGCTAAGGGACTGGCAAATCCTCATCATGCAGGTAAGAGCAGATTCAGTGGTGCCTTAATGAATGCACCATGATACAACTGATCTTGATCTTTGATCACTGATCCTGATCCGGTTATTCCAAAATAAAGAAACACCTTGCACCCTCATAACTTCAGTGAATTTTGTTGAATAATGAAAACAGAATGGTACAGTTTATCGACCCAATCGACTGATTTCTTGATAATTGTTTTACTCCTTTTTTGTTTGCTACTTACAGTCTACGAGAAAGCAAAGGCGTGACCTTTCCACCTGGTTGAATTTTGTCGACTGCACAGAAATAAAGGCATTTGTAGAGCTGGCTGTGGCAAGCAATATACGCGCTGGTGCTCAAAATTTACTGATGGTAGGGAATTTTAAGTTCTTTTAGTAATATATCAGACATGAGAGACAGTGCATGTCTCCTCGCATTTCCAAACACCGAGAAGGGAGTAAAAATAGGATGCACAGGGGAGTACTTTTGACAACCTTTCAGGTGTTTGGAAAATGTGGCGACACACTGACTCTCTTGATCATGAGTGAAACTAAAACCATGGAGAGGTGAAGAAATGAAATCGTAAAAATCGATTTCAGCTACATAACGCTTATTGGAACGCTTGCATGACAATTTTCTTTTTCCTCAAAAGTGTGGCATGACAACAATCAGGAAGTGTTCCAGTGCATGTACGATTCAAACAATTATTAGAACATGACACTTATCTTGATTGTTAAAGTTATAAAGGTGATGCAGTTATATTGGTGGTCTGTGTGAAAGCCAACTATTACGGCTTTAACTCGAGTTGCTTTTCTATTGTCTTTGTAGGCCTCTGGGCTTGGTGGAATGAAGCCAAACACTCTTGTCCTAGGTAAAGGGAAAATTTTATTTTATTTTGTAATCTTCAATCCTCCTCTACGGACTTTCTAGGTATTTCTTTTCTTTCCCTCATCTACACACAGGGTTTTTTGATCACGAGCTGCCTCTTGAGAATTTTTCTCGTGGAACATTCAGAAGACATAGATTTCCATGCATGAGAGGACAAAAAAAAGGTACTTCAGTTGATTGCACTTAATTGTCAACTGATTTATTGTATTAAAGTGAATCCTAGCCAGCATTTTCCATGTTCGTTTTGAGACCTAGCCATATAGACTCCAGACATTTGTGTTTTTTCTTTGCATCATAGATGAAATTTACCAAAGTGTGCAGTTACAGCTTCCACCACTACGAACACATGTAAGATGATAATTATTATGAAACCTTGCTGCAGTAATGTTACTCATTTGTTGACCTGATGTATGCACCGCCAATGCCACTCGCTCACTACCCTCCCTGCACTACCTGTGCACCCCCTACCACCAGCCACCTGACCCTTCTCTTCATGACTTGCTAACTGACTGAGAATCTTTTAAAGGAGCTGCGTCATGATATATTGAGTTATTTTTTTCTGATGAACCAAATACCCTTAAAATATAGGAAACCTAAAACTAATAGTTCACTAAGGAAGAAAAACACCAAAGAGATGATATTAAACCAAAAAGGAACAAGGATGGTTAAGGATGGAGAAGATTGAGACAGATTTCAAATGATGATTTTGAAAAATTTAGGCTAAATTTTTCAAAATGCATTAACCGTGACATAGCTCCTTTAAAACGGTGTTTTCAGGCCTGAAGTCCACTTTTATATTCGATCATTGCTGTTGACTATGACAGGAATTTATTCAAGTTTTTGTTGTCATGCCTTCTGTTCTTGTTTTCTTCCATCTAGCCTGGACATCAGACAATGACTTTAAAGGATTATGTTGGAGTTATCAAGGTAAGTCGTTATATCTGCTGGGGCTATGACGTAATTTAACATGGCTTGCAAGGTAGCCTGCGAACAGGCTCCCGTCCCGGACCTGGAGGGGCGCTATTTTCAGCCAGAGCTTTCAGGAAGACTATCTGCAGGCTACTTACAAGACAGGAAAGTCTCTTGGAATAACAGTTTTAGTTTTAAAGCCTAGTCGTTGGTCATATCAAATGGACCTCGGCATTTGACGTGACTTTCTTTTATGACTGTTAGTGTACTTACTAAGTAAACATAAAATGCTGGGCAAACACTAAGAAGTCTCCTTCACAACAATGAGATGCCTTTGAACTGTTTTGTGGAAAAGAAACCATGGGTTAAGCTGTCTCATTTTTTTTGATATCCACAGGATGCTGTGTTAACGGGGAAGAATGTGTGCATAGCCAGAAAGTAGGTCTCATGAATTTGATTACTTTATCACCAGCCATCACGCTGACAAAAGCTTACATTAACTGTATGCAGAACTAATTCATAGTGAAAGTTGGATAACCAACTTAAAGGAGATTTAATCCACCTTCTCTATTTTCGGGCTTTGGTGTAATGTTTCCATTATTAACTTTTGCAGCTTTGCGCAGTTGGACAAAAACACACTTGGCAAGGAAGGATATATTGGTAACTGATTTATATCCACTTTCTTCAATTAAAGTAAGCTATGTTATACATTTGAAGACATTCGTTCACGATAGCGTAAAACCCAGACACAACCAAGAACTCCTTTTAGCCAAACAGACAATCGACTCGGTCGTAATTTAACTAAGACGTGTGGTTTTCAGTTTTATGTCACTTGGAAGTCTGTTTATGGTCATACACATTGTTTTATTCTTTTTGGCATAACCTGTTATGTACATATTGCAAAAACACCCTGTGTTGATGTATTTTTGTGTGTGCTTGTGTTTCTAGATGTATGGCCGATGAATACCACTGTGGTGGGAGAAGGTGAGGCTTAACCAAGGTTATCACCCATTACTATCCTATCTGTTCAACCCACCTTCCGAGTTCAATAATTTTCTTTTTACCTGTGGAAAAGCGAATATATGGATAACACTCTTTCATTCGAACTTAATGGGAATTTGGCATTTCTGCAGAGTTGGTCTTCATCCTCTTTTTCTGATCGAGTTGCAATAAAGAAGTGTTGGTTTTTGTGAGGGACAAAAAGTGGAGAGAGCCCAGAGAAAAACCCTTGGAGCAAGGATGAGAACCAGCAACATACTCAACCCACATGAAATGCAGTATCCGAACACGGATACAGTGGTGGAAGGCTAGCGCTCCCACCAGTGTGGTACAGCAAAATAAATGCCGTTATTTGTTGTTCTCCTGCAGGGTTGGTTCTAGGTCCTTATGATTTCACGTTCCTCCTCATCCTGCAGTTAAGCTGTATTCTGCACATGGTGCCATTTTGGGAAATCAGGTCCAAGCTAAGAGTCATGCAGATCATTGAAACTGATGGTAAATGTATTAGAAAGTACTGGAAACTAGCATGGTTTGCGTTTAAACATCGTATCCGTAACAAAACGTAATTGTCATCTGATTTAAAAACAAAAGATAAAAATATTACCAGTTTTATTGGCGGAGCTCCAGCTACCCAAAGGGTTATAGAGCGGAGCCCTAAAACCATAGAGATTGGAAAGCATACATGCACAGAAATAGGATAACCATGCAGCTTATTCTTCATGGTCAAAATGGCTAGCGGAAAAGGCATGAAATCCTAATCACGTCAGGATTTTAATGCCCAGTTCCATCTATGCAACATGCCCATAGTGCATCTTGGTAGTTGTATTAATATAAGGCGATTCTAACCGAGAAGCGGTCACTTTTTGACCTTCAAATTAATTATTTTAGGAAAAAAGGGTCTGGTTATTCTATCTGAGGGTAAAAATTTGGACAAAACTCACGCGAGAAGTCAAGTTAATTTTTCTATGCGGAATACAACTATCAGGATTCCCTGCAGGCTTGTCACGTAGAGGGAATTGGGCATTATTCAAAGCGTGCTTATTTAGGTTGGTTAGAGGATATTGCACCAGTTTTTTGAACCAGTTACAGAGACAGAAGCAAACACATTATGACATGATTGCTTGCTTTCGTTTGTCTTAATAGCATAAGAAATAGTGACAAGAACAATCCACACCCACATAGTTATCCTTGTTGTGTAAATATTCTTTTTGCAAGAAGAGTTTGGTTTTCAGTCTTTTCAAATGTCATTGGGCCTTTCATTGATATGACCTCTATTTGCATGTCAATGCAAATATTTTATACATTGCATAATGTTAAGTTGTAGGATTTTTCCTTGTATCCAGGTGACGATGATTCCTGCAATATGCAGCATGTTACACTCACACGTCTACTCAAAGAACTTCGGATTCCAGCTGAAGTCAGGGTATAAGCTTTAAGCTTTAATAGGAATACTCCTAAAACAGTATACACTATACTAGGAGATGAATAAAATAAATAATTCATTAAGTAAATAAATAAATAAATAAAAGTTATTTACAGTTCAAATTTTGGAACAGGTATGAAGATTTGTTTGTTAGTTGTCTTTTCTCGCAAAACAGCTTCTGTCTTATTTTAAAGGATTATTCTCTCAATTTTCTCCTTGTTTACATTGTTGGGTTATTGCCACCTCTCTGATGCTTTCCACCTTATTTAATTTCTGTTTTAAGATTTTGTTTGACTTGAACGTAGTTTACTGTTTTTATAGATGGTTCACGTGACACATGAAGTCTTAAGTCAGACAAGAAACGCGGATGGATTTGCGGTAAGAATGGATTTTATGCGGTCCTCGAAGCGGAGTAATGCAAAACCAAAATAAAAGCAAAAGTGAAAACCGCTCTGTTGCACATCATTCCACATTGCGAGCGGAAGCAGAAGTCGTTAAAGCTTGTTTTTTCACCGCCATATCATCTCCTTATAAAGGTACCATGTGCATGCAAGGGTTAGGGTAGGTGAGCCGATTGTGTTTATTTATTTTGTGTTTTATTTTTATTTTTATTTTGCTCTTGTTTCTTTCTCCGACACAGCCAGCCACCAACTGGTATCGAACCGTAAATCAGCTAATTAAAGCTCACTCTGCAGATGCATGTAAGTTAGGCTAAGGTCAAACGTCAAACTTCACATGAGCCGAACCTGATGTAAGTGAGCAAAAACAATTAGTTCTTGCTCATTTTAATTAGGTTCGGGTTATGTGAAGTTTGAAGTCATTGAAGTGTCATTGAAGTCAAACCTCATAACACGAACACTGCATCCATGAGCTGAAAAGGACAATAGATCCCCAAGGATGACTTTATTTTTTCTTTATATTTAGTTGTAGTATTCACTGGCCTTCCACACCCACCAAACGAAGAAAACATGGCTCAGCAGTTCATCCAAGACATTACTGTCCTGTCTGGTAACAACAGTCCTTTGCAGTTCTTCTTGTTAATTTAAGTTGTTGATAGCATTATGCTTGTACAAAGCAAAATGTTCAAAAGGCAAAGCTGAGAAAACACTTACAGAACTGCCGACAATTCTCTATCTTCTTTATGTAACCTGGTTCCCAAAGATCTTTGCCTATCAAAAGAAATCATAATGGTTGGTGCAGTTGACTCCAAATGGGGTGTTCCGGCCTGGCTGCTGCCCCCCCTCCCCTCCCTCGATCGGCATCTAGGCCCGTACTCAGACTTTACTGTATGTGAACACTTTGATATCTCTGCCTTATTGAGTAGGCCTGCAATGCGTACACGTGACTCTTGAAGTGATCCTAGTCAAACACGTGTGATGGGTTGCTATCTGACTGTTTTAAATTTCTTTCTTTGCTATTGTTGTTTTATTCCCTTTCTCCTTTTGCAGACAACCTTCCTCCAGTGATGATGGTGTATGGAAAGTCTACAGTGGTTTCAACGTCCTTATGAAGGACGCTTCAGACGATATTTAGAAGGAGAGACGATAACGTAAATGTAGATAGATGTATTCAGCTTGAATACAAAATACACTCTGTGATAGCGTAAAGCATAGAAACCAGATTTGATTTTATTATAATTATTTTTCCCCGCATACAAAGTATATAATTAAATACTGGTTCTGACAATTCCAAAAATGAAAGCGTTTTGCGAGAATGGGAGCATTGTGCAGGATATTTAAAGAAATGGCCAAGATGCATGTCCGAAACATTTTATGATAATAAAGTTTTCCCCTTATCAAGATAAAAACATTCGCGGGAGTTCGATAAACACTTCAAGATTTTAATTTGTTGGAAAATTCTGTAGCTTGTCCAAAGTAGTCAATGAAAAAAAGTTACTGATCATCAAGGTAAATAGAGACTTTGAAAAACACTTTAAAAGACTTAAAGGCCATTTCCAGTCCGTACTGCGCAATCTCCGCCTGTAATGTTTATTGAGTCTCACACGATGAAAAGTAAACAAACCAAAATGAAAATTACGGGTAAAAACTTACCCTTTTCTTTCTTATTAACATCTGATATCCTTCCAAAACAATAATAAAGAGTAGACGAACCTCGATGATATTCCAAACCAACGTTTCAGCTCATTGCGAACTCCCAAACAAAACGACCTGCAATGGCAGGCTCAAAAACTTCATGTACGCAGTTACCAAAGTGTAACGTATCAACAAATTCAAAACAGAAATGTAAACAAATCCCAAGACTGCGCAGTACGGACTGGAAATGGCCTTTAAATAAAAAACTATTTTGGTTTAGAAGTATTTTGTGGGAAGTTAAAAATTATTTGAAAGTATAGGAGAAAGAAAATTAGATTTTAGTTTTAGTGTATTAGATAATGAGAGGTTGGAACAATTGTTGGAGCAATTGTGTTATGTTTACAAGGGACCGTTTCCAAACGGATCCTGTCCGAAAGTCAAAACGGATAGGCCTTCTGTTTACACAGGACCATTCTGGAACCGGTCCGGAACGGATTCAAAACGGGACCTGTCCTTTAGTTAATTAGTTGTAGTTAGGCAGGTCCACATCAGGACTTCGGTCTTGCCAATCCACATTTAAAGATGTATGTATGTATGTATGCCTGTCCTGTTTTGGATCTGTACCGGACCGGTCCCAGAACGATCCCATGTAAACACCCAGACCAGTTCCATGTAAACAGAAGCCGATTCGGTTCGGTCCGGTTTGGAATCGTTCCGATGGGAAATTATTTAGCAAAACAAGCCAGACACCAGAAACACACAGATGTAAGAATATTTTAAGCTAGAATTTGAAGACCGAATACAACACCTTTGTTCTTTTTTATTGAAATTAGCAGTGAATTTGAGAAATGTAATGAGAAGCGTTTGCATAAACAATTTGAATGAAGTTGGAATCATCTGACACAGCTTGAATGTGACTTTTGACTGGGTTTGTCACCCTTATTGGTCCTTCTGAATATTTTACTTGTCGGAGGAAGGACTGCAAATTGAATTCGAAATATGAATGAAATGGTATCTGAGTTAGTTTGTGAAGAAGTCACCAAAGAAGAGAAGAAACCTTTATTTTACCAAGTTGCATGGATGTAATTGCATGTAATCAAGACAGGATTAATTCTCTCTTCGTGCAGCTTCACTTAATTTATTAGAACAAAAGGTCGATTTGTTTTAACATTCAATCTTCTAGTGTCTTCGCTGTGCTATAAAACAAATTACGTAATGACTGGTCCCTCGGGAAGCCCGTTAGTTTTGTTTCCTCGAATCTCAACATTGCGATTCTCAGGAAACAAAATTAACTGCTTCCCTCGGGACCAGTCATTATTAAATAAGTGTTTAGTATTCAATGCAAGGTGTAACACAGAAATTGATTTACTATTTAACACATCACCTAACATAAATATTCCGCTATTGGCAATAATAATAATAATAATAATAATAATAATAATAATAATTTATTCATTTCTAGTGCACATCTGTACATGTTTATGATCAGATGCGCATTCCTAAATTATAAATAGGAGAAATAAGACATCTAACTAAAAATATGGCAAAATATAAAGATATAAGATTTAAAAAATTCAATAATGGTGAAAACTAATTATTAAATAAATATAACAAAAGTGTGATGTAAAAGTAGAAAATACTAATAAGATGCTAATAAAGTCTCTATTTAAGTATATGCATGTCTAAAAAGATAGGTCATAAGATGAGTTTTAAAACTATTAACACTTGTGATTAACAATGACAGCGCTGCAACGAAAAACACCCGAGGATAACGTGGCCTTAGATTTCACTGATGGCATAGCCAGGAGTAGAGTATTAGAACCCCTGAGATTATAGCATGATGTCTTGATACTAATTAAGGACTGTAGATACTGAGGCGCAAGGCCGTGTAACACCTTAAACATGAGGAGAAGTACCTTGAAGTTAATACGTTCCCTTTTAGGCAACCAATGCTAATCGCGCATCAGTGGTGTCATATGACAAAACCTAGGCACATTACATACCAGCCTAGCAGAAGCATTCAGAACTCTGAATTTTTGCAAGCTACCGGTTTGGCAGCCCATACAATAGGCTATTGCAATAATCTATGTGGTTCGTTGTGAAAGCATGGACTAACGTTCCCGTGACTTCTTGAGATAAGTACTTGCGTATGTATCAAATATTATACAGATGGCAAAATGCAACAGAACAAAGTTTACTAATAAACACCTGAAAGAATGCAAGCTGCAAGCAACTAATCTACAAGACCAATTTACAGTTTTAAAGAAATGCCGCACAAATCCACAAAGTTTGACTGTTTGATCTATGTGATGCTATTTATCAGGAACATAAAACCAAAACTTAACACGCAGTCAGATTCAGTTGTGCCAAACGTTCTACATAACAATTGAATACTTTAACACCCTTTAATTCCCTAAATATTTTCAACTATTTTTACTACATATATAATCAATTCTATCACTGTTCACTGTAGAACTTGATAATGATGACATACACATCATTGACACATCGTTCTCTCAAATGTTTTACAAAACCTTTTTATTGTCGGATATCTATTTTTTCAGAAGCAAATTAGAATAATTAAGAAAAACCATGCATATAGTTACATGACGTTAATTAATGCAGGGTTGGGAGCTTATGTACATCATTGTGGACTACACTGTGAGCAATGACAAAATCATGATAGTTGAGACCTATGACATGAATGAGAAGAAGTGATCCCAATTCCACTATCAGCATTTCCTGCTTTTTTAACATTCATCATATAAAAAGCATGCTAACTAAATAATTATATACAAGGGACAAAAATTCAAAACTTTTTCTGGTGGCCGATCATGAACAATCGCTTTACAAGCACCCTTGTTGTTTTGTCGCAACAATAGGATTTATTCATGTTCATTTCTTGAAACATTCAAGTGTTCCAAAATGTTTTCGCCCTTGCTCTTGCCTTGCTTTGGTCCAAAAGCATAAACATTGACCATTTTTCTGGCTTTATGGGCTTGCCAAGATTCATAAAACATTGTTTGTTCTTCCTGCTTTCTCTCCCAGGCGTGTTCATATTCTTGAGCCTAGAAAAGAAAAAGGTCATAGAGTTAACTGGATTTAAACTCGGAAAGGGTTTGTCAGACACTGGCCTCCAAATACATCTGGCCCATCCTGGCTACTTGTGGCATTTTAAGAGTAGTTTCTTTTCAAGTGGAGGCAGCGTGGCCTAGTAGTAGGGCATTGGACTTGTAATCAGGTGGTTCCTGGTTCTAATCCTCCTCTCTATTGCTATCTGGATTTGTTTTTGGCGGCCCCAAACTCAAATCCTCCACACTTTGTCAATAGCCAACTGGTCGGCTTCCTAAATATCCCGCCAGTTGGGATTCTCAACATGTTTTATTCAACATTTGTATGTAATGTGCATTTGACGATAGTCACATGGAATTTGTGGGCTAAGTTAATTATTATTACATATTATAATTATTGTTGTTGTTGATTATTATTATTATTATTATTATGTAATTATTATTTCTTTTGTGGATGTCTGAGTGAACTTGAGTGAGGCTGCTGTATTCATAGGTTTTGGCAGTTTGGTTATCCCTTCTCTTTCCTGGGCACATTGTTGGTTCTTAGCCTACCAACGGGTTCCATTTGGTAGGCTCACAAAATGAGTTTGGCCCAATGAGACTGCGTTCCTTTGGGGGTGTGCAGAATGGAATGGAATGGCCCCATACACCAAAACGAAAGGAAAACAAACATTTGGTGGTGAACAAAACACTGACTCCCAGTCCATGGACAACACAAAGAATTTTTAAGAGTTTTCAGGGGAAGGGTAGTCCATGGACTGGGGGTCAGTGTTTTCTCCACCACCCAAAAATTTGCATAGTTACTGCACACGACCATTTAAAATGTTCTGAAATTGAGTCCTGTACTTGCCTGTGTTAAATAAGGAACACTAAGTAGCTGCTCATTTCTTTCTATTCTTCTCTCATTTTTAACTTGATTTCTTCTCCTAGTTGCCGTGAACTTTTGCACAAGTCTGTTCTTCCTAAAAGAGCAATTTGTTCGTTAGAATAATGCGTCTTCACAGCCAAACGTGTGTAAAATAGATCGCTTCAAATTCCAGTTTAAACATAAATAAATTGAAATCTTCTTACCCTCCCCATATTCTTCCAGGTATATGTCGTTTGGACAATATTCTTGTCAACCACATCACACTCGCAAAAATATCACGAAATTCAACCAAAACGCATTGAAAGGAAAAAAGTGGCCGGCCGAGGACTAGGACTAGGAAAGTTCAAGCGTATCTTTTCGTTGTAAGAATAAATGAAATGTCCAAAAATAAAAAGAAATGATCAGCGGTATTACCATAGAGCGGCCAGTATATGATCGTTACACCACGTATCTACACAAATCGAGTATGGCGGCCTCCGCTATGAAAGAGCTGAGAGCGTGTACTTCGTTAATACGACAATGTTGTTCTAACTGGAAAGGATTCCCTCAAAATAACGTCACAAACAACGCCCCTGTCGTGTCAGGTATGAACTTTTACGTTCACATGGCCTAATTAGCGGTTACTTTTGTTACAGCTACACCAAATAATATATTGAACTTTTGAAGTTAAGGTTTTCACCACGGGTGGTTTCGCCCCAAGCTTGTAATTCTACGGGTAGCAGTTTCTATTGTTTTAGGGGCTAGGGGCATGTTCCTGTTGTTTGTTCTATTGTTCTACTGGTCCTCTAGTGTAGCAGTTGCTATTTAGGGGCTAGGGGCATTGTTCCTGTTGTTTGTTCTATTGTTTTCACGAAGGGTATCGAGCCATTCGTCTGAGACCTTACGAGAGCTGCTTCATCGCGTTTAGGGTGAGATCGCTCCATGGTTAGATCTCGTTAGATCGCTCCCACTTTGAGTTAGATCGCCCAATCATACAGAAGTGTGCGGGCATAGGGTCGGGATTGGAACTGATTGATTTTATATTCGCCTTGACCGGCTCTTTCCAATTTTACCCTTCGATTTGTTTGCTCGTAAATACCACAGATGTGGACCTCTTTGATGACTTCTAAATTAATTTCACTTTGCGTTTTCGAGTTGGCGAAGTCTTTTGTAGAATTTTATAAATATTTCAGATCCACTATTTTGTTCAAGGGGAGAGAGATCATCTTTCCCAAAAATATTAACTCTTCCAACTTATGACAGAATCAAAGACTTGCACGCTTACCTCTTGTATTCACAATAAATAATATTTTCGTGTTTCAACCATTGAAATACACCAGCGTATTGTATCCAACAGCGCTGGCATCCCAAAGAACGGATTCGCGGGAAATTTTATGACAATTGTTTTGAATGCCTCCAGACAATGCTGACTGGTTAGTTTGTCTGGCGAGTAAGACAATGGGAAAGGAATGTTGGTCGCGGTTAAGCAGGCGTTAGTGGGGACAAGTGTAATGCAATCCCCTAATAATGCCAGCGTAGGAGGCTAGGCCCCAGGGCAATTGTAGATGGTCAAAAGAGTCACTAAAAGTCAATAAAATGGTGGTAGAAATGCCAGTAAAACGGTCAAAAGTCCCCAGTACGGGACGATAACTACTGTCAAATCCTCCACCTATGCCCGCACCCCCCCCCCCCCCCTCTCCTTGTGGGATTTACATTGATAGTATCTACCTATTGATAAATCTACCAGTCGTGACGGCTTTTGTCTTTTCTGGAACAGCCTCGACCAGTAAACTGTCCAAATCTTCACGGACATTTCGAAAACGTGAAGCAGCAGCCGCCATTTTGTTGACAACCGCACTGCTACGCTACTCACTATCTATCACAGAATAGGTAGCATGTAGTGTAGCCAATCAGAGAACAAAATTCATGATAGAACGCTAGTACACATGTAGATTTCTCTATTTTATTTCATTATATATAGGTGTGAGATATTACAGAGGTAGCAACAGAGACAAAAGAAGACGAGAAAGAAACCTACAGGAAAAACTTAAGAAACGAGAAGGTGTCAAGCCAGTGTAAGTAGAACACAACAATAATGAGTGTAAATACATCCAATACAATGATAATAACTGGTGTCTACCCCATCTCTATGGAAATTTTAGTTTAGCTGTATACTTTTCTTTAGAACTTTGGCTATTGGTATCCCCAAACCGTGAAGAACTTAAATTAATAAGCGATATTCGTGATTACACCACTTCATTCCACGTGATTCTGACTCGCTAGTCCTCTGGATCTATGACTCTGGAAGATTTATGAAGACTATGAATTCGAAAACAAGTGCAATTTCTGTAAAATTATTGTAACATCCCCTTAACATAAAGCATCAGAAACTACCAAATAATCAGGAGCTGTCCTCGATAGTTGTTTGGTGCTTCGCATGCGTATAGGACAGTAAAATGGTTTATTCTTCCTGCTGGAATCCTAGCAGTGTGAACAACATAGTAGGAACATTATGACATAAAGCTAAATGAATATAACGACATATAATATATAAGGAAGGAAGGAAAAGACCGTCGCTATGTACATGCATGTCATTATGTCACAAGTGTGAACCAGGCTTTATGTACATGTAAGATAATTTTGGTTTTATCAACTGGGTTGATAATGTGAATTTGCCACCGTAAAGAGATTCGAAAGCTGACGTTTTGAGCGTTAGCCCTTAGCCTGTTAGATGAAGGGCTAACGCTCGAAACGTCAGCTTTCGAATCTCTTTACTATACGGTGGCCAGTTCACATTATCAACCTAGTTGATAAAACCAAATTATCTTGTTATACTTCCCACTGATGCGGCACCACAGTTTCTTTAGAAACTGACCCTCTCTATTAATGTACATGTAAGCCAAATGTGAATGTGCCTCATCGTAGCCACCTTGTTATAGTGGCAAGGCCTGTATGTCTCAACGATTATACTGTAGCTATGCTAGCTTGGAATCTAGTCCCCTCCCACAAAACACAATTGAGAAGAGATGACAGTGACAATGAATGTAATGTGCAATTTTCTTGTTTGCAGAGTTTTTGACAGAAAAGAATTTTTTAGACAAAACTTTGACAGAGAATTGTTTGCATTCAAGAGCAGGCTAGGTTTAACTTTTCAAGATGAGAGCATTCTTAGAACAGCTTTAACCCATGAGTCCTATAAAGGGGAAAATACTGGTGATGATACAGGCAATGGTGAAACATCAATTCACACCTCTGAGAACAATGGGAAATTGTCATTGATAGGTTAGTAATTGCATGCTGTAGATTACAAACAGATGCTCCACAGACATACATGCATGTAAAAGCACTCAAAAGTTAGAATCACCCTGAGTTGTACTGTACAACATGATTTCAGTACCACGGTAAAGTACTACTGTACCGTACAGATTTCATTTGAATGTATGCACAATAGGGTTTCATTCACAGATTTAAAACTAGAACCACTTTGTACAGTATAACAATTAGTTAACTGCCTGAAAGTACTGCCCTATAGCTTGCATGTGAATGGTCGCACAGTTGGGTTTCATCCACAGACTTTAAAGTTAGAACACCCAGTACAGCACAATGTTAAACAGTATCACATCAAACTTAACTGCTCAACAGCCTTTTCCTTGAAGGTTTCAGTAACAGAGTTGAAAGTACATGTAACCTAGAAACTTGACACACATAGAAAGTGATGGTTCTGACACACCGGGGGCAAAATTTGTTGTCGATGCAAACACGGCTCCAAATTTGTCGCCGTGTTTGCATCGTCAACAAATTTTACCCCCGGTGTGTCCAGAACCATCACTTTCTATGTGTGTGAGAAAAAACACCAATTTTGCACATGCGTTCACAAAAGTGTGCCAGAACCACTCTTGCATATTTTGCACAAAGTGTGCCAGAATTATTTTCCATTTGAAGAAGTGTGCGCGCATCCATATACGCGAACATGGCCGCAGCTGACTATTCAAACGATGTACTGCAAATGTTTTACGGTCAAACCCCCAGAATTCAACAAGAAACATTGGACCCAGAAAAGAATCGTCTTCACGGAAATTTCATGATTTCACAAACAAATTACCGTGAATGGCTCCGCGTCTGGTCGATGAGATTCAGAGAAAATGACCCAAACAACAAAGATCTTTACACTTTTGCAAACCTTTATCAAGATAAGTTCATAAATGTGGTGAAAAATGAAATTGTTTCATTGAAAAACGTGAAAGTGGGTTTCGGAATGAGAGTAAAGTTTTCACGAGAAATTGACGATGGAAAAGGCGGCACGAAAACGGATGAAAAAGAAGTTTATTTCAAAAACGACGATCCATATATTTTCTTTCAGAAAGATCTGGAAGACGAAGTAAAGTTTGTAGAGAAATTCGATGAATTTATTGACCAGATCAATGGAGAAATCGAGAACTGGTCAGCAGAAGGATCAGGATGGGATTTTGTTGAAGTAATGGTCGCGTACGTGAATGTCGCGCGCTATCAGCCATTGAGCGGGGGGTCATGGTTGCCACTGCCGGCCAAACTCGCGGCCAAGAAAGCAATTGTAAATGTGAAAAACACAGACAACGAATGTTTGAAGTGGGCGCTCAGAGCAGCTTTATACCCACCAAGAGACGGAAAGAACCCACAAAGGCCAAGCAAATATCCGGTCAACGACGGAATAAATTGGACAGGCATCATTTTCCCAACACCGGTGTCACAGATTGAAAAGCTTGAAAAACAAAACGCACATCTGGCCATAAACGTCTTTGGCTGGGAAAACAACTGTGTGATAACCCACCATGTGAGTGAGAAAGCGAAAGGCGTGCAACGGATAAATTTGATACTGATTGTCTCAGGAGAAATTCAACATTACTGTTTTGTCAAAAAGGTGAGCGCTTTGTTGTTTGATCAGACAAAAAATTGCAACAAAAAGCACTACTGCATGATGTGCCTGACAGGTTTCACAAGAGCGGATTTGCTTGCGGAGCATGAAAAATATTGCAACGGCTTAGATGGCAGACCCACAAGGATTGACACGCCGGAAGAAGGGAAAAACAAGACAATATTTCAAAATTTCCACAAACAGATGAAGGCACCATTCGTGATTTATGCAGATTTTGAGGCACTTGTGAAAAAAATCCCAATTTGCGAGCGAGGGCCAGAGAGCAAAGAAAAAAGTTTCACGGAAAAAACTGAATGGCACGAAGCGTGCGGGTACGCCTGGATGTGTGTGAGAAGCGACGGCAAAATCATGAATTCAAAAGTCTGGAGGGGAAAAAATGCGGTGGGGAACTTTTTGAGCGACATCGTGCAAGAGGAAGAAAAATTGAGAGAAAGTGTGGAAGAACCAAAACCGGTTGAGATGTCACCAAAAGATTGGGAAAATTTCAAAAGCGCAACAGAATGCCATATATGCAACAAAAGTTTGATGAAAGAAAATTTCCTCGACTCATTGCCAGCATGGAACAAAAACAAAGACGAATATTTGGGGCAGGTTCACAAAAAATGTTTCTGGTTTGCGCAAAAGAAGCTGGATTTCATTTGCATGAAAAAGTTGGCAAAAGAAAAAAAAGAAGCGGCGGAAAAACAAGAAAAATGTCGATTCTGTGAAAAACTGTTGATCCAGCCAGTTTTCAGAGACGCGGTAAAAGACCACTGCCACGTGACGGGCAAGTTCCGCGGAGCCGCGCACAACGAGTGCAATTTCAAACTGAAGTTGAAGCCCAAAACATTCCCAATTCCAGTGGTATTTCACAATCTGAGAGGTTATGATGCGCACCACTTGATGCAAGCGATGTCACAGCAGGAAAAAGAAGTGAAATGCATCGCCAACAACATGGAAAAGTACATCACATTTTCCATGGGGGGTCTGCATTTCATTGACAGCTTGAATTTTCTGCAGGGAAGCCTCGATTCACTTGTGAAAGCAACACCCAAAGAGGCATTGAAAAACACAGCAAAAATCGCAAAAGGAAGCGAACTTTTGTTTCAAAAAGGGATCTATCCGTATGAGTACATGGACACATGGGAGAGGTTCGACGAGACAAAACTGCCGGAAAAAGACAAGTTTTACAGCAAACTGAATGACGAAGGAATTTCAGATGCTGAATATGCGCACGCACAGAAAGTCTGGGAAACATTTGAGTGCAAAAATCTTGGAGATTATCACGATCTCTATGTGAAAACGGATGTCGCCCTGCTGGCGGATGTTTTTGAAAACTTCAGGGACTTATGTCAAAAGCAGTATGGGCTTGATCCGGCGCATTATTTCACATCACCAGGATTGAGCTGGGACGCGCTCTTGAATATGACAGGCGTCGAGCTGGAGCTTTTCACAGAAATCGACATGCATTTGTTTGTGGAAAGGGGGATGCGCGGCGGGATTTCAATGGCTAGTAAGAGGCACGCCAAAGCCAACAACCCAATGTGTGAAGGCTTCGATGAAAGCAAACCGAAAAGTTGGATCATGTATCTCGATGCAAACAACCTTTACGGCTGGGCCATGTGCAAGCCCCTGCCATTGAGGAATTTCAAATGGAAACGTGTCATGCCGACTGAAGAAGAAATCCAAAATAAAAAAGAGGGTGCAAAAACTGGTTGGATACTTGAGGTTGACCTTGAATATCCGGCGGAACTGCATGAAGAGCACAACAGCTATCCGCTTGCACCGGAAAAAAAGGCGGTAAAAAAAGAGGACATGTCGGACTATCAAAATCGTCTGATGGAAAAGCTTGATCTGAAACTACTCAAAGACAAGAAGCTGCTGCTGACGCTTGAAGACAAAAACAATTACGTTTTGCATTACAGGAACCTCCAGTTTTATCTGAAACAGGGCATGAAATTGAAAAAAGTCCACAAGGTGCTCGAGTTCGATCAAGAGCGCTGGATGGAGCCGTACATCATGATGAACACAGAGTTCCGAAAAGAAGCAAAAAGCGACTTTGAAAAGAACTTCTACAAGCTGATGAACAACTCGGTGTTCGGGAAAACGATGGAGAACCTGCGGAAGCGCACGGACATCAAAATCGTGCGCGGTGATGAAGAAAACAAAATAAGAAAACTGGTTGCCAGCCCCCTGTTCTCAAGGTTTGTAGAATTCACAAATGATATGGCGGGCATACACATGCACAAAGGAAAAATTCTGCTGAACAAACCGGTGTACACGGGCATGACGATCCTGGACAACAGCAAGATCCTCATGTACGACTTTTTCTACAACCACCTGAAAAAGCAGTACGGACCAAAATGTGAACTTTTGTACACAGACACGGACAGCCTTCTGCTCGAGATCGAAACAGAAGACGTGTACAAAGACGTTGCACGAAACAAATCATTGTATGACTTGAGTGATTACCCGAAGGAGCACCCGCTGCACTCAAACGTCAACAAAAAGGTCCTGGGCAAAATGAAAGATGAATGCGCGGGGGTGCCAATCGACGAAGTCATCTGTCTCAGGTCAAAAATGTATTCCATCCTCCGAGGGGACGAAAAAAATATAAAAAAGGCAAAGGGGGTGAAAAAGTGCGTCGTCAAGAAAAAAATCAAGCACGAGCATTACCGCGAAATGATTTTTGGCGAGAAGAAACAGATGAGACACGGCATGAACATTCTGCGGAGCGAAGGGCATGAAATCTGGGGCATGCACGTGAACAAGATTTCACTGTGCGCGTTTGATTCAAAACGCTGGATTGCGGAAGACGGGATCCACACAAAAGCATATGGGAAAAAAGAGTGTTGTGGGGTGTGGGGTGAAACCTCACTCACAGAAGAAGACTTTGCAGAACTGTTGGACACGGAAGTGATCACAGCGCTCGGGGAGTGGTTGGAAGAACAGTTTTAACAATCTCGCTCGGGCGCAAACTGCGCAAATAATTCAAAACTCCAGGGTCAAGAAAAATTTCTTCTGGATTTTTAACGGTGTTGTTTCTGCCAAAAATATTCTGATATTTTTGGTTAACGTCACTTCTTGTCCTTTTTTTCCCAATGGTTGAAGCTTGAATGAGAACACCTTTGCGTCCACGGCCCATTTTCAAATTTCATTTGTTTGTTCAACTGTCCACGCTGGCTGGCGGGAGAACGGTGTTTGGAGGAATAACCAGCAGCTCTTCACGCACAAAGCCGCGCTTGGGTCCATCATGCAAATAGTACAGAAAGGGCTGATCCGGTTTTTGTAAAACCTTTTCAATGGTGAAAACTTTCAAAGACCAAATCGGATCCGTGGCTCTTTTTTTCCCCCCTTCAAGCTCACCAGGTTCGTAAAGATGGCGAACCTGAACAAGATATGGCAGGATTTTTTCATCCTTCCCAACAGGTCTGTGATAAGCAGTCGAAGGTTTCGAAAAAACAGATTTCTCTTTGATTGCAACAGCGGGTTTCTTTCCGATGAGGCTGGTCACCTCGTTGTTCAAAGCCGAAACAACTTCAGGAAGTCTTTTCACCCATGCCCTGGACCGCTGGCCCTCAGGCATCCGCATTTCCACGGCATACTGGTGACCGAACAGGCGTTCGGCAAGGGTGCGGTTGAAACGTTCAACAATGGCCTGATCGCGGTGAATGTTGACGCGCCCGCGCCGGATGAAAGTTTTGTGATTTTCCATGACTTTCGTCACAGCGCCCATGAATTCGCGCCCAGGGTCAACTTGCAACATTTCAGGCCATTTCAAAGGGCCGCGCTTGTAAATTTTCTGAAAAGCCTGGGCAACCTCATCAGAATTTTTCGAGGTCAAGGGTTCGGACTCTTTGAAACGGCTGGCCACGTCGACAACGTTCAGCGCGTATTTCCAGACTTTGCGACCGCGAGGCAGTTTATCGTGAGGCAAAAAAAGAAGGTCCGCCTGGTGGACCTTGTTGGGTAAGGACACGTCGAATTTCGGTCGAGGTATATGCTTCGGCGCCGGAAGGAATATCTGCCAGAGGGCTTGCTGGATTAACCACTTTTTTGCGGTGTCTTCCGGGACGTTTGCAGCCGCGGCCAGTTTTTTGATGGCGGCAATGCCTTTCCAATAACCGCCAGGGCTGTAGTATATCTTCGCGAGTTTGGTGTCCATATAAACGAGGTGAAAAAAAGTTTAAATGTTAGCAGATGAATCTTGTTTTGGTTTTCCCGCAAGAGGCGCATTTGACTTTCAGAAAGGTTTGCCCATTTTTTGTTTTTCCGAGTCTTTCACTCCCACGAACGTTGGGGGTGATCTTCTTCTCATACACACAGTAGAAATCCATATAAAAGAGGTAAAAAAAAGTTTAAAAGAACCGGAAAGCAGCGTAGCCCAAAGCGAGAGCCCCGGCCCCGACGAACATGAGTTCACCATTTTTTTGCCGCTGGCTTGGTTGATAAAAATCCGAAAATTTGGGCTCTTTTAGAGGAGCCTCTTCAGGATGCGCCTGGTTGTAAAGTTTTAAAGCGTAGTCAGTGTTTGTGAAATCCTGCTTGGCGTCAGCTTTCATGCGCTCGTTTGTTTCAATCCAGTCGAGACGTTTGGTGCGGTCGCGCACGAATTTGTTGTACGCAGCTTGATACTCCTCCATAGCTCGGTCGTGGCGCTCTATTTCTTCACGCGAGGCCTGGCCATCACCATCCAAAGCCTTCGCCAGATAACTGCCGCCGATGAAAGCCGCTGCGTTCACCAAAGCACCGCCAACCATAATTGCGATACTTGCCATGATTATAAATTGCCGCCATTTTTTCAAATGATTTTTGGGTGTTCAAACGTTGGTCGGGAGGATTTTCTGGTCTTCCAGGTACTTCTTGAGCCAGATGCTGCCCGTCATCACACCAGTGAACATTGCGAAGTTTTCGATAGAATCTGAAGGGTCATCTGTAAAACTTCTCCTGAACGCTTTTTTGACAACCCACCCAATGCCAGCAGAGAGGCCAACGAGAGTCGCGGCCTCCATGGCGTTTTTTACAAGATTGTTTTCAGGCATGTTTGGTATGTAAGAAAAAAAAATAAACGTTCAAAAGAAATTAATCGAACTCATCATCTTCATCAGCCAGTGAATCTGCATAGAGAAAAATAAACGTTCAAAAGAAATTAATCGAACTCATCATCTTAATCAGCCAGTGAATCTGCATAGAGAAAAAAATAAACGTTCAAAAGAAATTAATCATCTTCATCAGCCAGTGAATCTGCATAGCTTGGCGGTTTCTCGTCAGGGTAAATTGGCAACACAGGAAATTCCTCATCTTCATCTTCATCTTCTTCAATGAATGGTGCATCCCAGAGAAGCATGATTGTATCAGCAAAGGCGAAGGCAAGTTTGAACCACACAAAGGTGATTGCAAAAATACCAACGCCTGATGCAACAGCTTGGGCACCGTCAATTTTCATGTTTTGTTTATTGTGTAAATATTTAATCCATCGGTCGAAAGGCATTTCTTGATGGCTGCGTCGCCACCCTGGGGTGTGGGGCTTGCTCCACTGCAGGTGCTGGCGTCGCCTCCACGGGGTGTGGGGCTTGCCCCCCTGCAGGTTCCCGTGTGAAAAAGCGCTGGATGTCTTCACGCTTGACATAAGTCGTGAAGAGCGCGACGCCAATTCCGGCGAGTGTGAGCCATTCGTTTGTGCTGAGACCGGTTTTTGCGGGGTGTGGGGCTTGCCACACGGTGGGCTCCGGCGTCGCCTCCACGGGGTGTTGAGCTTGCGCATTCCCAATTGATGCAAGTTTGCCATTTGCTTCATCAAGGGCTTTTTTCTGTGCTTCGCGGGCCTGCCGAGTTTTATCAGCAGTCGCTTTGCCCGCAGCCACTCGATTGGGATTTTTGGCGGGCTTTGTTGGCGGCGTTTGTGAAGTCACTTGGCTTTCCTGTGGTGCAAGGTTTGCTTGTGGTGCAACGGTCGGTTGTTCTTCAGCCATGGTATATTGAAAGAAATTTTTGTTTAATTTGTGAGGAATTATTCAGCAGTTGGTGAGGAAAGCTCAGCAATTTCAGTCGTTTGCGCTTCGTGCTTGAAAGAATCAAAATCAATGTGTTTTGCAGTGATCATCGCCGCGTTGGCCACAGCGAGACCACGGCCGCAAGTCAAAGCTGTGCTGCCGGCCATGTTGGAGAGCTGATTGTTGATGATCCAGTCGTTTTTGATTTCTTTTTGATAAGCCTCGATGTCTTTGATTTTGACGACCATTCCGACCGCTTTGGTCAAAACAAAAAGGAAGCCGTCGAGCAAACTGTCCGTTGTCTTGGAGCCCACGTACGCATGGTAGCGTTTGATGTATTTCTCGACATCTTTGTCAGAGAGGCGCTTCACATCGTCGTGTGAAAGCTGCGTCCCGATGGCTTCTTTTGATTTTCCTGTCGACACCAGCACGGCCAGCTGCTCGCGCAGCGCTGGGATATCGGGCTGCGTTGAAACAACTGCGGGGAAATTGCTGGCCGGTGCGCTCGTTGCCTCAGCTTCAAGCAAGCCCGCAATGTTGGTCAAGACTTGTTCATCAATTTCGAGTGTTGATGGGTTCGCCATTTTGTGTATAAGTTGTGAATTTTTAATTGAGCTTGAATTTTATTCCGAACGGGTGCCGAAGTGCGAACACAAGGCAGGAGAACTTATTTTTTTTCAACCTCGAAATGAGGTCTTTGTACTCATCTTGAGAAAGTTCGCCGGCGTAATCTTCAAAAACCGCTTTCATTGTCTTCCACGAGGGTGTGTAAAAAAGCACAAGCGCCGCAACGTTTTCGCGGAAAGAGGCTGTGATGCTGGTCAGCTTTTGGGCGAGCACCCACACGCTGAATCCTGTGTGGCGGGCGCTGAACGCGAGATTGACCAGCTGGCCCGTGCGCTTTTTCACATCTTTCGAGGCCGCGCAGTCATCGAGGATAATGAGCGCGTTGGTGCCCTCCAATTCAAGGCAAACCACTTTCAGCCAGGCTTCAACAAAATGCTGTTCACAAATGATAACTTTGAAACGCGGGTCCGCCAAAGCGAAGCGATGAAAAGTCCTGTTGTGCGCAAATGTCGGGCAGATGAGCGTGATGAAGTCGAACTTGCCGTGGAAAGGACCGCGGAGCTGTTCCACCACAAACTTTGATTTGCCTGAATTCGTCGGCCCGACGATGAGAGCGTTGAACGGGATGTTGTTTGGGTCCATATATCAGTGCAGCACTGAAACTAATTGCTGATTTTTAATGTCTATTTGCGCGTCCGAAATTGCAAAGATGTGGCATTTCACATCGCCTGCGCCAATGAGGTCCCGCTCGATTTCAAGCTGGACTCCATGTGTTGTGTTCACAAGCCGCGTGCCGCTTCCATGCAGCGTTGGATCCCCCGATGTGCGCAAATCAATCAGAAGCCCGAACCTGTCTTCGGTGAAAAACTTTACCGGATTCATGTGCTTTGTTTTTTGGGCTTTCTTTCCGAAAAAGCGGTCAACTTCGGCCCAAGCATCCGTGATTCCGAGGCCGTTGTTGAAGAGCTTGTTGGTCGAGCCGTTCACCGTGACAACGACTTTCTTCAGGGACGGATTAATGTACTTTTCTGAATCCCGGGCTCCTGCAATGTAAGGCTCAACGAAAAGGAGAAGAAGGCCTTTCAGGGACCTTTTTTGGGCGTTAAATTTGATGGTCACGCTTGAGGCCACTTCTTTTTTGAAGCTGACCACCTCGGGCCGCACCACATGGTCGTATTTGAACCCCTTTCCCGCGGTGTAAACGCTGCGAGCCTCGTCCGCCAAGGTCTTGCTTCTGATTGTTTCAAACTCGAGCTGGATGTTTGTCAGCTTGTATTTCAGTTTATCGGGGTCAGAGCCTTTGACAACCTGCGAGGCCGGCGCGAGCTTCAGCTGAAACAGGAGGTCGTGGAGGAGCGCTTGGGGGTAAAAGACGCCGTGGTCGGTCAGTATTGAGTGGTCCAGGCGGATCCGGTATTTTTTCCCGTAAACCTTTTCCAGCGCGTTTTCTTTGTCAACACCCGAGGTTTTCTTGTCTCCCGAGTCTGAGCGGATCTTGCAGAGGTCTTCAGACTGGATGCCCTCGAGCAGCATGTCGTCCCGCTCCTCCTGCGAGAGAAAAAGGTCCTCCCAGATCTTGTAGATGTCATATCCATCCGTGTCCTGCAGTGTTTCCGCGCCGAACTTCACATGCAGTTTATCGACCAGGGCGCGGGTGACGTTTTGAACGAGGAAGTTGTCAGCGTCCCCTCCCGCCAAGTCGATTTTGAAGACCAGTGCGAGCGTGCCTGGCACGAGAACCTCGTTCTGATCCAGCTTGGGCACGTAAACATATAAGGTCTCCCCGGGGTTGGCTTCGCTGCGATCAAAAGTGATGCGATTGACCACGCGCTCGGCTTTCATCGCGAGGCCAGTTTTTTGGCTGTGCTCTGGATGAAGGTTTGTTTGCACCGCACGTTCCACTCTTCTTCCGTCAACTTCTGTTTGCACATACATGGTATTGAAAGCTGCACATTTTTATTTAAATTGAAAATAAATAGAATTTATATTTCGCAATGGCAATGATGGAAGAAGAAAAAGACCCTCTTTTGGAACATGATGATCATGAGAAAGATGCTGAGAAAGATGATGAGAAATATGAACATCTTGATCATGGCGACGGGGATTCCGGTTTTCCTGAAGAACAAGAAATGAGAGATCGCCTGAAACGTCTGGGGGAAAGGTCAAGGAGTTCTTCCACTGCAGAAACCTCTTATATCGAAGAAGATCTGCCTTATCCTAAGCCTGATCCTCCAAAAAACGATTTGAAAACAATCATGGTTGCAAATGATTTTCTTAAAAAAGAGTTTCCATTTGCAAAGTTGGAAGATCTTAATGTCCGAATGGAAAACAATAGGGTGAAAGTCGGTTTATTTAGAGCCACCAAAAAAGGTGTGAAAACAAAAACATATTTTTTAACAACAAGAGACACAAAAACGAATAAATTCCGGATAAATCCTGCACTTCCAAAAGAAATAACTCGTGAACTTGGGAAAAGTCGAAGAGAAACAATCGATGAAAAAATTGGAACACTGTCACAAGACATTTATGAAAATAAAAAATTTGCAGACGATGAAAAGCAAAGCCCAACAGAAAGAGAAAAAGCCCGAGAAAGAGCAAAAAGACAAATTGCAGAACGGACTGATCTCCAGCGAGAACTTGAACGGTTGGAAAACAATGATTACGAGTCGATTGATTTTGAATCGATCCCCCTTCAAGAATTTGAAAAAAATGAAGAACAAAGGACAGAAAAAGAAAAAGAAATACAACAAGAAAAAGAAAAGCAAAAAGAAATCGTTAATGATGAAAATGCCCCGTCTGATGAAAGAGAGCACGCCCGTGAAAACGTTGAGCGGCTCGTGAATGAAGAAAATCAAATCGAGGCTGAAAGAGAAAGAGACCTTGAAAGGCTTTCTTTCCGTGAAAGAGTCAGAGAAAAAATCAAAAATGTCTTCAAAAAATACGGTTTCACGGTGACAGCGATCTTAATTGCCGCCGGTATTCTCATCATGGAAATCGTAAAGCTTTTAACGAAACCTGTTGTCAATGCTGTCAAAGCATTCGGCAAAGCTTTGGGAAACGGGCTAAAAGACCTCGGTAAAAAAATATTGTCCGTCCTTCCAGGTCTCCTTGGCTCGATTGTTTCTTTTCTTTTCACAACTGCTGGTAAGGTCCTCGGGTTTCTGGCTGAGCACGCCTGGCTTGTGATTTTGGCTGTTGTCGCCTTTTTGATTGAGCGCTTGACCAAAAAACAGAGTTAGCGGGACGCCAAAAACACCAAACCCGCAAGTGCGACCACACCAACTATCAGAGCCGTTTTGTTCGTGTCATGAGACTCACTGTCCGTGCTGGCTGTTTCAACCGTTTGTGCGCGGGGTGAACCCCGCACCCCTGTTGCAGGTGTTTTGGCAGAAGGCTCCAGATCTTTTTTGCTTTCAGCTGTGGCCGCAGGTGTTTTGGCAGAAGGCTCCAGATCTTTTTTGCTTTCAGCTGTGGCCGCTTTGTGAATTGGGTTCGAAGGGTGGCTGCTTGGTGGGTTGTATTTTGGTTTCTCTCCATCCATGGGTTGATGGGTCACTTTTTTTTTGTCCTTGTTGATCTGGTTGTTTATTCCAAGTTTCATCCCCGCCACAGCTTGTTTGAGGAAGTTGTTGTAGCCCATAACGCTTTCTGTGTTGATCACCATTTAGCCTGGCATCAGCCATGCGCCCGGGCACAAAGCAAGGTTCAGCCTGACTTTCGCCTCGTCAATGGTAAGTTGGTATCTTTGAACAGACGCTGACAAATCTGGCTGTATCACTGCGTCTTCAAACAGGTGAATAAACTGGCTTTGGACCTCACGCGCTCGGCCTCCAGTGCCCTGGATGCTGCTTCTTTGATCCACTTGTGCGCCGAGAACGCAGTACACGAAAGCCTCGATCGACTGGTTTATTCGGCTCAAGCCGGCTGGTGTCAGCCCTTCGGCATGGTTCGCGCAAAACCAGTCGTATTGGTTGTATGCGACGCTTGTTGGGTGGCGTTTGTAATGCGGCCCGCCTGCCCAATTATGAAACGTCCCGCTGCCGGGCGTGAAGCGGAAGTCATTCGTAACCTCGATCCCAAATTCATGGCAAATCCTTCCGTACGAAGCAACATCATAAGGATTGTTTCTCTGGGTAAATGCTGGATCACCCGGCAACGCGAAAATGTTTTGGGGGCCTCCGAGCTGATACAAAATCCGTCTGACCGTGAAGTACACGTGGAAAACAAAAAATGACCTGACTTGCGGTGGCAGTTCCAAAGATGTGTGCTCTTCATCAAAAATATCCCGTGAAATTCCGCAGCCCGTGGTCGCGCACCAGGTGGCAAAATTCATTTGCTGTGGCCAATATTTCATGTCAGGTGTTGCCAGCCAATGCCTCACCTCGTCAGCGCCATCCTCCCCAGGCGATTGGTCCAGAGGCAGCTTCATTTTTTGAAACACCTCCCTGAACCGCGTTGTAAAGAACCAATCCGGTGTCACGTATATCTTCAAGTCATTGTTGAATATTTTCTTCAAACTGGGGGCCGCTTCGTGGAATGGCACCGCTGGAATTGGCAAGTCTTCTTTTTCACTGATTTGCGTAAGCCATTTTGGAAAACCGTCAATATATTCCACAACAGGTTTTTTCTTCACAACAGGTGTTTTTTCCACTTCTTGGGTGTGTGGTTTGCTGACCGGTGCTTTCTTCGCATCTTGGCTTTCTGAAGTGCCATGTCTTAATTTATTTCTCACTCTGCTAAGATATTTTGCAAAATCATCACTGTACTCTTCTTGCATTGCGATTATTTAAACAAAATATTTTTTCTTCAATAAACAAAACATGGTTGTGCACACAATCATCGCACCTTCAAACGACTACACTGTTTATTTCGACCGTCCAATTCCAAAGCCAAAGTATATCAGGCTTTTGAACTGCTCGCTTCCAAATTCGTGGTTTAACCTGAAAAAAGTGGGCAGACTTAAATCGAAAACAAAGAACAAAACCATCACCTTTTTACCGGGCCATTACACCTTGAAATCTTTGGCAAGTAAAATTGAAAATGGTCTTTTGCCGGACAGTGACACCTTAAAAGCAGAAATCAACACACCCTTTGGTCAAATGTTTGTCTACAACACAAAATTGGATAACCTTGAAATTGATGAAAATTTGAGATCTCTTCTTGGCGTTGACATTGTCGGACCATTCTTTCCGTTATTGTTTTCAAAAAAACTGAACTCCCCTTCAACGTACTTCATCCATTGTGACTTGATTGACCATCAAGAAAATCAGTTCAATGGAAAACCATCCACCCTTCTTGCCAACTTTGATATAAAAGGTGAACCTTGGGATAAAGTTTTTTATCAGTCAGAGCCTCAGCATGTTCGGGCCACTTCGAAAAGTCGAGAGGTAAACAGTTTGACTATTTCAGTCAAAGATGAGAATGGTGAACTTTTCGATTTCAATGGGATGCCACTCACTTTCGTTTTGGAGATTACCTCTTGAATTTGAAATAACTTCGACAGACATATTTTGTTTAAAATATTGAATATATTTTCTTTTATATAAAAATGGTTGTGCTCACGTTCAAAGCTCCTTCAAACGACTTCACTGTTAATTTCGACTATCCAATTACGAAGCCAAAGTATATCAGGCTTTTAAGCTGTTCGCTTTACAACTCGTGGTTTAATTTTAAGGGTGGAACGGTCACGTTAATAGATAAAGAGCAAAATTATAAATTTGTGAATAATTTACAACCCGGTTTTTACACCATTGAGACTTTTGTTGAAGCTTTAAAGAAAGTCTTACAAAAAAACGAATACATAAATTTTACAGATGCCGACACGCCCGCGGGCGTGATGATTCTTCAAAATTCTAAATTTGGGCAAGTTGTTATAAATTTCAGCGAGGAATTTTACAAACTGTTTGATATTGTAGAAACTTTATCAGGGTTCACATTCAACAAAAAACACTGCCTGTCTACTTATTTTATTCACTGCGACCTTGTTGACAAAGAAAAGAATTTTCTCGATGGAAAAAGATCAAGTATTTTGGCTCGATTCGATTTGAGAGGCAAACCGTATGAAAAAATCTCTTACAATTTTGATTCAAATGTCTTGCGTGACACTTCTTCTGGTCAATATGTAAACGGTGTGACAGTATCAGTTAGAGATGAACTCGGGGAGTTATTAAATTTCAAGGGTTTCCCTCTTGAATTTGAATTAGAAATACTTTAACAATTAAAAATAAAATCTGCTTTTAATACAAGATGTCAAAATCAAACGTGTTACCGAGCGCTCCTGCTTATGTTGAACAAAGCAGGATATACCCTGTTATTGAAGGCCATGAGTCTTTGCAAATGACTCAACAAATGCCCCAAGACTTTCGCCTTGGAAAGGTGAACGAAATCGCTGCAAAGTTGACTCAAGAGGTTGACCACTATAGACTTGTTCGAAAAAAATTTAAACGCACTAAAACGGCTGTTAACTGGATTTCCGGCGGTCTTGGCGGACTCAGCGCTGTTTTTTCTAGTGCTGGACTTGCGTCTGCTCTAACAGGGGTCGGAATACCCGTTGCCATCCCTCTTGGTGTTGTTGGTGGTTTATTCTCTGTTGCTTCCTCCGGTTTGATTCTTGCCGGTAAAAAACTTGACAAAAAAATGTCTAAACACCAGGAGATTGTTACTCTTGGCCTTGCAAAACGTGCGAGTGTTGACAAGCTGGTTTCCAAGGCTTTAATTGATAATCGCATTAGTGATTCTGAGTTTCAGATTATTCTTTCTGAATTGGAACAGTACAATGAGTTAAAAGAAAAGGTACGAGCAAAGCTCACAAAAAAACCATCTTTAAGTAAACTGCCTGATGTTGAAAAGATAAAAAAAGAGCTTCAAGAACAGCTTATGAGAAAACTCGCGGCGCCAAGCACTGCAAATTTGAACTGAAGTTTGAGGGAAAAACAAAAAAAATATCTTTAAGTATAATTAAAGGTTGACTGCATAACTCAAAATGATCACGATATTTCACATGCTTTTCGTTATTTTTGCGGAACTTTCTTCTCCAGTTTGGCTGAATGATGTCAGACAGATAACTCAACAAGTTGTTGAAGCGATGCGTGAAGCGGACGAAAAAAAACATTGTGAAATTTCAGTGAAAGACAGGGCGACCGATAATATGCCTATTTCCGTTTTTTAAACACAGGTTGCACAAATCAATTTTCCTGAAACTACAAACTTTCCCGCATGACGTAACTTTTGTGATGCGTTGATTTTTTTCACAAAATGGGTGCATTCTCATTTCACAATGAACTTCAAAAAAACCCAGATCCCATTTCTCTTGGATCTTGATTTTAATTAATTCTTTCAATATCATCTCACGAATTTCGGGTTGGAGGTTTTTGACAAGAACATCGGCTGCTGACATTTTCGCGTATATTTCAAAAAATTTTTCCACGCTTTCTTTTTAAAATTATTTTCAAAGTTGATCCGGTCAGATGACCTCATATCAAACGTATTTCAAAAATTTCTCGACAACGCCGAATTCTTCTAAGTCTTCGATTTCGTACACAGGGTACCCAAGAAAATGATTCTTTTTGTTTTTTGCACACAGGCAACACCAATTACTTTTCCCACATCTGCCATCACATTTCCCGCAAGCCTTGATTTTGGTGATTTGTTTATTTTTTTTACAATAGGGGAGCGAGAAAATTTCATAATGAACTTCAGAAAAACCAAGGTCCAATTTCTCTTTTGTCTTGATGGAAATAAATTCTTTCAATATCATCTCACAAAGCTCGGCTGGGAGGTTTTGAATTGCCTCTGTTATCGAGCCGTCGTGCAGTACATCGTTTGAATAGTCAGCTGCGGCCATGTTCGCGTATATGGATGCGCGCACACTTCTTCAAATGGAAAATAATTCTGGCACACTTTGTGCAAAATATGCAAGAGTGGTTCTGGCACACTTTTGTGAACGCATGTGCAAAATTGGTGTTTTTTCTCACACACATAGAAAGTGATGGTTCTGGACACACCGGGGGTAAAATTTGTTGACGATGCAAACACGGCGACAAATTTGGAGCCGTGTTTGCATCGACAACAAATTTTGCCCCCGGTGTGTCAGAACCATCACTTTCTATGTGTGTAACTTGAGACCACCTTGTAAAGTGCACCATACACAGTACTGCAAGAAAGTACTGCAAATTCATAAATAACTTTTGGCCATCCACCTGACTGGAGGTTAATGACCCTGAGATCATAATTATTTTATGTTTTATGTAAAATACTCCTTTACCACAAACAATAATTTTGCAGGATGTTGTTCGTTTTCAGGGTTAACAGCTTCATCTCTGTATATTGTTGATCATCTGTGTACCACATACCCATCCCTACCCTGCCTGGGAGTGAGGTAAGCTGTTATGAGTAGTTTTAGTTTATTTTTATTATGATCTTGCTGATCCTCCATTCCTACTTTCTTTAAATAATTATATCCTGTAATATGATGTAACATGCTAAATGGAGGAAACAATACAACAAACATCTTGACAAGTTCTGTTTAACAATGATACCTTGTGCCGAACTTGGTTTCTATTAGCAAATTGAATAGTAGTTCCATCCATTTGGACTAGTAGAAGAATCTACATATTTTGGCCCTTTTTGTTTTGTTTTTTTTTTTTGGGGGGGGGGGGGGGGGCAATCCCATATAGCTTAGGACCTGACTGTTCATTGGCTGAACAGGTGCTGTACAGTATATTTATCAATGTCTCTACATTGTTTGCATTCACAACTTCCTCCAAAGAACAATATGCTGAAAATGTTATCCACACATTTCTCCCTGTTGGGCATTATCTCTCATGGTAATAATGGCATCTGATGATAACTGTCTGGCATACTAATACATTTTCTTACCTTTTCTTTGCAGATGTTTTCATGATTTTCTTTTGGGACGAGATAACATTATAAAGATATCAAAACTAATATCATTACCAGATCTTATCAGATTAGAGGTAACAAGCAAATTATGCCTTTGATTCCATAGTCATTACCCTCTAAAACAGACATCACAATCTTATATAATCATGACTATTGCAAATTGCCTGCAAATTTTATCAATCATTTTTTTTCTGTTGAAGCCAGAGTTGTATGTACAGTGTAAATCGAGTATATCTAATTTTAAGGGATTGATGGAGAAAATTCTGTGAGCAACTTATAAACAATTAAGTGTTAGTCGATCGTGTGGTTTGATTGTCCAGGTGAGGGTAGTCCTGAGAAGGACTGTTGTCAGTGACAGTGACGGACGTTTCCACAACCTAAGCGGAAGTCATCATCAGAGTCATGTGAAGAGTTGTTTATCAGTCGAATGTTAAAAGTCTGTTTCGTGAAAACTGATTGGTCAGTTTAGCCATGATGTTATTGGCTGTAATTTAGACTCAAGTAGTTGATGTCGTTGGTCGTGATTGGTCAGTTCCAATCCGTCAGTAAAGTTGGGTCATTCTATTTGGTCTGTTTGTTTTGTCTATGTCGTGAATTAGTTGTTTGTATGGTGCCGGTAGTTGTTGACTTCTGTTTAGGGGATTCTGTTCTAAGTTAGTAAACCAGCCTTCCAAAGTCAGTTGTTGAAAATAGTTAGTGCTGTAGGTCAAACAGTAAGCAGAGTCCCAGTCGATATTGGTTCATAAGACGACGGTGCTCAGCAATGTGATTGTTGACGTCACACCTTGGTGAAAATCTTCAAAGGATCTTGCAGAATCTTACAAGATCCTTAAGATCCGCTCAGGTTTTCAAAACGTCAGTCCTTCTCAGGACTACCCTCACCCGGCCGATCAAACCACACAAGCGACTGTTACTCCCAGGTTCAAACCATTTACTGTAATAAAGTGTTAATCAAAGTTCTCTTTGAAGAGTGTTAGTGTCAAACAAAAAATTGCAGTGTAAAAGTTCCAAACATTTTGGGTTTAGCCCTTCGTCTGTGGAAAGTCACTGGATAGTAAGCAACAAAATAGCAAAAAGATATTACGGCCTTTCATCTATTGTAAGAGAAATTATGGGCAGTGGTGATGTTGACAACATTAATTTTGTGTACAAGGGACAAGACCCTTCTGTATCACAAAGTTTTTTGTTGATCTGACATGATTTGCTGTATGCATGTCAACTTTTAATAACACCTTTCTTGTCCCGTGCACATTTTTTTAAAAGAGGTTTATTAAAACTGCCTCCTTCAAAAAAAATAATGATGGTGGATTCTCATCCCCTGAGCTTGCCATTCATTTGGACTGCACCAAGGATCAAGACCTTTGACTCATTGTCAAATCTGGCAAATCTGATTGGCTGAGAATTACAGAATGAGTACTCTTCTCACACAAAAATAGGGACCTAGGTCTTGATCCTTTGCCCGGTCTTAATGGATTACAGGCTCTAGTTAAGAGAATGGTCATGGTGCAGAGTGGCCATTGTTGTTGTTGTTATTTTATGCTTTAGCACGACCTAGAGGATCTTGCTAAAGAGAAGCATCTAGACTACAGGCAGGAGGATGTCATTTGTGATGCATTCTTTGCATTTATTGGTGCAATTTATGTAGATCAGGTACAAAACGATAGGAGTCTAAGTGTGAAACTATTCATATGGAAATGAGTTTGTTTTGCATGAGAATGAAGATGCAGGTAAAACACATTTTCGTAACAATGGTTTCACACTTAGACTCGTTTTGACATTGAGGCAAAAGAGAACTCGGAAATGGCCTATTAAATAATTTACTACAGCACTGTGATACATGTACAGTACATGTATATGTACTTCCTTGTTCAGCTTAACAAGACTTCCTGCTGACTGTGTTTTGCCATGAAGTCAGAAAGCTCAAAAATATAATGAACCTTCGCTTATTTTTTTAGTCTTAAAAAACTTTGAAATTTAGAGTTTGTTTTCTTTTACCCCTGCACTTAAAGGTAATATTGTTCTTTTTTATTTTATGATAATTATGATAAATGATATTAATTATTTTGTTCTTATATTGATTTACTCTGTACGACCTTGGTACAATTATTTGCATATAGCTGTCATCGGTTAGCTGTAAATTCTGAGCTTGCCTAATTCCATTTATTGTTCATTTTCACTGCAGGGACCCATTGAGACAAGGAGATTCGTGGAAGACTTTGTCATTTCTCAGCTTCAAGGACAGGAGCTTTATAAAATTCTTTACTTTGAATACCCTGACAAAGTCCTTGAGAATGCCTTCGCTACTCAGGGAAAAGATAAGCCAGTCGCCAGGTAAATAGGACATCTGTAAAATGTCAAGTAGTAAATATGTATTGTCAACCAGGCCAGGTGCACACTAATTAAACAATAGGCCACTTCGAAAAATACCATAATACTCTTTGTTTGTCCCCCCAAAATTTTGCATAAGCATTGTTTCCAGTTTCTCTTGTGACTGACAATGGTCCCAAGAGAAAACAAAAACAATGCTTATGCAAAATTTTGGGGGACAAACAAAGAGTATTATGGTATTTTCCGAAGTGGCCAAAAGAGTGTCTCTGCCGAGGAACTATTTTGTTCTTAAAACAAATATTTGCCTGAGAAGCGAAGCTTCGAGGGCAAATATGCTAGTTTTAAGAACATCAAATTTCCAAGGGGCAACTATCAGACCGATAGTTCCAAGACAGAAATATTCTATTGTCATTATTGCTCACCACTAAATTTTCTTCCACGTGCACATTCACAACACTATCGCGTCACGTGATTAATTTAGACCAATGAGAATCGGAGAAAATTTAGTGGTGAACTATAACTGAACTCAACACTGTTAAACTAGACGCCCTGTTTTGGTTCAAGTGTCTTCCCCCACACTTGGCACCAGATGCATGTATTTTGGTTTATTGCACGTTTGTGATTTCATTGATTGATCGCAGAGTCATCCAAGAAAGTGGTATCAGCAGTGATTTACCAGTCTATGTAATTGGTGTTTTCTCTGGAGATAAAATGATCGCAGAAGGTAAGGTACAAAGCATGTTTTGTTGGATTCGGTATGATCCTGAGCTTGATTTTAAAGGTGATTCCTCAGTATTGCATTGCGCATCCTTACTGAACAATATGGCGGTTTTTTCTGTACGGATTTGCTCACGAGCGAGATAAATCGTCGTTATTCTCGTAAACAAGAAGGGTGACCTATATTTTTTATTTCAGAATTTTGGAGTACAAGTAATCAACTTTAAGATAAAATAATAAAAAGAGAAATGTTTTGGTAGGAAAAAAGGTATAGTTAAAACCTCTCAGAAACCCGTTACTCGAGGATAACAAAATTATAGCCCTGGGAACAACGACTCAACGTTTTGAGTCGATATCGTTTAACTTTGCCTTATTTTTCGATAAATTATATGTTACATTGTTCCATATAATTGAGGCTTGCCTGCTATCACGTCAAGTATTCCGTTAATAATCTTTCCTTTCAGCTGCCGCAAAATGTACCGTGAAACGATAAAATAGCGCACGTGATTAGCATAAATTGGGTACGATTGGCCCATCATATCTCTTTTGCGAACACGGTGACCTACCTTTTTTTATTGTAGCTCTCGAAAAAGTGCTTGGAAGGGAACATTCAGGTACCCTGGGCGCCAAAGGCTTTTCATGCGCGGTTTCTGTCTTTGTCTTTGTTTCTTCTCGCGCCTCGTGGTGGTGGTCTTCGGCCGCCTGAGCGAAGTTTTTCCCATGCCGCGAGAAAACCTCTGGTACCCAGGGTAACATTCACGGAAAGTTTAAAAAAAATTGTTGGACAACTTTTGTTTCTGAGGAATCACCTTAATCAAGAACAGCAGAACAGAAATTTATTATGTCATTGGATATTGCAAGAAGTAAATTCCACTTTTGAAAAAAGTGGATCACGTAGAGACCCTCCACCTAATAACCCCTCCCCCCCTCCCCCCCCCCCCTCATCCTTGTCCTCAGTGTGCTCTCCTCCTCCTCTTCCTCCTCCTCCTCCTCGTATGTAAGACATTCATCCTCGTTCTCGAGTCAGATTGAGGTGATGGTGCTTGAAACATTGCAAAATGTAGGCCGTACTGTAAAACGCCATGTAGATGCTAAAGTTTATACTGCTGACACTTTTATTTATAACCTGTTGTTATTTTTTCCTTTTGATTAGCTTCAAGTTATAATAAGCTCGTTGCTAGAAATGAGGTAAGTTTTCAATTGTTTTTTTGTTTTGTCTTTAGCAATAGTAGATGTGGAACTTTGCGATATATGAAAGTTATAGTTTAGTCACCCTGGCTCATTTGCTTTCAAACGCTGCTGAACATACATTACAACCAAATCGATTGCATTCATCCCTCCTCTCCACGAAAACTGAAACACTAAGTCAATTCTTTTCAGTTTTTGTATAAAGGTTTTGAAAAACAGAATAGCCTTAAAAACTAAACTGCGTTTCAATGCTGCAATGACGTGAAACCATTTGGTTGTACTCATGTTGTCAATCTTGCACTGTTAACATTGTGATGCTGAGCACTGCTTTGACAAATCTTCACGTTTGGGCGATATGTTAAAGTGATTACATGTAAGGCTTTGTAACTTTGCAATTCTCGAATATTTTATTCACTATTTTCAGGCTTTAAAGGCTGCATTGATGAAACACTGCCAAGAAGGAATGCTGGTACCTTTCCCCAATGAACGAAAACGTGTGAAGAACGTTTCGAATTAAACAGTTCTGGAGAATACAACAGACGTCTTCTGACGTCCGGTGTACAGCAATTTCCTCCAGCAATCGTGCCACGCTGCGTTCGGCAGTACGTATGACTAGTTTGATCGTCGAATGAAACCTCAGAGTACTGCTTTGAGACGAAAGAAGAAAAGGAAATATCAAGAAGCCATTTGAAATTGTTGAATTGCATAAGGATGGAAGGGTGAAACGAATTGCCAAAGCGGCCCCTCCAAAATTTAAATCTCCTGAAATTCCCCACTTTTTTTTATGAGAACCCATTTATATGTGGAGTTACACTTCAATATTTCCTTTCCTTAACCTCCCATGTTTCTTGTCCCCGTCTCACCCCCACCCCGAAAAATTCCTTTGATTCGCCCCACGGTTCCCCTATATAAAGAATCCGCCATAAATAAAGAAACAATTGTAAATGAACAGAAACTTCCTAAAACTTCCAACTGGTGGGGGACTAGACTTGACACTTGACTACTGGTATAAAGCGGGTTTTGAAGTTGAAATATGAACCATCGAACAAAATCTGGTGCTGCCACGCCCCTTCTGACTCGGTCGTGGAACAAATGATGCACAGTTTATCGTAACTTTTTAATGCTATAAATAGTCAGAATTTGGTAAAAAGGTGCAATGCGTTTCAAATTGGTGCAAAGGTTTATTCTAGCGAAAAAATATTTTGGGGTTAGGTGCACTTTAAAAAGAATTTGGAGGCGTAACAAAACATGTCGCTTCATGTAAGAACATTGTGTATGATAACGCGCGTGTAACAAGAAACAAAGGGAAACCATTTTCTGCTATTTACAATACCAAATTATAATAATTCTGAGATCTTAGATTATAGTTCTTGGGAGGAAACCAAAAACTACCCTAAAAGTCGTTATTTAAAAAAAAGAGTAAATAAATTAGAAAATGTCCGCATTCCTTGCATTAACGCTAAAGTCATCTAAAACGTCTGCATTCCTGTGAAAAGGGGTTCTGGAGCCTCGAACACATTTATAGACCCTTTTCCTAAATGGCTGCCAATTATAAATTCTTTTGTAAATATTAAAATTAGCCTGACTAACCTCGTTTTTGAGTTGATAATTCAAAAGAATTTTTACTCCCAAACGAGTTTAGTGAGGCTAATTTGAATGCATACAAAAGAATTTTAAATTGGCAGCCATTTATGAAAAGGGTCTATGGACTGATCTCTAAATATCAGACGATATGCTAAGTTCTAGAGCTTGTTCGCAGGCGACCGAATGCCCGCAAAGACAACCTGGAAATTTTGCGTTAATTTTCATTCAGTTGCAACCAAAAAAGGTGCAACCTATAAACTTGGCGCGTTTTCAGTATCGTTTATACATAAGTTTCTTGTTGAGTTGGGATTAACATGTGTTGAGCTTTATGTGGAAACGAATACTTCGAGAGACAGCTTTTTAACTTTTGCAGAACAGCGTTTAGTTTTAAGTATAGATGACTGATTTTAGAAGCATACGGTATATGTAACTGGGGATATTTCTAGAATTTCAAATCAGTGGTAATAATGAAGCCTAGCCAAGGGGAAGTATTCACGCGAGATCGTGCAATTTGATACCTGCCTTTGTTCAAACAGTATCTGACACATCACACGCCTCAGCGGATTTTTGACTGTTTGACAAAATAGATGCACTTGTTTCGTTCAAAGAATAAAGATTTCTGCTCGTCACGCTGTAAGCATCACAAATCTAAGATGAATGTTGAATACTTTCAAAAAGTCGAGCTTCTGGTTTTGACGCTGTTCGTTTTGAAATCATCTGGACAAAACCCAAACGACAAGGGCGATAAAAAACACGTGATTATGTACCATCCGAAGCCACACCAATCGGGTAAGTTTTGATAATGCTGCTTTTTTGTAAATAAAAAACAACTGTTGGATCACGCCGAGGAGGGCGTTTCTTAAGAGAAACTTGAAAATTGTAGACTACCATGTTTAATATGATACATGTCGGTGAAAAACTTCAATTACGGAGAATGCAACGTTGGTAAAGAGCAACAGGGTCACCGCGAAGACAATTTGTATACCCGTTTCATTACCTAGTTACACACACACTTTAATTTCTGTACTAACGTAAACAACCATGATTGCATTAATCAGCGTCAAACTAAAATGGCCTGTACATGTCTTCGAGTTTTCGTGGTTGACTCGTCTATTTTGGAGGTTCAGTTATTTTTGTAGGGCAACATTTGCTTTAAAAGTGTAACACTTGGATATAAAGTAGCCCCAGCGGGCGGTGAATAATTGAGTGGACTAATTTCCACCTTAGCTGGTACACTTTGTATGCTGAAACTGTAACCTGCTCGCGTCTATTGTCTTAAAACAGCTATTGTTCTCTACGGTAACGAAGGGAGCGGTCAAAGCGAGGCCGACAAAGAAATGGTGAGTTGCCATTATCTATACTACAACTAAAATAATATAGAAAGTATGTCCTTGGTTTTCATTGGGTGTAGAACTACATTGCAATCTTGGACAGATCTGTTGACCTACTCTTCGGGCCTGATTACATGAGCAGGGCTGGCCCGGTTAGTTAAACGCAACAAAAATCAACTTCGCGATTACATGGAAAATTTTTAGCCCGGTTAGCTGAGATCCCGGTATCGCGATACCGGGATCCTGGCTAACCGGGCTGAAAATTTTCCATGTAATCGCGTTCACCGCGAGGCCAGCCCGGTCAAACGTGCCAGCATAAAATTTCTCTTCCGAGCACGATATCCGAGCCCAAAAATCGATGTTCTTCTTCTAAATAGGATGTGGAGGTAAAGTAACCCATCCAGCTGCATAAGAGCAAAAAAATTAACTACCAAATTGCCGGAAAAGGGTGATCAAGATCATTCATGCTAAATCATTCGTGCTAAAACCGGGCTGAAAGTCAACACGGCAAACCGGGCCAGCCCGGCTCATGTAATCAGGCCCTTAATCAAATTTTACTAATTATAGGGATACCAAAGCTTATTTTCTGAAACAAGAGAAATTAAAACCTCGATCATCTTTCAGTTCTTAGTTCATGTTAATAGGCTTTCAAACAACCTGGCCTTGGCTCAGACCCTGGGAACGAGGTTGGCCTTGGCTACTAAGATCCTAGTGATTGATACCCACGTTGCCTATATCATGTTTTTTACCATCAAATAGAGCGGGATTTTCAAAACCAAAGTAATTACTTTGGCAAATCACTAAAGACTGAGGCAATCCAGTACACCAATCAACACGAGTTTCACGTCAAACTTTGGTGTTTTCCCTTCACAGATTAATTAAATCCCGATATCCATGTTAATCTTGAAAAATCTTTTTCGCTGCGAAATTTAAATTGGTTTCGTTTGGCAGATCGCAGCAATAAAGATTTTCGCAAAATTGCATCGTATCACACGAGACAAATTGTTACAGCGACTTGTTCCCGTGACATGTGGCAGCGACTTGTTTTTGAAGCAATACTTTACTGAGCTATATTGGATTTCAGCCGTCTTCCACTGGTCGCGCGCTACCGGCTGAGATGAAGACAGAGGGGAAATTGTCCCCTGAAAACACATTTTCATAATTTTTCTTTCTCTTCCTAGTTGAATTCGCTTGCGAACAACGTTGAAACTGTGACTAATCTGGTGAAAGCACAGTCCCAGATTATCGAGAACCTCAGCCACCAGGTCTCCGGTGTTGTCAAGGGCACTGGGAATGAGAAAAAGTTCAAACAAGTTTTTGACAAGATCGCTAACCATTCGAAACTGATTCACAACGTGACGAAGAAGTTGAATAAAACTATCAGCCATGTTAACGAGCTGGCCGCAGTATGGTCGCAAACAACAACCAAGTTTGAGAAGGACGTCAAAAATCTTGAGGAGAAAGCTGAGGAGAACGAAGAGGAAATCGAAGACTTAGAGAAAAAAATCATGGATAAAATTGATAAGTTGCAAGAGGAGATGAAGGCACTAAGCGCCTCTGTGAATTATGTTCAGCAAGAAACCGCAGCAAGCAAGGAAGGTAAAATGATTAAGATATGCCATTTCCGCCAGAGTTGCCTGTTGTCTCTGTTTTAAGACAAGTCCAAGATATGCATGTAGGTGATATACATTTTCACTAGTTTCGCACAGACTCGTTTTAACACCGAGGCAAAGCGCAACTCGGTAATGACCTAAGCTGTATTAGAAACCCAAGATCTAAGGCTTGCTCACTTCTTTAACGAACTGAGCTTTATTTCGACCGAAAATCTTCTCTTTTGCTGCCTATGGAGCTATGAGGTTCGAAATATCGAAATATTTTACCTTCTGGGATCATCGTTAAATGTTAAATCTTTCACTCGTTTCTCAAAATCTGACATTTTCGCCTACGGGTATATCGAAAGCTCACAGACCAGCTGCCTGCAGAGCAGTGCGCCGGTCCCGCAGGTCCCGCAGGTCCTGCGTTCACGCTTTCCTTTTGCAACTGCTTGACATTAGTCCTGAAAGGTCATTTCATGAGTTATAAATACATCTTTATTGTCTTTCTACAGAATGGCCCAATGGGAAATTCTGCATCTTGGCAAATGGCCGCTGCCCGGAAGGTTTCAAGCGACATGAGGGGCACCTTAAATCTCTTTATCTTTACTCATCCCACTCACAATTCGTGAACTCGGCTAAATTTGGAAGCAGTTCTATTGGTTGCTATGGCAGCTACTGTGGACAATTTGGCAACTTCATTGGCTCCCTTACTCTGATCACGTGCTGCAAGTAGAAGACAAACTGGATACGAATAGAAGGATATAGTTTCCGTAAAACGAACCACTGACGTCAAATGCCTCCATTGTTTGTGCTATAGGGGGATTCATGCCGACGTCATTGTTTACCTTTTTTCTGATTAGCATACGGCTTGGTGTACAGAAGGCAACATGTTAGATATGAATGGACTCCAAACAGTTAAAGAGCTAGTGAAATTTAGTATATGGTGAAATTTTTAGCTCTTTGCGTGTAATATTCAAGGAGAAATTGTCTTTCAAAAACTCCAAAATTTCTGGGTGGCAAAAGCGCTAATGAGCTCATACATTCTTTGCAAAATTTTGAGTTTTTAAACCCGCGTCAGACAAAAAGAATTCAATACATCGAGCTGAAATTTATTGGCAGAGTTAATCATGCTACGAACTTTCAATATTCAGAACTCATTTTTTTGTAGCTCCATCAGAAACTCAATCGCTCATGCTAATGATGCAAATATTGTAAACAAGGATTCCCGTATAGAGGCGCCGTATTCTTCTCTGGTTCAACGATACATCACGTCATTCTTAACATACCCAGTCAGCTGAGAGAAACCTCTTACGCAGTAAAGTAGAACGCAGTAAAGAGGTGAAAGTGAGAAATGGTCATCGCAGCCTTGAAATTCCAATTTAAGGAATTGGAATAAATATTTTTCTGCCTTCTTTATTCCAATTGCTTAAATTAGAAATTCTCTTGGCCTGCAGTGCAGGCGTATTTTGGACGGGCGAGTGCACATTTTCATATTAGGCCGCCATCTTGGATTTGGAGCTGTGGAAGATTGGTGCGAGGAAATATTTTACGAGGGAGTAGGTGTTAAGAACAATCTTCTAGCAGCCAAGCGTCCAAGATGGCGGCACCGAAAACACGATTTATTACCTAGCGTCTAGCGTTCCGCTCCATAATAACGCCTGCACTGCAGGCTAATTTCTCACTTTGATCTACATCCGCAGTTTACTTATGAATTATTTCACATACTCTACGTCTTAACTAAATAGGAACAGGAATCGATAAAAAATACACCGGTTAAAGGTGGCGGATTAAAGAAAGTTTCAAAGCAAATGAGAGGTTACTCCAGTAACAGCTAGGACTGATATTAACCATGTAGACGAAATCCGAAAAATAATTTAAAAAATAATAATAATAAGTAAAAACACATGAAATTAGAAAGAATTGTATTTCTGCGAAGAAACAAACGCACTGGAGAGTAATTCCTTGAGGAAGGGAAGAACCTACAAAGAAAGAGAGGTTATTTGGCCCCGATTATATAAGAATAACCCCCGCCTTGTAACACTGCAGATTCGAACCCGCGACTAGGGGATGAATAACGTATATATTAAAGCCGCGCCACCGAGATTCCACACAGCTATCTTTAACATCGCCTGGGTTGTTACCAAAAAATATTGGCTGTGTATACTTGTTATAACTAACAACTTCCGCCCGTTTGTTACATGACTGAGTTCGAGTGCGCACTCAGTCAAAATGGTCAAATCCAGAAATAACCGCAGCAGTTAAACTTACTTCAAGGCTGGCAAACTCAACACCGCTGAAACCTCCTACGCTCTCTGGAGAACGAAACATTTTTGGCCCAGAAAGGCCACTTATTTGCCCAGGATTGAATACTGATTTATCCAAATCCATAAAAGAATATTGCAACAATATTGCTATTGTTGATTTATGGCCGTGTATGATCCCAAAGCTTGCTAAACGTTTTGACGCCCTTAAATAAAGACGAGACAAGAATTGTAATTAAGTTAATACTATCAGCCAAGAACATTTAGCAGATTTTGCGAGACTCGCTTGAAATGGTTTTTTACAAACAAAATTTCGTGAATTTACATTTCTCAAACTTTGCTCTCCAATGACAGGTTTTCTGGTTTCTTGGCCTCTCGAAAGAGCAAAAACGTCAAATCAAATATTTAGTCGGTGAACAAATTTTGTTGGCATGGATTCCGAAAACTTTCATCGGGAATCTGGTGTATTAATTTTCTTTTTCTCTCTGTCTTGTGTGAAAAAAGCGCAATCAATACATGTGTTATTTGGTTTCGCGGTTTATCCTCTTTGGTTTATGGTAGGACCAACTTTACATTTTTACGGACATGCGGTTTTTACTGGGTAGGTTGAGTCGAAAGCGTTTGTGCTGGCTAAGTTCTCGTCTGATAATTCTGTGTTCAATTTTACTTTCGATCGGCGTTTTAGTTGTAAATTTTGTGATGGAAAAGCCTCCAAGCACCACCAAACAGAGTCAAAATGCATTTCTGAAAGTACAAGCTTCAAACTTTCACGAAGAAAAAGAGGTGCAATTACGCGCAGGCGGAGCGAACGCTAAGCGAATGAATCTAATTATTGTGGCTCATGGCCGCTCAGGATCAACATTTCTTGGAAATATTTTTAACCATCACCCATCTGTATTTTACCTGTTTGAGCCTTATCAAACAGTAGAGCGACTTCTCCGAGCCCAAGCACCTTATAGCCAAAATTACCAAGAAGTGGCCTATCGATGGATTCAAGGTGTTTTTCAGTGTAATTTTGTATCTTCCTCACACGTGGACGATCTGCAGTCATATTATCGTCACAAGTACCCAGAAAACTATAACCCAATGAAGAGTCTTACACTTCTTTCCCCTCCGTTCTGTCCTTATAACGCAACGGATCCACGGTGGACTTTGGAAAGCTGCCCTCCGCTTGATCAGAAAACAATGGAAGAGACCTGTAAAAATAAGTACAGCATAACAGTTACAAAAGTGTTGATATCAAGAATGCCTGAACAAAATTTAAAACAGTTGCTATCGATTTGCCAAGACACCGATCGATTTGATTGCAAGTTCATTTTCTTGGTTCGTGACCCGCGAGGAATTGTCCCTTCTTCAAGAGCTGTGGGGTTTTACGGCGACCAGGACAGAAAGGCCTTAAACGGGACGCAGAGTTTTAGCCAAAAAATCTGCCGCGCAACAGAAATAAACTTGAATATCGTCCGATCCTTGGGCTCTCTAGAGAAGTCGCGTCTTATGTTGTTACGTTACGAAGATTTAGCAGCCAATCCTTTGAAGGCATTACCAAGTTTGCTAAAGTTTGCTGGACTTGCAATGAACGAGAGGTTGAACAAGTGGCTTTACCTAGCATCTCATTTACCTGAAACGGAAAGCGAGCAGAAAGCTGCTCGTTGGAGACAAGACTCGCGTGAAGGGGCCGAAAGATGGCGATGGAAAGTTAGCCCTGGGACCATTGCGGTCATTGAACATCACTGCAAATGCGTGATGACGGCGCTGGGATATAAACCAGTGAATGGCTCCAGCAACGTTCAAAGGAATCTAACAGTTAGTCTGTTAGAAGAAAACTACGACGCTTTGCAATGGTTTAATTATTCGTCAACGTTGGCAAACCCTGAGTTCATCGACTAAAACGGTTTTGACAAGGTTCAAGTCAAAATATTAGTCTCTTTTCTTATCGATCTTTGTTCGGAAAACCTTTTATATATATGTCTGGATTTTTTAAAACCAGGTCAAAGGAAATTGTGAGCCAAACTCCTACGAAGCGGTTTTTTTCTCGCCAGAAGCTATAAAATTTACAAGGATTGGCAGCTTCTTGTCTTCTTGGTCACTCTCTTATCCTAAGTTCAGTGCTTTTATTATTGTTGCTATTATTCTGTCTTAACTTAATAGAACGTGGCTAGCTGGCTAGAGAAATTTGACATAACACTATAGTTCTGAAGGCATATTTTTGTTGGGACTGTGTCAATGGACGCTAATCGTAACTCAGATAAACGCAAATTACTTTAATCTTCGTCTTTTCGGAGCAAGACGTCTGTATTTAGGGCGTAATAATTACTGATCCCTATAAAATCCGATTGTTCTCTCTCTGCATTAAATCAACGATTGTAGTCTTTAAGATCACAAAACAACTGTATGAGGAAAACGGAGGCGGTCCTTTTTGTCAGCAGGGAAATTATCAAGGGTAATATAATTAAAATAACAACATCACGAAGCCCGCTGATTTGATTAAATTATTTCAACATAAAATGGAATCTATTTAATAAAATTCCCAGCCCAAGAGTTGACTCGAAGCATGTTAAAAAGCCATACATGGTCTCAAATGAACTAAGGAATAGTGTGTTTCATCATAGATTCGCTTGATTTTAAGTGACGCGGTTAGCAGATGTTCATGTCAGTTGGCGACCGGAAACTCACTCGAACGAAGTGAACAAATCGCAGTATACGAACAGCGGAACACTGATCTCCGACCTTTACCTAGCGGCAAAATCTCCATATAAAATGAATAAACATTCATCTACTGACATTTTGGGTTCTGTACTACACAGTATCTCTTGGTTTTCCTGCACACATGTACAGCCATTTTTCTGTTGGTTTTTCGCCTCTTTCTTGACCCGATTTTAAGGCATTAGTAACGGTACAACGTGAAAAGCTTCTTGTTCGTTGGTCAACCATACATTGCCTTAATTGGAACGATATCTATATTTTTTCAAAGTTAGGCGGATTTTACATTTTCTTTTCTTCATTTTGGTAGCGAAAACCGCTGTTTGGACTAAGGAATTACTCTCGATCAGGTTTGGCGGCCGGGTAATTCCTCCCCGGAATCCGATTTTTATTTTTTAAAAACTTTTTTGGGTAATTTTTGGCGTTATTTTATTTTATTTTGCATTTTCTTTTCTTCATTTTGGTAGCGAAAACCGCTGTTTGGTAAAATAAAGATACACTTTATTCGAAAGAAATGCATTTTGTGGCATTTGCAGAAGAATCTGATGACCAAATAGAAGTTCTCTCGTTTCTTTCTTTCTGAGCTTGAGACCATGCATCGATTTAAGACGGATTCAGGTCAGCTGTCGCGCTCGAATTGTCTGTATTTATTAGATGCCATTTCATGACTGTTGCATAAGAAAAAATTCAGTCTACTCAACTGCCGGGAATGTTTTGATTGAGCGGCAGAGCATGCAACACCCCTCAAATTCCAACTTTTTGACCCAGCATGTACTTCCGGAAACGAAACACTATTTCTTTCATGAAATAGTTCTTTGTTACCATTGTTAGCAAGTCTCGATCTCCAGATAACGATCGATTTGAAATTCGACAACGCCCGCTAAACTGCAATTGATCTCTAGAATTATTTATTCTGCCTTCTAAAGGAAATTTGCTGGAGGACATCATTAAGTCCAATGAAGGTGAAAGTCTAGCGATTTGATAGTTATGGGTCGGCTATTATCTTGCCTTAGCAAAGGTCGAACTGGTTGACTCCAATGCACTCCGACTCGTTCCGTCGTGCGAGGCAAGAAAATGAAGTGCTTGCTTTAGAAGGCAAAGGGTCTTTCGTCACATCAAATACGACTAGCAACCAGACTTATTGCGTGATTTGAAAGACGCCATATCGATATTTGGTTTGAACTTGACTGTGGCGAAAGACAAGGGTGGGGACTAATCGTTCACAAGACTCTTGGTAGTTCAAACAGGATATGAAAAGCCTGGACGATCAAGATCACGAGAATTAAATAAATATTCTGATAAATCAATAGTATAGTAGTATCAATAGTATTGTACCGAAACGTAAACGGGCTGAGCTGCGGCCGGTCTTCTGCGACAACTGGATGGTTGACCAACGAACAAGAAGCTTCGAAGGACAAAAATGGCCGACAAAACAACACTAACCGAAAATAACGAAACCACACAAAACGAGAACAAAGGACAAAGGACCCTAAACCAAAAAAGTTGCAGGGCCTCCGGCCATACTCTGGTTAGGTCAATGAGCGATGATCTGAGTCAAATGTGTTTTGATCTCGGACAATGGCCAAGACTTGTGGGATGTGCAGTTTGAAAGGCTTGAAACAATTTAACGGAGGCTTAAGAATTCCTGAATTTGAGTTATTTTCAAGGTCTAGATTCTTGCGAAACATTAATCCCACCTAATGAAATTTGAAGTTTGCTGTTTTTAACCCATTTTAACTGTTCTAACAGAGTACGCATCCTCAGTCACAACCCCTAATTTGCAAACTCAACACACCGACTTTTTATGCTAATATCCCCAAGGGATTACAGAGGTGGCCTAGCGGTCATCGTGGCGCGCAACGAGGACACAAACGTCACCAGAGGTCGAGGGTTCGAGTCTCGCTCATAGGGATTATTCTACAACTGGCTTGGGGGCCGAATAATTCCTCCCCGGAGTGGAGATTTGGATCTAAGACTAAGGAATTACTCTCGATCAGGCTTGGGGGCCGGGTAATTCCTCCCCGGAATCCGATTTTTATTTTTTAAAAACTTTTTTGGGTAATTTTTGGCGTTATTTTATTTTATTTTGCATTTTCTTTTCTTCATTTTGGTAGCGAAAACCGCTGTTTGGTAAAATAAAGATACACTTTATTCGAAAGAAATGCATTTTGTGGCATTTGCAGAAGAATCTGATGACCAAATAGAAGTTCTCTCGTTTCTTTCTTTCTGAGCTTGAGACCATGCATCGATTTAAGACTGATTCAGGTCAGCTGTCGCGCTCGAATTGTCTGTATTTATTAGATGCCATTTCATGACTGTTGCATAAGAAAAAATTCAGTCTACTCAACTGCCGGGAATGTTTTGATTGAGCGGCAGAGCATGCAACACCCCTCAAATTCCAACTTTTTGACCCAGCATGTACTTCCGGAAACGAAACACTATTTCTTTCATGAAATAGTTCTTTGTTGCCATTGTTAGCAAGTCTCGATCTCCAGATAACGATCGATTTGAAATTCGACAACGCCCGCTAAACTGCAATTGATCTCTAGAATTATTTATTCTGCCTTCTAAAGGAAATTTGCTGGAGGACATCATTAAGTCCAATGAAGGTGAAAGTCTAGCGATTTGATAGTTATGGGTCGGCTATTATCTTGCCTTAGCAAAGGTCGAACTGGTTGACTCCAATGCACTCCGACTCGTTCCGTCGTGCGAGGCAAGAAAATGAAGTGCTTGCTTTAGAAGGCAAAGGGTCTTTCGTCACATCAAATACGACTAGCAACCAGACTTATTGCGTGATTTGAAAGACGCCATATCGATATTTGGCTTGAACTTGACTGTGGCGAAAGACAAGGGTGGGGACTAATCGTTCACAAGACTCTTGGTAGTTCAAACAGGATATGAAAAGCCTGGACGATCAAGATCACGAGAATTAAATAAATATTCTGATAAATCAATAGTATAGTAGTATCAATAGTATTGTACCGAAACGTAAACGGGCTGAGCTGCGGCCGGTCTTCTGCGACAACTGGATGGTTGACCAACGAACAAGAAGCTTCGAAGGACAAAAATGGCCGACAAAACAACACTAACCGAAAATAACGAAACCACACAAAACGAGAACAAAAGACAAAGGACCCTAAACCAAAAAAGTTGCAGGGCCTCCGGCCATACTCTGGTTAGGTCAATGAGCGATGATCTGAGTCAAATGTGTTTTGATCTCGGACAATGGCCAAGACTTGTGGGATGTGCAGTTTGAAAGGCTTGAAACAATTTAACGGAGGCTTAAGAATCCCTGAATTTGAGTTATTTTCAAGGTCTAGATTCTTGCGAAACATTAATCCCACCTAATTAAATTTGAAGTTTGCTGTTTTTAACCCATTTTAACTGTTCTAACAGAGTACGCATCCTCAGTCACAACCCCTAATTTGCAAACTCAACACACCGACTTTTTATGCTAATATCCCCAAGGGATTACAGAGGTGGCCTAGCGGTCATCGTGGCGCGCAACGAGGACACAAACGTCACCAGAGGTCGAGGGTTCGAGTCTCGCTCATAGGGATTATTCTAAAACTGGCTTGGGGGCCGAATAATTCCTCCCCGGAGTGGAGATTTGGATCTAAGACTAAGGAATTACTCTCGATCAGGCTTGGGGGCCGGGTAATTCCTCCCCGGAATCCGATTTTTATTTTTTAAAAACTTTTTTGGGTAATTTTTGGCGTTATTTTATTTTATTTTGCATTTTCTTTTCTTCATTTTGGTAGCGAAAACCGCTGTTTGGTAAAATAAAGATACACTTTATTCGAAAGAAATGCATTTTGTGGCATTTGCAGAAGAATCTGATGACCAAATAGAAGTTCTCTCGTTTCTTTCTTTCTGAGCTTGAGACCATGCATCGATTTAAGACTGATTCAGGTCAGCTGTCGCGCTCGAATTGTCTGTATTTATTAGATGCCATTTCATGACTGTTGCATAAGAAAAAATTCAGTCTACTCAACTGCCGGGAATGTTTTGATTGAGCGGCAGAGCAAGCAACACCCCTCAAATTCCAACTTTTTGACCCAGCATGTACTTCCGGAAACGAAACACTATTTCTTTCATGAAATAGTTCTTTGTTGCCATTGTTAGCAAGTCTCGATCTCCAGATAACGATCGATTTGAAATTCGACAACGCCCGCTAAACTGCAATTGATCTCTAGAATTATTTATTCTGCCTTCTAAAGGAAATTTGCTGGAGGACATCATTAAGTCCAATGAAGGTGAAAGTCTAGCGATTTGATAGTTATGGGTCGGCTATTATCTTGCCTTAGCAAAGGTCGAACTGGTTGACTCCAATGCACTCCGACTCGTTCCGTCGTGCGAGGCAAGAAAATGAAGTGCTTGCTTTAGAAGGCAAAGGGTCTTTCGTCACATCAAATACGACTAGCAACCAGACTTATTGCGTGATTTGAAAGACGCCATATCGATATTTGGCTTGAACTTGACTGTGGCGAAAGACAAAGGGTGGGGACTAATCGTTCACAAGACTCTTGGTAGTTCAAACAGGATAAGAAAAGCCTGGACGATCAAGATCACGAGAATTAAATAAATATTCTGATAAATCAATAGTATAGTAGTATCAATAGTATTGTACCGAAACGTAAACGGGCTGAGCTGCGGCCGGTCTTCTGCGACAACTGGATGGTTGACCAACGAACAAGAAGCTTCGAAGGACAAAAATGGCCGACAAAACAACACTAACCGAAAACAACGAAACCACACAAAACGAGAACAAAGGACAAAGGACCCTAAACCAAAAAAGTTGCAGGGCCTCCGGCCATACTCTGGTTAGGTCAATGAGCGATGATCTGAGTCAAATGTGTTTTGATCTCGGACAATGGCCAAGACTTGTGGGATGTGCAGTTTGAAAGGCTTGAAACAATTTAACGGAGGCTTAAGAATCCCTGAATTTGAGTTATTTTCAAGGTCTAGATTCTTGCGAAACATTAATCCCACCTAATGAAATTTGAAGTTTGCTGTTTTTAACCCATTTTAACTGTTCTAACAGAGTACGCATCCTCAGTCACAACCCCTAATTTGCAAACTCAACACACCGACTTTTTATGCTAATATCCCCAAGGGATTACAGAGGTGGCCTAGCGGTCATCGTGGCGCGCAACGAGGACACAAACGTCACTTGGGGGCCGAATAATTCCTCCCCGGAGTGGAGATTTGGATCTAAGACTAAGGAATTACTCTCGATCAGGCTTGGGGGCCGGGTAATTCCTCCCCGGAATCCGTTTTTTATTTTTTAAAAACTTTTTTGGGTAATTTTTGGCGTTATTTTATTTTATTTTGCATTTTCTTTTCTTCATTTTGGTAGCGAAAACCGCTGTTTGGTAAAATAAAGATACACTTTATTCGAAAGAAATGCATTTTGTGGCATTTGCAGAAGAATCTGATGACCAAATAGAAGTTCTCTCGTTTCTTTCTTTCTGAGCTTGAGACCATGCATCGATTTAAGACTGATTCAGGTCAGCTGTCGCGCTCGAATTGTCTGTATTTATTAGATGCCATTTCATGACTGTTGCATAAGAAAAAATTCAGTCTACTCAACTGCCGGGAATGTTTTGATTGAGCGGCAGAGCATGCAACACCCCTCAAATTCCAACTTTTTGACCCAGCATGTACTTCCGGAAACGAAACACTATTTCTTTCATGAAATAGTTCTTTGTTGCCATTGTTAGCAAGTCTCGATCTCCAGATAACGATCGATTTGAAATTCGACAACGCCCGCTAAACTGCAATTGATCTCTAGAATTATTTATTCTGCCTTCTAAAGGAAATTTGCTGGAGGACATCATTAAGTCCAATGAAGGTGAAAGTCTAGCGATTTGATAGTTATGGGTCGGCTATTATCTTGCCTTAGCAAAGGTCGAACTGGTTGACTCCAATGCACTCCGACTCGTTCCGTCGTGCGAGGCAAGAAAATGAAGTGCTTGCTTTAGAAGGCAAAGGGTCTTTCGTCACATCAAATACGACTAGCAACCAGACTTATTGCGTGATTTGAAAGACGCCATATCGATATTTGGCTTGAACTTGACTGTGGCGAAAGACAAAGGGTGGGGACTAATCGTTCACAAGACTCTTGGTAGTTCAAACAGGATAAGAAAAGCCTGGACGATCAAGATCACGAGAATTAAATAAATATTCTGATAAATCAATAGTATAGTAGTATCAATAGTATTGTACCGAAACGTAAACGGGCTGAGCTGCGGCCGGTCTTCTGCGACAACTGGATGGTTGACCAACGAACAAGAAGCTTCGAAGGACAAAAATGGCCGACAAAACAACACTAACCGAAAACAACGAAACCACACAAAACGAGAACAAAGGACAAAGGACCCTAAACCAAAAAAGTTGCAGGGCCTCCGGCCATACTCTGGTTAGGTCAATGAGCGATGATCTGAGTCAAATGTGTTTTGATCTCGGACAATGGCCAAGACTTGTGGGATGTGCAGTTTGAAAGGCTTGAAACAATTTAACGGAGGCTTAAGAATCCCTGAATTTGAGTTATTTTCAAGGTCTAGATTCTTGCGAAACATTAATCCCACCTAATGAAATTTGAAGTTTGCTGTTTTTAACCCATTTTAACTGTTCTAACAGAGTACGCATCCTCAGTCACAACCCCTAATTTGCAAACTCAACACACCGACTTTTTATGCTAATATCCCCAAGGGATTACAGAGGTGGCCTAGCGGTCATCGTGGCGCGCAACGAGGACACAAACGTCACCAGAGGTCGAGGGTTCGAGTCTCGCTCATAGGGATTATTCTACAACTGGCTTGGGGGCCGAATAATTCCTCCCCGGAGTGGAGATTTGGATCTAAGACTAAGGAATTACTCTCGATCAGGCTTGGGGGCCGGGTAATTCCTCCCCGGAATCCGATTTTTATTTTTTAAAAACTTTTTTGGGTAATTTTTGGCGTTATTTTATTTTATTTTGCATTTTCTTTTCTTCATTTTGGTAGCGAAAACCGCTGTTTGGTAAAATAAAGATACACTTTATTCGAAAGAAATGCATTTTGTGGCATTTGCAGAAGAATCTGATGACCAAATAGAAGTTCTCTCGTTTCTTTCTTTCTGAGCTTGAGACCATGCATCGATTTAAGACTGATTCAGGTCAGCTGTCGCGCTCGAATTGTCTGTATTTATTAGATGCCATTTCATGACTGTTGCATAAGAAAAAATTCAGTCTACTCAACTGCCGGGAATGTTTTGATTGAGCGGCAGAGCATGCAACACCCCTCAAATTCCAACTTTTTGACCCAGCATGTACTTCCGGAAACGAAACACTATTTCTTTCATGAAATAGTTCTTTGTTGCCATTGTTAGCAAGTCTCGATCTCCAGATAACGATCGATTTGAAATTCGACAACGCCCGCTAAACTGCAATTGATCTCTAGAATTATTTATTCTGCCTTCTAAAGGAAATTTGCTGGAGGACATCATTAAGTCCAATGAAGGTGAAAGTCTAGCGATTTGATAGTTATGGGTCGGCTATTATCTTGCCTTAGCAAAGGTCGAACTGGTTGACTCCAATGCACTCCGACTCGTTCCGTCGTGCGAGGCAAGAAAATGAAGTGCTTGCTTTAGAAGGCAAAGGGTCTTTCGTCACATCAAATACGACTAGCAACCAGACTTATTGCGTGATTTGAAAGACGCCATATCGATATTTGGCTTGAACTTGACTGTGGCGAAAGACAAGGGTGGGGACTAATCGTTCACAAGACTCTTGGTAGTTCAAACAGGATATGAAAAGCCTGGACGATCAAGATCACGAGAATTAAATAAATATTCTGATAAATCAATAGTATAGTAGTATCAATAGTATTGTACCGAAACGTAAACGGGCTGAGCTGCGGCCGGTCTTCTGCGACAACTGGATGGTTGACCAACGAACAAGAAGCTTCGAAGGACAAAAATGGCCGACAAAACAACACTAACCGAAAATAACGAAACCACACAAAACGAGAACAAAAGACAAAGGACCCTAAACCAAAAAAGTTGCAGGGCCTCCGGCCATACTCTGGTTAGGTCAATGAGCGATGATCTGAGTCAAATGTGTTTTGATCTCGGACAATGGCCAAGACTTGTGGGATGTGCAGTTTGAAAGGCTTGAAACAATTTAACGGAGGCTTAAGAATCCCTGAATTTGAGTTATTTTCAAGGTCTAGATTCTTGCGAAACATTAATCCCACCTAATTAAATTTGAAGTTTGCTGTTTTTAACCCATTTTAACTGTTCTAACAGAGTACGCATCCTCAGTCACAACCCCTAATTTGCAAACTCAACACACCGACTTTTTATGCTAATATCCTCAAGGGATTACAGAGGTGGCCTAGCGGTCATCGTGGCGCGCAACGAGGACACAAACGTCACCAGAGGTCGAGGGTTCGAGTCTCGCTCATAGGGATTATTCTAAAACTGGCTTGGGGGCCGAATAATTCCTCCCCGGAGTGGAGATTTGGATCTAAGACTAAGGAATTACTCTCGATCAGGCTTGGGGGCCGGGTAATTCCTCCCCGGAATCCGATTTTTATTTTTTAAAAACTTTTTTGGGTAATTTTTGGCGTTATTTTATTTTATTTTGCATTTTCTTTTCTTCATTTTGGTAGCGAAAACCGCTGTTTGGTAAAATAAAGATACACTTTATTCGAAAGAAATGCATTTTGTGGCATTTGCAGAAGAATCTGATGACCAAATAGAAGTTCTCTCGTTTCTTTCTTTCTGAGCTTGAGACCATGCATCGATTTAAGACTGATTCAGGTCAGCTGTCGCGCTCGAATTGTCTGTATTTATTAGATGCCATTTCATGACTGTTGCATAAGAAAAAATTCAGTCTACTCAACTGCCGGGAATGTTTTGATTGAGCGGCAGAGCATGCAACACCCCTCAAATTCCAACTTTTTGACCCAGCATGTACTTCCGGAAACGAAACACTATTTCTTTCATGAAATAGTTCTTTGTTGCCATTGTTAGCAAGTCTCGATCTCCAGATAACGATCGATTTGAAATTCGACAACGCCCGCTAAACTGCAATTGATCTCTAGAATTATTTATTCTGCCTTCTAAAGGAAATTTGCTGGAGGACATCATTAAGTCCAATGAAGGTGAAAGTCTAGCGATTTGATAGTTATGGGTCGGCTATTATCTTGCCTTAGCAAAGGTCGAACTGGTTGACTCCAATGCACTCCGACTCGTTCCGTCGTGCGAGGCAAGAAAATGAAGTGCTTGCTTTAGAAGGCAAAGGGTCTTTCGTCACATCAAATACGACTAGCAACCAGACTTATTGCGTGATTTGAAAGACGCCATATCGATATTTGGCTTGAACTTGACTGTGGCGAAAGACAAAGGGTGGGGACTAATCGTTCACAAGACTCTTGGTAGTTCAAACAGGATAAGAAAAGCCTGGACGATCAAGATCACGAGAATTAAATAAATATTCTGATAAATCAATAGTATAGTAGTATCAATAGTATTGTACCGAAACGTAAACGGGCTGAGCTGCGGCCGGTCTTCTGCGACAACTGGATGGTTGACCAACGAACAAGAAGCTTCGAAGGACAAAAATGGCCGACAAAACAACACTAACCGAAAACAACGAAACCACACAAAACGAGAACAAAGGACAAAGGACCCTAAACCAAAAAAGTTGCAGGGCCTCCGGCCATACTCTGGTTAGGTCAATGAGCGATGATCTGAGTCAAATGTGTTTTGATCTCGGACAATGGCCAAGACTTGTGGGATGTGCAGTTTGAAAGGCTTGAAACAATTTAACGGAGGCTTAAGAATCCCTGAATTTGAGTTATTTTCAAGGTCTAGATTCTTGCGAAACATTAATCCCACCTAATGAAATTTGAAGTTTGCTGTTTTTAACCCATTTTAACTGTTCTAACAGAGTACGCATCCTCAGTCACAACCCCTAATTTGCAAACTCAACACACCGACTTTTTATGCTAATATCCCCAAGAGATTACAGAGGTGGCCTAGCGGTCATCGTGGCGCGCAACGAGGACACAAACGTCACTTGGGGGCCGAATAATTCCTCCCCGGAGTGGAGATTTGGATCTAAGACTAAGGAATTACTCTCGATCAGGCTTGGGGGCCGGGTAATTCCTCCCCGGAATCCGTTTTTTATTTTTTAAAAACTTTTTTGGGTAATTTTTGGCGTTATTTTATTTTATTTTGCATTTTCTTTTCTTCATTTTGGTAGCGAAAACCGCTGTTTGGTAAAATAAAGATACACTTTATTCGAAAGAAATGCATTTTGTGGCATTTGCAGAAGAATCTGATGACCAAATAGAAGTTCTCTCGTTTCTTTCTTTCTGAGCTTGAGACCATGCATCGATTTAAGACTGATTCAGGTCAGCTGTCGCGCTCGAATTGTCTGTATTTATTAGATGCCATTTCATGACTGTTGCATAAGAAAAAATTCAGTCTACTCAACTGCCGGGAATGTTTTGATTGAGCGGCAGAGCATGCAACACCCCTCAAATTCCAACTTTTTGACCCAGCATGTACTTCCGGAAACGAAACACTATTTCTTTCATGAAATAGTTCTTTGTTGCCATTGTTAGCAAGTCTCGATCTCCAGATAACGATCGATTTGAAATTCGACAACGCCCGCTAAACTGCAATTGATCTCTAGAATTATTTATTCTGCCTTCTAAAGGAAATTTGCTGGAGGACATCATTAAGTCCAATGAAGGTGAAAGTCTAGCGATTTGATAGTTATGGGTCGGCTATTATCTTGCCTTAGCAAAGGTCGAACTGGTTGACTCCAATGCACTCCGACTCGTTCCGTCGTGCGAGGCAAGAAAATGAAGTGCTTGCTTTAGAAGGCAAAGGGTCTTTCGTCACATCAAATACGACTAGCAACCAGACTTATTGCGTGATTTGAAAGACGCCATATCGATATTTGGCTTGAACTTGACTGTGGCGAAAGACAAAGGGTGGGGACTAATCGTTCACAAGACTCTTGGTAGTTCAAACAGGATAAGAAAAGCCTGGACGATCAAGATCACGAGAATTAAATAAATATTCTGATAAATCAATAGTATAGTAGTATCAATAGTATTGTACCGAAACGTAAACGGGCTGAGCTGCGGCCGGTCTTCTGCGACAACTGGATGGTTGACCAACGAACAAGAAGCTTCGAAGGACAAAAATGGCCGACAAAACAACACTAACCGAAAACAACGAAACCACACAAAACGAGAACAAAGGACAAAGGACCCTAAACCAAAAAAGTTGCAGGGCCTCCGGCCATACTCTGGTTAGGTCAATGAGCGATGATCTGAGTCAAATGTGTTTTGATCTCGGACAATGGCCAAGACTTGTGGGATGTGCAGTTTGAAAGGCTTGAAACAATTTAACGGAGGCTTAAGAATCCCTGAATTTGAGTTATTTTCAAGGTCTAGATTCTTGCGAAACATTAATCCCACCTAATGAAATTTGAAGTTTGCTGTTTTTAACCCATTTTAACTGTTCTAACAGAGTACGCATCCTCAGTCACAACCCCTAATTTGCAAACTCAACACACCGACTTTTTATGCTAATATCCCCAAGGGATTACAGAGGTGGCCTAGCGGTCATCGTGGCGCGCAACGAGGACACAAACGTCACCAGAGGTCGAGGGTTCGAGTCTCGCTCATAGGGATTATTCTACAACTGGCTTGGGGGCCGAATAATTCCTCCCCGGAGTGGAGATTTGGATCTAAGACTAAGGAATTACTCTCGATCAGGCTTGGGGGCCGGGTAATTCCTCCCCGGAATCCGATTTTTATTTTTTAAAAACTTTTTTGGGTAATTTTTGGCGTTATTTTATTTTATTTTGCATTTTCTTTTCTTCATTTTGGTAGCGAAAACCGCTGTTTGGTAAAATAAAGATACACTTTATTCGAAAGAAATGCATTTTGTGGCATTTGCAGAAGAATCTGATGACCAAATAGAAGTTCTCTCGTTTCTTTCTTTCTGAGCTTGAGACCATGCATCGATTTAAGACTGATTCAGGTCAGCTGTCGCGCTCGAATTGTCTGTATTTATTAGATGCCATTTCATGACTGTTGCATAAGAAAAAATTCAGTCTACTCAACTGCCGGGAATGTTTTGATTGAGCGGCAGAGCATGCAACACCCCTCAAATTCCAACTTTTTGACCCAGCATGTACTTCCGGAAACGAAACACTATTTCTTTCATGAAATAGTTCTTTGTTGCCATTGTTAGCAAGTCTCGATCTCCAGATAACGATCGATTTGAAATTCGACAACGCCCGCTAAACTGCAATTGATCTCTAGAATTATTTATTCTGCCTTCTAAAGGAAATTTGCTGGAGGACATCATTAAGTCCAATGAAGGTGAAAGTCTAGCGATTTGATAGTTATGGGTCGGCTATTATCTTGCCTTAGCAAAGGTCGAACTGGTTGACTCCAATGCACTCCGACTCGTTCCGTCGTGCGAGGCAAGAAAATGAAGTGCTTGCTTTAGAAGGCAAAGGGTCTTTCGTCACATCAAATACGACTAGCAACCAGACTTATTGCGTGATTTGAAAGACGCCATATCGATATTTGGCTTGAACTTGACTGTGGCGAAAGACAAGGGTGGGGACTAATCGTTCACAAGACTCTTGGTAGTTCAAACAGGATATGAAAAGCCTGGACGATCAAGATCACGAGAATTAAATAAATATTCTGATAAATCAATAGTATAGTAGTATCAATAGTATTGTACCGAAACGTAAACGGGCTGAGCTGCGGCCGGTCTTCTGCGACAACTGGATGGTTGACCAACGAACAAGAAGCTTCGAAGGACAAAAATGGCCGACAAAACAACACTAACCGAAAACAACGAAACCACACAAAACGAGAACAAAGGACAAAGGACCCTAAACCAAAAAAGTTGCAGGGCCTCCGGCCATACTCTGGTTAGGTCAATGAGCGATGATCTGAGTCAAATGTGTTTTGATCTCGGACAATGGCCAAGACTTGTGGGATGTGCAGTTTGAAAGGCTTGAAACAATTTAACGGAGGCTTAAGAATCCCTGAATTTGAGTTATTTTCAAGGTCTAGATTCTTGCGAAACATTAATCCCACCTAATGAAATTTGAAGTTTGCTGTTTTTAACCCATTTTAACTGTTCTAACAGAGTACGCATCCTCAGTCACAACCCCTAATTTGCAAACTCAACACACCGACTTTTTATGCTAATATCCCCAAGGGATTACAGAGGTGGCCTAGCGGTCATCGTGGCGCGCAACGAGGACACAAACGTCACTAGAGGTCGAGGGTTCGAGTCTCGCTCATAGGGATTATTCTAAAACTGGCTTGGGGGCCGAATAATTCCTCCCCGGAGTGGAGATTTGGATCTAAGACTAAGGAATTACTCTCGATCAGGCTTGGGGGCCGGGTAATTCCTCCCCGGAATCCGTTTTTTATTTTTTAAAAACTTTTTTGGGTAATTTTTGGCGTTATTTTATTTTATTTTGCATTTTCTTTTCTTCATTTTGGTAGCGAAAACCGCTGTTTGGTAAAATAAAGATACACTTTATTCGAAAGAAATGCATTTTGTGGCATTTGCAGAAGAATCTGATGACCAAATAGAAGTTCTCTCGTTTCTTTCTTTCTGAGCTTGAGACCATGCATCGATTTAAGACTGATTCAGGTCAGCTGTCGCGCTCGAATTGTCTGTATTTATTAGATGCCATTTCATGACTGTTGCATAAGAAAAAATTCAGTCTACTCAACTGCCGGGAATGTTTTGATTGAGCGGCAGAGCATGCAACACCCCTCAAATTCCAACTTTTTGACCCAGCATGTACTTCCGGAAACGAAACACTATTTCTTTCATGAAATAGTTCTTTGTTGCCATTGTTAGCAAGTCTCGATCTCCAGATAACGATCGATTTGAAATTCGACAACGCCCGCTAAACTGCAATTGATCTCTAGAATTATTTATTCTGCCTTCTAAAGGAAATTTGCTGGAGGACATCATTAAGTCCAATGAAGGTGAAAGTCTAGCGATTTGATAGTTATGGGTCGGCTATTATCTTGCCTTAGCAAAGGTCGAACTGGTTGACTCCAATGCACTCCGACTCGTTCCGTCGTGCGAGGCAAGAAAATGAAGTGCTTGCTTTAGAAGGCAAAGGGTCTTTCGTCACATCAAATACGACTAGCAACCAGACTTATTGCGTGATTTGAAAGACGCCATATCGATATTTGGCTTGAACTTGACTGTGGCGAAAGACAAAGGGTGGGGACTAATCGTTCACAAGACTCTTGGTAGTTCAAACAGGATAAGAAAAGCCTGGACGATCAAGATCACGAGAATTAAATAAATATTCTGATAAATCAATAGTATAGTAGTATCAATAGTATTGTACCGAAACGTAAACGGGCTGAGCTGCGGCCGGTCTTCTGCGACAACTGGATGGTTGACCAACGAACAAGAAGCTTCGAAGGACAAAAATGGCCGACAAAACAACACTAACCGAAAACAACGAAACCACACAAAACGAGAACAAAGGACAAAGGACCCTAAACCAAAAAAGTTGCAGGGCCTCCGGCCATACTCTGGTTAGGTCAATGAGCGATGATCTGAGTCAAATGTGTTTTGATCTCGGACAATGGCCAAGACTTGTGGGATGTGCAGTTTGAAAGGCTTGAAACAATTTAACGGAGGCTTAAGAATCCCTGAATTTGAGTTATTTTCAAGGTCTAGATTCTTGCGAAACATTAATCCCACCTAATGAAATTTGAAGTTTGCTGTTTTTAACCCATTTTAACTGTTCTAACAGAGTACGCATCCTCAGTCACAACCCCTAATTTGCAAACTCAACACACCGACTTTTTATGCTAATATCCCCAAGGGATTACAGAGGTGGCCTAGCGGTCATCGTGGCGCGCAACGAGGACACAAACGTCACCAGAGGTCGAGGGTTCGAGTCTCGCTCATAGGGATTATTCTACAACTGGCTTGGGGGCCGAATAATTCCTCCCCGGAGTGGAGATTTGGATCTAAGACTAAGGAATTACTCTCGATCAGGCTTGGGGGCCGGGTAATTCCTCCCCGGAATCCGATTTTTATTTTTTAAAAACTTTTTTGGGTAATTTTTGGCGTTATTTTATTTTATTTTGCATTTTCTTTTCTTCATTTTGGTAGCGAAAACCGCTGTTTGGTAAAATAAAGATACACTTTATTCGAAAGAAATGCATTTTGTGGCATTTGCAGAAGAATCTGATGACCAAATAGAAGTTCTCTCGTTTCTTTCTTTCTGAGCTTGAGACCATGCATCGATTTAAGACTGATTCAGGTCAGCTGTCGCGCTCGAATTGTCTGTATTTATTAGATGCCATTTCATGACTGTTGCATAAGAAAAAATTCAGTCTACTCAACTGCCGGGAATGTTTTGATTGAGCGGCAGAGCATGCAACACCCCTCAAATTCCAACTTTTTGACCCAGCATGTACTTCCGGAAACGAAACACTATTTCTTTCATGAAATAGTTCTTTGTTGCCATTGTTAGCAAGTCTCGATCTCCAGATAACGATCGATTTGAAATTCGACAACGCCCGCTAAACTGCAATTGATCTCTAGAATTATTTATTCTGCCTTCTAAAGGAAATTTGCTGGAGGACATCATTAAGTCCAATGAAGGTGAAAGTCTAGCGATTTGATAGTTATGGGTCGGCTATTATCTTGCCTTAGCAAAGGTCGAACTGGTTGACTCCAATGCACTCCGACTCGTTCCGTCGTGCGAGGCAAGAAAATGAAGTGCTTGCTTTAGAAGGCAAAGGGTCTTTCGTCACATCAAATACGACTAGCAACCAGACTTATTGCGTGATTTGAAAGACGCCATATCGATATTTGGCTTGAACTTGACTGTGGCGAAAGACAAGGGTGGGGACTAATCGTTCACAAGACTCTTGGTAGTTCAAACAGGATATGAAAAGCCTGGACGATCAAGATCACGAGAATTAAATAAATATTCTGATAAATCAATAGTATAGTAGTATCAATAGTATTGTACCGAAACGTAAACGGGCTGAGCTGCGGCCGGTCTTCTGCGACAACTGGATGGTTGACCAACGAACAAGAAGCTTCGAAGGACAAAAATGGCCGACAAAACAACACTAACCGAAAATAACGAAACCACACAAAACGAGAACAAAAGACAAAGGACCCTAAACCAAAAAAGTTGCAGGGCCTCCGGCCATACTCTGGTTAGGTCAATGAGCGATGATCTGAGTCAAATGTGTTTTGATCTCGGACAATGGCCAAGACTTGTGGGATGTGCAGTTTGAAAGGCTTGAAACAATTTAACGGAGGCTTAAGAATCCCTGAATTTGAGTTATTTTCAAGGTCTAGATTCTTGCGAAACATTAATCCCACCTAATTAAATTTGAAGTTTGCTGTTTTTAACCCATTTTAACTGTTCTAACAGAGTACGCATCCTCAGTCACAACCCCTAATTTGCAAACTCAACACACCGACTTTTTATGCTAATATCCCCAAGGGATTACAGAGGTGGCCTAGCGGTCATCGTGGCGCGCAACGAGGACACAAACGTCACCAGAGGTCGAGGGTTCGAGTCTCGCTCATAGGGATTATTCTAAAACTGGCTTGGGGGCCGAATAATTCCTCCCCGGAGTGGAGATTTGGATCTAAGACTAAGGAATTACTCTCGATCAGGCTTGGGGGCCGGGTAATTCCTCCCCCGAATCCGATTTTTATTTTTTAAAAACTTTTTTGGGTAATTTTTGGCGTTATTTTATTTTATTTTGCATTTTCTTTTCTTCATTTTGGTAGCGAAAACCGCTGTTTGGTAAAATAAAGATACACTTTATTCGAAAGAAATGCATTTTGTGGCATTTGCAGAAGAATCTGATGACCAAATAGAAGTTCTCTCGTTTCTTTCTTTCTGAGCTTGAGACCATGCATCGATTTAAGACTGATTCAGGTCAGCTGTCGCGCTCGAATTGTCTGTATTTATTAGATGCCATTTCATGACTGTTGCATAAGAAAAAATTCAGTCTACTCAACTGCCGGGAATGTTTTGATTGAGCGGCAGAGCATGCAACACCCCTCAAATTCCAACTTTTTGACCCAGCATGTACTTCCGGAAACGAAACACTATTTCTTTCATGAAATAGTTCTTTGTTGCCATTGTTAGCAAGTCTCGATCTCCAGATAACGATCGATTTGAAATTCGACAACGCCCGCTAAACTGCAATTGATCTCTAGAATTATTTATTCTGCCTTCTAAAGGAAATTTGCTGGAGGACATCATTAAGTCCAATGAAGGTGAAAGTCTAGCGATTTGATAGTTATGGGTCGGCTATTATCTTGCCTTAGCAAAGGTCGAACTGGTTGACTCCAATGCACTCCGACTCGTTCCGTCGTGCGAGGCAAGAAAATGAAGTGCTTGCTTTAGAAGGCAAAGGGTCTTTCGTCACATCAAATACGACTAGCAACCAGACTTATTGCGTGATTTGAAAGACGCCATATCGATATTTGGCTTGAACTTGACTGTGGCGAAAGACAAAGGGTGGGGACTAATCGTTCACAAGACTCTTGGTAGTTCAAACAGGATAAGAAAAGCCTGGACGATCAAGATCACGAGAATTAAATAAATATTCTGATAAATCAATAGTATAGTAGTATCAATAGTATTGTACCGAAACGTAAACGGGCTGAGCTGCGGCCGGTCTTCTGCGACAACTGGATGGTTGACCAACGAACAAGAAGCTTCGAAGGACAAAAATGGCCGACAAAACAACACTAACCGAAAACAACGAAACCACACAAAACGAGAACAAAGGACAAAGGACCCTAAACCAAAAAAGTTGCAGGGCCTCCGGCCATACTCTGGTTAGGTCAATGAGCGATGATCTGAGTCAAATGTGTTTTGATCTCGGACAATGGCCAAGACTTGTGGGATGTGCAGTTTGAAAGGCTTGAAACAATTTAACGGAGGCTTAAGAATCCCTGAATTTGAGTTATTTTCAAGGTCTAGATTCTTGCGAAACATTAATCCCACCTAATGAAATTTGAAGTTTGCTGTTTTTAACCCATTTTAACTGTTCTAACAGAGTACGCATCCTCAGTCACAACCCCTAATTTGCAAACTCAACACACCGACTTTTTATGCTAATATCCCCAAGAGATTACAGAGGTGGCCTAGCGGTCATCGTGGCGCGCAACGAGGACACAAACGTCACTTGGGGGCCGAATAATTCCTCCCCGGAGTGGAGATTTGGATCTAAGACTAAGGAATTACTCTCGATCAGGCTTGGGGGCCGGGTAATTCCTCCCCGGAATCCGTTTTTTATTTTTTAAAAACTTTTTTGGGTAATTTTTGGCGTTATTTTATTTTATTTTGCATTTTCTTTTCTTCATTTTGGTAGCGAAAACCGCTGTTTGGTAAAATAAAGATACACTTTATTCGAAAGAAATGCATTTTGTGGCATTTGCAGAAGAATCTGATGACCAAATAGAAGTTCTCTCGTTTCTTTCTTTCTGAGCTTGAGACCATGCATCGATTTAAGACTGATTCAGGTCAGCTGTCGCGCTCGAATTGTCTGTATTTATTAGATGCCATTTCATGACTGTTGCATAAGAAAAAATTCAGTCTACTCAACTGCCGGGAATGTTTTGATTGAGCGGCAGAGCATGCAACACCCCTCAAATTCCAACTTTTTGACCCAGCATGTACTTCCGGAAACGAAACACTATTTCTTTCATGAAATAGTTCTTTGTTGCCATTGTTAGCAAGTCTCGATCTCCAGATAACGATCGATTTGAAATTCGACAACGCCCGCTAAACTGCAATTGATCTCTAGAATTATTTATTCTGCCTTCTAAAGGAAATTTGCTGGAGGACATCATTAAGTCCAATGAAGGTGAAAGTCTAGCGATTTGATAGTTATGGGTCGGCTATTATCTTGCCTTAGCAAAGGTCGAACTGGTTGACTCCAATGCACTCCGACTCGTTCCGTCGTGCGAGGCAAGAAAATGAAGTGCTTGCTTTAGAAGGCAAAGGGTCTTTCGTCACATCAAATACGACTAGCAACCAGACTTATTGCGTGATTTGAAAGACGCCATATCGATATTTGGCTTGAACTTGACTGTGGCGAAAGACAAAGGGTGGGGACTAATCGTTCACAAGACTCTTGGTAGTTCAAACAGGATAAGAAAAGCCTGGACGATCAAGATCACGAGAATTAAATAAATATTCTGATAAATCAATAGTATAGTAGTATCAATAGTATTGTACCGAAACGTAAACGGGCTGAGCTGCGGCCGGTCTTCTGCGACAACTGGATGGTTGACCAACGAACAAGAAGCTTCGAAGGACAAAAATGGCCGACAAAACAACACTAACCGAAAACAACGAAACCACACAAAACGAGAACAAAGGACAAAGGACCCTAAACCAAAAAAGTTGCAGGGCCTCCGGCCATACTCTGGTTAGGTCAATGAGCGATGATCTGAGTCAAATGTGTTTTGATCTCGGACAATGGCCAAGACTTGTGGGATGTGCAGTTTGAAAGGCTTGAAACAATTTAACGGAGGCTTAAGAATCCCTGAATTTGAGTTATTTTCAAGGTCTAGATTCTTGCGAAACATTAATCCCACCTAATGAAATTTGAAGTTTGCTGTTTTTAACCCATTTTAACTGTTCTAACAGAGTACGCATCCTCAGTCACAACCCCTAATTTGCAAACTCAACACACCGACTTTTTATGCTAATATCCCCAAGGGATTACAGAGGTGGCCTAGCGGTCATCGTGGCGCGCAACGAGGACACAAACGTCACCAGAGGTCGAGGGTTCGAGTCTCGCTCATAGGGATTATTCTACAACTGGCTTGGGGGCCGAATAATTCCTCCCCGGAGTGGAGATTTGGATCTAAGACTAAGGAATTACTCTCGATCAGGCTTGGGGGCCGGGTAATTCCTCCCCGGAATCCGATTTTTATTTTTTAAAAACTTTTTTGGGTAATTTTTGGCGTTATTTTATTTTATTTTGCATTTTCTTTTCTTCATTTTGGTAGCGAAAACCGCTGTTTGGTAAAATAAAGATACACTTTATTCGAAAGAAATGCATTTTGTGGCATTTGCAGAAGAATCTGATGACCAAATAGAAGTTCTCTCGTTTCTTTCTTTCTGAGCTTGAGACCATGCATCGATTTAAGACTGATTCAGGTCAGCTGTCGCGCTCGAATTGTCTGTATTTATTAGATGCCATTTCATGACTGTTGCATAAGAAAAAATTCAGTCTACTCAACTGCCGGGAATGTTTTGATTGAGCGGCAGAGCATGCAACACCCCTCAAATTCCAACTTTTTGACCCAGCATGTACTTCCGGAAACGAAACACTATTTCTTTCATGAAATAGTTCTTTGTTGCCATTGTTAGCAAGTCTCGATCTCCAGATAACGATCGATTTGAAATTCGACAACGCCCGCTAAACTGCAATTGATCTCTAGAATTATTTATTCTGCCTTCTAAAGGAAATTTGCTGGAGGACATCATTAAGTCCAATGAAGGTGAAAGTCTAGCGATTTGATAGTTATGGGTCGGCTATTATCTTGCCTTAGCAAAGGTCGAACTGGTTGACTCCAATGCACTCCGACTCGTTCCGTCGTGCGAGGCAAGAAAATGAAGTGCTTGCTTTAGAAGGCAAAGGGTCTTTCGTCACATCAAATACGACTAGCAACCAGACTTATTGCGTGATTTGAAAGACGCCATATCGATATTTGGCTTGAACTTGACTGTGGCGAAAGACAAGGGTGGGGACTAATCGTTCACAAGACTCTTGGTAGTTCAAACAGGATATGAAAAGCCTGGACGATCAAGATCACGAGAATTAAATAAATATTCTGATAAATCAATAGTATAGTAGTATCAATAGTATTGTACCGAAACGTAAACGGGCTGAGCTGCGGCCGGTCTTCTGCGACAACTGGATGGTTGACCAACGAACAAGAAGCTTCGAAGGACAAAAATGGCCGACAAAACAACACTAACCGAAAACAACGAAACCACACAAAACGAGAACAAAGGACAAAGGACCCTAAACCAAAAAAGTTGCAGGGCCTCCGGCCATACTCTGGTTAGGTCAATGAGCGATGATCTGAGTCAAATGTGTTTTGATCTCGGACAATGGCCAAGACTTGTGGGATGTGCAGTTTGAAAGGCTTGAAACAATTTAACGGAGGCTTAAGAATCCCTGAATTTGAGTTATTTTCAAGGTCTAGATTCTTGCGAAACATTAATCCCACCTAATGAAATTTGAAGTTTGCTGTTTTTAACCCATTTTAACTGTTCTAACAGAGTACGCATCCTCAGTCACAACCCCTAATTTGCAAACTCAACACACCGACTTTTTATGCTAATATCCCCAAGGGATTACAGAGGTGGCCTAGCGGTCATCGTGGCGCGCAACGAGGACACAAACGTCACTAGAGGTCGAGGGTTCGAGTCTCGCTCATAGGGATTATTCTAAAACTGGCTTGGGGGCCGAATAATTCCTCCCCGGAGTGGAGATTTGGATCTAAGACTAAGGAATTACTCTCGATCAGGCTTGGGGGCCGGGTAATTCCTCCCCGGAATCCGTTTTTTATTTTTTAAAAACTTTTTTGGGTAATTTTTGGCGTTATTTTATTTTATTTTGCATTTTCTTTTCTTCATTTTGGTAGCGAAAACCGCTGTTTGGTAAAATAAAGATACACTTTATTCGAAAGAAATGCATTTTGTGGCATTTGCAGAAGAATCTGATGACCAAATAGAAGTTCTCTCGTTTCTTTCTTTCTGAGCTTGAGACCATGCATCGATTTAAGACTGATTCAGGTCAGCTGTCGCGCTCGAATTGTCTGTATTTATTAGATGCCATTTCATGACTGTTGCATAAGAAAAAATTCAGTCTACTCAACTGCCGGGAATGTTTTGATTGAGCGGCAGAGCATGCAACACCCCTCAAATTCCAACTTTTTGACCCAGCATGTACTTCCGGAAACGAAACACTATTTCTTTCATGAAATAGTTCTTTGTTGCCATTGTTAGCAAGTCTCGATCTCCAGATAACGATCGATTTGAAATTCGACAACGCCCGCTAAACTGCAATTGATCTCTAGAATTATTTATTCTGCCTTCTAAAGGAAATTTGCTGGAGGACATCATTAAGTCCAATGAAGGTGAAAGTCTAGCGATTTGATAGTTATGGGTCGGCTATTATCTTGCCTTAGCAAAGGTCGAACTGGTTGACTCCAATGCACTCCGACTCGTTCCGTCGTGCGAGGCAAGAAAATGAAGTGCTTGCTTTAGAAGGCAAAGGGTCTTTCGTCACATCAAATACGACTAGCAACCAGACTTATTGCGTGATTTGAAAGACGCCATATCGATATTTGGCTTGAACTTGACTGTGGCGAAAGACAAAGGGTGGGGACTAATCGTTCACAAGACTCTTGGTAGTTCAAACAGGATAAGAAAAGCCTGGACGATCAAGATCACGAGAATTAAATAAATATTCTGATAAATCAATAGTATAGTAGTATCAATAGTATTGTACCGAAACGTAAACGGGCTGAGCTGCGGCCGGTCTTCTGCGACAACTGGATGGTTGACCAACGAACAAGAAGCTTCGAAGGACAAAAATGGCCGACAAAACAACACTAACCGAAAACAACGAAACCACACAAAACGAGAACAAAGGACAAAGGACCCTAAACCAAAAAAGTTGCAGGGCCTCCGGCCATACTCTGGTTAGGTCAATGAGCGATGATCTGAGTCAAATGTGTTTTGATCTCGGACAATGGCCAAGACTTGTGGGATGTGCAGTTTGAAAGGCTTGAAACAATTTAACGGAGGCTTAAGAATCCCTGAATTTGAGTTATTTTCAAGGTCTAGATTCTTGCGAAACATTAATCCCACCTAATGAAATTTGAAGTTTGCTGTTTGTTCCGGACGATTTGACGGAGATTTAAGACGGCGAAAACGGTAAACTGCAACACGAATTTATTCACAACTTCGACTACACGGAATTCTAGACGGCACCGCCAGAAAAGGAAAAAAGGATACAAAGGTCAGTCTCGATCGCATGTCACACAACAATGTCACGTGCATGGATTTTGGCGCGAACATCCTCCCCCCCGTGTTCGACGGCGGGGCGAGGCGGCGGACACTACTTCGCACTTTCTAGTAAACACAGTTTAACTACAGGTCGAGTGTAAACACCACTCTTGGTGCGAACTTCAGCTGCTCTAACTCTTCCATCGTCTCCAGGAAACACTCTAAGAACACGTGCTAACGGCCAACACCCACGCGGAGATTTTTCGTCGACGACGAGGACAAGGTCTCCTTCACAGACATTACGAGCTTCGTTTCTCCACTTTCGGCGCTCCGTTAGTGCTGGCAGATATTCTCGGAGCCAACGTTTCCAGAAGTGTTGGGTCATTACTTGTGCATGCTTCCATGTCCGACGACTGCACAAGTCTTTGTCACTGACGACATCTGGCGGGAAATTAGGGTTTATCCGTCCAAGCAAGAAGTGATTCGGCGTCAAGGCTTCTTCGTCACGGTAATCGGTACTAACATGAGTCAAAGGGCGACCGTTCATCAATGACTCCACTTCAGCCATAAATGTGAGTAACGTTTCGTCGTTTACACACTGCTTCCCTGCCACCGCTTTAAGCGCTCTTTTAGCAGACTGAACGAGGCGTTCCCACGCACCACCGAAATGTGGTGAAGACGGGGGATTGAAGTGCCACTGCACACCATCATCAGACAGCTGATCGCCGATTCGTTCGCTGTCCAGGCGTTTGATAGCTTCTCGGAGCTCATTCTCGGCTCCAACAAAGTTAGTGCCGTTATCCGACCAAATATGGGCTGGCCTTCCGCGTCTGGCTATCATCCTTCTTATCGCCATCAAGCAAGAATCAGTGTCCAGCGAATGAGCAATCTCGAGATGTACTGCGCGAGTAGTCAGACACGTAAATAGCACTCCGTAGCGCTTTTCGGTCTTTCTCCCGTGGCGCACAAGCATGGGACCAAAATAGTCAACTCCAGTATTTGTAAAGGGCGGTTGCTGATATCCCAGTCTCGAATCGGGCAGATCGGCCATGACAGGAGGCTCGGGTTTCGCTCGTAGTCTACGACATGAAGGACAACTGGATGTAATCTTCTGAACTGTAGCTAACCCTTTCAGGATCCAATACTTCTGCCGTAGCTCGTTCAACACCTGCTTGTTACTTGTACAGTACAAACGAAGATGGTGGTGCATAACGACTAGGCGTGTGATTTCGTGCTTCGGGTCCAATATCAAAGGATGTCGTGACTCTTCAGGAAGAGGGGCTTTGCGTAGACGGCCACCTACTCTCAAACATTCAACTTCATCCACGTAGGGGTTGAGTGCACTGAGTCTGCTCTTTACTGGTAGTCGCTTGTTTGATTTCAAGGCTTCAAAATCTAGGGGAAACGAGTCCATTTGAGCCTTTCGTACGGTTATTATCCCTGCGTTGTGGAGTTCTGCGGCAGTTAGAGATGACAGAACGCGGTCTTCACGCTTTCTTTTACAGTTATAAACGAAACGACACATCCACGCGACAACACGACGAATTCTTGTCCAAGAGGAGAACTTCTCTGGGTCTGGAAAATACGCTCTCGTGTCGCTAACAGACGCATGCCCAGACCACTTGGTGTTCTTCACTTCTTTGTCATTTTCACAGAGGGGTCCAGTAAACGAACTTTGAGGCCAGTGTTCTTCGAGTTTGGACAAAAAGGCAGGGCCGTTCAACCATCGGCAATGCTGATCCAAATCTGAACCTCGAAGACCTCGGGTGCAATCGTCGGCCGGGTTAGAATGACCGGGAACGTGTCTCCACTGTGTGGGGTCGGTAGCGTCGTGAATCTCGGATACTCGGTTTGCCACGAATGTGTGAAAACGTCGGCTTTCACTAGCTATGTACTGCAACACAGTTTTAGAGTCACTCCAAAAGATGGTGTCTTCAATGGTAACAGTCAACTCTCGCTTGATCAGGCAGCATAACCTTACGGCTAAGATAGCAGCTTGAAGCTCTAGACGAGGTATGCTCAACTGTTTTAACGGTGCGACGCGGTTCCTCGCCATAACAAACGAAACTTTAATCGTGCCATCAGGGAGTGAGTATCTGGCATAGCAAACGGCGCCAAATCCCATTTCGGATGCGTCGGCGAACACGTGAAGTTGTATCGACGCTTCAGGGCAGGCATTAACACAGAAACAACGAGGCAGTTCAAATTCACTTAGCTTCATCAGGTCACCAAGCCATTCGTGCCAAGTACTCTGGTCTTCTTCATCTAAGGGATCGTCCCAGCCCTTATTCTTACGCCATAGCGACTGGATTAGACATTTCGCGGGCAGCATGTATGGAGCTAGCACTCCCAATGGATCGAAAACGGTTGATATGCGACTAAGGACGCCACGCTTGGTAGACTCAGGGGTCTGGCGTGAACAAACAGAGAAACGAAAACAGTCAGTTTCAGTGTTCCATTTCAAGCCCAGTGTACGTTCAATTGGTAATTCATCAAAGTTTAAATCGACTGACGGGCTCGCTTTCTCTTGGGCAGGGATCTGCGACAGGACTTCCCGGGAGGAACTGATCCACTTTGTCAGCTTGAAACCGCCGCGTGCCAAGAGAGAGGTCATTTCATGGAACAGACGCACTGCGGTGGCTTCGTCACACAAGGATTTCAAGAAGTCATCCATGTAGAAATTCTTCTCTACGGCTTCGATCGTTTCGGTAGAAAATGCAGTGTCTCCATAATTGTCGAGAGCTGTCTTTCTCAATACATAGTTTGCCATACACGGGGAGGACGCTGCTCCGAAAATCGTGACGAGCATCTGATAAACATCAGGTGGGCGCTGCAGTTCTAGGTTCCGCCACAGGAATCTCAGGGCGGGTTGGTCTTCCTCTATAATTCGAACCTGGTGAAACATGGCTTCGATGTCGGCAGCCAGGCCAACGCGCTGCTCTCTAAACCGCAACAGCACACCCACTAGGCTATTCAGGAGATCGGGCCCGATGCGAAGTTTGTCATTCAATGATACTCCATCATGCTTGGCGGCAGCATCCATAACGATTCGGACTTTGTCCGGCTTGTTAGGATTACGGACTGGATGGTGCGGCAGAAACCACTGCTTCAGATTTGGGACAGATGCCTCCTCCGGGGTGAGTTTTCGAGCGTACCCCTTGTCAACATAGTCGTCAATAATGGCGCAGTACTTCTTTGCAAGTTCCTTTTCACGCTTCAGTTTCTTTTCAGTGGACTCCAGTCGTTTTTCTGCCATGAGGCGGTTGTCCGGAAACTTTACATCTTGTTCCTTCCACAACATTCCGACTTCATACCCGTCAGACACACGTTTCACAGTTTTCTCTAACGTTTCAAGAGCCCTTTTGTCTTCGCGAGAACGGGGTGTTACGTCTTCATACTTTGTACCAAACGATTCTGTTCGCCACCAGTCTTCCACTTGCTTGTTTAATGATTCTTCAACGTTCAGGACACGGTGCACGTGCATGACATGTAGACGCTCGGGTTTAACGACCGAATCGACTGAGCCAGCAAGGGTCCAGCCAAAGGCTGTGAGAATGGCAACGGGCTGTCCTGTACGACCTCTTCTTACATCATGCTGTAGTATCGCCTCTAGAACATTTGCTCCCAGCAAAATTGTCACATATTTGGAATCGACTTCAGGAATACTCAGATCCGTTAGGTGGGGGAAGTCCTGCATCATCGCACGTGTCACTCTTTGCGGAGGCAGGTTCAACTGGGGTACGGTCCAAGCTTCGTCTACGGCTATCTCGGTGTCTGTTTTTGTTCCTTCAACAGCACAAACGTGGAATGACACTTTTCTCGAACGTACTGGTTCACCAGACGAGTTAATTGTGCCAAGTTGCAGAGGGCTATCTTCACCAGCAAGACCAATACAGTCAGCGAAGCTCTCCAAGATAAGCGAAGTTTGGCTGCCGCAGTCCAAAAGTGCAAACGTGTTTGCTTTAACACCTTTAGAGGTCACAACGGCTACGGGTACGATTTGCAGCAGAACTGCGGAGGAAACTCTACTCACAGACGAAGTACCAACGAAGACGGGTGCCGCGGCGTTCAACCGTGGGACGGGTGCGGTACTGTTCAAAGGTGGCGTTTCAACGAAAACTGGGGCTGCGCCGTGGATGAGCGGGTGGTGGTATTTGTTACAGCCTTGCATGTCACATCGTTTTTTGCGCGTACAGTCACGAGATTGGTGATTCGTTGACTCAAAGCAACAAAAACACAACTTCTTTTCCTTGCCTAACTGTGCCCTCTGATTCACATCCATCGCTAGAAATTTGTCACACTTCTCAATCGAGTGTTTCTTATCGCATACCATGCAGGTCTTGGCTGTGGACGAGCTCTGATTCCCTGTCGTAGCACCTGTCGCTAGGGTTGAGAATAGATAAGGTCGTTCTTGACGGTTTTCGACGCGTTGATCCCTTCGTGGTGGCCTTCTATTACCAGGACGTCCATTCTTTGGCGGCTTACCTAAGCTAGGTAATGGTTCACTGACTAAGGTTTTCGCGCGTAGTCTCGCACGAAGCCATTCGTCAAGGTCAACTAATGAAGGAATGGTGGGATGCATTTCAACCTTCCTTTCTCCCCACTTTTCCTTTAACGAGTCGGGCAATTTCTGTAATGCAACACGGGCGTTAGTTGAAGACGCTAAATCGTGTGAGTATCCTAAACTCTTCATTGTGGCGACGGCATTGTGTAGCGTGTTGTAGAACGATCGAAGTTGTATTGTGTCTCCCTCAACAACGATTGGGTGATCAAGTACGGTCTTCATGAAGGCTCCAGCAACGAGTTCCTCATTTCCAAATTGTTCTTCAAGTTCTGTCAGGGCTGCTTTATAGAGATGGCCATGGTTGAGCATTCCTCCAATAGCTTTCTTCGCATTTCCAACCAAAGCCCTTTGGAGGTAAGTCATTCTCTGCGTATCAGTGAGTGGTTGGTCATGAACTAAACATTTAAACAGTGATATGAACTGAGGCCACTCAAGTGGATCTCCTGAAAACCGCGGTAACTCTAAACGTGGTATCGATTTTACGAACGCTGGTGTTAACTCAGCGTTTGTTTCTCCCTTTGGTGTACTCTGCTTAGGTGAGAGTTCCTTAATCCATGAAACATCAAAGCGTTCCTCCGTGTCACAGTGATCTTGATCGATCTGCGGAGTCTCCTTACACAACGTGGACGATTTAACCGGGGACGGCAATTTTACATTTTGCGAAGGCAAAAGATCACCTGGATTTTCACAACTATCAGCATTTGCAAGCACCTTGGGTTTAATTTCACGGTAGACGGTTTCAACTTCAACATCTTCAAAATCCTTCAGACGGCTCTCAATATCCTCTGGATCCCTTTTCTCTTTATCCTGAATTCCAAGCTGAGCTTCCAGTCGCAATCTTTCGGCTTGATATTCGAGTTCTCGTATACGACGGTGTTCCTGCAATTGCCTTTCTTGTTCGAGATTTTCGGCTCGCTTACGCTCCTCTTCTAGCCGCTGCTGTGCTTCCCTTTTTGCCTGTTCGATTTGCAGATCCATCACACGCGCGCGTCTTCCATTCTCGCTCGCGCGTGAGGTTGAACTATGGCCGCTGGCTGACCCGAATTGGAGCGAAGGCGCGTATTCACTGCCGATCTCGGAAGGCGGCTCGTTTTCTCTTTCGCTCAACGAAATTTCAATGTTTTCAAGACATACATTCGCTCTTCCAATCGCACCTTCCATCGTATCGAGGTGACCCTGCAGTTCTTCGAGGTCCAGAACCGATTCGTACTCTCCGCTGGCTGATTCGAGTTCCTTTAATGCTTTATCGATCTTGTCACAAAGTTCACGTAATTTCCTTCGACTTCCACGGCTCTTTAACAGGTTTTCAGCGACGTTAATGTGCCTTGTGACCGTGGCCTTTCGGCGCGACAGCTTGCTCTTAGCCTTTTCCTTTTCCATTTTCGAATTTTTAGAACGGCTGGGTCCAACGGCGACAGGCATTCCTTCTTCACTCACATATTGCACGTGGTCGGGAACAAGCTCTTCTGATGACATTTCAATCTCGTACACTGTTGTAGAATTAATCAAAAATTACTGACAAGGTAACGTACCGGCAACCTCGCTCTGCTACCAGATGTTCCGGACGATTTGACGGAGATTTAAGACGGCGAAAACGGTAAACTGCAACACGAATTTATTCACAACTTCGACTACACGGAATTCTAGACGGCACCGCCAGAAAAGGAAAAAAGGATACAAAGGTCAGTCTCGATCGCATGTCACACAACAATGTCACGTGCATGGATTTTGGCGCGAACACTGTTTTTAACCCATTTTAACTGTTCTAACAGAGTACGCATCCTCAGTCACAACCCCTAATTTGCAAACTCAACACACCGACTTTTTATGCTAATATCCCCAAGGGATTACAGAGGTGGCCTAGCGGTCATCGTGGCGCGCAACGAGGACACAAACATCACCAGAGGTCGAGGGTTCGAGTCTCGCTCATAGGGATTATTCTACAACTGGCTTGGGGGCCGAATAATTCCTCCCCGGAGTGGAGATTTGGATCTAAGACTAAGGAATTACTCTCGATCAGGCTTGGGGGCCGGGTAATTCCTCCCCGGAATCCGATTTTTATTTTTTAAAAACTTTTTTGGGTAATTTTTGGCGTTATTTTATTTTATTTTGCATTTTCTTTTCTTCATTTTGGTAGCGAAAACCGCTGTTTGGTAAAATAAAGATACACTTTATTCGAAAGAAATGCATTTTGTGGCATTTGCAGAAGAATCTGATGACCAAATAGAAGTTCTCTCGTTTCTTTCTTTCTGAGCTTGAGACCATGCATCGATTTAAGACTGATTCAGGTCAGCTGTCGCGCTCGAATTGTCTGTATTTATTAGATGCCATTTCATGACTGTTGCATAAGAAAAAATTCAGTCTACTCAACTGGCGGGAATGTTTTGATTGAGCGGCAGAGCATGCAACACCCCTCAAATTCCAACTTTTTGACCCAGCATGTACTTCCGGAAACGAAACACTATTTCTTTCATGAAATAGTTCTTTGTTGCCATTGTTAGCAAGTCTCGATCTCCAGATAACGATCGATTTGAAATTCGACAACGCCCGCTAAACTGCAATTGATCTCTAGAATTATTTATTCTGCCTTCTAAAGGAAATTTGCTGGAGGACATCATTAAGTCCAATGAAGGTGAAAGTCTAGCGATTTGATAGTTATGGGTCGGCTATTATCTTGCCTTAGCAAAGGTCGAACTGGTTGACTCCAATGCACTCCGACTCGTTCCGTCGTGCGAGGCAAGAAAATGAAGTGCTTGCTTTAGAAGGCAAAGGGTCATATCACTGATTCATGTGCACTGAATGAAATAAGAAGAAACGGACAAAAGATGGCATTTTTCGTTCTCTTCAAGGTTTCGGAAAATTTAAAAGAAATGCATTTTCCGGCATTTCTTGGTTGTCTGGACATAATGTGCATACATACATTTAGTGCTCAAACTTCAAGAACTTAGCCTCTGGTCGAGTGGACGGAAGGCTCATGGTTCGACATAGTGAATTATGGGATTCTTAGGATGCTTGGTGTGCAGATCGCCATATTGCATATTGAGTGTTCCCTTGTGGTGCTTGTTCGATACGAAGTGTGTGATAGGAAGTTTCCACTAAAAGCGGATGCAATAGTTAAAATGTACAACAACATTGGTTTGCAGACAGCCCGTGGCTCGGGCACAAATGGTTATGTTCAACGGAACTTGTCTTTGTTGCGTAGCAGAAAAGAAAAAGTCGAGTATCACACAAATGAAGACCTCGCCAAACTGGAACAGACAAACACGAAAAAACCCAACCAAGAAATATTGGAGCATGAAAGGAAACGACAGCTTGAACTCAAGTGTATGGAGCTACAAGATCTTATGGAAGAACAGGGGTTAGTTTTAATTCGTATATAGGTTTACCGTTATATGAATGCAGACGAGTCCAACTGTTGCCAGTACATGTAGTTCAACACATGTTTCATTTAAGCCAACAGTACAACTTCTGCCAACAAAACTAAGCTCACGGTGAATCACAAATGAGCCCCCTTGTTTGGAATAACTTTGGCAGATTTAAGTCAAACTTTGTGAAAAAATAGCTCATCTTTAGTTATAAGAGAAAATGGATAGCTTTTCAGTATAAAGAGACTATAACACTGCTGGTATCAAGCACATGACTGTTAAGCTTATAAGTATAAACTTATAAGTTAGCCAATAGAGGTCATTTCCATGTTTATATAACCTTATCTAAACACAGAGGGTTTGGATAATTATGCAACCCCAAGAGACAGGTTAAGGTTTCCATAACTTTTGAGATATACAGTGTACAGTACCACTCAGAAACAAGCGAACCATCAAATGCAGAATGAACGCATTTTAAATGCGTTGACCATTAGAAATAAACGCATTTGTGCTCTTTTGCCAACGCAGTTGTAAATGTGTTTGTTAGCAAACACGTTTGGCTTTATTATTCATTTTGTCACCTCCCAGTTTGTGCTCTGTTGTGCTCTTTGTTAACCGACCCAACTGGCGGACAGCACAAAACTGTAATAAACGAGCTTGCCATTCTATTAACATATTTGTTTGTGAAAAATGGGTAAACAAAGCTTGGTAGACACGTTTCGTAAAATGCCCTCAGTTTTTGGCCGTTTTTGTCAATTTTGGTTGGAAAAATTCACTGTTTCTTTTTGTTTTCCGCAAATCTAAGTTATTTCTACCATTTCCAGGGATCAAATAAAAAATTGTCCCTGGTCTTCCATTCTCCTTTAACTCTCACAGTGCCTCTCTCCACCCAGGTTTATAAATGGGTACCAGCAAAATAATGCTGGGGCTAACTCTGCAATGCACTACCATCCCATTCAGGGGGGGTAGAAATACATGTAGTTGCGCCATGCTATGGAAAATGGGATAAGCTCTGGTAGTATGAGCCACTAGATGCAGACTTTACATGTACCATTACTGAATGTTGGTTGCTGTTGTGGTTGTGGTTAATAATCAATGAAAAGGTGATTGTATTGTGTTTTTGTCCATATCAAATTTAGATATACTGAATATGAAATTGAAAGCAAAGTGGAGGAGTTGCGTCATATCCTGTGTGAAAAAGAAGGCATTATATCTAAAGACAGCAAAGATGGAAAAGCCGTGTATGTACATGTACAACTTGTGTGCCAATATTGACTTTTACTATTCATTTCAGGGAGGTTCTGATGAAGGAACAGATAAACGCACTAAAAGTGAAATAAAGAATATTTCTTTTTCTGTATGTTACAAGCCAAATGAAAAATCTCTGATTGATTTTTTTACCTTCTCAATGCTTTAAATAGCTGGTCTGTGTTAATTGCTACACAGAAAACAACACTTCTTAATTCCAATAAGCCATTTCCGAGTTGCTTTCTACCTCTTTCAAAACAAGTCTTGGTGTACGACCTTTCATATGGAAATGCATTTGATTCTCAAGACGTGAGACATGTGAGTAAAACTCATTTCCATATGAAAGGTTGTGCACTAAGCCTCGTGTTGAAACAGAGGAAAACAGCTTCACGGAAATGGCCTATTCAGCCAGGAATCCAAGGGTCACAGATTTGGAAGTTGTATATTTTTGCAGAATGCATGTAAACATCAAACTGGTAAGCTTTCTTGTTAGTTTCAGTGTCTTTTTTTGTGTCAGAAAGTCAGATGTACCTACCCAACTGACCAAGTGATGTACATGTACCTAGTAGTACATTGTTCTTAATATGTATTATTATATGGCAAGGAAAATCTGAGCCTTGCGATTGGTTCTTTCTTTGTTGGGATTTTGCCATATAGACCATTTCCATAGAAATGAGAAACGGTCTGTAGCCACGTATTCTTTTGCAAAGTTGGATAGTTTAAAATTTGCAACTATAATTGCAGAAAGACAACGTATTTAAATACTCTAATTAAAAAAAATGTTTTAAAAATCATGGACCCATGTAGCTTGTTTTTTCGGAGTTCTTCATAGTATCGAAACACTTTACGACGGAAATCCTCTGAACTCAAGTCACCGAAAGTGTGTCAGTTTTTAACAAGCATGCATGACCCGAGTGCCATATAATAAACTATTTACTAACCTAGCTTGCTCAAGTCATACTGGGGAATATTGACCCTCGGTCGTTTTTGTACAGACCTCGCTGCACTTGGTCTGTACTTCCACGACCTCCAATATTCCCCAGTACGGCCCTCGCGCTCGGTTAGTAAAAGGTTAGTATTGGTGTAGACCTGTCTGGCTGTGTGTCTCTGTCTATCGACTCTCTGTTCGTGTTTGCTTTTGTACGTGTTTGATCTTTTTTTGCCTTGATTTTTAGAATGTAAAAAGGTAAGATATTTTAATTTGTGTTTATGAAAATTGTAAATGCATGTACAGTAACTGTTTACTTGCTCTTCTGAATGACTTCCCACAGAGGCATTTCAGATTTTGAGTTTTAACCCTACTGGGTACATGCATTAAAATGCAAACGGTCCTTATTGTTTTTCACATATCCCTAAATAGATGTAGTTCATGTTGTTAGAATTTGGTTTCAATCTACCTGCAAGACTCTCTCTTGACATGGACAGGTTCATTTGTGATTTATTCACATGGTAAAGGGTTAAAAAATTTTCGATGATCTGTTCTACCGCTGTGATAATTCAAAATTACTATGATCATAATTGAAGGGGTGAGTGCAAAAGGGTGCTAAGTGACGATTTTGTGTGTGTTTTTTTTCCCTCAAAAGTGCCTGAATTTTTGCATGTGGTTTTCAATTGAATAGAAAAACATCACCATGTATTTTTTTTCGCTGGTTTGCTCTTCGTTTTCGAGAAATAACGTATGCGAAAAACCTCCCGTTTTCTGCCGGCATCTTTTGCCGCACGAGAAACAAAAGAAGTCTTTTGTTTCGTTGAACAATGAAACCAGTGAAGCATCACTTTAACCACCAGTTGATGGAGCCGAAACCAGTATTACGATCAAATAAATTAGCCCAAGCTGCTAACAATTGCTTTGTTGGCGCAAGCGATCTACGCGCTGCTCTGCAGGCCAGTCATCGTTTTTCTAGGGGGTTGGTTCGACACCACCTCAGGCCGAATGTTTTTCTTTTCGCGTTCTCTCGCCTCTTTTTTTTTAAACCAAAGCACCCTTTCCAAGAACCCATGCTGGTGATACTGCAAATAGAAAACGTTTTCAAGTTCGTATTTAAGGCCACCTTCGATTAGTGTAAAGTAGTTATGGAACCGAAACAAGCGTGTAATAAACATGTAAAATTGCCTCCCATAACTGACGCTGCTCAGTTGGCGCAAGCGATTAACGTGCTTCGCCGCACGCAAGTCAAGACTATGGCACTAGAGTACTAGAGGATAGTTCGACGTCACGTCAATCGACGTTTTTTTTTTGTTATCTCTCCTCTTTTAAAAACATAGGACCCTTTCCCAGAACCCGTGCTGTCGATGCTGCTAAAATTAACCGTTTTCAAGTTCGTATTTAAGGCCCGGTCCAAATGCCGCTCCACTCATGTGCCGAACCAAACTCGATAAACTTCGACTTTGGAGCGACTTTGGAGCAACGGCTGCTTCAGACGGCGTACTTGATTTCCCTTTAACAGGAGAAAGCCTGTCTAAATACAAACACCGAATGAATTTGTTTCCCAGTAACTGCGAGATATTAGCGTAAGCCACAGCTTTCCGATTTGGACAGAGTTCTTGAATTCAGAACGCATATTTTCTTCGCAAATTGTTTACCACGAGGTTCCCTAATGAAGTTCGACGCAAGTACGCCGTCCGAAGCAGCCATTGCTCCAAAGTTTTTCTATTCAATTGAAAACCACATGCAAAAATTCAGGCACTTTTGAGGAAAAAAAAAACACACACAAAATCGTCACTTAGCACCCTTTTGCACTCACCCCTTCAATTATAAAATAAATATATACAAATTGAATATTATGTTGATATTAACTTTTAGTGCCACAGAAACCCATCAAATGGCTGAAGCAAGTGAACAGAAAAATGCTAAGATGAAAGAAGCTCTTGGAATCAAGGAAGATTACAAAGATGGCTCATCGTTTGATCAAGAATTGAAAGCAGCTCAAAGAGCTTCTGCACAATTGGCTTGGGAAGCCAAACAGAAAGAATTGGAAAAACAAAAAGAGAAAGAACAGATTCAAAGGTAAGCCTTTTGCACAAACATTTTTTTGAGATCAGCATCTTGCAGTGATGCAGTACCTTGTATAGGCAAAGGTTTTTGTTTGCTACTTATTGAAGCTTTTGATTAAATTTTGATGGTGGTACATTACCTCAACGCACTGAAGAATGCATGTCATAAGTATATGAACCTAGTAAGCATCCATAGCTCACCAGGAGTTCTTGTAGCTCAGTTGGTTAGAGCTCCTGACCGGTAATCTGGGACATCATGGGTTCGAATCCTTTTGGGGCCTCAGAATTTTTTCTTTGTCCCATGCTCATGCCATACATGTACGTGCAGCTGATCATTTCATTTTTTTTTTCAAAAGCTGAAACATTTGGTGCTGGAATTGAAATGGGGAGTATTACCATTTCCTAGCAGTAGTATGCTGCTGTTTCAGAAAATAAATCAAAAAATAAATGGAAATTCCAACAGTGCTATGTGGATCACTCAAAAATTCCTTTCTTAACTCAGGTTCATGGGTATACTAATTTAAATTTCAATCCTTGGGTCTGGGAAAAGCAAACAGCAAGCACCTGCACATGTACACCACTGACAATATAATTATATCAATGGAGAGTGCCCCAATAGTTAGTACATTAGACTCGTGTAAATTGATCAGAGCTTGAGGGTTGTCTTGCAGTAGGTCATTGCTTTTTGTTTGTGTTGGGCTAGACACTTAGCTCTCATGACTTGCCTCTCTCGGGTGGTTTAGGAGCGTTTGGCTGCATCTGCTGGAAAATCAATGTACTGGTACAGCCATTTAGTTGTCACACGAGATGCAACTTGTGATCTAGTGCAATTCAAAATGAAAGAGTATTATTTGTACATGTAGATGTCAATGCACCAGGGAAATAGAACATCTTTCCACATTATTTGGGAAATGAGGAACCTCCCTTGTTAATTTTGACTTATCGGAAGTAAAAAATAACAATTGTTATGGGACTTTGGCCTACTGAATGTTTGGTTCCATAGGAATGTTGAGTAATTTCCCTTTGTGGAAAATAAGCATGCTGACTTGGCATTATTACATTTGGTACCTGGGACACTCGACACTTGAGTCAGCAAGTTCCATTAATAGAGCACACCCCCTATAGGTGGTAAAACAATGCCCTGTCAAGTTAACTACAATTATTATCCACATGCTCGGTCAAATTGATCGTCAAAACCATGCTGTGCGGGCCGCAACGGCCCTTAAGCTGATTGGTTCACGCGATGAATTTAAACCAATCAGATTACGTTCAGACCGTTTGAAGCGGGAAAACCATCGAGGTACGTACGAGCGAACAGCAAGCTTTGAAGTTCAGTTTCACACAAAGCGCATAGTTTTCAGAGAGAAAAATCTGCCTACTTGTTATAAATGGGAAGAATACAGACATTCGTAGTTAGACTTGAAGATAGGCTAGAAGCAAGAGCACGATCCATAAGAAACAAAGAAAGCAAGTTCTTGTCGTCTTTACAAGAAGCGAAACGTTGTTCACTTGATTCAAGTACTGCGGGAATTTTACACCGACGATCAACTGGAAATTGTAAGTTCGTTAAATATTGATTATCAGTCCGGCTTTTACAGTTATAACATTTTCAGCGCGAAGTAAGTTCTTATTAAATTTGTGAGTCATCAGGATGTTATTTGACCTTGTATATGGAAAATAATGACATTAACATGACTTTTGGCACCCTTGTAGTGTCATTTGCGACCCTTGTGCTTCGTGCTTGCGCCACAAATGGGGTTCCAATAAACAATAATCCCTTAAAAGGTCATGTTAATACCCTATTGTTAAGCAGTTGATGGGGGGTCCAATTAGGAGATCAGTATAACAATGCTGCCTTAAAACATACACTAGTTGCGTTATTGCTACTTGCATGTTTACTGTTGTAGATCCACTTATTATAGGACTTAAACTGCCTGTGTAAGTAAAGTTTTTTTGGTTGATAATGTCCATCTAATAATAATTAGTCATAGAGTTTAGTTAAATACCAATACATGTAGTTCAAAGAGTGCATAAATTATGTTCATTAATATTTTCAAGGAAACCAAACATTCAGTGGTCATATTCGTAATTAGCAATTTTAATTACACTTAACAGGATGTGAGACAGAACTTTTGTACCATAACAAATGGCAAATTCAAAGTCTAAATAATGTTCTTGATTTTCTATTTCCCAACACTGTATCTAGAGTATTTGCTCGTTTGTTCTCAAGTTTCATTTTGGCTTGATGCAGGTAAGGCTAGCAGTCTGAGATTTTGTGTTCTTTAATTTGCAGATACCTGTAAGCTAGCTGTATGTACATAAGTTATTTTTAGGGATTGTTGCAGGCATTTTGTTTTAGTGACAAATATGTAATGTTTAATAGAAAATGGAAAAATATAAATTTGCATCCATTTAATTTAATTTCATTCTTGGGGATTTTAACGTGACAACATCAAGAACAGGATACACCCATTGAAGAAGATGGGCAACCAGGGGCGGATCCAGGAGGGTGCACCACTAAGGAGTGAAATAACTGATGGTTGACATCAGCAGAATACTGCATGTCATTTAAAGGAGGGGTGTGCACCCCCTGCACCCTCCCTCTAGATCCGCCCCTGGTCACCCACCCAGCAATGTCTAAACAATTCACTCTTGTAGTGTATGTATTTTTTGTGTATTCCTTCCTAACTGTTTTCTCTTTATAGTGCAAAGGAGGAGTCACCCCCAAAGAAGAGGAAGAGAAAGCATACCCCTGCATCTGAATCATCAGATGATGAAAGTAACTTAGACAGGTAGGACAGAGAGAAAACTTCATTGATGAAAAAGCTAAGAGGTCCTCAAGAATGACAAAATAACAAGGAAGTGCTATTTCTTAGGTGGGAGGCACATTGGCCTAATGGTTAGTGCTGCTACTGAACTACTATCAGGTGGTCCAAGTTCAAGCCTTGGCCAGGGCATTGCATTGTGTTCTTGGGCAAGATACTTTACTCTTGAAGTGGGTACCAGCAAATGTAATGCTGGGGATAACCCTGCAATGGAGTAGCATCCGATCCAGGGGGGAGTAGAAATACCCTCAGTTACTTAATGCTACAGAAACCAGGATAAGCTCCAGCCTGATGGGCCAGTAGGCTTGTACGCAGACTTTTCCTGTACCTTTACCCATTTCTTGGGGGTGAAAAAGTGATTGCTGTATTTGTTTGTATTTTTTTTTTAATTTCTAAACTTTCTTATACAACACAAACATCAAAGTCAATCTATGAAGCAGTTCAGCAACCCCAAAAATGTATGGAAGCCTTGCACAGAGTGGACAGAAATGTTGTTGGAATTTTGTGTTGAGAGCAAGTGTATTTGTTTGGGAATTAAAAGAAATTAGCCTGATTTTTCTTTCTTTTTGTTTCTGGGGGATTGGGTATAGCTGTCATTCCACTGATTGTTTGGGCTGTGTACTCATCATGTCCTTCACAATTCCTTGTCCCTTTCATCCTTGAGTATCTCCTCCTATGGAAAAAGTACCAACTACTCTGTTATAAAAATCTGTCAGCCCATTGTCAGCTACCTCTAAAACAAAGTTTCTTGCACTAAAGTACAAGGCAATGTTTAATTCCAATCTTTGAAAGGGGTTTTGTCGACAATCTTATCATAAAGTCAAAAGAACCTAAAAGCAAATGTGAAACAATATTTAACCCCCCCCCCCCCTCTAAGTTGTTGTTGTCATCTGTTATGTCACCCTTTTAACAGCTCAAGAAAACTGTGCACTGCAATGACAGGCAGTAAGGGTGTGATTAACATACTGTACATGTAATTTTCATAGTCACTTAAAACAGTTGCTGTCCTTTTGTCGGTGAAGGTAAGTTTTAAAATATTATGCAGTGCTACACATGAACATGTATGAAGGCCAGTACACAACAAAAGACAAAGGCCAAGATTTGTTTTGGAAGGTCTGTGACTGTACATGTTCATGACGTTTTATTTTGTGTTCATACACAATGCATGAAAAGTAATAAATGTTGCAAATTTTCAAAGTCCTTCTTGGTTACATAATCACTTAGTTTATTTTGCCAGGTTTTGTGCATGGTCAACCCCCAAAATAACAAGCCAAGGGATATTTATAAGAATGAAGAACATTGCAAGGCCTCATAACTATTCCTTCTATAATTTTGAATACTGATGTCGTAAAAAGCGTAAATGTCCACACACTTAGCGTGACAACCATCAGTTGATTATTTTTAGAGCTTTGCCTGTAAATATGTTAATATCCGTTAATTTTCGTTCCTCTTTAATGCCAGTGTTGTTTATTCTATTCGCTTGCAGATCGGATGGTGAGGCAGACAGGGATTCTTCCAGGCATAAGAGACAGAAAAATCGAAAAGAACGGACACCCAAAGAAAGGTAACTTCACTGCAGATCAGTGTTATCTGCAGTGAAGATACATGCACCAACATATTGTCTTCCTCATATTCCTTCTTAAATGACTCTATGACCAGTATTTGATTTTCAGCCCAAAATGGAGTTTTGAATGCTGTACTGCAAATACTGTAAAGAGGAAAGAAACCTTTTAAATATAACAAAAATATGATTATTGTTAATTTAGGCATAGCAGGTAAGGTAATTGAGATGACCAATTGGCATTGTGCTCTGCTGCAGTTGGTAACTTTAGTGTTGCATGAGTTACACGCACAAGTGTGATCTACTTCCGATCCTGTAGGCATTTGTTGGGATATATTCACTGATAGATAACTTTCCTTTTGTAAATGGTTACTATATCAATCTTAACTAACAGAATTTTTGTCTTTGTTTTTATCTCCAATTTTCTCTTCAAATGTTTGTAGTTCGTCAGAGTCGGATACAGACAAAAGAAAATCAAAGAAGGCGAAAAGAGAGAAAGATAAAAGGTGCAAAAACAGACTACAGCTATTTAAAAATTTGATTAAAAAGCTGTTAATAAAAACTAAAAACCCTAAACGTTTTGTACCATTAGATCATCTTCAGAGTGTTGATTATGCAAAAAACTTCATTGAGTGTTACACCTATGTAGTTCCAATTCCCATAGGGAGAAAAGTGTTCTGGAATGATTGTGTTTGTATTTTACGTTCGGGGTTAAAGTGTACGGTATAAAAAGCATGCTCTCCAAGTCTTGCTGGTTGCTTAAGCTATGATAATAATTGTCTTGTTTTTGTTGAAGTAAAGTGTTGTTGTTGCATTGTTATGTTTTTGTTTTTTGGTCAGGCATTTAAACCCTTGGTGAGTATGACTAGAATTGACTGTTGCTTTACATACCGTTGTTTGTCGCTCTTACAGTTAGTATGGGTAATCAAATGCTGAAAAGTGAAATTAAGAAATAATTTCATGCGCGTTTTGTCAAAATTCTTATATTCTTCCGAGATTTAGACAAGGGAAATTATTAGAATTTTCACAAAATGCAAGTGAAATTATTTCCTAATATTTCAGGAGTATACACGGGAGGCGCAGTGGCCTAATGGTTAGTGCGCTGTACTCCGGATCGGACGGTCCGGGTTCAAGCCTCTAGCCGGGGCACTGAGTTGTGTTCTTGGGCAAGACACTTTACTCTCACAGTGCCTCTCTTCACCCAGGTGTATAATGAGTACCCTCAAATTTACTGCTGGGGGTAACCCTGCGATGGACAAGCATCCCATCCAGGGGGGAGTAGAAATACTCTGTGTTGCTTCATGCTACAGAAATCGGGATAAGCTCTGGCCTGATGGGCCACTAGGCCCGAATGGAGACTTACAATTTGATAACCTTGTAATATCATAGGTGACAAATTACGCTCACAATCGTGGGTTTTTGACTTTATAAATGTATCGATAAATTTCGCAAAATCAAAGAGTAATTTGTCAGCCATGATATTATGGTTGTAATTTGCTAACTTTCAATTAGTGTTAATAGTCAAGTGTGACTGAATTATTGTGACTTCAGTTTTGTGACTCGACTTTCTTGATGTAGCACCATCAGCTATAATTTTTGTTATTATATTCTTACATGTTACTTTATTTTTTCTTGTTTTTTTCCAGAGACGAGTCTCGAGAGCGTTCCCGCAGAGAGAGCCCGGAGAGAAGTAGAAAGTCCAGAAGGGAAGAAAAGGAAACTAAACGAAAGAAGAAATCTGTCAGCTCTGAAGATGAAAAATCCCGCAGAAAACAAAGACAACATTCAGAAAGGTAAGCAAGAGCACAGTCTGAATGCACATTGTACCAATGATAATGTACTTTTGCGTTCCATTTCGATCTGTAAAGGGGCTGTAACTAGCCTTTTGTCAAGTAGGTACATAGTCCTTCCTAATATTCCGAATCATTGCATTAATATTTGAGGTTGTCTTCGTGGTCCTTGGGAAGAACTGTTATTTAGAGATTAAATTTGAAGGGAGCTTTTACTAACATTACAAAAATGACTTGCATGTAATCATATTGTGACATTTCCATGATGAGTGCTACAGAGATGCTTTACATTCTACTCTAAAACACTGAGTTCTGCTGATTCTTTCTGCAGTCGATCAGAGAGTGAAAGCCCACAAAGACGCAGCAAGAAAAACCAACAGAAGAATGTAAGATATAAAAGAAATAGAAAAGAAAATCGAAGTCCGTCAACGGACAGAGAAAATGTCGTAAGACGCCGTCGTGAAAGATCCCTTTCATCAGATGAGTTATCTCCTCAGAAAGCAAAGTCTTATCGCCAACAGCGGCCTAATAAGCCAGATGTAAGAAAAGAAAGAGACATACGGGATGAGCGTGTAGAACGGCGAGACGAAGAATGGCGTTATAGACAAGAACGTGTCCGTGAAGAGCGTGAGGAACGTGATAATCGTGCACACTATGCTCGGTCACGTGCAGAACGGGATCACTCGCCTGACGACCGTATGAATGAAGAGCGATCTAGACCACGTCAAAGTGACATTCGTGATCGACCGTCCCCGGATAAAAACGTTCGTGATAGGCGGCAGCGTCGTGCTGACCGTTCCATCTCCAGAGAGAAGTCACCTGATATGAGGAAACTGGGAAAGCAACGCAAAGCGCGAACACCGTCTGAAGAAAAGCGACCGGTGCGACGTCAAGAACCTGCTGAAGAAAAAGCTGAAAGGAGGCGTGGGAGATCAAGTTCGAGCCCTGAACAACCAAGAACTACAGCGAGGGGAAGGGACTCTCGTGAAGGAGAAGGACAACGACAAACACAATTGAGAGAAAAGGTTTTTTCCAGGGATGGCGATAGGCGCGAGAGTGGAAGAATGAGGCGTGCTGTTACTCCTGATGAAGACAACTATAGACGCAGTAAGCACCGGTCTCCCTCACCTGATGATAGGCACCGCATGGAGGATACACGAAGAAGCCGCAGGCACGAGCAGTCACATAGTCCTCCTAAAGAAACCCAAAGAATAGCTGCAGCATTTGTATCGAAATCTCCCATCAGAGAGAGCAGGCAGAAGGTGAGATCACCTAGTTATACACGTGAGACACCCCCACCGAAACCGGCTGTAAAGAAAGCAGGAATGGAAAGCAGAAGTGGAAAGCAAGTGGTAAAAAGAAATCCGAAGAGTGCAGCCAAACCTTCCAGTTCAGAAGAGAATTCCTCCAGTAGTTCGTCTGAATCCGAGTCAGAGTCCGAGGACGAATCGTCCAATAGCAGCCCTGAGAAGCCAACAGCACGGGCAAGACAGCGATCACCTCCCGAGGTAATTGTTGAAAGGACTCAGAAGAGCAGAAGACGCCAGTCCCCACCAGATCAATCTGCGAGCCCCAGTCCTTCCCCTGTGAAGCCATCAAGACGGTCTCCAGGTGCAGTTCCTTCAAGACCACCGAAACTTAGGAGCCCGAGTCCACCTCCCATACGAAGAAGGTCACCTCCGAGCCCTGTTCGTGCAAGTCTAACGAATAGAAATCGGAGCAGAAGTAGATCTGCAGAGAGAATCAACAGAGATAGATCGCAAAGCCCAAAACCAGAAAGAAATCGAAGTCGCAGCCCGAGGCGTCCACCTCCTGTTCAACCTCGCAGGCGTCAACCGTCGAGAAGTGCAACACCACCTAGGTCCAACAGAATGCCCAGCTCATCGCCTCTACGAAGACAGCCATCAAGAGGGTATAATCAGCGCCGGACAAGAAGTGACAGTCAAAGTCCTAGGCGTTCTCCGCCTGTTCAGCCTCGCAGACGTCAACCATCTAGGAGCCCGACACCACCGAGAGTCAAAAGAAGCCCAAGTCCACCTGTCAGGAGACGCCGATCAAGAAGCCCAGTGCATGCACGAGGCTCAAATCAGCGTCAAAGTAGGAGCCCTGCCAGAAGTCCAAGTCATAGCCCTAGACGTTCTCCGCCAAAGCAAATGCGACGGCGTCAGCCATCCAAAAGCGTAACGCCTCCACGGAGTCGTCCCACGCCAAGCCCATCTCCCAGAAGACACAGCCCTGTTCAAAAACGTAACAGAACGCCTAGTACATCACCTGTGCGAAGAAAGACCAAACCCATGGAACGCGAGCCTTCTCCTGTCCAGAAGAGAAGTCGAGCCTCGAGTGGGTCTGTAGAGAAGAGTACTCGTGGGCCCCCGCCTAGAAGGTAAGATATACTGGGGAGTGTACTAAAAGCTATGAATGTCTTGATATGAGCAGCGACCCGGTGGTGTCAGTAGTGACGAGCGGTTTTATTTGACATCCAAAGGTTGATTGTTTAAGCCCTTTTGGCTCCCCTGCTTCACAATGGTTCTCTTTCCGAGTTGTAATAATTAAGTACTGGCAGTCTGATGTTGAGGAAACTTGACAAGATTGCTAGGGGAAGTGGGGATATATCATGATAGACTAGCGTCCTACCCAGGTAGAAGTAGAAGTATTCTGTATTGCTTCGTGCTACTGAGCTACTATGGCCGGCGGTGAAGACTCCACTTGCGTTCCTGTGGGAAAGTTTCGTTTTGTTTGTTTTCAGTTTGAACCGTACTGTTTTATGCTTCTCACGCATATTTATTGTTTCAGAGCCGCTCAGGAGAGAAATCAAGAGAAAACTGAAGTGTCAAAGCCTAGTCAAACGAAAACTACCGAGAACCGATCCCGCAAGAAAAACAGCAACCAGAGCGGACGTAGTTCTGAGAGTGACGACAGTCAAACTGAAAGTAGCGACGACAGTAGCAGCGAGTCGAGCAGTAGCGAGGAGGAGTCTGGATCCAACAGCAGCAGTTCTGATGACGACAAGCCAAGACGATAGCGAGTTAATATATGTATATCGTGTGAGAATGTGATAGATTAGAACGTACGGCTAGTACTTGAACAGGCTAATAGAACAGGCTAAGCTTAACGCGAGGAGGTTTTCCTCTAATGTGTAGCTTTTGTACTTCAGGGAGGTTGATGTCCTAGCTTTCCCGTCAATTTTGAGCCCGCGATTTAAGGCGGGGTTGTTGCTTAGCAACATGTCTTTTTGCTGACCATTTCTAGTGTTCATGATATTCTCTGATTGGACCACAGGAATGAGAAGCTCTTCGTTGTATACCAGCATTTACCAGAAACAATTTCCTCCGCGGCGTGTGTCCTCTTTTGTAACCTACTGTCCCGATTAGCGTTAAAGGAACTTAGGCACCATTGGCAGATTTTGAAATACCGCATTTCCCCGATCAAGCTCTCCGGCGCTCATTTTAAATTCGGATTTTCTCTTGTCAATCTTGATTGTTGAACCTGGGCTATGAGCAGGGGAAAATTCGGTAATTATTCAAAATGCATTAAAAGTTGGATAATTTTGTTACCGAGTAGTGTTCTGCTCAGAAGTAAATAACGGCTCGATTTGTCGAACAGAGATAGCTATGAGCTCGAACCCTTGATTGTCGCATCGAATTAGCATAATAGCCAGTTAGTAAATGTTACAGTACCCTGCAAACCAAAGCTACTCGTGTTTGATTTTGTATCGCTCTATATAGGCTAATATCGCTGTCAGAAACTAACGTTTAACTAACTTTTTTGAGATGAGAAAAATAGGAGATATCGAGTAAGGGAAGTGATTTTAGCACGAACTCTTGACAGAAGAGGTCTTGATACAACCATGACTTTCATGAGCAGTTGTTATTAACTAGAACATTGCCCAGTTGTTTTCTTGACATAGAGTCACCCTGCTCCGCAACTGGAGTTAATATCTATGTATTTACTAGCTTTTTAAATAAATCATTTATTGGCTTTCTTGGCTGTGTGACTGCCACTAGTAAGACGTTCAAGCAATATTACAATAACCAGCACATTTCGCTACAACCTGAATCAAGAGTCGTGGCAAGCTGTTTCTTTGACGCAAAGCAATCATTTATATGAACTGCGGATGCGCGACTGGATCCCGTTGAAGCCCTGAATTTTTTGGCCCATCGATGTAAAAACCTGTGTAACTCACCAGTGACGTAAAACAAAGAACGAACAAGACAACATAGAACAGAAAAACAAAGATGTCACAGGTTTTTACACCGAGGTTAACCCAATTTTTTCAGGCTTCTTTATTCCAACTGCTTAAAAGGGACAGTAAATTCACTGCGATGGTCATTTCTCATTTTCAAGCTGTTTCTTTTTCACGGAAAAACTTCCTTCCTGAAATATACATGTAAAATTTGCCATCACTCTCATTTCCATATATGTATATATAGAATAACACATTGTGTGCACCGGAGATATGAAATTCCCCTTCGAGTGGCCAACTCGATATATTGAGCAGAACACGATCCCGAGCAGAGAAATTTCATTTTCCCAAGCAGCCATGGACCAATTCCGCGAGGGGGTCCAAATGCGCGAAGGGCGCCAAATCCACGAGGTGTTCCAAATCTCCTGGGGGTCGAAATCCGCGACGGGAAGAGGCAATAATTATATGTAAAAAAATTATTGATATGTCGAGGTTCATGTTAGTAACCAAGGAAATATCTCCACTCATTCGTAAATATGTTTTAGTATTAGCAGTTTGAATATTAATTCTGACACTGGTGAAGTTGTTGGACGATAAAGCAGCTGAAGGGTGCTAAACCATTCTCATCTGAAATAGACCCCTATAGCTTTCAGGTAATCATGATTTCAGTCATATTTACTCCTAGCTCCCCGAGAACTACACGGAATAATATCAGAATTGATAACCTCAAGGCAAAAAGCGTCACGTTGTTGTATGACAAACGTACTAAATGTTCTATCGAGTTAACGCTCAAAATCCGACTGGGAAATTAATGACTGAATAACTTCGGTAGCGGTAAATGTTTATATACTCATGATCAGTTTGCTTCCAAATTTGTTTTGTCAGTCTCTTAAGTTAATGATTTGTTGATGTAGATCAGTGTGAAGTGCGGACACGCATGTCGTTGATGGTAAAATCTGATGGTTAAAGCCTAGTACCCATTTATACACCTGGGAACAAAGAAAGGCACACTGTGAGAGTAAAGTGTCTTGCCCAAGAACACAACGCAGTGTCAGTGTTCGAACTCGGACCGTCCGATCCGGAGTCCAGTGCGTTTACCATTAGGCCGCCGCGCCTCCCCCGGCGGTAAAACTGTTTTGCTTTCACAGACATTTTGTTAGAAAAATAGTAATGTGAAATATTTACATTTACCGAGTTATCTTCTCGTTTTTTTTTTTTTTTTTTTATTTCAGACATTTTAATAAACAGTATGCAGCACGCCATTTTTGTGTTAAGAATAATTATCCTCTGTTTCTTCATCTCCGTGAATGCAGGTGAGTCGGCCAAGTCTTGCGTCACTGCGCATTATCCCGGCAGAATAAGAATGCGTTGACCGAACTGAATACCTGTGTGTAGATTATGCCCTGAAAGAGAGTCTAGTATGACCCAAGTATATCGACACTGATAAATTAAAAAAGGGATATATTCAAAAACTTGGGTTTATATATCACAAATCATTTCAGATGCATGCACGCCAGACACCCAGCCCTTGAGCAAATGCCAAGAGTGGAAAGAAGGTGGATACTGTACAGGGTCATACGAGAGTTCCTATTACATGAACGAGAATTGCTACGCCACTTGCAATAATTGTGAAGGTAAGAATTGGCTCATTCCCGTCCACCTTCCTTCTCGGTACTGGTAAATCCTAGCCCATAAATTGATATCTAACTGAATTTTCTTTCACTGTTGAAAGCTCTATTTTTGGCTCAGCTACTTAGAAACGTTTTGTTCCTCAGAAGGAGGAGCAGTGCAAAATCTCTTTCTTACATCGTGATCCTTTGTAATTTTTCTGTCACTTGAAGTTTCCAGTTTCAGCTGAATATTCAAAATGAAATAAGACATTTAAGGAAGAAAATTATTTTTTTACTTTTATCTGACGGCCAAACTTTTTAAAAGGCGCGTCCAACATTCACTGAGTTTTGGCATATTTTTCAGACCCGATTTTCAGGTGCTGCTGAATCAGAAGTCAGGCATTTAATTTCCCTTATTTTACTATCATTCTCTCTCATTTCAGCTTAGTTTTGTGGACATTGAAACAGCATATATGATGGAAAATCTTTTATACAACCTGAAGTAGTTGACAGACACGGCTTTTGGATGATGCACCTGGCTTTTACTGCAGTTGTTATTTTTTGTAGAAGAAAATTTATTTAGCTTTTAAAGATAACTAAATTGTAAAAGAAAACAGTTTGTGTGCGTTGACGTCGCTACCGCAATAGTCGAAACTAAACAATAGAAAACAATGGAATTAGCGTCTAATGGTATGTAATAAAGTAAAATTAAAAGATCTAATACGGTAGTAACCATTACACAGGTTTAGTAAATTTAAAAATAAAAGTAAATATTAACACAATTGTAATTCAATCGCTTACTCACGAGTCTAGTATGCGCAATTGCAAAAATTTCAAACAGCAATACTTATGCTACATGTACTATATACTTGACGATGTAAACCTTAAGCTAAGTTGGCACACCAGTAAATTTCAGCTCGTATGATGTGCTCTGGCTCACTACATGAACCTTAATTATAGGTAAGAGACGGAAGACTATGGCACTTTATAGACCCGAAAAAAAAACTGATATGTCCACAGCCCATGCAGACAGTAAAACCTACAAATCTTCGGCCCCTCGGGTCGGGAGCGAAGGAGGACAGATGTATTCGCAGCCAAAACAGTACACAGTGTTTAATAACAAAACGTACACAAAAAGAGGTGGATTTATCTGCATCATAAATGGCTTTTACTTGCTTTTATATTGTGATGTAAATTAAAATTTAGCAGAAACACTTTATTTGTCACAAAAGCCTCTAGAGGGTCTAAAAGAAACCCATCGATAAAATAAAGAATCATTCCCTCATCCTATTCTCGTTGGTAAATTTCATCCTACCCCACCCCACCCAGCGATGCCTAAAATTTGTCACATGTGCTTGGGAACCTCGCTTTAAAAAGCAGCCACGGTCAGTCGCCACGGTCATATGTCGAAACCTGTTGACATCAACGGGTTTATATCGATTATTTTGCAATATTTGCTAATTTAGAGCGTTCTATTGGCCAAAACTATGCTGACTGCATTGGGCCACATCCAACTGCTGCGTTTTGTGGGCCCAGCTGCTGTAGTGTTGGGTGTAGCACCACATTACCTTTTGGCTTGGTTCGCATGGCGGCTCGCCTCGCTGCCATTGCCTCGTCGTGTTTACGAGCGTGGAGATGAATTATTATACGACATGTATCAGTCCCTGGTCTGCTTCTTCTTTGAGACGTGCACTGGAGCGGAGGTAACATTTATAATGGTTGAGGTGTGACTGTTGTGTGGTTGGGGTGTGGTTGCGGGGGGGGGGGGGGGTAATTTGCAGAACAACGAACGCCGAATGTCGGTCAGCGGTATATATTGTGAAATTAACAAATTCGTGCTCCAATACAGGACGCACCACAACATTATTTATTAATTTGTTAATTTCACAATATATACCGCTGACCAACATTCGGCATTCGGCGTTCTGCAAATTACCCTCGCCGGTGTGGTTGGAGGTTTGCAAAATATTCCTCATCCTCAAAATTTAAGTGCTGTTCCGTTTTTATGTACAGCTCTGTCTGTTTCTTGTGACGCAGGAACAAATTCAGTCCCAGGGTGGTGGTGGGGGTCCCGTATGAAGGAGGAGCAAGTAACAATCAGACATTCAACAATGGCCAACCAAAACTTGCAAATGTCCAATGATGGTTTGACAGAATGTAATCATGCAGTACTGTATTATGTGACGTCCATACTCGCTACAGTTTTTTATACCAGTCAAAATGGTGACCTAGTCAAACAAATGTCCTCTCATGGGAAAAATTTATTTGCACCCTGCAATCAGATTTTGGGAGTTTGGATGTCTAACCCAATTGGTACTAACAGTATGTTAGAGATTTTCTGGGAAGCTTGACCCTACCTGTAGGACCCTTTAGTAGCTTGTACTTTGTGCCAACTGCATCCCCAGGTCATCAAGTTCTCAAATTATCTGCCACAGGTCAAACACTAGGTACCGGTATATTTTACTAATGGTGATGTGAATTTCAACAACCAAAACTTCAAACATTCGAAAGCCTGGGGGTTGCCCTGGAAGGGGATTATGTTGAAGTTTTGACTTGACGAGGGGGGCATAAGGGGGGTCCCAAAACCGCAAAACCGCACAGGAATACGCAAAAAACCGCATCGGATTTTTCCCGAATACCGAAACCGCACGTACATGGAGGCCACAATATGAAAGCTGACGTCAGCAAGACTTGTGATATATTCTGATAACATTGTGCATTAATATTTTAAAACATACCATCATAACGCCAACGGTATATTGTACTACACTACTACTAACCAAATGCCGACCGTTCTAAAGAGTGTTATCACCGCAGACACTTTTTTTTCACCGAAAACCGCGACTTAAAGGTTGTAATAATCGCAAACCGCTTAGTGTTTTATATTACAACCGCAATACCGCGAGTTACAATAAAAATTACCGCAAAACCGCATCACCGCAAACCCTTACGTCCCCCTCCATGACAAGTTCATTATTAAATGTTGATAAATAAATGATAAATAATTCTCAGTTAGGAATCTGATAAGTTATACTAAATTTACTTAGCAATGCCAAATGCTAGTAGTTTTTGTATAATGTTACTATTAATACATCTAGCAGTTAATTTGTCCTTTCTTTGTAATCTCTGTAGGTTATCTTTTATGGTGACCAAATTCCATGGGACAAACAGGAAAATGTGATTCTATTAAGCAATCATCAAAGCTCAGGTACAGAACAGCTGCGATTAAAAACCAATTATTATACCAGTAACAAACAGCCAAGGTTTCTAAGAACCCTCCATGCCAAATTTGGGACTTGCAAATAGACCAATTTCGATATTTTAATATTCAGCCTAAAACAATAGACATCACTGCGAGGCTCCGGGGAATAAATCCCACAAACTCTATAATTTATACCCCGGAGCCTCGTACTGAGGTCTATTGTTTTAGGCCGAATTTTAAAATATCGAAATTGGTCTATTAATTGCTACAAGAAAAACACACAATGGCATCTTTGTGTGTTGTAGGATTCAAGGTAATATCCATACCCCACCCCCCCCCCCCTCCCAAGGAAGGTACTATTTGGAATTTCTGATGGTAGGGGCTCAAAGCAAAAACCTCCTGTTCTATGTACACATTTAAATTTAATTGGATCTGATATACTTGTAAGATTTTTTTCTTTCTTTTTCTTCGAAAAACAACAAACTTTTATTAATACCACATTACAAGTGGTATTATAAGATAAGATAATAACCCCTTACTAACCGAGCGCAAGGGCCGTACTGGGGAGTATTCACTATTGGGCCGAGGTCGTGGTGACTTGAATTTTGAAGTTTTCAGCCGTAACGTGTTTGATACCGCAAACAACTCAGAAAGAACAAGCTATCACAATTTTGAATCACATTTTTTCCATATAAGTTTTCTTTCTGCAGTTTTAGTTGCAAGTTTTAAATTATCCAGCTTTAGAAAAAAATATGCTCCTTATGACTGTTCCTATGGAAACAGTCCGTATGGCAAAATCCAGACCAAGAAAGGACCAATCAGAACGCTCAAATTTTCCTTGCCATATAATAATGCGAGATATTTAATAGAGAATGATGGTAGGGGTGATCACTGTAGACTGTGATTAATCCAAGAGTGCAACATGATTGTATTTTTCTTTGAATCTTATTATATACAGTGGATTGGATCATCTCTGATTTCCTAGCTATCAGGCAGGGTTCACTGGGAAGACTTAGGTATATCTTGAAGAATGGACTTAAATATTTACCATTATATGGCTTTTACTTTGCACAGGTAACTGTTTTAATACGGCAGCCACATTCAGTTACAGCGTGACCGCCTAAGTGTGGCCACCCAACAAACTTTTTTGACTTGTAAGTTAGCTAATCAGAGAGAGCAAATTTGTTTGAGTTGTCCCGCCTCCTCGTTGAAAGCGCAACATGGTTTCGTGACAACAGCTTTGAACATTGCAGGGAGGCGGGGCAGCTCAAACAAATTCGTGCTCTCTCATTGGCCAATTATAACTTGTCAAAAAAGTTTTTTGGGTGGCCACACTTAGCGCGTCACGCTGTAAATGTACTGTGCAGTCTAATTTCTTTATAAACCATGCCAGCTCGTAAATCATTATAATTGTTTGGAACAAATTATACACTAGTGAAAGAACCCAACTGGATTTAATAACATCTCTGACAAGAGGGTCTCAAAACTTGCAAACAATTTTAAGGATTTGCTATTAAGAAGGAACTTAGAATAGATTATTTGCAAGTTCTTTCAAAATCCTTGAGGATCTCTGTAAGAATCTTAAGGAGTACTACAGGATCATTGTTGGCAGCAACATCCTTAAAATGTTGTGAATCATTGAAGATCTTTGGAGTTTAGAAATAAATTTCTGCAAATATCCTTGGGGAAATCTCTAAAGATCCTTGAACATCTTTAATATAATTAATCCAATGTCCTATTTCAGATCTGACCTAAACACTCTGCATTCTATCTCAGAGCTTTTCAAGTCCATTTGGAGATATACTGCTGTCTATTTCAATCTCTTTTAATATTATTTTGACAGCATTCTTGTATATATGTAAAACGAAGTGGAGCACAAGACCAACAGTATGTTGCAAGGTTTGCCTGTATAATTATCGAATGCTCTCGACACTCTAGCTCATGACTAGGTAGGCACAGTTGCCAGGAATTTCTCTTCCTTTAAACATGTTGATACTGATCCTCAGAGTCCACTTTTAATTTGGTCAGCACAATCAGGCCAGTCCATTAATATACACAGTGTTTGTTTTAATATAAATTATTGTAAGCCAATCTGGTTTGAGCAGAATTTCTGTGAATAATATTTGTGGACTTTTAAAATTGGTACCAGCCAGTGTCCGCTTTCGTGGTATTGGATATCTCTGAATACATGCACTGCCTGTGATCCAAAAACTTATGTAAATTCTTTATCTTTTGAAAATTTTATCCTCAGGAAACTAACAGAAATAAAGGCTCGCCAGATGCCTGTGAGTATTATTTTATTGTTGATCTGAGCGTACCTTTTTTGGGAAGAAAGGTGTTTAAATAGTATTATTGTAAATAAATTATAAATTGCAAATCTGTTTTAAGTATCTTCCAACAGCGTTACAATTAAATCTCTTAGGCCCAGTTCAAACATCAAACTTTTCATGTGCCGAACCTAATACGTATTAGGGTCGACCCAAATGAGTAAGTTCGGCAGTTGATTCAAACGTCAAACTTTTACATGTGCCAAACTCATTATTGGCCAAGAGGAAAACAATGAATTTTCTAGTTGTACACTTTATGGAACAAAATAAATACTCTTCACTGTACTCTTCAATATAATGGGACTGCATATCTCTGTAGTGTATAAAATAAAACACAAACAATAGTTTTTGAAGATCGTACTTGTAATGTGGTCACAAGGCTTCTGTCAAATTTCTTCAGTACTGGCTTTAGTTTCTGGTCTTGGCTTTTGTTTTGTTTTCGTTTAGACATATATTCAACAATAAAAGGGAAAACAGTATGTGAATTGTGACCGATAAACTGGCTACATTTTTTGTGTTCCAATGTTCTGTCGCACCATTTCATGCATGACCGAGCACGACCACATTTTTGACAGCTCACTCGCCAATCACAAACTCTCTTATATTAATTAACAAATGCATTAGCATAATTTATGCATTAGATTTGACACATGTAAAGATCGATGTATGAACTGAAGTCGATCTTTTGCCGTTCTATCCGACAAGCCCTGTCGAATAGAATGGCAGGTCAACCCGAATACAAAACTTCCAAACCTAATAATTAGGTTCAGCCCATGAAAAGTTCAACATTTGAACTGTTACTTACAGCTGCATAATGTCTATGGAAATAAAATTAAGGCGGCACAAAAACTAAGAAACAAGTCTTGATACCTTTTTATATTTGTGTTAAGTTCTATTAACTTGCAATTTTTCTATTAAAATAACCAGTGATTAAAATTATTGAAATATTTATTTTAATATAATTATTGCTTTACTAAGAAATTGAAATTACTAAGTTAACTTATTTAACTGTTTTTAGATGTGGTTAGTCATATTTCCAGAGGGTACACGATACAATGTTAACAACACAGCAGTTATTGAAAAAAGTCAAGCATTTGCTTCTGAACAAGGTATTAAATGTTATACAGAAATTATGATCTTAAATAAAAATTATAATATTTACACTCCTGTAGATCTCTTGTAAACTACAAATATCCTTGCATGGACTGAATGTCAGTCTATAGTTTCATGCAATAATTTTTTTGTTGTTTTCCTTCCTTTTTACAGGTCTTCCAGTCTTATCCCATGTACTCACTCCAAGAACAAAAGCTGTCGAAGTTAGTACATGTATATGACCTCTTGTCCATACAAAAAATTCAGTCAAACCTATATTAAGCAGACACTCCTGAATAATGCTCTAAATGTACAGGGTATCCCTTTAAGGTTTCTGTAGGACATGTACAACATTTTTTACGTTTGTTCATGACTGGTCAAATGATGAATAAAATGCAGTGGAGAGAGCGCTTGCCTCCCACCAATTTCTCTGGGGTTCAGTTCCAGCCCAGTGCCATGTGTAGATTGAGTTTGTTGTTTGTTCTAGCTCGGGTCTTTCTCCAGATTTTGGTTTTCCTCCATCCTTAAAAACCAACATAATTTTCAATCTAAATTCCAATTTGGACAGAGAACCCATGAAAACCAGCTGAGACTGACAGGGCTTCCTTTCTAATTAATTAGATTATGAGCTAGAGATTTCTATGAGGTGATAGTTGATGAGGCCAAAGGCCGAATCAACTATCACCTCATAGAAATCGAGAGCGAATAATCTAATTGTCTAAGTAAAAATCATAATAAACGAATCATGTGTCGTTAAAAATGTTCTAAATTTTACTGCGAAACTTCACTAAAGCGCGAATACGTCACATTTTGAAGACGACCTTCTTGAGCACTGCACTCTAATGGCTGATAGTGTGCAGTAGCCCAGCCAATCAGATTGCGGCATTTGCATTAGTATACTAGTAGATTTTTACTAATTAGTTAGTTATTCATGCAACTACAGTACTGTACTGTACTCTTGACCTTTGGTATATTTGGTATATCAAAATTGATCAAAGCATTATACTGAACTTTAGATATGGTAATGCATGGATAATGTAAAGATCACATCAGAAAAATATGATAGAGGTGTTTTCAAGATGGCAGGAATACTCAAGCAATGCCTCACCATTTACAGTTTGTAAAAATAAAATGAGAAGTCAGAATAATTAATTTGGAGACTTGGGCTAATAATAATAATAATAGCTTTTATTTATACACGATGAATATTGCAGCATGATAGCTGAAGTGGTCATGTCTTATGAAAAATAACAATAAATTATTAAGAAATCAATAACTATTCTAAATCATTGAAAGTTCCTAGATTATACATAAGATTTAAAAACCAAGTTCTTTTAATGAACTTTTGAAACCCACCAAAGATTCTTCAAGGTGGGCCTCATTGTCTAATGAGTTCCACAATGAGGCCCCTAGAAATTTAACTGACTTCTTAACGAAGTTCGTATTAGTTATGGGCAGCACCAGGCACTACGTACCAATTTATTATACTCTCAATACAGGTTTGATTCGAAATATCAACAATTGTACTTTATTAATGGTCCTGAAGATTGTTGTGATGTGAGAAGGGTTAATTTTCAAGAGAATCTTCTCCTTGTACATTTAAGGCCAGCCTTGAGATTTTGTCGGCTGACTATTTGGATGCAGTATATGACCTCACCATCGCCTACAGCATTGCAAATGAGAGTCCCGTGCCTCGCAAGCCAGCCCCAAGTATGACAGGTGAGTATGGTAGTAAAACAGTCCTTTGAAAAAGCACCCCCCATCACTGTTCAATAGAATTATAGCTGATGTTGAGCATCAACTACTCCACTCAATGTCAATTAAAAAGTCTGCTGCTTTTCATCTAGTAAATAATTGTAATGAGTAGTTCCACGTTACTCTTTCTAAGTAAAAGTAGCCATGATATTTATATGTGAATAAACTACTTAGTTTCCTGAACTGCAAGAGTTTATTGTGATGGCAACGAAGTCTGACTTCTTTGCTAAAATGTCAAGTGAGAAAGATTGTTAGGTCCCCTTAGTGGCATGCTTAATTATGAAGCCACAGCAATTACATTTTGTCACCCATTTGTAGATAAATTAAATAAATGGGAGCAGTTGCCCTGTACTTCAAAAAATGAAGACGACCACTATCCTAATCGGCCACTTAGCTTGAGCATAGAACTTAGTCTAGGCTCTTGTCTGTTCTTTAGATTTCCTCATTTCACCCGGTCAGCAGGTCCATGTGTATTGCCGTAGACATGCAGTGCAGGATATTCCAAAGGTCAGTACTTCAAGCTTTGTTTTGAACATTTGACATTTTGCTTTTTTCTAAAATTTCCAACCCTGTTAACTTACCAACCATTGTTTGTTTTATTTTAGGATAATGAAGGAAGAAAGTACTGGATTCATGAAACCTTTGTGGAAAAAGACAGGTAACTGTTAATAAAAGAAGAGTCAGAAAGTTTTAACTTTAAGTAATTGCTGGTGTAATAATGAGGTTTTCTCTGATTAATTACACAAATTATTTCAAAGGAAATAAACCATGCTTAAAGTGCACCACCTTTTAGTTTATAGACTGGAAGCAAATTTAAAAATTTCTAATAAATTTTTCTCTTTCCAGGATTCTAAACAAGTTTTTTAGTGAAGGCAGTAAAATGCCAGGGGTGCCACGGAAAAGGAGGTTACCATGGTCTAGAACTCTTCCCCCCTTTCTGTTTTGGATGGCATCACTGCTCCCTTTTCTTGTCACTAGATGGGGATGGTCAGCTTACTGGAAAATGTGGCTTCTGACCGGTTTTGGATCGGTGTCGTACATGATGCTGTTTTTTGGAAAAGTACAACGGTGATTGATGCACTGGCCTGGCATAGTAGCACAGTCACCTCGTTATTACGGTCAATTTTTTTGGTCCTGGCAAAAAGCCCGTACGTTAATCTGGCCAACATGCACGTACCTACAGCCACATTCTGAAATCCCAACCTGAATACTTCTTTATAATTTTACCCCATTAAGACAGCTTTTTAAAAAAATATGCATTTATATTTTTTCCAAACAAAACAAAATAAAGTACTTGATAAACATTCAATGTAAAGTAATGTGATGTTTAAGTCAGGGAGGTCGGGATACATACAGCTAAGTCTGGTCTGAATCCAGTTACAGTATGTTTGTTGTGTGCAGGGATTGAAGTTTCTGCATTCTGGATGTTTTTTGAAAAATTAACAGTTGTTTAGAAGTCCAAATGTATCTGTTTGGACAAGTGGTGAAATTTGACCCTACCCTAATACGGCCACATTGTTGCAGCCCGTTGGTGACTGTGGGGTTCCACTGTACAAGATTTGTCAAAACTGGTTATGGTGTTTGCTGAATTTCTTATTTGGAAGTGCTTAAAATACGGTATCACTCTAGAACAGTCCTGTTTTTACTGAGTTTGGTCTGTACAGTGCAGCTGCTCAGAAAAGTCTATCTGAAAAAATCTGTGAGGAAGGGATCTTTTTTGGAAGGGGGGGGGGAGGGAGGAACATAATGAAGGAGGAAAAATTCTTCCTTTCACCAGCCGTGAAAGAAAAGAATGCCTGCTCTCTGTGTACATGAACACTAACTTCTGCAAACTTGTTGGGGAACAGTGTCACTAAACAGTAAATTTGTAGCCCCATCAAATAAAATTGTATCTTTATTGAAAGGTATTTCGATAAGTTCAAGTGCATTAATTTACAGGCTGGGATGTCTAAATTTCATTTTATTAAACAATATGTCCAAGATGTGCTTATGGTAATTATATCATTTAAACAACTGATATATAAGCTTGCTGACAACTTGTAACATCAAGTGATATTTTACTTATGAACATGATTATTACTGTATCTAACAATGATAGACACTATGGTATTTAATGCCAAAATCCCCAAACTTATAATAAATTTTACAAAATCTGACTACTAGAGTGATTTAATATACATGTAACCCGTGAAAATCTAACAGTGTGTAATAGTCAAAACTAAGCAAAAGAAACAATGGAATTAGTGTATGTATGGGTTTAGTGAAGTCATTCTCGACTGTTGCCTTTCAGGACAAGGATGGTTGATAAAATGTCCCCACAGAATCTCTAACAAACATCATAAGAAACACAAAACAATAATTAACAATTATTCTTTGAAATCGAGGTGAATAGTGGCAGAATATTTACCGAGCCGCAAAGCGGCAAGGTAAATATTCTGCCACTATTCACCGAGATTGAGAAGAATAATTGTTTTAGTATATACACAGGAAGTGATCTCAACAACATTTTCAGAAGGAAACCATTGAAAATCGATTTAATTGACCTCCGAAACACTGGCGAAAAGCGAGTTTACACCCGCCATTTTGTTTTTGTTTGGCTTACGCATTATTCACTCGGTAGGGGGTGAATAATGCTCATTAGCCAGAGATAGCGAACCAATCAGATTGCTTAAAACACCAAGATCATTGACTGTGTATATACTAAATAAAGATATAAAAAATAATTTATAAAATGTTGTCATCTCAAGTCACTTTCCTCTGTACCAAAACTAAGGCGTTTTATTGCAAATAATATTATAAGCCCTAAAGTATAAGCTCCAAAGCTTAGAGCTTCTACTTCCTACTGTGTGCATGAATGAATGAACACAGCCATAACAGCTGCTGCAGGTTAATGGTTCCCTTAATGATGGCCAGTAACTGTAGAGAAAGCACTTCACAAGGAGGTGACCAAGTTCAATCACGGCACTCCAAGGTTTGCCCTGGTGCCCTTTACATTCTACTGACCAAAATTGTCCAGGAGTCTTGATACCAAATTAATGTTCTGACATAGATATTACATGGCCACAAGGAGATACGAAATTTCTCTTCGAGTGTTGGCAAATATTTTACGAGTGAGCACAGCGAATGAGTGAAATATGTTCCAACACAAGAAGACAAATTTTGTATCTTCAAGCGGCCATGTAATATTCTATTCATTATATAAACAACAATGAACTTCCAAACCTTTTCTCTTTTGCTGCGAAAGGCATGGTTTATTGCATAACCATAGCAACAGTGACATCTTCACATGTGAAGATAACATTTATCTTCATGTGTGAAGATATCCTGTTTTCGCATCAAATCTCACCTGGTATTTCACTGCTGTTTCTATTAATAATAAAAGGCGATAATTATTTCATTGAAAATATTAAAGTCCGAACATAAAATCGAAATAGAAACACAGCACTAGCATTGAAGTTGGGGGTGAGTGAGACTTGTTGAATAAGTTAGCAATGAGGCTTGCTTTCAGTTTGTCATTACTATACCACCATAATTTCCCGCATTGGGGACTTTGTTCCACTTCTATGTGGTAACTCCTCCTTTGAGTGAAGAACTAAGCAGAGAAAATAAAATGTCTCAGAAAAAGAATCAAGATCAGTTATAAATCCTTTATGAGTTGCCATGGCAACCCATATAATCATGACAGTCACCCAGCAAGTCACCATGGTCATGGAAAACCTGGAAAGTGATGGAATTTTTGTGCAATAAATAAATCAGAATAAATGTATAATTTGACAAATTAGCATTTACATGAAGGATTTGAAATCAAGAAAAGACAAAACTACATAACAACCGACAGTCAATTTTGAAACAAATGGCACACCATAATGTACTGCATAAATGTCAGGGAAGGTCAGGGCAGCATAATTATACGTTGCTTTGAATTTGAATTCCCAAGTGGTCAACAAGGGCATAACTAGGGGGTTCTGGGGTGATGATTAAAAACCAGCCCCCCCCCCCTTCCCCACTTCATGAGACTTTTTAAGTAAACAACACAAATTATATTCAAGTGGCAAAAATATGCAAATCCGAAGAAGCAACACAGAGATATACAGGGTGCTTACCATTTAGCCAAAAATCCTGGAAATTTCGGTTTGAAGTCAAATGGAAAGGTAATTTTCCGGAAAATCCATTCGGAAATTGTGGACAACCTCCAGAGGTACTCGTCTTTTTCCGTTCGGAACGAAACGTCGGAAATTTCCTTACCATTTAACAAATCTTCCGTTTCCAGGCCCTTTTTAAAGGGGCGAGCGGAACAGAACGTCTTGTAGCTAAATGGAAAGCACATGCAATCTCCTCCGGTTAGTCGCTAAATTCGGAAAATCGCTTACCATTATGCAACAGTCTCACCAACCGGATTCTTCCTACAAATGGTAAGCACCTACAGTGTGACCCCCACCCCCCTTTGAAAATCCTGGCTACGCCCCTGGGGGTCACTCACCAGGGAAAAGAGGGTCACATGAAGCATGCAGTGGCAGGGGTGGGGATGAGACATGAGTGTTTGTTCCATGGGGAGTTCCGTTAGTGTGAGTTAGCCATTTTTTAAGTGTTTAAATTTTCCTTACCAAGACAGCAAGACACTCAGTCACTTAGCAGGATCTTTAAAGAGAAGCATCTTCTAACCTGGTTGCTAACTCCTCGGCGCCAGTCAGTCCTCCATCTTGTTCAGTCGATTCGTCTGAGGCTTGTGTGGTATTATTTGTTGACACTTCTAGCGAGGAATGTCCAACGTCGGATCGGTTTTCACCGTTATCTCTCTTATTACTTGCTGTGGAATCGACTGTTTGACTAGGAGCGGTTGAATTTGATCTCGATGAGGCTGGAATGCGGATTCCAGCGACACCTTTGCTTTCCACATCCCTCTTATCTCGTTTGATTCTTCTCCTTCGGCCTGGTTCATTCTTACGTGTTTGAAACATGTTTTCAAAGTCCACCACGTAAAGAAAGCCAGCGATCAGAAGAGTACAAGATCTCTGTCCACTTTTGAAAGATTTTTCCACTTCGAGTGAAGTTTTCTCGTCGTACGACCACCATCCATTACGCCCTTCATAATACCAAACAAACTCCTCCGAGTCACTTTCATCCTCATTTTTCTCCTTCGTTTTCGCCGCTTTCACCTCTTTGTTCGCTTTGTCTACGACTTTGATGAGCGTTGGATTCTCCAGGTAGTCCACAGCAAGGGAATGACGGCATAGAGCGCACTTTCGGCTTCGCAAAACGACACCTTTAATGCACAAGAAACAGAAAATGTGGCCACATGGAAGTTTCACAGGATAGAAACACGACTGTAGACAAACCGGACAGTCAGGGTTATAATCGAGCTCTTCGACAGTTTGAACCACTTCATCTTCGACAAATCCTGAATACAAAGAAGAGGACATTCTTGAAGGAAACCCGAAATCCTAGCGTTTAAGAGCAAAGAAAGCACAATATCAAAATGTTTTGTCGAAAGCTGCTGGCTGTTTTGAACAGCTGCAAGCCACCAGGAAGAATCGATCCTCATGGAAAATAAAATTCACTAACCCTCAGCCGATGCTTTCTCTGTGTCTTCTATGGTCGTTAAGGAATCCGTAGGACTTTCAGCCGTATTAACCGTTGCTTCGGCCATGAAAATTGAAAAAGATAAGGCAGAGCTCGAGGAAACCTTCGACTGAAATGTTGTTAGTACCCAGTCCTCGCAATTGTTACCATTGCACAGGATACCCACATTATCATAATTTAGCATGACTTTGACATCTTCGATATCTGATATCTGGCCAAGAGTGCCAAATTTTAGAAATCTATGGTTGTAAAAAGCAGTTCAAAGGAAATTAAATATGTTATCGAAATCAGAACAAATAGGAAACGATCTTCAAATCTTATGTCAAGAGTTTTACTGATCCAAGGGTGCTTACGTATACGATTTGTCTGAAGGAACCAATTGTATAATGAAAGTGTTTTGCCAAACTCAGAAAACGGATTGAAACTAAAATGGCGCTTGCCCTGTCCAGTTCCTGTACTGGTTTTTTTTCTAGATCAGGCCGTAAAAGTGTTGAAAATTAAACTCTAGGAACTGGGTAGCATTCATACTCGGTTTCCGGTCATGCGCTACTAACGCGCGTGTTTCCATATGGTTTCCATATGGTCCATATGGTTTACCTTTAGCACAGTTTCAGACGTTAACAAGAGAGCATTCTTAAGGCATCTGCGACAGTTCGTAAAAAGGTTCAGAAAATTAATCTTAAACTATCTCAGTTACTAAAAATAATCTTCAGCTAAACCAGTTGTAGGACAAGACTCGACAAGACAATGAGGTAATTAAGCGGTTTTTGGCTTTCATTTAGTTCAACAAGATAATCAGTTAATTCTAATTAATAAACGTATTTAAATGAGTAAGGAATATTGACAGCGATCGGATAGCTCTTTTTTGTTCTAGTTAATATATAAACGCAGTAAGTCGGTATATTTATTTTTAATTTCACTTGTGAAACAAATTGACCTATCAGCGAACATTGCGAAAGACATAACACTAAACAGATATGTCACTAAACAGTGCATCAGATCTATGTTTCAAATTGAAAATAAATATTTGTCGAGCTGTAATAACCTCGTGTGTTGCTTTTTACATAAATTTGCGCCAAATTCTCACTTTCATCTTTGCAAACGGAGAATTCACATTAACTGTTTGGTTTGCTCATCTTTCTTTAGTGGGTATAATTTGCAATTCACTTTTCAATTTCTTTCAGGAAAATTACATTGAGCGCCAGTTAGACATGAGCAACCGAAGACACCAGTTTCTTATTCTGTTTGACAAACAGGGTCTTTGAATATTTCCGTGTTTTTTAATAAGTATAGCAAAAAGCAAGGAAAAATAGCGAAATCACAACAAAAAATAATCGGAATAAAATAGCTGCTAAGCCCAAAAAATAAGTTCTTTTCAGTGTTTTGTTTAGTCTGTATACGTGTTTCTGTAGCGAAATGGTAAATCGATTTTTATAATTTTAGCAATTTAAAAAGGGTGTTGATGACTCTACTTTCAAAACATTTGCACCGGTTCTATGTTTCGAATTATTACATTACACTATTATAAATAAATAAATAAATAAATAAATATAAACTCAAGCAAAGAATATAATCACAAAGCTGAGCTGGCTTGCTGAATAAAGCCTCACATGTAGTCGTGATTTAGTCGATAACCTCCAAATTTCTAAATGCACCTGCTATTAAACTGCACGTGTTTCTGTTTGGTTTGCGCTCCTATAAGACGTTCTGAACTGTCCATCTATTCTAAGTTATTAGGCTGCAGTAAGGTGTTTGTTTTTCTTCAATATTTTAATTTTGGCCGCAGCAGTTATCAGAGCGGTTCTGGTTGCAGCGAAGGCAGGTGCTTCATAAATAACCAAATTTCCATCAAAAAGGCGAAAACATAAACCTTAATTTTAAACGGCGCTACCAAAATACGGGAAATGCAACAGTAACCCAAAACATATACCAGGGATATAGATAGACAAGATAAAGAAGAAGGAGAAACGTATCAAGTAATATGGCCCAGAAAACAGTCGCCCTTAATAGTTGACAGTATTTTAGTATTTGCCACATTGGCAAGTCAATATGACAACTTGCGACGAAAAAGGATATACGAAAATCGCAAGTGCCAATCATAAGAAGTATTATCTACCTGTTTTTTTTTTTCGAAACGTCTCAGATTACTAAGCCGCTTTTACGCATTTCGTGTTAATTTCGGTAAAATCTGCGTCAAGGATAGTTTCTTGAAGTCATCTTGCACTCCAAATCTTCCGTTCTGATCACATATCTTTTTTCTGTGGGTTGTCTTACTGTGAGAATTTGCATGCCGTAATTATTCTATTTGTCCAAACAAACGAAATGATATAATCTGGTGCAGCAAAAGAAAATATTATCGAGAAATGTGTGTACAAAATTAGCGGCGCGGCGACCGTCGGTTCCAGCGCGCGCGTGGTGTCGGCAGGGTTAACAATTTCCGCGCACGCACACTGGACAAAAACAGTGAAAAATACTTGTCACCCTAGGACACAAATGAAGTACACGGAAACAGATGCGGCGGAGAATATGGCGAGTAGAAAATGATTTGGTTCATCCCCGTTTCTCGCTGGGACTTTAATAGAAACACATGAGCAGTGTTATTAATCGGTGAATTTATCGTCCAGTTGTTCAGCTTGCAATATGCTACTTTACCCTAGAGGCGTCGTGTTATTCACCATCAGTCTTTTTACTTCAGGCAGATGCTTCACAGCGTGTTAATGCTGGCTCGAGCACGAATGGATGGCGAAGCCGATAATGGAAAAATCCTTGAACTCCAGTCGAAATTTTAAACTGCCGCCGATACAAGGAGCTGTTCCAGCGGCGAATATTCTTCGACAACCACCAACAGCAAGACAAACGTGGCGTCCTCCGCACGATCAAGGACTATCTTCGGCCACTTTGCCGAATCATCGATCGCCCGTCAAACAACGAACAGTTATTCACGTCCCTAAAGACCCATTCCCTGGGCGATACAGAAGTCCGCATGTTAGTCACACTATTTCGACCGCAACTAGTCAGTCGAGACGGGATTATGCGACGATCTGCAACGAAAAGAACACTGAATCAAAACTTGAATTCGGCCCTGTGCGACATGAGTTTCCGCAGTCATATTCAGTGCTTCCTCCGATTCAGAAAATCAAACAGCCTCTCCCAAACGAATCTCAGGCCAAACCGGCTCAAGATAGAGTTTATCGTAGCGAGAAAAGTAACAACAACTTAACAGACGCTAATAAATCTGCTGTGGAGATTAGTTTACGAAATGAAAAACAAAAGCGAGAGGACGTACGAAAACTTGCAGATAATAAGACAAGTGGGAATTCGAACACGGATTCTTCGCGCCGAGTGGCAGAGAAAAGCGTTTCCACGAGAAAGAAACTTCAATCTGAAAATCAGGATAAAGAAACTGGCGAGAGAAAACAAAGTGCTACAACTTTATTGTTCTTAAAGGGAAAGCGGAAAGGTCGAAGGGTCGGCGTTTGTCTGGAAAATGAGCCAGCACTGATAAATGTTACTGAACAACTCAAGGAGATATTTCTTCGCAGAAACATGGAAGAAATGTACCTGATCTAGCTCTGCATTGACAACTTAAAAGTGGACAGGTGCGACTGTGACAAAACCTGTATTTGTTTACTGTTTAACACAGTGGAAGGTTGGAAGAGTTGCGCAATACCCGCAATATAACTATTCAGGGCTCAATGAAAATTTGTTGAACTCACAGCCATTGCTCCATCGGATAGTTTTTCCACGTCCCGGCATTGGTTGAGCTGTTGCTCAAAGATCTATAAGTAAACAGTCTGTTATTTCCATAACAACTGATTAAAGCCCAACCAAATCGAATTCACATTTGCCGACTTCTTTTTTTGGTACCGATTCCTTCCGTTTGATAATAAATCGAAAAATACACGGATTTTTTTCTCGGGTTGCCGTTTCCAGTAGGCTCTCAATGATGCTAACACTATCCAGACGTTTCGCTCCTTTCAAGCGTTTTTGGATGCGTCAAAGTCGGGGAAAATGAGAGGATCAAAGACTCAAAGAAGAGGATCAACGAAGTTCGTCACTGTGATCATCCAGTGATCAGCACACGTAACCAGGCAGAAACAACCCGTTTGAACCCACGTTAACAGACATCGGTTACCGGTTATAATATTAAAAGCAGGTTGTTTAAAGAGAAAAATTCCAAAGTTTACATAGTCATTTTTCCTTAGCAGAGCTTGAGGATTTATTGAAAGCCGGGATTGAAAGGGGGTACGTTTTCTGAAACTTTTAATACACACAAAGCCTGAAATTGATTCGAAGAAAAATCGCTCAGATATACTGAAAAAAAATTCATTTAACTTCACTTTGACAGTGGTCTATGCGCGTGTACCACGTACTTTCTGTACGCGAGCGTACGCGTGTGTTTTTGCCACTCGGTAATTGTTTTACCGCTACACTCGGCGGTTCTTTGTATTGTAAAACTGAGAAGTTGTGCATATACTGTAAATGTTTTAAAATTAGAATAATCTCATTTCTGCGAAATGTGAATCCCAGGGCATTGATTTATCTACTTTCCAGTACATGCGAAAACAGCCGAAAATAAAAACAAATTCTAAATCAGTTCTTTCTTTGTTCTACTTCTCGTAATTAAAAAAGTATCATCCCATAATACTCAATAAGAATATATAGCGAAAATGAACCTTATGAAAACTTAAAGGACATAAATTTAAATTTGGTGACGATGTAATAATCTCGGAAACTTATTAATTTCAAACGGAGATTGAAAGAGTACACAGGTGACGCCTAGTAACAGACAGGCAGTACAAGTACTATGGAAATCATTGTTTCGTTCTGTCATGTTCAGAGATAGTTCTTTGGTTCTGGCAGTGCAGTTGACTTTGATGTATGAAGAAAATAGTGCAGGCTGGAAAGAAAACTTTAGCCGAGTCAGCGAAAGTGTACAGCCAGGTTTAATTTGTTTTGTTGTTTTTAATTACCTGCTGGGCACATTTAGCATCTGCACCCCTCTCTGCATACTATAAACATGAAGGGGAGAATAAACCATGGGGAATTTATTTTGTAAACGTGACGCTAACTAGTTTTCAGCCATGCCACTGAGAAAACATAGCAAGCGCGGGGAATGATGGGAAGGAGACATCGAGAAGAGAAGACTGGGGACGAGTCAGACATTTCGTCCCGGCGACATGTCCCGCGAAGTTCAACAACTCGTGGGATATGTCGCAGGGACGAAATTGCCGAAAAAAATCGTGTTGCAAGCAAAGGGCGTAAAATTATCAGGACATGCGGGGTGGGGGAGGTGTCGCTGTGACATTTTTGTGTGTTTTCGTATTGTGATCATGTCGCTGCTGCATGTCCCGCTACAAGTCGACCGTGCGTCATCATGTTGCCTCGATGGACAGGCGTAACAAAGGATTTCAAATGCGACATGAAAAGGGGGTCATTAATTCCTTGACCAGTTATATATATAACTAAATTTATGAAAACCGGGAACAAATTATTTAAGAACAGCACTGAACTAATGATAAAAGGGCGAGGAAAGAAAAAATAGACTGACATTCCTTTTAATTTTTGAAGCGTCGACTTTCAACAAAGGATAACAGAGTGGACAAGGAAAAAACAGTTTCTGGCGATAGATATATAAATATATGTATATCAAAAACATTAAGAAAGTTCAATTTTCCACACTCTTTTGTTAAAATAGAAGTTGATGTTGAGTTAAATTTTCTAAATGTTGAGCATTGATTCCTCTCCAACTACTCAGGAATATTGGATGATCGTGGAATTACATCATAATATTCGTTCTAATTACTTGTAATTTGAACCCAGAAAGTGATAACTCGCCTAAATGGCCAAGAATCGGCAAAACAAGCGTTCAGACAAGAATAAAAACACAGTGAAAGTTATGTAAGGCAATTTTATTTAAGATTTGGCAGTATTTCGGTTTGCTAAAAGGTGTTGTAAAATATTCTCATACAAACTCTTATATTTTTGCCATGACAGCTATTATGCAATATGATCCTGATCGCAATGTGAGCTTGGGCTGTCTGTGGGTTCTGAGGCAAAACAAACTCCTAACCAGACTGGTGATGACTCCTGAATTCGTCAGCGAAGAAGGAATTATTATGGACGGGGGGGGGGGGGGGGGTGAGAGCAACTCCACTAGAAAACATAGAAGGTGAAAGGGTTGGGCCTGCAACGCGTTGCTTTCTTCCTTTCCAGTTGCACGTTTTCATATAGTACTATCTAGTATAGTCTAAAGTGAATACGGTTTAAAATATATGTAAAAGATAAAGAGTAAAATATAAAAGATTTTAAAGTTACGAGATCTAAACGGATGTCACACCTAATTCGGTAGTGTACCGCTAGCTTGTAATTCTACTGGTAGCAGTTGCTATTGTTTTAGGGGCTAGGGGCATTGTTCCTGTTGTTTGTTCTATTGTTCTACTGGTCCTCTAGTGTAGAAGTTGCTATTGTTTTAGGGGCTAGGGGCATTGTTCCTGTTGTTTGTTCTGTTGTTCTCATGCTCCTCTAGTGTAGAAGTTGCTATTGTTTTAGGGGCTAGGGGCATTGTTCCTGTTGTTTGTTCTACTTGTCCTCTAGTGTAGCAGTTGCTATTGTTTTAGGGGCTAGGGGCATTGTTCCTGTTGTTTGTTCTACTGGTCCTCTAGTGTAGCAGTTGCTATTGTTTTAGGGGCTAGGGGCATTGTTCCTGTTGTTTGTTCTGTTGTTCTCATGCTCCTCTAGTGTAGCAGTTGCTATTGTTTTAGGGGCTAGGGGCATTGTTCCTGTTGTTTGTTTTACTGGTCCTCTAGTGTAGCAGTTGCTATTGTTTTAGGGGCTAGGGGCATTGTTCCTGTTGTTTGTTCTACTTGTCCTCTAGTGTAGCAGTTGCTATTGTTTCAGGGGCTAGGGGCATTGTTCCTGTTGTTTGTTCTACTGGTCCTCTAGTGTAGCAGTTGCTTTTGTTTTAGGGGCTAGGGGCATGTTCCTGTTGTTTGTCCTATTGTTCTAATTGTCGTCTAGTGTAGCAGTTGCTTTTGTTTTAGGGGCTATGGGCATTGTTCCTGTTGTTTTTTTTTTATTGTTTTCACGCATGGTATCGAGCCATTCATGTGAGACCTTAATACGTGTACAGCTCCTACATCGCCCACCTAAAAAAATGTGTACCTATTATAATTAAGCCTATTTTGATACTAATGCTAAATTAAGAACATAATTCACAATTGTTGCACTTCTCTAAAAGTAGAGTTAAGTCTTTTTTTCATAAATTCAGTTATATATATGGCCTGATTTAGCAAAACATGCCCAGGGAACAGTCAAAGGCCACCAACTCCCAAGGCCTTACCCGCCCCTGCCCCCGCCGGCTCTAGGTATGCCCAGGGGCACTGCTGGAAAACCCCCACGCCCGGCACTACGCGAAAAGCCAAATATTAGGGCCAGAATTCGCTCGAATACGACTCGGCACACGCCTCGTATACTGAAAATTTCCGACGTATTCTAGTACGCCTGATTCGAAATACACCTGGGATATCCTATTAGGATCTGGCCTGTTTTTCCATATTCAAATTGAACACTCCGGGTGTGCATCACGTATTCAAATCGAATACTCTTGAACACTCCTGGTGTACTTCACATATAGCGAACGCCTTGAATACTCTAGGATTCTATGGCATCACACTGACATATTCGAGGCTAGAATACTCTAGAATATTTTTCATTTGGCGCAGTGTAACCTATTCGAGGCAGCTGCCAGAAAACCGACAAGCAGTCTTGGTGACAATAATTATTAAAAGCAAAAGCTGTCATGTAACAAGCTAAAATGCTGCCTTTTACCACCCCTCCAGCCAGCCGGCAATTTTACAGCTGAGCCTGGACTCCCCAGGCTTATGATCTGGGATACCTGCCCAAAAGTTTGCTGACGTTGAACCCCTGAAATTTCCCGAACGCCAATGGCTTGAAGGCCGTCCACGGATCCCGGAGACCACGTTTTACCAAATCAAGACAGATATTAACTCACAAGAGACCTTCCACCAAAACAGTACACTCATCATGGCTTTCTCAGTTCACCTTGAACCAAAGTCTAATGTTTAGCTCAGCGTTTTTAGTCTTCGGGTCTTGTTCTCAATGTTATCTGAGAATGGATAACAAAAGCCCTAGACTGGATTGTGGAAGGATTTACTTTCCGAAATCGTCTTGAAATGTAATTTCTCAGTACTGCTTTCAAGTGACTATTGCTGTATCCATACACGAAGGGGTTTAAGGCTGAGCTAGAAAAAGCCAATACGTTAAAAAAATGATACAAGGGCCAAGTCCATTTTGGCCACACGAGCTCGGAATCGTAATGCGTTTTCAATACAAGAGTAAAGACAGAGATCGGAAGCCAACATACCACAAAATGGAATAGCAACAAGAAAACCTTTGCTGACTGTGTAACTCTCTTTGCTCGAGTTTGAACATTTATGCTGGAGTTTTCACTGACGGGGCAGACTTGCCTGCGGTGTTTTCGCGAGATGTATAAGATATGGTAGTAGATGACAAACATTACGGCTAGAGGAACGCCATACGTCAGGAGAAAAAGAGGAAGAAAAAGGTTCTTGGGAAGAGCATGGCTGTATGTTTCTTTCAGCGGAATTTGAGACCAGTCCAGGAAACTGGAAAACACAAACGACGATGAACCTAAAGAATACAACCACAGCAGTACAACTGCTGAAAAATTGCACTTGGCGTTGTCAATAGTTCTGTAACGCATTGGGAAAATGATTCGGATGTACCGCCCAACCGTCACGAAGCAGAAGCTCAGAATGGATGAAGACGCGGCCACTAAATAAGCAAATGTTCTCAACTGACAGTTCAGTTCCCCCTGTCGCCAACTTCCTGAAATCATGTGGTCGAAGAACATAGGTACAATGATCAGAGGAAACGCTAAATCCGCTACGACAAGACTGATCATAAAAGCGCACACCACTTGGCGAACCTTGCGAGAAACAAGGAACAGCACAATAAAGCCGCCATTACTGAACAAGCCTATTAGAATAAGAAGGCTGTATAGGATTCCAATTATGTAGATATACCATCCCATGATGGAAGACACGATGTGTACGGCTAAGCCAGCAAAGTTTTTGCGTTGATGACTTTCAAGGCTGCAATTTCCACATAGGACCCGACCCCTATGACAATAAAAGGAAATCAAGACTAATCATTAGCATGCTCCTGATGACCATCATAAAAAGCTTACTATTCTAGGGAGATAGTTTGATTCAATGCGTAAGAGTGCTGAGCCGAGTTGAGAACGAGCGCAAAGCTTGAACATAGGTGAGAGGACAAAATTTCCCGTCTTACCTTAGTGTCTAACGTCTTTAAATAACCGGAACCTGTGGCCAAGGGAAGGAAATCACTGACAGAAAAACCCTGGCCCTTCAGGTTGGGGTTTGGGCGTGGGGTTAATCACCTCACCCAGTAAAATCAAGCTGATTGTGGAAACTACAAAATTAAACGAACCAGGCTTCATTGGGTGCAGCACTTCGACTTGCCGGATGCCAGCTGATGACTTTATCAGCTGGGTGGACGGACACATGACGATCTTGGGTGAAAGCTGAAAGGAGCCCGTGGTCAGACTAAGTTACTGGCTAACCTAAAGACTAATTTTAAGGTAGGATGCTGGAATGTACGTTAAATGTGCTCTGTTTGTAAGACATTGCAAATCACAAGAGAAATGGCTCGGTATGGTATCGGAATATTCGGAATCAGTAAATTTACGTGCTAGGGATTCGGTCGACTGATAAAGGAAACAAGCGAAACCATTGTATACTCGTGGAGTTGCAATGGTCACGTTGAAGGAGGTCGCCTAATGCTTAGACAGTTAGAGGCCGATAAATGACCGCATCATAACAACTCGCTTCTTCTTACGTTTTATCAAGACAACAGTAATCCAAGTTTACGCACCGACAAACGAGGCAGAGGAAGAGGAGTATGATGACTTCTATGAACAGGTTCACAGGGTTGGCGATGAGGGGCCAAGGCATGTCATGCTAATAGTTGTGGGTGATTGGAATCAGGCAAAGGTGAGCCAGCAACAAGTTTTGGAGGAGGGAACTGTGGGGAAATTTGGCATGACGGCAGAGAGACATGACAACGGAAAAAGATTTAATTGTGGCTTTTTGTGCGATGGTATCGGTAGAAGATGCAGAGGGCGAAAACAGAAGAGGGAGCACATCAGCAAGTTGAACGGAAGTGGGAGAACGACAGAGATACCTTCTGTGAAACAACCAGGGATGTGCTGGGTTACAGAACGAGGAAATGCAGGCGTTGGATCAGTTATGAAAGCTTGAAAGGAATTGAAGAGAGGAGGTTTCAAGAGGACAACAGGAAGAAAGATAAAGAAAATAAAAGGAGCCTGAGAAAGAATAACATAGGGTGGGCCAATTGTATAGCCCAAGAAGCTGAAGATTCTACAAAGCTTGGACAAATAAAATAAGTCTATGATGCTGCGAGGAAGTTCTGCTCTGAGCAGCCCAAGGGAATTGAAATTGTGAGAAGCAAGGATGGAAAACTGCTGCTAAATCAGGAGACGGTACGACAGTCGCTGTCGCAGGCTGTGGAATAGACCAGACCCAGAACAAGTGGCTAATGTGCATAGCATCATGTAGATGATAGAGGAAATGCATGCAGGTTCCATTTCCAATGCAAAGATCAGGAGTGTCATCATTTGCATGAGGTCCAGAAAGGCACTTGGAACATACAATATAACAGTCGATATACTACATGACCTTTTCTATGTGATTTGGGACAATGTGACTGTGCCTGTGGACTGGCGCAAAGGCCTTATTGTTAAGCTGACGAAGAAAATAGATCTCTGGAAACTGGAGGAGGATTACTCTGATGTCTGTTGTTGCAAAAGTGATGGGAAAGCTGTTGATTGAAAGAATAGCAGCTGGTGGTGGTCAAAAGTTGAGAAGGAACAAGATGGTTTTCGGAAAGGAAGCAGCACGATAGAACAGATCTTTGTTCTGAGGAACATTGTGAAGCAGGTAATCTCAATGGAACTCCAGCTTATATATATATGCTTTGTTGATTACGACAAGCCTTTGACAGTGTCCACAGGGAAACTCTGCGGAAGGTAATGGAGAGTTACGGGATCCCTCCGAAGCTTGCCAGGATGGTAAAGGCCACGTACAAAGGAAACCAGTGAGCACTCATTGATGGCTCTGCGAAAACTGGCTGGTTTGATGTGAAATCTGGTGTAAAACAAGGGTTGCAACATGTCAGGGTTTCTGTTCCTTCTCGTGATCGATTGGATCATGAGAAGAACACAGGAAAACAACACTGGTATCAGATGGAAGCTGTGGTCCAAGCTAGATGATTTGGACTATGCTGGTGACATTTCTCGTACAAGATGCCGTTTCTCGTACAAGAGGCCAGATTCAGCAGCGAGTAAGAATTCTAAACTCCATTAGCAGGGAAGCCGGGTTAAAGATCAACCCCAGCAAGTCTAAACTCCTCCGATTGAATACAGCCAGCAATAAGAAGGTACGAGCGGATGGCAAGGCATTGAAGATGTAGAAATCTTTGTGTGTTTGGGAGAAAAGGTAAGTAAGTTAGGTGGAACCAAGGAAGAGATAAAGGCAAGATTAGGGAAAACATGGGCAGCGTATTCCAAGTTGGATAAGATCTGGGAAAATAGTCAATCTTCAAGTCCAATGTCATCTCCGTGTTGCTGTGCGGGTGCGAGACTTGGAGAATGACTCAAACGTACGGGAAGAAGCTGGATGCCTTCTTACATAAGAGGTTAGTTTTTATCAAAGCAGATTCATTATATTTTCCCTAACGAAATTTAAAGGTGGTTTACGCCACTGTAGTATTTCTAAATCAGTTGAAGTATTTTTTGGCGTTAATATTGACTCGTTTCAGCTGTCCATTTCGTAGAAAAAAAAAACATGAAAAGAAACGAGAATGCTTAAAGCCATTTTTAAGCTTCAATCTGAGGTCTGTCATCTGCAGGGCCGGCTGATAAGACTTAAGGCTCCCAAGTATTTCCCCAAGTATATGTGCTTCTGTAAAATGAATTGCACGTCACATGCGAGCAAGAGGAAAGCTTATACTTACACTACAGTAGTGCTGTTTTCACAAGAGACCCGATGCTTCAAATGTCTTGACAACCTCTTCTCGGTCAGGCGGTAACAATGCGAGTGAGTAAATTCGGAAGATTCGTATTATTTATTTAAAAAGAAAAATATTCTAATGTTGTCTTCTTCTTTTGTCTTGCAGCTGCCTTCCTGCCTGGTGAAGCTGGTAAATTATTCCCTGTTCTACAGGACATTCGACATTTTAAGTTTCAGTATCTTTGTTAGTTCTATTTTTTTGTATCGTGTAATTCGCCAAGAGCAACGCGGCTGAGCCCTTCAAGCTGTCACTTGGCTGAACACAAAATTTGTTTTTCTTTGTCTACCCTGTTCAAGTCAAGTCACCAAAATTTGTGCCATTGCTTTAGAACGTCTAAGACAGCTCGGCTATTACCTGTTTGGATTTCATTAGTCATTTCGTTCAGTTCTCTGTTTCGCTGCAATTCTTTAGTTATAAATACAAATCGGTCACCAAACGCTTTGTGCTGTTGTTAAACAATACTAGTTCAGATACCTCTGGGAACCACGATATGTGAGAGAAACGGAAATAAATTTGTGTTATGGCAAAAAACAAAAACTCCAGTCGCACTCTTTTTGATGTCAAAAAAGTGAATAGCTATCTGATAAAAGTCGACAGAGACTCTGTAAATGCTAACATATAGCAAACATTATCTTCTTTTCGAAAAGCAGAATTTGTTTCCGCAATCTGCGCTGCCTGTGCAGCACTGAAATTCAATGGTCGTAAACACTCGCTTTTGTCCAAGAGTCTAAAAAGCCTTAAGGGCATTAGACTGTTCACAGCCGCTCAATTTTTTTCAACGCAAAATAACGCGCGCTACCAAAATTAGCTAGAGAAGCGAGCGCGAGTGCGAAGCGCTAGGGGGTGGGGGCGGGGATTGAGTGAAAGAAAAAATTGAACGGCTGTAGACATCTTTGTTTTAAAGTAGACTTATTAGACTCCTCCCCCTGTTATCGCCTTATCCTTATGAGCTCCGAACCTTGACCTATTAATCAAATTGGACCAATAAGATTTTAGCGGTAAATGGCTTGTTAATTGGCTTAAGTATCAGTTTGCAAAACAACAACAACTCCTTGGCCGTTGAGAAGAGCTGATAAATCAGACTTTTTCCAAAGCCGGTCGGCAGAATCGCCACATCGTCCTTCGACTGAAGAAGATGTTTGACGGCGTCTTTCTGTTCATCTTTGAGCGACGAAACGTGAGGGAATTTTTCCAGACAGGAATCTATAAGCCGATCCATCACGATATCACAAAAGGTTTCGAGTGATGACAACTGCTACAACCCCAAGAGGCGTCACGAATCGATCATGATCGGCCGTTGTCAGGGAGATGACGCTTTTATCGCCTTTCAACCAATGGGAATTTTCCGTTTCTGGAGAAACGGGGAATTCACTTTTTCTCAAAGATGTCCACAATCCGTCTATATCGCTCCCCGCCCCCTACCCCCTCGTGCGTTACGTTTTGCGCTGGAGTCCACTTTTCTCGCGACTTATTCACCGCGTTCGCCGATCGAGAAAAAATACGAAAAAATAGCGGACTGTGAACAGACTATAAGGGCATCTGAAACGCTTCTAAACACCGGTTTGCCTCCGAGAAAAGCTCAAGTTGCCAAGCAGATGTACAGGTGTAAAAAGCACCTTGCTAAAAGCACAAGAGCTGCTAACACTTTTCTCTTTCTTCAGTCGGCTGCAAAGACTTAGTAACAAAAGATCAGTGACTGATGATTGCATTTTATTGCTCGAAGAACGGGAGGAAAACACGAAGTAGCCAAGTTGAACTGAGCGAAAATGACTCATTTTCCTGCGAGTTCGATCCCTTTAAATTAAGCCTCGTATTGAAGCAATTACCAGTTCCCTCTGTGCCACGTATCTTCAGTATGCTGTGGTAGTTGCATGTGCCGACGGCGATGAGGTTAAGAATGCGATTGAGGCTGTTTGTGTGAGTCGGTATTCGTTAAGTTCGTTTTACAGGTAAAACACTCAGTTCTTTTGGGTATTTGGACCTGAAATGCTTAATTTCTAGTTCAGGAAACGGCCGCCCCTGGGCCAGGCGCATGTTATATTGAACCTAGACGCACTGTAGACGAGTTTATATACCGCGCGCTCTGGGTGAAACCCAGACTTCTATTCATATTCTCTAGTGTATTCAAGTATGCCTCAAGGGACATGTCGCGGATTTATTTAAGAACTATTTTTAATACAACACGTAGTGACTTGCATTCTTATAATACTAGAGGTAGCGAGAATCTTTTCATCGATAAAATTAGGTTAGAAGTGCGTTTTATTACAAAGGGGCAACTATTTTCAACAGCTTTTAGCATTTTTCTATCAATTTTCCCTTTTGTTACTATTAGGTTTTAATCGTTTCATTTCACTTTTGTTTTATTTTACAGGGCCCACACTGACAACAGTTTCTAAAGTGGTTACCCTGTATTATTATTATTATTATTATTATTATTATTATTATTATTATATTATTATTATTATAATTATATTTTATTCAAAATTCACTCTCAAGATTACAAATATTAAATTAAATAAAAACCATAAAAAATTATACATGTTATTCTCAATCAAAACGCTTCTTGACTCATGTATATATGTCTGGATTTTTGAGAACGTGGTCAACCTTGAGCCAAAACTTTTTCGCCTGACTGCCGGCGATAGCCGGCAGTCAGGCCAGCCCAGCGCTTAAAATACCGGGGGGCTTAACGTCAACAAGGGTATCACCACACTGCCCTGGCACCTGGCTTTCAGCGCGTACCAAGTTGGGCACCAACGATGCAAACCCAGGGGGGGTGGGGTGGGTAGAAAAGCTGAATTTCTAGTCTGAAAAGTGTTTTTTTTCTCTGCAGGAAGCTCTACATGGTCCCTGGGGCCAGGGTTAAGCACAACCAGTGACAGCCTGCCACTCACAAGAAAGGCGGGTGTGCATGCTACCTGGTGACAGGTTGGCCGTGATTGATTGATTGGAAAAGCCGGTGTTTTTGCTGGAAAATTCCCAGGCCGGCCTGTGTGAGTTTGACACGGTTCTCATAAATCCAGTCATATATATTATTATTATTATTATTATTATTATTATTATTATTATTATTATTATTATTATTATTATTATTATTATTATTATTATTATTATTATTATTATTATTATTATTATTATTATTATTATTATTACAATTCTTCACCTTTATTACATTTAACCCATTGACTGCTGGAGATTTTGGCAAAAGAACGCGTTTTTTAGACATTTTGAGCATTTTCTAGTCAGTTATAAATCTGCTTCACACCTCTCCAAAATGCATTTGCAACATAAAGACATGCCAGCGAGGTCGGTACAAAAACTACCGAGGGCCAATATTCCCCAGTACGGCTCGAGCAAGCTAGCTTGCAAGCTAGAAATTTATTATATGGCAATTGGGTCATGCATATGCATGCTTGTTAAAAACCTACACACTTTCGGTGCCAGAGGTTTTGCGCCATAACATGACGTGTTTTGATGTCGCGAACAACTAAGAAAGAACATTTTTTAATTAGAGTGTTTATATACGTTTTTTCCCGCAATTCTAGTTGTACATTTTAAATTATCCAACTTTAGAAAAAATACGCGGCTTAGGACCGTTTCTATGGAAACGGTCGGTATGACAAAATCCCGACCAAGAAGGAACCAATCAGAACACTCGGATTTTCTTTGTCATATAATAATTAAGTGTAATCACATCTTATAAGACTTTTAGCATCGATATGGTGAACTATGCAGAAATTTACGAGTGCCACATAATAAACTACTTACTAACCTAGCTTGCTCGGGCCGTACTGGGGAATATTGGCCCTCGGTCGTTTTCGTTATTGATAAAGAATTTTGTTATGCCCTCTTTGGAGTATGTTGCGTATCACTGGATTCCCGCTTTCTTTTACCCCTGGTACCTACCCGAAAATTAAAATTCATTTGGTTTCATCTGAAGCCAATCAAAGATTTGCGAGAGCTGTCATGCATACTGGAAATTGTGACGTAAGCTGACGTCATGTTACTTAGCAACATCACTGAATGATGTTATGTAATAGCAAGTCCCAGGTCCAAGGAAGATATTAATCTTTTTTCTAAAAATAGCTACTCATTATACAGTTTTTTCAATTGTCGTTCGAACATTTTTCCGTCTTCCCTCAGTCACGTGAGCTTATTTTTTTGAACTTATGTAAAAGGAGGGTACGCTACGAGCAGTCGGTTTCTTTTCTTCCTGAAAAAGGCTGATCAAACAGCTGGGTTTTTTTTCGTTTCTATTGTGCAGGTATGAGCCTTTCTTATCACTGAGTAATCTGTTTTGTAATCTACAATATGGTGCCTTCTTTGAATTCAAAGTTTCCTCCAAGCCTGCATACGGTGTGAAGATTTCTAACCTTCAAACACTTCCTTTCCCTAAGCCCTTGACCATCAGATCCCTCTTCTCTCACTTGTTTTCGATCGGGATCAATGTGCTACCCTCGTTAAATAGAGTCGATTTATTAATTTATTTTTTACTTCTAATTTCGAATACTTTGGTACCACATCATACATTACATCATACATTACAACCTTTTTTTAAGTTAAGTAACATATAAAAAGTGAGTGTTGTCTCCTCTGCGTTTTCGTAAGCTTTCTGAACACGGCGTTCTAGCGTAAAGCGTTCCGAAAGACTGGGAGTGAGCACAAAGCGCGTTGGGAGTTGGTAGCTAGCGCGGGACCGGAAACGAGGCAGCTGTGACTAAGTGACCCGTGTTACTATGGTTGCAAGAAATTATAAACCATAGAGGCGAAGAAAAGAAGTAATAAAATTCTTTTTCCTTTAGATAACAACACTATTTTTCGGAATTTGCTCTCTTTCAAATTACCGACAGCGCTACTGACCCGGTGTACCAGTGGTTACATCACCGGATGTCATTAGCGGCTCTTCGCTTTAATTCAGAACGCTTTTACGGAAATTGAAGAAGCGACCAAAGAAGACAGCTGAAATTTCGGCTAAATGCAACGCAGATTTTCACAAATTTCGCTGTGCTTGTTATCTCACTGAACCACTTTAAAAAACTCAATTAAATTATCAAAAATTGTCCTTTTATTTGAAGTTCCAACCATGTCACAGCGGTGGTGAACTGACACTTACAATTTTACACAATGTCAAATTCAAATCGTGATAATTCCCGTTTGAGTGCACGAAATTCCTATAAAAATTATTTCTCGTGTAATAAAAGTTGCATGATGGTATTGCTTATGCATGATATTTCAATCAGACTGAGCATGGTTTTCGTTTTCATATTTTGAGCCTGGAGCAAACCAATTGAATCCTATTACTGCGGTTTTCAGAAACATGCGAACTCTGTTCATGTCGACGGTTACGTTTTTCGCTGCCGTCAATCATCAAGCGGACCTCTCAGAAAACAGAGGTACACTTGAACAGGGTCAAAAGGTCACATCTGTCAGTTGTGATTGGTAGACTTCGATCCATTTTGTTTGTTTCTGATTTTCAAGGTTCATTAACTTTTACCGTAATTATGATTGACGGCAGCGAAAAACGCAATCGTTGGTTGGGTTTTGAACTTCAGAGTTCGCATGTTATTGAAAACCGCAGTAAACAGTGAATTATTTATAATGCGAGATGATATTGCCGGTAATTTATCAAAATTAAAAATTAACATCAGCAAAATTCACTCAACGTTTGCTCGTTCTCAAAGCGTCAAGTTCAACATGTTTATTTTTTTAGCTGTTGGTTAAATTGAGCATGTAAAACAGTAATCCATGGACCTCCAACAGCGGCCATGGAAGCGTAATTCTATGCAGAAAGAAAACATCACACAGTTGTATTTATTTTGATGCACTTCAGTTATCACACCAATTTTAAACTTTTATCTTTTCAATTTTACATGTTATATTTACAGTGGATAATTATTTCAGCTTATCGTAGTAAGAGCGCTGAGTATGTCCAAGATAACCCAATTTAAACAGCGGACAGCAAAAATTTTAAGCCGACGATCGTGTATACATTAAATCATTATTCAGCACGTTTACTGCCGAATAATACTCGTTTGTTATAACTCCAAAGTCAGCCTTCTCGTCTATTTTATTTATTCATGGCTTAGTTATTGACGTTTTGGTCGAGTATGTTACCACATCATGCATAGTTCTTCCATGGTTTGACGGAGTAAATTGTCCCGAATTACATCGACAGCCTTTTTCAGCGAAGGGTCTATTTCTATACAAGTAGCTGTTCTGCGCTTACTTTGTTGGCTCTGTAGGAACTCCATAGCCTCTTTACTAAGTTCAAGTCTCTCCAGAACATGCCGCATGGGGTCGAATTCTATCACTTGAATTTCTACATCGGATAAGCTTGGCAGAGGTTTATCGCTGATAGCGTCTTCATCAGATCTTGCTTGCAAAGTGGGCGTTTTGCTTTGATACTGATTCTTGATCGCAGTTGAAATGTTTTCATTCTTCCTCGTAGGATTACAGGTGTCTGTCGTTATAATTCTCTCCTTTTCAACATTTTTAGTAGTCGTTGAAGGCGACAGTCGATTGTCAGAGCGTTGTCTCTGCGAAGATCTCCTATGAACTTTCATTTGATCCTGGACCGAAATTGGGACATGCTCGCCATTTCTTGGAGGCGCTTTCAAAGACGAAACTCCGTTGTGAGCTTGCCATAAACTTGTTTTTCCTATAGGTGGTAGTACTTTGTAGGAGTTCGGAAAATGAATCGGTGTTTTCTCGACGTGTGTTATCGTCGCTTGTTTGTTTTCAGGTTTGAGTCGCGATAGCGTCCCACTCCAGGTTGTTTGCGACTGCGACTCGGTAATTTTTGGAAAAGAGAGACTTAACTGGTTTGCTTTCGGCCTCGTATTTGGAGAAGATGAAGGTTGACAAGCTTGCAATGTGCCTTGCATGCCACGACCAACTAGCAATTCGTTCTTGATAATTGGGGGCAATTTTACTGCTCGACTGTTCAGGTCAAAATGTGGATAATTTCTTTGATAAGAGAGTCCCTCACTTGTGGTCGCTCTTGACGAACGGATTTGCTGACTCAAATACAAATGTGACATCTTCAGCGCGAAAAAATATAATTCGCTCTTAGATGTGTGTAAATATTATCTTACATAACGTTCCCGTAGGTTCGCTTACCCTAGAGGAAAACTCCGCCGTGTCAAATATTAATTTCTTCCCAGAATTAACATCACATTGGCAGCTGCTGCGCTATGAAAGAACTATTCCTTAAGATTGCCGAATTTTAATTGCAGAAATTGTTAATTCGGCTGGAGACATATTTAAGACGTACACCGAAAATGGAATTGACAGGATCGCCCAATTGTTTAAAACAATACAACAAAATGTGCTTTTAAGAATTGTTTTAGTAAGAGGAAATTGACAAATAGATGAAGCGATCAGAGGACTCGCTTTATATTTGATTTGAATACCACGAATACTCAACAAGCAGTCAAACACAGGTGTTTATGTTAATGAAGTACTGGATTTTCGTTGACGTGGAAACGACAGGTTTACTTGATATACCGCCTGTAAAAGTAATGCGGCATAACTGGCCTTTACTCGAGTTGAAAACTGGAACAATTTGGGATAGCGAAAAGAAAGATGATCATTAAACCAAACGGAAGCCTAAACAAGACATTTATTGATAATCAATATGTAGAATACTCGAAAACGTTAAAATCGCTAAAGGTATCTCCCCCTTTTTTTGTTCGTTTGTCGTTAATTTTGGGTCGGTCGGTTGTTTGCATGTTTTCCTCCCATACGGGCGGAAAGCCTCTCTTATAAGAGAGAGGTACGTTTTCTTTGTAGTTAAAACTGAAAGTCTGCATGGGCAAAACAATATTTCAGACTACAAAAGTGAAAAAATGTTTGACTTGGTCAAATTACCTTCTCGTAACTTTTTTTTGAAACTGAAATGGGAAAATTTGGGTCGGTCGGACGACGCTAAACGGAGAAGAAAAGAAATGGTCTAAGATGGGAAGGAAGAAAATTTGGAATACATGCCGGCTCAAACTAAACTTTTTAAACCGCTCTAACAACTGGCATTGAGCAAACTTACGACTAGCAATTCCTTGCATGCACACCAATTTCCGCACGATTGCCATAAATTAACACGGTGAATGTTTTCAGATCCAATGATATTGAAATTTGTCAATGCATCAAATATAATTTATTTTTTATTGTCAGTTCTCGACGCAGATCAGTAGTTTCAAATTTATCATTCTGCTCAAGCAGGATGGACGCTAGCCAACACCCTAGTTTGGTCACCCGTTTTTTGCTGTTTGTTTTCTTTGCGGGAAATGTATGAGGAATACTCGGTTTTCTTTTCAACACAGTGTTGATTTTACGGAAACTGACAATTCCTTCACCGAATACTTTGAGGCTACGTCCACACTAATCCGGATAAATTTGAAAACGCAACTTTTTTTCTCCGGATTGGTCTTCCGTCCAGACGGAACTTTTTGAAAACGCTGACATCAAAACAATCGAATAACGTTGCTCGGACAATGTGGGCATGTTCTTGCATGTATTAAGCGTTTTTTGCGAGGCAGCGTTTCAAAATCGATGGCGAAACAATTTGAAAACGGTATAATGTGGACAAAAAACATTTTATCCGCTTTCGAGGCGAAAACGCCGTTTTCAAATTTATCCGGCTTAGTGTGGACGTAGCCTGAGACTTGGTTGCCTATTTGATCAAGATCTCAATATTTCTATTTGTGTTTTTTTATTTTTGCAAAGAAAAGCTTCAATTTCCTCCCTGAAACGTGTTCAATGGGAGTTAACCTTGTAATTTCAAATTCACGAGTGACCATTTTGCTTCACTGTGAAAGTGAAATTTCACTTAACTGCCGGCGGAGAAAGATTTCAACAAACGAAAGATCATCGCTGTTCTGTATACAATCAACCTAAGAGGGAAAGGAAAGCCTGCCTACTGATTAGGCAGAAAAACTCCCTTGTACAGTGGAACTCCGTTAATACGGTAACCAACGGGCCATACACCTTATTCCAAAATCGCTACCATCGCGCAACGCACCTGTGCACCCAACAAACCTTTTTCACAAGTTAGCCAATCAGAGAGCGCGAATTTGTTTGAGTTGTCACGCCTCCTTGTTAAAAGCGTGACAGGTTTCGTGAGAACAGCTTTGAAAATTCCTAGGAGGCGGGACAGCTCAAACAAATTCGTGCTCTCTGATTGGCTAATTATAACTTGTTAAAAAAGTTTGTTGGGTGGCCACAGTTAGGCGCGTCGCCGCGCTGTAATATTCTTTTGTTGGTATTCAAATTAGCCCTTCTTGCCTCGTTTTGAAGCTCAAAAATCAAAAGAATATTTTATCTTCAACGAGGCAACAAGGGCCAATTTGTGTGTGCATAAATCAGCGGCCATTTTGGAATAAGGTGTATACAAGGGGACATAAAAATTTGGCCGTATTAACGGGGTAGGGGCAAATTTCATGACTGGACCTGACAGATACATTTGCACTTTTAATCAGCTGTAAATTCTTTAAACAAACATCCAGAATGCAGAAACTTCAATCCGTGCGTAAAATACTTACCAAGGGAGCCTTGGTGAAAATAACTGGATTCTAAGAACAGACTTGGCTGTGCATATCCTTCTCAATAACAAAGGCCGCGACCTTCTTGGCTTAACATCATGTTACATTACGTCAAAACCATCACCAAAAACCATCTAAAAAAAAAACCATCTAAACCTGAAGAAGGCTGGTCTGGCCAGCCGAAATATTGTTCAAAATATATCACGTTGTTTCAGCCTTGCAGAAGTCTCTGACTTATCATCGTTTATTAATTTTTCAAGTTTGGCTGATTAGATCTCCTGCGAGATCCAACGTTCAATCAAGCAGGATCTTCGTACACGGTTTTTGCAGTCTATTGAGTTTTTTTTTTTCGCTCGCCGTTTTCCTTCGCGCCGTTCCCCACTGACCGAACGCCTGGAACAGGCTAGGCTAAGTTCTATACGCCTGGCAAACACATAACAGCATACAGGACACAGGAAAGCAGTGTAATATAAGATCAGGAGGCACGCTTTCGGTTCTAAAATTAATATAAAACGGGTTAGGGTGATTACCTAGTTCTGCACTGCGCATCGTTACTGTGCATAACAAAATGGTGGCCGTAAAAAGGAGCTTCTGCAGAAAGATCCTTAAATGGGGTTGATCGAAGTGTAAACGTTTTTTCGGCATGTCGGTCTTTTAACCAAGATGAGTCAATTTGTATAGCTTATAAAGCGGTGGTTTGAGTTGTTGAGTTCGACTTCCGAGGATGGCTATTAAACTTGAAATGGGCCACTACATTGGCCGTTAAGCTCCAACTCTATCATATAACGTCCTAATTGAAGTATCTCGATGAACGTTCCTTAAAATATTGTTTTCGATGCTGTCTTCCACCTTCCAAGGATCTTCTAAGCGTAACTCGCCCCAGTCCTCGCTCAAAAATCGGAAGAAATGCCGCGATAACGAGAACGGTGACCCCCATTTTTTATTTCATGATTTTAATAAGAATAGTGTTAACTTTCAATAAGAAAATATTGCCCGAAATCTATGGCCAGTGTTTGGAAATTGAACTAAATTGTACGCTATAATTAAGCTATGAAGTGTCTAACAGCGCATATGAAAAACAAGTCTATATTTGAGTGTAAAGTGAAAACAAAGGTATTTGAGACATTGTTTTGGTACAAAGGTAGATAAACAATAGATTCGAATCAATTGTTGTGGAATATGGCAAGCTTTAAGGAAAACTTGGAGATTGGTTGTCTAGTTTGGGTTATGCGCGACTGTTGTCAGAGAAGCGTAAATAGCCATATTAGTCAACACTGTCACCTGGAAACGAGCACGGTGACCCCCACTTTTTATTACGTTTTTATAATTTTCTTGACTTTTTGCAACTGTGTACCAAGTTTCATTAGAAATCTATGACGGGTTCTTTTACTGGGGAATCACCTTAAAATGTTGCGCTTAGTCCTGAAACATAAACAACGAAGGTAGTTTACAGTGAACGATAGGAACTCCTCACAGCCAATGAATTATTTTTTTGCTGTATGCCTCATACCACAGAAACCGGCATAAGCTCCGGTCTGATGGGCCTCCAAGTCCGAACACAGACATAATGCAGCCTAACCAATAACAACCAGGGCAAAATGTCTTACGTGTGTGAGTTATAATTTTACAAGAAACAAAGAACTACTGTTAATCAAACTCTTTGATATTTCAATATTTTATTTATTACCATGAGCCTTACAGTAAATTAAATAAATAAATATAACAAACAGCACTGCCATGTTCCTTGAACGTGCAGGCACACTGTATGTAAACAAAACCCGTATCACATGGTGACATTACTTTGGGCGGGCGTGTGGGAAAAATTAAACTGAAAAATATCTACAACAGTCTCTTTCACAAACCGCACGACTTCAGTCGCAGCTTTAACAACATTTTACCGTGTTGAAGTTTGCTTTCTTATGTTCTATTTACAACCAAGCGTGCTTGCTTCTAAAATAAATTTATTCCCAGGTCAAGTTAGAACTGAAACAGAATTATTAGTTCTCTTCGTATTTCCCGTATTTTAAAAACACCTTGGCCTTAATACATTTGTCTACCTACAATTACCTACAACACTTAATTGCCTTAGGACCAGTGTATTTTTGGGTTGAAATGTTCATTCACATATACATCAAATTTTGTTCGAGATTTTTATAACAACTAAAAAATAATAAAATCGTTCCTTACAACTTCAAATTAAACGAGAAATATATGTACAAAGAATAAAGGTGTCGATAGAGCTCATTACGTTATTAATTAAATACTATATGATGTACATTGAGCTAAAACAGTGGAACGGTTCATTAGATAAACTACCACAATAAGTAAATGAGTGACTGACCACTGCTTTAAGACCGCCCTTTATATCTGTAATTAAGATAACAAGAAGAGTTAGGATGATGGCACAATATGCATCAGTTACCATATAAAATGAAGACATCTTTTATTATGAATAAAACTGCCTTCAAATCAAAGGAAACCTTGAAATAATAGTTTACTAAGGTAGAAAAACACCAAAGAGGAAAAAATAAACTGACATGAAACAAGGATGGCTTTGAGTGAGGAAGATTGAGAAGGATTGTTATTAACAAACTTGAAATATAGGCTTAACTTCAAATGTGTCATCTGTGACAAACGTTCTCTCCAAAGATACCATATCTTTGAAAACTGTGACTGCTACATTAATACTTTAGTTTCAGGGCTTTCCTTGGAGTTCATAACATTTCGTCAGTCTCTCAGGGTTTATCAGGGGCTAGCCAACATCATTCACAAAAAAAGACCGTATGACAAATGGAAAACACAAATAATTCCCAAAAATCTCGAACGCCAAACAAAATAAGACAAACTCACTTTGAACTCCAGTCCGTCCCAACACCAAAGCGGGCGCCGGGGGGCTGGTAAATATTTGTACCACTTCCTTGTTTGGTCAGTATTGGTGGTTTCCAACCTATACCTATTGGGATATAAGGATGAAACAGGCAGAAGCCAATCAGCGAGAAGCCTCCACATGATGGACCAATCACAGAAAATCACGCGACACTACTCAAGTGAGTTTCCCAGAGGAATAGCTAAAGTGGACTCTGCGCAGAATTTTCTCAGGAAAATTCTTCATTGATTATGAGTATTGAACCGAATGCTGAACCATACTGAACCGTATTGAAACTGAATGTGGGAACTGAACAGCAATTGATGCTGAACATTATATTCTTCAGTAGCAGCACTCGCAATGTCTCACATGAATTTCTTGATCACTACTCTTCGAGATAACAAGGGAACAAACAACAAGATCAATATCTCTGCCCCACTCCCCCCTCAAAAAACAATAGCAACTGCTACATTAGATAGAATTGCGAGCTTATGAGTGCTGATAAACTAGTGGTTGCAGTACCTACCTCCGACACCACCAGCTCTGTTCTGTGTTCCACCGCCAAACGATGGCACATAAGTGCTGCCACCCACAGCATTCCCTGTCTTTCCGTAGGAGACTTTCCTAGCATACATTGACGGTGCAGGATTATGGGTTACCTGGGTCTGGGTGTTAATTGTTGAACCAGGAAAGTAACGAGCCTGTTTCATATAGTGCTGCTTTGCGCTTGGTGGGGTTTTCCTGTTAACACCTGAATCCCGCTGCGCACTGTGAAATCAAAGGGTATGCAAAACGTTTTATTATATCTCCCGGGTAGTAAAAATATACAAACTGTAAGTGACCAACCTTGCGCAATATTGTGGAGTAGGGCCACCTTAAAGTAAAATAACCTCGGCTGACTTTTTTCATTGTGGTGTGTTCTAGCACAATATATTTTACTCTCACAGTAACTACTTCACTTCCATTTGAAATGGGTACGGGCGAAACTGTAAAGGCGACCTGACGAAAATGCTGGGGAAAGGAGATAAGCAGCATACCTCAGTTAAAGTGACAACAATGAAGCGCTAATTGACTCCCCCAATCTGTAGGATTGAAACAGGTTTAAATTGATAATTACTGTTTCAACAATACAAGAACAGAACTAACCTCGAGAATGAATCAAGTGGGTCTGTCTTCTGAACAGCAGCAGGCTACAAAAGCAACAACGATAAATTAGAAAAGTTGAATCAATTTCTCAAACCCTGAGCCTCGTCGTCATGTCTTGAACTTCACAATAACTCAAAACAAGGCTTCCTTTCCTTAGATTTGTTTCAAGTTTCAAGTTTATTGCACACTGTTTACAGAAAAGTAGCATAAAACGCTATACAATTATTACAGAAGACTAAAAGTACACACATAGGACATTACCCATAGGACATTACCCTGATTTTATCCCTTGACAACTCACAACTCCCCCAAATTTGAACCAATTATTTCAAACCTTTGAAAATTAAAAAATGAATTTTAGCTGCCTTCATACCTTACACTAAATACACTTCCAGACAAGTCACACAGTAATTCCATATTTTTAACATTACACCACCAGGGGTTTCAAAATGTTTTGAAGTAGGTGTCATCGACTGGAAGGGTAGGCGGCTGTTATAGGAGAGCTTTTTGGTCACAAGCTCATTGCTATGACCAGAGTAGCCAGTGGCATAATAGTCAAGTAGCCGGTGGAACTCCGTCAGTCGCCGCCTTGTTTTGAAACCCCTGCACCACAAGAGAGAAGTCTTTGTCAATTCAGCATGCTGATATTGTAGTGGAAAGTTTCTTGGTAGAAAGAAGGCAATAACTTATCTGTTATCTAATGTAAGGGAACTCTCATGATCTAAAGTCATGGACATAAAGTGTTATGCAGATGATCTCCCCGTGCTATGTTTAGAATAGCTGTCTCCTACACTGACCTTCTTGGTGTACGATGGTGGGTGGCTTGTGTCGATCTCACTAAGCAGAGATTCAAATTCGTCAGTGCTGTCTTTCACTCCACCTCCTTCACCCCATCGTTTCCTGCCGCTTCCATAACTTGGACCAATGCCGGCTTTGATGAGTGGAGCATTCCTGACAGCACTAGCCTCTCCAACAAACCTTTTATTCTCATTAGCACTACCAAGGTACGAGTTCACAGAATCCTTCCTTTCTTGTCGTTGAACTGCTGCTTGTTGTTGTTGTTGTGGCTGTGGTGGTTGTCTTTGTTGTAGAGGTTTTACTTGTTGGACAGGTTTAGGCAGGTTTTGCCCAACTTGAAAGTAAGGATATTTCAATGCTTGTGCACATGTGGGTCGCTTTTTTGGATCCCACAACAGCATATCTCTCATCAACTGAATAGCTTCAGGGCTGGCATTTGGAATCAGCTCTTTCAGAAGTGTTGGCATCTGAAAACAATTGTAACATTATACACTGTAAAAGATTTCACAGGAATTTTGACATTACTGAGGATGTCAACTCTAATAAAATAGAGACCTTTAAAGATTCTAAGACAAGGACGACTACAAGTATGAGTACAAGATTTTTTCAACACTAAACTTGTGCACGTGCATTAGCCAGCATCATTTTGGCGGGAAAATGCAATATCCGTTTATGTTTCAGTTAGAATGTCATAGTGGCAAAAACAGGTTATCAAAATGTTAGTGGTTTTATCATTTTGCGATCAGAAGACATCTTAAATGCCTTCAACAAAATGACTGTGCTAACTTTGCTAAACTAAGTTTTCTGGTGAGGCTATTTTGTTAGTAGGTGCAAAAAAACTTAAAGTCAAATCTTGCACTTGTACTTGTACTTGGTCCTCGTCGTACAATCTTAAGATCTCTAATGTCTATTGCTCACACCTAAATGACAATTCAAACAACTTTTTGCAAATTTTCTAGCTTGAAAGAACAACAAATTTACAAACCTGTAGGTACACTTTGTATTGTATTTTTACATCAGCAAACTGTAATACTAATACAATTTTAGTCCAAGATAAGTGAAGCACAGATTGCTTAGGGTCCACTGCAAACCTCAACCCTAAACATCAAGTCTCTGTCTCCTTTTTGTACCAGTACTTACCATGTATTAGGATTTTTTAAACTGAATATGAACTTATTAACTATATTTATGATGATGAAGGAAAAGTAATCAAATGTAATACAGTATCTTACCACTTGCATAAATTTAAACTTCATATTTGCTGCCAACTGATGACCTTCTGGCCAGTCTTCCTGATAAAGAAAATAATCACCTTTACTGTTTGAAACAAAGTGCCAAAAACCTATATCTTGACTACATTGCCCTTCACTTGCTACCAGGGCTCCTGTTGATAGCAGGGATGCTCTGTAAGCTCTCTGAATGGGTTACTCTGACTAATACATGTACATGACTGTGTATTCATGTCTTTTTTTTTTTCCTTCTTGTGCATGTATTTTATAAATAAGGCGTCTATCTTTACCAGCTCCTGCCTGCATTCTGCACTCACTCTCAGTCACCCAGACAAGTGCTTTGCACCAAAGCTTTTAGAAGAGGAGGGGAGAGGATACTGAAGGCATGTGTGGGAGGGCCACTAAAGATTCTCATTAGGCTAAAAAATATATTTTTTATTTGAAAACTACAGTAGAAACAAACCTTTGATGGCGTGCCAAGAACTGCACATATCTTAAAAATTTCATCAACTTCACTACTGCCTGGAAAAAGTGGTCTAAGTGTGTAAAGTTCTGCCATGATGCAGCCCACAGCCCAGATGTCAATTGGTGAACTGTAGTTTGTAGAACGTAACAGCACCTCAGGTGCACGGTACCTGACAATTATACAGATGTACAGCATGAATATTTATCATCCATGACCATCACGTCATGGTCACAGCTTTAACATCTTACAATTCTGGACACTTTGGGCCTTGGAAAAATGTGCTCAATTAGTTTTGTACATGTACAGCCAATAACACCAACAAATTACTAGCTTTTACTGGTAAATTAGATGAAAAATCAGAGCAAATTATTATGAATGTGTGCGTGACAACTCATGAATGTGCCAATGAATGTGTGGCAAATTTCATCCCAGATGTTCCAGCTGGAAAGGTCTCAAAAATTTATCAAGTTTTCTGATGTTTGCTTTAATTTGTGTTGTGTTACATGGTACATCATTTTCATGGTTATTTCTCCCGTCAACCATAGATCTCAACCAAGGAAAGTGCAAGCAATTTCTAAGTTATTGTACATAATAATATTATAATTATATGTACAATTCAAGTAACTCTTAATAGTTATATTTCTTACCATCTTGTAGATACATAATCTGTGTATGGAGGGCGTGATCTTGTTTCCCTTGCAAGACCAAAGTCGGCAATCTTGACTAGCTCTGGTCCTGTACACAACAAGTTTTCTGGCTTCATGTCTCGATGAAAAAATCCTGTGTTCAAGACAACATTGAAATTCATGTAATAAATTATGTTCCCTGTTCTGGGATCATTTTGAACATCATCCAGATTCAATGTGCCTTTGTTATATGAGAAATTTCTGAACAATCTATATCCAGATGTAGAAATAAATATTGAACTTGTTCAGCATTTACTGCAAGGAAACTGTGGCTTTCTCTTGGTCAACATGAACAGGACAACAAACCCAGTCACCTCAAACATTTTTGTTCGATTTGTTTGAGTGATTTACTAACTAGTTACAAATTATGCCATGTGATGCCATTTTTGATATTAAAACCAACAGCAGTTTCAGAGCCACCATAAATTTTCAAAACTTTAACGTGACTCTGAAACCACTCCTAGGAATTTTGTTTAACTTTGCAAAAAGAAACCTAAAATTAAGGCTGTTTTAAACAGGTTATAATGTTGCTATGGTAACCAGCAAAGTCAAAAAAAATAATCAAAACTTGTTCACCAATGATTGGGCATTTGTTTAATACCATTATTGTAACATCAACTTATAAATTTAAGAGTGGTAGCACAGGAATGTGCTGAGAACTGTTGGGAGCCACCTTAACCTAGTGATTGCAATTTTTGCTACCATCAGTCAACTTGAAAACAGAAAGAAACAACATGGATCAACATTTACTTACCATGTTTGTGTATAAAGGCAAGACCTTGAAGAACTTGATAAATGATATTCCTAATCATGGACTCTGGAATCAATTTGTCTCTAAAAATAAATGCATTTATTTTGCAATTAAACCTCGAAAGTATGATATAACATATAAAATACTGAATTAAAAAGGGTTATATACATGTAAAAGATGTTAACATAACTACAAAAAACTATATGTTTTCAACCATTTAGTCATCCTTGTAACAAATTATGTGTTCAACACTTTATTGAGCACTATGTACGAAAACAGTCTTCTGCGCACTGACTCCCTAGCATCAAAGACACACTTAGTCAAACTGTTGAATTTTACACAAAAACAATAAAAATGTCCAACTGGTAAATGAGCGGTCATAGGTTTGAATCCTGTCGGGGACTTTGATTATTTCTTTATCCAATAATATTTGCGACAAAAGAACATTTTCGTATTTACCAATAAACAGAATTGTTGATTACCTGCTCTTCATCATTTGATAAAGATTCTCCTTCATATATTCAAATACAAAATATAAGTAGTCATTTTCTCTGATTACTTCCTTCAGCTTGACTATATTAGCATGGTTCAATTTCCGTAGAGACTGCAGAAAAAGTGAAAACATTGTACATTAAGATACAACTTAATTCCACCTAACATTCATTAAAACTCAAAATTTGGTTGCTGACTGCTTTAGTAGTATGCATGTAAATAATTATAATATAATTTAGTATACATGTACATATTTTTGTGACTTGAAACTGACATTACATGTATTTCATAAATATATCAACCTATCAGGAATGGAGTCAAACAAAATGTTAGAAATAATAATATTATTATCACTGTCACAAAAAATATGTTAACTTTGTAAATTCATTCTAAACAGGGAAGTGAACTTGTGTCAAAAAATATTTTTTTAGATTACCTACAGTAGACAGAATTACAATTATCATATAACTATAATTGGATTCAGCAATTATGGAAAGTCAATAGGTTAAATATTCATCACTGTGGCATTGAACTTGTTAAATATTATAATTGCAAAATTAAAAAGTTGGACACTAATGAATGAAATACAGTATTTTAATAACAAACTTGTTTGCACATTCACAGTTAAATTATTTCATTGTTTAGTTATTCCTCATTTGTTATTATTTTTAGGAACAAAATAAATGTTTAATGAGCAAGAAAAAATCATGTAAGCTGCAGTAAACAGTAGAAATTTGTAATGCTGCGTTCGTGGTTAAATTGGTCATTTCTGAGATATGGACTTTCTACATGCAGGTTGGTTGCATCTAAGTGTGGACATGTGAGGAAAAAACATGTGCTAATTGGCTGTCAAACGTTGCATGTTTGTTTGTCAAATTTCAAAGTTTGAAGCAATGTCAGGTGACATTTCGCACGAGTGATCACGGAAGTGTATTGGCGATAAATAAATTTTGCGCCTGCACAAATTTGGTCAAATTTAACTTTTTTATATAGCAAAGGCTCATATAACTTAAACTTCAAGTTCAAGTTCAAAGAGGCTTATCATCTAAGACGCATCTCAAATAAGACGCAAATTTATCATATAAACAGTACAAAATTAGAGTTTGTGTCTTATTTTGGATGCACCTTATCTTAGAACAGGCTTTAGGGCTGTTCTTACTTTGTCCACACCGCAAGATGTGAACTTCCTTGTATAAATGCTTTCAAATCCAAAATAAGATGCAAATTAGACATGCATGTGTGTAATGATAATAATAGCAACACAGGCTCTGAGAACCAAAGCGATTAAAAATGGCTTTGCACCAATCCAGTTATCTTGTTCTGTCAACTCTTCTCGGACTTCTGTCGTTTTCTTTGTATGACATACTGAGTTTGTGAATTTCCCCTTAAAAATTTGTGTTCCTGAAAAGAGACGACTTCTCAACATTGAAAAAATTGTCTCTGAAAACGTCTCTTCTTCTTAAAATGACAGCATGCTTTTGCTTCTTGCTGCAACGTGTCATCTTGTTGCAGATTGTTGCTAATTGGAGCAGTATTTAGTAACATGAATAGTATCCATGGCAACCTTATGCATGTATATGTTGTGGTTTAAATTTATCCCTGGTTTAAAATTTTTTAAACCAGTTTGATATTGATTTCCCTTTGTTTCAGATTATGCTAATCAACATGAGACAAAGGGAAATAAAAATCAAACTGGTTTAAAAATTTTAAACCAGCGATAAATTTAAACCACAACATATACAAGGCTGATTCATAACACATGAGCAATCTATACGAGATCTTTGCGTCTTACATTGAGCGGGAGCGTATAAATGGTACAGTTCGTATCTTCTTTCCTCTCATATATATGGCCCTAAAGACTTCCTAACACCAAAATTTGTTATTGATACAATTAATCGATAAATTAGGACTTTGTGTCGTGCACTTCAGGGGTAATTGTGCTCATAATTTCAAATTGGCCTTGCACTACGTACTCGACTGATTTGAAATTACTTGTTCCAATAACTCACTTTATTATACATTCAACTCTCTAACTCTTTTCTGATTGGCCGAAAGCCTACAGTGAATTTTCGAAATCAGAGCCCGTGGCGTCATAACGGCAGATTAACAATAATCATGTCAAGGACACTGAAGGTCATGGGTAATCATGTCATGCATGACCGCGGCGCATGATTTCTTAGGGTAATCATGTCAAGTTTGCGTGCTTTGTTTTGCTTGCCATCAGTGAAGAAGCAAAAAGACTTCTAGGTTTGCTTCGTTGACCTAGCAAGACATTGAAAAAATAGTTGAAGACAAGGACTCACAAAACACAAAAAGGTCAACCAAGGTGGCAAAGGAGCTGTTTGCTGATTACGTGAAAGAGAAAAAACTGAGAGAACCTGAGGAAAAGAAAGAGCTGGCACAAACTTTGAAAACATTTTATCTCGAAGCGAGAAAGAAAAGATGGTTCATCTTACTCCATGTTTTATGTGTAATAAAACAATTATTAGATTCGGTTTTTGTGATATCCAGAATAATCAAGGTCTCGGTAAGGGTTATCAGCCGAAGCCGAGGGCTGAGGCCAAAGCTGAGGGCTGAGGCTGATAACCCTTACCTCGACCTTGATTATTCTGGATATCCCAAAAACCTCATCCAATAATTGTTAAGAATTGTACTCAGTCCCATTAACTCTAAATAGAAAAACTGAAAAGACATGAGAGTATGACTGAGAATACAACAAATACCTCAGGGTATTGAATTTCTGACCAGGAAAAAGAAAGATGAATGAATCACCTTTTGAAAAGCAAAACGTGGTTTGTTTTTTCAAAGCCATTCACTTGTAGCTGGAAATTAATGCCCCCCAACTGTTTTATGGAGACATACAGAACCGTTAAGTTAAAAACCTACCTTTACTTCGCGGAGATTTATACATTCTTCCCAAGAATAATACTTCCTTTTCATTCTGCAAAAGTAAATTGATAGGGTGTATTAAAGGGAAGCAATTAGTATTGTGATAGGTTGATAGAATTTCAATAAGCTATCATCAAGTGCGAATAGCAGGTTATGGGAGAAGTAATCCATAACTAGCTAAGATCACATATTCTTACTTTTTAATGGCGACCGTCTCTCCAGTTTCCACATTTCTTGCTAACGCAACTGATCCATAAGTTCCATCTCCAAGTTGCTTCACATTCTGGTAACGTTTCATTTCGCCAAAATAAAAGTTATCGCAAATCACAAATACGAACAATATCGCACCGAAAGTGGCTTTCAATTACAAAGAAGCTTGCTCAAATGTTTTCTCCTCTTTTTCCTCATAAGAGAAACATCGAATTCACCATCCAAGCAGGCAAAAATCTTTATCCAGCTTCTGTAATTAGAATCCAACAGAAAAATCCACAATCGAGGTTTCTTCTATAAGAAATCTACGTAAACACCGCAGGTCCCATTCTGCTGTCCGTTCATAGTACTGTCGACAGCAGGTCTAACACCTCGTACAGAAAGTCAGTTCACGGACGTCCAATTACCATGGCATGCTACAAGAAAAATCTTTGATCCTTTGACGAAGAGTGTACAATTACAGGAAATGAATTATCCCAATATTAAAAGCAAGCGATCTTAATAAAAATTATCACCCAACACGTTCTTTACAAATTTCTTTCAGCTAATGCAAAATGTCGCTTCCCATGAAGCAAAGCAGTCGATTTGTTACCTAGCAACGGGTTTTAACAAAACCAACACCAACTAGTTCTTCTGAACAGTTTTACGTCACCTAGGGCATCTGCCGACAAAGAATCCTTTTGAAGCTGAAAGTAAATCAAGCTGCCTCACAATTTAGCTTTAAGTTGAGCCTTTTTTTATTAGAAATTCTTGTTTGGAAACATCATTTTGAAGAAATCGACTTTTTAAAGCAAATAAAAATCGGTTAACGGCGCTTTCAAAGTGATGGTTTCCAGGTGACATAAATTATTAAAAGAGTTAGGTTGACATCATCGTCTTTAATTAATGTATCGACTGAATACTGCATAATTAATTTATATTAGGAGACAACACTCTTCTGAAATGAAGGGATTTCGTGACTGTGCGGTCTGGGAAACTGGGTCCCAATATTCAGTCTCATCTAAACACGAGGGGATTGGGGAGAGTTCGAGACAGTTATGCAATCCCGAGACGCAGTCCCCGAGTGTTTCGATGAGGCGATAGATGAGCTATATAAACGCGGAAAAAATCCTCAATTGCTTTTATAAAATATTTCTTAAAAATACGCACGAAACTAATACGTCACAACCGTGTTTGCATTCTCCTGCGATCAGGTGTTCTTCAAATTTTTTGCGTCTTCTCTCATCTGAACACACCTATAACCAATGAGAGCACGCGTAGTATCTCAGTTATTTTATAAATAAAAACTTCTTTTTTTAACAATTAAAGAAGCCTAAGCCATGTATTATACTGTCATGCATGGGCTTACGCTTCTTCATTTGCTTTATGATACAGATTTTATACGCCGCGAATGAAGACAACGAAAGACGCACGATCGACTTGTCGACTTTTTTCGCTTTTTCCTTTCTCTCGAACTTAAACGCTTCTTGAACTGCTTGGCTCACAGTTGGAACCACTCGGGAATTACGAAAATTATGCCCACTTTTTTTTCTGAACTGAAAGTTTCATGTTGTGCACAGCATGAAAAGATAACTTCACTGCGGTGTAAAGCCAACTTTAAGCTGGCGTAATCGTCTGTTTTAAGTAGCTTTAAGCTCCCTTTACGTTTTTTAAAGCTGATCTTTTTTGCCAGCTTTACACTCATAATTAAAGCTTGAGTAAATGCATTGTAACTTTGACAAGCTTAGTTCATAGCGTAAAGTTGGTTAACCAACTTTCAGAAGATTTAAGTCAACTTTAATTTTACGTAAATCTCCATTTTCGTGCTGCGGTGATCAGCTAGATTTGCCATGTTTGTGATAAATATTCTTCAAGAATTTCCATCTTTTTTTCTGAACCGTGGAGCACGTACGGTTTACCTTATGCGAAGAAACCAGTTATTCCGGTGAAACTAAACAGGAACAATCAGTTTTCCACTGGAAAACTTCCAAAACAAATGGAATACAAGTATATATATCCCATTCGCTTTCAACAGAATGCTCCATTCGCGATCTGTGACGCCATTAAGATCGCATATGCGTGAAAGGGCTCTCGAGTCGACAATGCGGAATGCTTGATTCCTGTAGATTATATTTTGCTATTCATTTTAATGGCTGCATCACCAGAACCGTTCATTGTAAATAGTTTTGCGCCATCGTTATTTATTACATAAGTTGTTAATAAAGAGTTTTCATTGGCGGATCCAGGGGGATGGTCGGGGGGTCTGAATCCCTCTTCCATAACTTATTTTTTTTTACTACTTCAATGTTTGACATGTTTGAAATTCTCGCATCAACAGGATCGCCTTACTCAACTTTGGACCCCCTATCAAAAATTCCTGGATCCGCCCCTGGTTTTTATGTTTTATGCGGAACTTTTATTTGTCACCGTATGTGTTCCGAACAAGCGTGGCATAATTGTGCGTTTTTGCACTATTACCAAGCTCTTCGATTAAATGCACAGCCGTTTCGGTGGGAAATTAAAATGGAACGGTTCTTTCCTGATACTTCTCTGTCTATCTGTCTGTTTTGCACTCGTAACCTGATAAATCGTATTAGTTTCTTCTTAGTACGTAAGTTATTTACTGTAAGTTTTGTTGTACATAAACTAAGATTTTTGAAGGAGTCGTCGTTAGCAATACCCTGGGTACCAGAGGTTTTCTCGCGGCACGGGGAAGTTCGCTTAGGGTACGTTAGCAACTATGTAGTGTATAATTATATTGTTGATTTGTTTAGATAACGGGCAGAAACACGTTCTATTGCGCTACTTTATTACGCTACCTCTCCTTGTGTACAAATAATGCCAGTTAACAGAAAATATATTTTTTGTTTGTTTCAACGTTGTAGAAAATAAAGCTAAGCAAAAAAAAAGAGAAAGAAATTCTTGAAAAACTACAAGGCTGAATAGTATGCAGGTCATAAAGTACAAATCAAATTCCTCCACACCTGTTTTGAACATAGGTTCATTTCAAAGTTTAATTTCGTAATTGTTCGTTGCTAACATTTTATAAACACCGACAAAGTGTTTTTTTCCTTAACGACTGATTCTTCTAACCCGTGTTTCTATAGTGTTGAACAAATGTGACTTTTAGCCAATCACGACTAGCAGTTAATTTACGGCACTGGCCGCTTTCTGCAGTTTGCCCAGTCGGCATAAAATTCCTTGCTAGCAGGGGTTTTTCAATGTTTTGTCTTAACATTCTTTCTTCCGTTGTGGTAATAAAAAGTGTTGCTTCTCGACACGTTTCCTTTTAAAATTTGACAATCTGCGGCCGAGTGAGCCATCTCCAGTCATAATGATCCATCTTCCCCTAACACTCACTATTGATCCATTTCCACTATTAGCCGAATTTTAATATGTAGGACTTCGATGGAGGCCATGATGATGAATATGTAGGACAGTTCACGATGTGTCATTATATAACATATTTGTTGATGTAGCCAGTCTCTCTACAAAGCAACAACCACCGACATGTCGGTCTTATCACTCTCAGAATCAAAGTATCCATGGCCATGTCGTTCATGTTCGGAATCAGACAGCCAAAACCTCACGGCATTCGCTACAGCACAGTAAATCATGGCGAGTATGAACAACAGAAAACTGAAGCCAAGGGATACACCGGGACGCGGTGTTTTGAATGCAAGCGAGACGAGAACTAAAGAAGCAACAATCGCACAAATGGGGAAAATGTAAAGAGTAAATTTACTTGAAAAGGCCTGCCGCCATCTACACAGGTTTGCTTTCAATCCTGGCTCCACAGAATAAACAGAATCTTGAGCTTTTTCTTCAAATTTGACTTCCTTTATTCCTGCCATTTTGTAAAACTGAAAGAGCGCGATACAAAATGTGACTTTGGTGGGTTGACCGATGTTTTCGTAGTTTGGTATGTTGTAGATTGCATGCACTTTACAATATCTACTGCGTTTTTATAAAACAATTCCTCCGGAAATCTATTATACGTCACGTACACAAGAATATCGATGTAAGGTCAACAGCTGAAGTTATCGATCATTTGCGTAAACAACTAACACAAATTTAACGGCCGAGAGAGCTTTAATACACAAGGCATCCTATCGCTTAGCTGTCAAAGATAATTTGAAAGCAGTTGGCTGTGCTTATTTCACCCCTAAGCAAACTGGAGCTGTTGTTTTTTCTTCGATTTTCATGTAAATCTGGCTCAGTTTTGATAGAGAAGATCCGGAAAAGACACTAGGCCTGAAAAGAGTTCAAGTTGCAGGAACACTTTCCTTGAATCGATGTATTAAAGCCCAGGTTCATTTGAATTCGTATGTTGCTTTTTGGAATCTCGCGTGCGAGGCTTTATCATTGTGAGTTTTTTCAGGACACTCAAAAATCAACTGAAAGGTCACAAGGGCGAAACGTGGTACTTGCGCGCACGCAAAGTAGCTCTCTTTTGTTCTAACATTAAATAATTAAACGTTCCTCTGGAACACTACAACACCTTCAAAATGTTCTACTTTGAGAAGGGAACCATGCACAATCTTTCAGTTGGCAATGACACCGTCCGTGGGTGAGTGTTTAAAAGGAGTTATTATGAAACGAAACAAACCAAAGCGTTCCATGTCAGATCAAAGGGAGCGACAGCCTAACGGAATTCTTAGTTCTACTTGTGTCTTGTGTGTGTAACGAGAATGGCCAAATTAAAAATGTCAGCTGGCAAAACTACTGCCTTCGTTCTTCACTGAAGAAACGTTTACCTTTCTAGCACGTGAAAACGGTCATTTGTAACAATATTTTATTTTTATTGCTGAATCTGAAGATAAAGCACGCTTGGTCAATTGGTGGTTTTCACTGTCACGCTATCAAAAACTAACTTCGAAACAATTCAACTACAGAAGCTTAGAATTTCAGCGAGTGTAGACGATAAATAAATAAAAAATTTCCCCACTTCTCAGGCCTGTGCGGTGTCCCGTTCTCGAGTTATTTGCCGAAAAGTTCCACGCAAATTTACAAAGCTTAGTATGGAGACGCCATGTTTGTGTCCTTCCGAGGGGCACAAATATGGCCGTCGTGATGCACGCGAAACCATCTGGAATTCAATTGTGCTATAACAGCGACTACTTTAGGCTCATGAGCTATTATACTTACACATAAACATCACTTATTATATCTGAAATGTTCAGACATCTGAAAATCGAGAGGATAGGCTTTTTCTAAACAAAACAGTTTTGTCACGGTTCTCAGCTTGATATCACATACGGCCGAGAACTCAAATATTCAAGATGCTCTGTTTTCAAAACGAAGGGTACTATCGAGCTGAAAATTTGCCAAAAGATATATTTGTAGTTAGCCTTACACTTAGTGGTAACGAAAATTTAGGAGACATAGCGAATTTTGATTTCAGAATTTTATGACGTCACATGAAAACCAAGAATAAGCAGACATTAATTGACTTTATACCGGGAAGCCACATGGCCATTATATAAAAGCAATATACATCACACTTTCTCTAAAGTGTATTGGTGCAATATCGGACTTAATAAACGACTCCAGGACAATGTGATGAATCGCCTTTGACTTGCGGTTGTTGTGGTATCCCGCGTGCGCAGATGTTTTACATGCAAAAGGCTACCCGGTATATACAGATAGCATAGTTAATCGTCAAAACTACTGGTCGTGGTTTTAAAAACTTATCTTTACTTACTGTGGGGTGAACAGCACTCGATACTTTACAATTGAGTGTGGTTTGAGCGATTATGGATAAGACCTAATTCCTAACTTAAAAATGGAAGGTAACCCTATAATTGGCTTAGTGTCCAGAAGCTGAATTCCCGACATTGAAGTGAAAATTTTGTGTTGGTTCCCACTTGAGAAGCTTCTTGCGGTTTCAGAGTATTTCCTTTGCACATTCAAGTCTTGGCAAACATCGGACGTAAAAAATAGATTTACTAGCGGCCAAAAATAGAAAACAATGGGAGAACCAATCGGATTCACGGATTTCCAATGAAACACGAATGCGTTTATATATTGTTTTTGTAGGTTTAGGGCCGTAATCATTTAGAGTTTGTACTGAAACAGTTTGACTACTCTCCCTCCAGTCGTTTTCTAGGAGCGTTCCCCAACCACTCCCTGCCAGCCGGATATCCTCGCAGCCACGTAGCCACGTAGAGGAGAAGACGAGAAGTCAAGTACAGCTAGACGCAATTACTCCCTGCTTTTATGTAACTTATTTCTGTGTTAAGCTGATTAGATCTTTACAACGACCTTTGCTTAAACATTTCATAATCGTTTTAGGGTAGTCTACTTGAGTAGTCCATCGGGGTAGTCCATGGACTGGGGGGTCAGCGTTTTTTCCACCACCACTGATTCATCATACAGTGTATAAGAAAATGGCTAGAAAGCGCAGTGATCACGCTCTGAGATGCTTCATAAACACCAGGCAGACAACAATAAAGAAGAAAGCTTCCTTTTAATGGTCTGAGTACTTAATTTGAACATATTTACGAATTATAATGAAACTAAAACTTCAGTCGTTTAGTATTCAAAATGAGAGTAAATTTGCAAGGACCACCGTGACAAAATTAAGTACTGGATTCTCTAACTTAAAGTATTTAATCAGCAATGACTTAATAATGAACGAAGATAAAACGAAAGGAAGAAAAAAACTTGACTAATATTCTATTTTCGTACAGGCCTTGACGTATTCTCACAAAAGAAGTTTAAGTACCGTTTCTGATTGCTTTGTCGTTTACTTCTGCAATTGCCATGTCCTTCTTGCCGAATTTCGCACCTCGGCGACTGTGACAAGACTTTCATGTGTTCGCACTCAGCTCTTGCACGTATTCGCACAACTACATTCGATAATTTTTAAAATTTGCTTCGGCGGTTTGTCGTTTTCACCTGAGTCGCTAATTTTTAAAATTTGTTTCAGATGTTTGTTGTTTTACACGTTTAAAAGTAGCAGCTGCCATGTGCTTCTTGCTGAATAATTTGTGCATTGGTGTTTTCACACCTTGGTGACTCGAACATGCTTTCATGTATTAGTCAGCCCTGTAACTTCAGCGCCTGAACATATTCACAAAGTATTCCATTAGTTTTTAAATGCCTTCGTTTGCTTGTGCAGCTGCCATGTGATTCCGAATTTCGGGCTCATCCTCGGTGTAAGAACCTTTTTAAACTCACCAGTGACATAAAACAAAGACAACAAGGAACCTCGAAACCATACAGAACACAGAAACAATAGCTCAAAAACAAAGAAAAAAGTCACAGGTTCTTACACGGAGGTAAACCCGAATTTCGTAGCTCGGTGACCTTGACAGCCTTTTGCGTTCGCACTGAACCAATTTGCTAAATTTACGCAGCACTTTCATAGACCTGGCTACACTAGTTCAATAGTAATTTTATGTAGACCCCTATATAATTTACTTAGTTAGGAACTAATGCGCATGCTCTTAGGTTACGTCATATATCCGACCTTTAATGTATCGAGTCTCCCATTAAAACCCATTAATCGTGTCAGACTTGCAGTGCGACAACTGCATGCAAAACCCCTTTAACCTGTAACCACAGCATCGCAACGAATCCACCCAGTTTACTTATAAAGGAATTGAAATGCAAATCCAAGAAATGCCAAGCGCCAAAGATAATTCAGACCTTGGAAGCAAATACTCAACTAGGAATCATCCTTCGTCTTGCAAGAATCCATTTAAGATTATTTTGCTGCGTATCTTCCCATTTCTTACATTCGTTACTGGTGTGGTCGTTCTCGTATTAGGATTCAGCAATGGGAATATCAAGTCCGAAACTGTGCGGATGATAGGCGTTATTTTGGTTTCTTTTAGCGTGTTTTGGTTCATTTTGGGGAATTTCATCGACTTCTGCATGAACGGTTATGGACAAGGCATTCGTGACGCTGAAAAGGAAAACACAACTACATCTGCTGCACAGACTGAAATAACGATTGAGGACTTCCTGGTGCGAAGCAATTGGATCTGAACCCGAAAAATTCATCACTACTCAGTCACGTACGCGTCCTGTCAAGGAAACATAAGTGTTCCTATTCTGACTTCGACAGTATGTATTTTCACGAACTTTTCTTTTACTGTGGCTGGCAACCAAAGAAATTAAAGTAACAGATTTCATTTGCAGATTGGAAGTAATCGAAGAGTTCATTTCCGCCCATATTGTGCCTTATCTCGTTGAATACCCGGGTTGAATAATAAGCAATTTATTATAACTGACACAATTTCAAGAGGTCGCCTATCTATAAATTGCTCGCGCGCGAGGCCAGGCAATCAGAAATCAGAATTTATATTCAGTTAATTGTGCACTGCCTCTTTAAAAATGTTGTATTGATGTTTCACATATGTACAACTGTACGCTGCAAACAATGTCGTGCTATTGATACCTGTCCCATACTAGGAGTATCTGCCATTTTTAAAAGCTATCAGCCGTACATAGCTGTTCCCGGCTTATGGACGTGATTTCCTTATCGCGTTGTTTTAGCCGATGATCCTTGTAGAGTATTCTATACTTAATTACTTCTGTAACTATCTCTCTTGCTTTGATTTAAAAGCGGTATCTTTATGGAAGAAGATGGAATAACAGATTAGAAAATCAAGCGATACGGAATTAAAGCAAACTTAGCCTATTAAACTTGTGATGGATAACCCATAGAGAGGATTCGTTCTTTATATATCTCAGTCAACTGTGGACAGACATTATCCGCAGATTGCTTTCCAAAAAGAACTAAAACAAGCAAAAACGGTTAAAGCTGACAATTATCTGTGAAAATTATTGTCGGGATCGCTGTTATAGGACTTACAACACAGACTGAATAAATAAAATTGACTTTCATATCTGTTCTGGTTTACAAATGAGAAATTAATTTGGTGCCATTGCGTCACACCACTATTTAGCCAGCACGCATGCTAACGACCAGGGACACTAGGCCTTTAGAATCTGCCCTCATCCCTCCCGCTCCTTCCAACTTCGTCCCACCCCACCCCCGCCTCCTACTGCAGTGCATGACGAACATTCCTTTGACGTCATCATGATCTTCCTTTTAATTTTTGGTTCAGTTTCAGAGTAATTTGGTTCGTCGCAAAAATAACTCAAAAATATCTTGACGTAGCTCCTTGTAGCTATTGGTCGCTATTCGATTAATGGACGCAAAACTGGTTTCATACTTGGTCTCAAACATGAATATTAAAATTTCAAATAAAGAAAACCTGACAGAACCAGGGGGAAACAAAATTTTGAAGATAGGAATAAATCACTGATCTCTAATTAATTAACTCCTTTCTGAGTCGAGTGTTTTCCGTTTCGAGATGGCGCATTTATGACATTCGGTGAATTCATTAGCACGTATTTTGCAGGTGCATATTTTATCAACTGGTCTGTGGTCGATATTACATATTTAAATACTAGGTTTAGCTGTGTTCCATGAAAACAGATTTTGCATTAGCAAGTAGCTTTCTAGTTTTGTTTTAATATCATTTAGATCCTCGAACTCTGGCTGAATTACTTGAAAATTCGCAAATATAAAATGCTACAAAATTTTACGTTTTGTGCGTTGCCGTTTTCAAACTCTTCTCAACTGGATCGACTCAGTTAAGATTTTCCATTGTCGATATTATAGCGCTCGGCGTATGGAGGCATTTCCTTTACTGCTCGACCTGCCAAAAGCGTGCTGTGAGATTGCTGTGGTCTGACTTTTTTCAGTTATAAGAAATGGTTCTACTTTCGCCTTTATTTACTATATTTGTTGTTGTTTTGAACTATGATTGAAGCTAGTTTGATAAAATCGAAACAGCTATTTGTCTATTTATATAACATATAATTAAGAGTAAAATTGTAGATCAAGGAAACTGCCATTCTCTAGCTTTAATCAGTTAGTTAGCCTGTAATCTGAGTAAAGACAACTGTTTTTGTGAATCAATTCAACGATATACAGCGCAATACCTAGCAGATTTTTGCACCTGCGAATATTGTGAAGCCAGTTTTATTACATGACGGAGACAAAATCGCTAATTTTTTTTAAAAAAATAATTTTCTCCACATATAAGATCATCTTTTTGTGTACTTTGAAAATTAGTTTCTTAAGAGCTATCGAAAACAAAACTATTTATTTAATCTTATTTAATGATACTTATTATATGACTGGTTCAGTGAGCGGTCAAGATGAAGCAAATATATTGACCGAAAATTAAAAATCGACCGCAGAACTTGGACTGAATATATTTATTTCTTTTATCACTTCAAAAAATTAAATTAACGATAGGGTGATATGAATTGCCAAGAAAGGTCCTCACAGAATACCGTTATTTTTCTGGAGTTTGGCAAACTTTTAGGGAGCTACAAAACTATACATCAAGCACGTACCAACAAACGTGATTTTTTTACGCACTTTTAAACATTCCATTGTATGGGCGTATAATAGGGCATACGTATATACGCTTCCAAATGGCCTGCGAACGCATTGAGATTTCCGTCCTTCTACGTAATTTCCTGTAGATTTAATATTTTTCTATGTTACGTCTGTCTATTTAAGTTTAAATAAAGGACGAATTTACAACTCTCAAGCCACTCCAGTTGGTAAAGCTTTGAGGTTTAGTAGCGTTACATCGGATAACGTGACAAGCGTCACGCGGCACGTCATTAACATGGCCGTGCCAGATGTGTGAAATGTAAATGTTGCACTCCATTTACTAATTTTATCTCCACTGTTCGAAGAAAAATGGAGTTTGCCTTTCCACTGGATGTCATCTTGTTCTTCACCTCTGCAATTGCTGGTATTTTCATCTACGCAATATACTTCCGACCGAAAGAATCATTCAAAACGTACAAACTGGTGTCGAAACGCTTCAGAGCTTCCAGCTTGAGTAAGAGTCTCGGCCTTGACGAATTTCAATCCATCAAGGATAAATTTGCAACTGTTGAAGAAGTTTCGTTTGCAATTAAAAATGCCGGTTTAGAATCGAGTAATCTGATTATCGGCATCGATTTCACGGCTAGCAACGAATGGCAAGGGAGAAAGAGTTTTGGTGGAAGGTCACTTCATCACATCTTTGGCGGCACGAGGCGATTGAATCCTTACCAGCGTGTGGTGCAGATTATAAGCAAAACACTCGAACCATTTGACGAAGATAATCTAATACCCGCTTTCGGATTTGGAGATTTATCGACGAAAGATCACAGCGTTTTCAGCTTTAATCAGGACGGTTCTCCTTGCAAAGGCTTGAACGATGTTTTAAAACAATACAGCGAGGTTGTGCGTCGTGTCACGTTGAGCGGGCCAACTACATTCGCTCCGCTAATACACAAAGCTATAGAGATTGTTAAACAGGAGAAGTCGTATAACATTCTGGTGATTGTAGCAGATGGTCAAGTGGTTGATGAACATGAACGAAGCACAAGACAAGCTATTGTACAAGCGTCGAATTTCCCTCTCTCTATCATAGTTATCGGTGTTGGAGACGGCCCGTGGGACCGTATGCACGAGTACGATGAATTACTTCCTCAAAGACGCTTCGACAACTTTCAGTTTGTTGACTATGAGGACGTTGTACACAATGCCAAATATCCAGACACTTCTTTCGCACTTCACGCGTTAATGGAAGTTCCGGATCAGTACAAAGCGATTAAAGAACTGGGCTTGATCGAACCAAAAATCAAAGATGACTATTAAATTAGACGAAGAATCGAGTGTACGTTTTTCTTTTTCGTCCACGGGTAATCATTTTCCTTCATTAAATATAGATTCGTATTTATTCCTATTTAAGATTTGTTTAAGCGTTTTGATTAAATATAAACGCATTACCACTGAATATTGCTATACCGCTACAAAATTCATACCAGAAAATGTTATTGAAAGCTTTATCTTCCGTTTGTATTTATCGAAATTCACAAGTTTGTTGTGAATAGTTAATTAGGAATCAAGGATTATTTTTGTCGGAAACAAATAAATTGCTCAAACAGTGCGCTTGGCTTTCTTGAAAATAAATTTAATAGCAGTTCTTTATAAGAGAAGGCTGTTAGCGTTCTTATTAAAAGTAAAAGAAAGGGAAACTGTTAAATAATTGATTACCAGCAACACAATTATATTGTTTTATCTGTGTGGCTTCTGCTGCAGTGTGTTGCAAATTAACTGAACGTCAAAATTCAACTTTGTGATCAACAATAAGCTAGCATACTATTTAAAACGAAATACATTTGATATGACATTGTCATTTGTTTTTCTCAGAAAAATCATGGTTTTTCTACAAAATAATGGTAAATTAAAGTAAACAAAACAATTGCCCTGATCAATAGAAGACTCAGAACTTTATTACTGACACTTTCTTCAATAATTGGCTTCAATTAAACTCAAAAAAATTCAAGAAATATATTACTTGAAAAGTGCAATGTTACTCATGCGAGGGGGGGGGGGGGGGCAAACATGTAGGTGGGGGATTTGACAGTACTATTGATCCATAGTTGGAATATTTGACCGTTTTAATGGCCTTTCTTGCAACATTTTATTGGCTTTTAATGACTCTTCTTTCCACAAATGGTAAGGGCATTTGAACAGAAAATCTCAGCTTAGTTCAAATGCCCCACCTATGCCTGGCCTTCCCACCCCCACCCCCGCTCTGGTTAACATTGATACATGCCTAATGCTTTCAAGACTTTTTCGACAAATTTATACTTGTAATTAGTACATTAACAGATTCCAACTTTGCATTCTTATGAAGATGAAATCATCATGCATCCTTTCTCCTAGATCCTACAAACTCGATCAGACAGCACTGCCTGGCTATACAAAATGTTTATGAGAAAATCTTGTTAAGTTATACCTGTGATTTCAGTTACAAACAGGAACAGAATATAATATATTGACTGATGACTACAACAAGAAGCAAGACTGTATGATGAAAATCTCATTACTGTACAATTGTTCCAGTTTTACATCAAGTCCATGAAAAGAGCTGAAAGCTCCATTTTTTCATTAACTGTCATTTAACTTTGCTACAATGTACAACATACAGAAATTAGTTCCATCAGCATCAAAGCTTCATGAGTAAAATTCAACCTGCAAGAGATCAGAAATTATTGGTAAATACAAGTCTGACCTTTGCCCTTCCTCCCTTGACAGTGGACACACAAATAATGAACTTTCTTCAATCTAGGCCACAACTTGGGGTGCCACCTCACTTATCAAACCTCCATGTTTGGGAAAAGCAACCTCCATTCTACTGCACCTCCAGGGGGAAAGGGGGGGCGGGTTACTCAACATAATTTTATGTGTGTATGCTATAATACTGTTTTTATATTGTATTACATTGTATTATATTATATTATACTGTATTTTATATTGTATTATATTATGTTGTTTCTAAAGCCATTATGGGATGCCCAGGGAGGAAATTAAGATGCATCCCATAATAGCTACTTGAAACAACAAAATGGCTGCAAAAATCTCAGACATCTGGAACTTGATCCTAGAGTCAAGGAGGAAGCTAGAGGATGGTCACGAGCTAATACATAAAACCATTGCCAACATCCCAGGCAGCACATATTTGAGTTTGCATGTCAGGAATGGTCAGAAGTTTCAAAAAGCCCCTTAAGTTAAAATACTTAGTGAATGAGCTGTTAATGTAGTACTTACATGATATGTTTGTGATATTTGAAGACGCCCTTCCCTTCTGGGTGGAGCCTCTCTGTGTAGTCCACTGTAAAGAGTATTGTATCCCCAACCCCAGGAGGGGAGGGGGGGTGGCAGTGGTATAATCTTGTTATAATATCATTTCTGTTACAAATATATCATTGGCTATTGCCTGTTTGGTTACCTAAAGCATTTTCTTCACTTCTTCAATGAGATCACTGTTAAGTGGAAACTTGAGTTTCCTTGGTGGGCCCTTTTTTATTCCAGTCCAAAGAAGCAACTCTACAATCCAAGAACAGATATATGTTTGTGAATGTTGAAGCCAGTCAAAATACACAATTAAATTGACTCTACTCAAAGAAAGTTATTTCTAACTGTGAAAAGTGTTAACTTTGACATGCTTTGGCCTGTATGCTGTACTCACTGCAATGCTAATTCCCAGGGGCGGATCTAGGGGGAGGGTGCAGGGGGTGCACACCCCTCCCTGAGATGACCTGTGGCTTTCCAATATAATGAGTATTCTGCTTACGTCACCCATCTGTTACGTCATTCTCTAGTGGTGCACCCCTCCTAAGAAAAATCCTGGATCCGTCCCTGCTTTCTGTGCTACTCTATCTTTATTTATTTAAGTTGTTTATTGTAATTATTCTTGGACTACTACAGTATGTCCATGGGGAAAGGTGCAGAGGTCTACTTCAGGCAAAACCACAGTCACTGGGGAAAGTTCCTACCCTTTTTGAACAGTGACGTTGGTTCTTTAACATTCTCTAATAAACTATGACAGAGAAGCAGGGCCATAAGCGTATGGGCATCTTCGGACTTGGCGGGACTGTGATGTCCCTGCCGGAAAAAAATTATGCAATGTCCGAATTTGTGAGCATTAAACCGGTATACATACACTCAAAAATTGTGTCTAAAAAAGATGTTTGCAATCCGCACACTTATTGAAAATTTTAGAATTCAAAAATAGTTTGCCGACTGAAACTGGTAAGCATGTCATAGGTTATTGTCATGGCACAAAAAAGCACATAGTGAAAAATCCGAACATCAGTTTGATACAGATAATCGTTTTTTTCCAACTGCTGTTGCATGAATCCTGAATGTTTTGCCTGAAAAATGTTGATAACCTATGGATGGGACCTATGGTTTGTCCTTTAATATCAAAAAAAGTTCTTTGCTGAAGTTAGGCTCTGAAAGGCTTTACATATTGAAAGTTAATTTGCCTACCAACCTTCTCCATCTTCCTTGATGACCATCAACTCATAGCTCTTTGAACGTGGTTTTGTATCATTGATAAGAACTTTGGCACTTGGGAATGCCTGTAGCAGATCTGACGACAGCTGATTGGCATTCCTCTTGTACACCTGTCAGGACTTGCTGTGGGAAATAAAGAACACCAGAGGCATTAGACCTAAAGCATCTTGCCTTGGAAATGAAACAGCACCGTTTTGGCTTCCGTACTGGCTTGTGGCTCCTGTGTATTTTATACTGTAAATCCTGGCTTATATATTTATCTGATTTTATTTATCTTAATTATTTATGTATCTGGCGTACTTTAAAAGGGTGGCTTGCTAATTAAGAAAAATGCAGTATGATGTACACAAACACGATACAATAATAGGATATGCTATTAACTTATTCAAGCATACCTGTTATTTCTGTATACATTGTCTATGCTAACGGTCTTGTACGAGGTGATCACCCAGTCAATAAATCATAGGGCTTTGGTGACATGGGCTGCATCTTTTCCTGAAGACGGGGTACCTCACGGTCACTCCACCCACCCCCCTCCCCCACCCCCTCAAAATCACCTCAGTCAAAGCCCCTGTCTGTTGGATGATGCTAGATCTTTAGAGGCCACATTCAGCAATTGATACAACAGCATAAAATTTGTAAACCCAAGAGAGGTTTTAAAAATGAGTTAGTTTTAAGTTAGGTTTATATAACCATAACGCTTCTTCGGATTTTTATAGCCGTACGTTTTTTCCCAACGGATTTTAAAAACTCACCAATGTTCGATCTTGAATGTCAAACTCTTAAGGGAATCTTTTTTCTTTTTAACTGAGCTTGTTTCATCTGGAGATTCCTCATTTTCGCCACGTCCATCTTCACTTATTTCAGGATCAGAATCAGCTGCCTTCTTTCGCTTGCGTCCACGGGCCATATTATTTTGGAGAAATCGAAGCACTGTCAGAGCAAAGGATCGAAGGAAATCGGCGCGAAAAACGCATAAACAAACATAACAATGATTTCTATTGGCTAGTTTTTCGATCTCCCTGGTTTTAACCAATCAAAGATTGCATTCTATAAAAAGTATTGATGCCGCTGGCCAGAATTATCGATGGCAACAACATGGCGGATAAAATTGTTGGAAGGAGAGTTCTGTGCGAAGGTTCTCGTGGAGAAATAAAATACATCGGGGTTGTCCCTCCTACTTCAGGTACGTAGAAGGATTCTAACCTTATTTTAATATTCGGGTCAACACGAAGGAAACATATATTTTAATCATTTTATCTTTTTCGATTGAAGTGGCAACATCCAGATTTTCTGTATATTTTCAGTTGTTCAATCATTTATAGCATTTACTAAGCTAAATGATTGAATATATGCAGACATAACTAATCGATGACATCAATGAAATCAATTAGTAATCAATAGGTAATCGATAGGTAATCAGTTGATTAGTCATTGATTATTGCCGATGATCAATAAGTAATCGATGACTAATCGATAGGCCACAAAGTTTTTGGTCATTGATTAGTCATTGATTGCATCGATTTACTTTGCTGACAAACACCCACAAAAACATCGATAACCACGTAGTCGATTCTTCTAAGTACTTCTAAATAAGCTGATGGAAATACCGTGTATAAATAAAGTTATCTTATCTTATCTCATCTTAAATATCTTATCTTGTCAGCATACTTGTTAGTTTCATTTACAGACTTGTTGGTTACTGTTCAGTTGTTTTGTTATTAAATAAAGAGTTGGGTAAAGTGAAATATTGCACATATTGTATCATTCATTGAGAATCATCTGTATTTGTGATTAGCACTTTGCGTCTTGTGTTATTTCTCTGCAAGATCCAGACGTAAAAAGAAATCCGCCATGTCTCAATGTGCGATGCTGATCATGCATAAAATTAGGCACCATAAGTATGCGCAATACAAAACTAGGGAATCAAACCCCAGGGGGTTACTCTCATCATACATGACGGGGGGTGCGACGGAGCTTCATATTGTAAACCCAAAAAATAAATCTGTATTAAGGTATTTAAGTCTTGTATTTTTTGGGTAGGAAATTTTGATACCTGACATCAAAATATTTCCTACACAAAAAATATAAGACTTAAATACCTCAATACAGAGCTATTAAATCAAACAGAAATTTCACTCAGAGATGACCCAAAAAATAAGACCTTAAAAAATAATTATGTGACAGATCTCTTGGCCCATAAAACCAAGTGTGTAAATTTTCAACCCCCTAAAAATATGTCGGACCACCTGTCATGCATACTGCAACTACCCCCCCCCCCCCCGGAATCAAACTGTCTATAATCCTGAAAACCTCTCTTAGATGCATAGCTGGTTTCAGTTCCATTTGTGTTTTAGAGAGGGTTGACTGTATGTTGTGATATAAATAGCGCAAAGAGGCACGACCTATACTACAAGCATGATGGTTAGACCGCCCTGTCTCCTTCCCTCCATCTCCCCCACAAAGTAAACAGTCAGTGAAATAAAAAACGAAGTCTGGAGAACTATTTTAGACTCGTGATACAGTGTCTGAAATATCAGTTTATGCGTGACCTTCCACTTTCAACAAATGTATGGATCATGTTCAGGTATCAGCTGTTTTCATGTGTCATGCAATAATTTTGTTCAAATCATGCATTACGTAAACCCCCTGTACCTCCCTGTGGACAGGGTCATCCATCCTTACTGGCCTTAAAAAACAACACTCTCAGCTGTTCCCAGGAGGTAAGATATTACTATAACAAAAGACTGATTATATATTGTAGGTGAGTGGTATGGTATTGAGTGGGATGACCCTGACAGAGGCAAACATGATGGAACCCATGAAGGTGTCAATTACTTTAAGTGCAGGTACATCAAATCAACATTCGAAAGCTTCATGTTCATTTTTTTACTGAAATTATCCTGCCAACTTGTTTGGAATTAGAAACATCGGTAAGTGTTATCAGCCGAAGCTGAACGTCACATGGAAACCAAGAATTATATATCATTAGGTTTTTGAATACCCATGGGATCTGGAGTGAATAGAAGACTCTGGATAACATGAAAAGCCTCATCCAATATCAATCAATCAATCTTTATTTAAAACATGAAATCTTGTCATAAAAATGATCTTCCTAGGAGTCGTGTAAAATATTACCAAAAACATAAATAAATAAATAAATAAACTAACCATATTAATAAGAGATGCTTTAATTACGTCAGAGGCTTGTTTATTATTGTTGTTATTGTTATTATTTATCATTACCTTATAGGCACCCCAAGGGTGGATCATTTGTTAGACCAAAGAAAGCAGATTTTGGGATAAGTGTTAATGAAGCTCTGAGGCAGCACTATGGCCTGGGTGGAGATGGGATCAACAAAGATGACATGTATTTTGTGAATGATAAAAACAAGAAAACACCTGTAGAAATGGTTGGAGTGGATTCTATTCACGAACTTCAGAGGTATTTGCAGAAGACCATTGTTTGTCAAACAGTACCATAAATTACTACACTTTGATACAGAATTTGTGTAAGGGACTAACTACAAGTAAAGTGGGATGGAACTAACTCCAGGCAAACTCGTGTGGAACTAACTGGAACCAACCGACAACCTTCTGTTAATGATCTGCTGTTCTGGCCATTGTTATGTCATATAAAATATCATGAAATGTCTAATCTGGTCCTGGACAATGTTATGTAAGGTCTCCCATGATATCCACGTCAAAATAACCTGTCAGTTTACTTTTTTCTTACCCTGCAAGCAGAGTCTCTTCGATCTTCCTAGAAAAATCGAGAAGATTTTTCTTCCCGATTTTTCTAGGAAGATCAAAGAGACTTTGCTCGCAGGGTACTTTTTTCTTCATTATAATGGCTCACATTTCTGCTCATGCTACTCTGGTGTTTGCCAATTTTTCTTATGGTATTGCGGAATTGGATATTGTCCTCCGATGCCCCCCTCAGCTAAATAGTGAATGATAGGATTGACTCTAATATCAGTTATCCCATTAGTGATCGCGCGTTGCCTAGTCCCTATAGTGGACTGATTGATAAACTCTGATCCTATTTAATTAACTACTTTTCAGTAACTACAAGGAGCTCAAAGTGGTTAGTTTACAAGGCATGCCAGTCAATGGACCAGATAAAGAATATGAATTTTACATGGTTGCGCCAAGTATCCTAACGAAAAAATAAATCATATAAATTATAACATATTAATATTTGTATAGCATATGTTATTAGACCAGTTTTGTTTTTCAATAATGTACATATTCTGACCTATTTAATTTCCATTTTGTTTAAGTTTGATGTGAAGAACACAATAAACCGGTAATTTGTGTTCCACATGTATTGTGGAAGCTTGCTTGCCCTACTTTCTTCTTAACCTAAGTTCAGATATTTCAGAACTTGACCTTTCTAGAACTCTTCTGTCTTCCTGGAATGATGTGGCTTCAATCACACAAAATTTGCAACACCTCCAAGTTCTTAATGTAAGGTAAGGACAGCTGAATAAGCTTCCAAATTGACCGAACACAAGCTGACTTAGTCTTGCCTCCAGGTATAGAAGTAGTTGAAGTATCATGCTTGAATGAAACCGCAGACAATTGAATTTCGGTCTACAAAGAATGTCGCTTAAAGTAACTACGTCATGGTTAGTGCCTTTTGAAAAATTTAGCCTAAACTTTTCAAAATAGTCATTTGCAATCTGTCTCAATTTTCTCCATCATCAACCATCCTTGTTCCTTTTTGGTTTAGTATCACCAATTTGGTGTTTTTCTTCCTCTGTAAACTATTAGTTTTAGGTTTCCTACGTTTTAAGAGTAATTTGGTTCATTGCAAAATATCATTTGTTATAAAATATAGTGACATAGCTCCTTTAAATTAGGGGGTGGCAGACGACTCATCAAATAAGTGTATCAGGTGTCTTATTTTTCTTCCTACCGCCACAAACACAGTGGACAGTGCAGAATACACAAAGAGTCACAATGAACAGGCAGAGCTGTTTTTACTCTTCATTAATCTTTTGTTTAGCGATGTTCCTGACTGCTGTTATGGTTTGCTTATATGTAAAGTCCCTATTCAAAGGTTTTCAATGGACATAACATGTAAAATCATTGAAAGTGACACCTGAAGGTTTTGATTCATAGTTGTGCCAGTCCAGTCTGGTTTGGTAATTGTTTTCATTAAATTGTCCCCCTTGATATATTTTTGCATTCAATTTGTATCCTTTAGTGAAAATTTTCTCAGATTACCACTTACACCAGAGGAGCTCCTGTCATCATTCACTACAATATCAGTCTTGTTTTTGAACAGAGCGAGGCTTGACTTGGAAGAGGTGAAATAGTTTTGCAATTTTGTATGCTAATGGTTAGTGCGCTGGACTCTGGATCGGATGGTCCGGGTTTGAGCTCTGGTCAGGGCACTGCATTGTGTTCTTGGGCAACACACTTTACTCTCACAGTGCCTCTCTCCACCCAGGTGTATAAGTGGGTACTGGCGACATAATGCTGGGGGGGGTAACCCTGCGATGGACTAGCACCCTATCCAGGGGGAGTAGAATTATTCCTAGCTGCTTAATGCTACAGAAATCGGGATAAGCTCTGGCAGTATGGGCCACTAGGCATGAGGCTTTACGTTTTTATATACTTAAAGCTGATTTCTAGTCCAATATACTGTGTAATCCTGTGAACAGCCTCATGTCTGCAGCAAGACTCGCTCTTGGTTGTTCACATTATCGGTGTATTATTGGTGCAGGTAGCAGAGATTACTTGGGTACATATAACTGCAGTTACTTGTACTGCAGTAACCATGGTTACTTGGGTACAGATGCATTGTAACTGTGGTTATCGATACTTCTACCCAAATTATGGGTACAGATAACCATCGTTACTCGTACACAAATAATTATGGGTACAGATAAATGTGGTTACTTGAAATACCCAAATTATGGTAACTTGCACCCAATTATGGATATAGATAACCACGGTTACATATACCGATACCCAAATTATGGGTACAGATAGCCATGGTTACTTCTACCCAAATTATAGGTGCAGATAACATAAGTAAATAAATAATTAAGTAAAACAAAAATGTCTTTATTCGCTTGTTAAATTACATAACAAACGTTACAAAGAGTAAAGTATACAAGTGGGAACTTATACCCAAATTATGGGTACAGATAACCATGGTTACTTGTACAAATTATGAGTATTTAGGTAACCATAGTTAGATGCACTCAAAATTTGAGTACAGGCAAACACAGTTACTTGGAGAATGTACAGAAAAACTATGTTACTTGTACCCAAAGTATGGCTACAGATCATCCTGTTGTTGACTGCAGGTAGAGGATGTTGTTGGCATGATGCCATCACTCAAAGAACTTCACATTTGTCATAACTGTTTAAATAATCTCAGGTAAAGTAAAAACACTGACATAAATATAGCTTGCATTAAATATAGCTTGCCTAGGTGGTTCTTCAATCCCTTGCAATTATAAAATAATAGCAACCAATCTGCAAGTAGAATAATGAGTGGAGGGGTATTTTCTCCTACCCTATCACTGGTGTCTTTATCATCTTTCTATGCTGCAAGATGCTAATCAGTATCTAACATTACTGCCTCATAATATGATATCAAAACAAAATCAAACACAGAAATCTGGAGTGAAAGTGAGGAATGATCATCGCAGTTAATTTCCAATTTAAGCAATTGGAAAGAAGAAGCCTGAAAAAATCAGGGCTTCAATGGTATTCGAACCCGTGACCTCCACCATACCGGTCCAATGCTCTACCAACTGAGCTATGAAGCCATACATTGGGAGGAAGGTCAATCATTCCTCACTTTCATCTATATCCTCAGTTCAGATATGAATATTTTCATATATACTACACATCATTCCACTCCTCATGGGAAGATATGAACTCAATAAATTGACCTCGTTCCCATGGTGCCATTCCTGTTGAAGCCCTGATTTTTTCAGGCTTCTTCTTTCCAATTGCTTAAATTGGAAATTAACTGCAATGATCTTTCCTCACTTTCATCTATATCCGCAGTTCAAATATGAATTATTTCATATATACTACACATCAGAAGTCTGGAGTATTTAGCAAGTAATCACTAAGGGGTGAGAGTGTGGTGAGAGTGTTCGCTTCCCGGCAGTGTGGCCCAGGTTTGATTCCCGGACCCGGCGTCATGTGTGAGTTGAGTTTTTGTTGGTTCTCATCCTCACTCCAAGGGTTTTCTCCAAATTGTCTGGTTTTCCTCTCTCCACAAAAACCAACATTTCTAAATTCCAATTTGGTCTGGAAACAGTGAATGAAGAGCCACTCTGTGGAAATACCACTGCAAAATTCTACATGTATTGTTGTTGTTATTATTATTATTAGTTGAAATTGTCATTCCTTGATAATTCATTTTCTCCCACCTAATGCTATGAGAAATGCATGTTATCCAGTAAGGAGAATTTCTATATTGATGTTAAGCATAATATTTTTGTAGGAGGAAAGATGGTCAGCCTTCTCAACTGCATGTGCTCCAAAATATAGAATTTCTCAATTTAGAAGGAAACCAGTTGTCAGATTGGAAGACCATCTTAATACTAGGACATTTACCGAGGTGAGGGTTGTGTTTATTTGCGGTAATTTTCACGGATATTGTTCTGAATAATTATTTGAATAATCAATTTAGCATAGCTGTTAAATATAGTATAATTGTGAAGTGTTAGGGAAACATTTAGCTTCAACATTCTAGAGATGGTCAACCAAGTTGTATAATTTTATAGCACAAGGCAAAGGCTTGCTTTGACTAAAAGCTTTACAAAAGATTGACGAAATACAAAGTATTCAAATAAAGTAACAAAAATATAACTTGCCATCAGGTGTTTTTATTTTTCGCGGAGGAAGAAAGGAAAAATGATAACGCCTGATACATTAGTTTAGTTGAGCTGGATTAACCTGTGACTTTCTTAGCTCTCAGCTGGGAGCGAAGAAAGACAAGTGTATTCGCAGGCTAGAGCTGGATATGCAGAAGAAATTTATTTTAGCTTCAAATAAATCTTTCCAAACTTTTGTTCGCGTATGAGCTTGGAGATGAGCAAATAATTAGTCCTGATTAAAAACAGACGTGATTGAAAAAGATATTACAGGGCTTCAGCCGTCAAAGAACTTTTTAGTTTTGTGTTAAAAAGAACTTGTGAGTAAACTATTTTGACACTTTCACATGTTTAGCTTATTCCAGAGACACTAAGCTTCCAATTTGACCGAACCCAAGTTGACTTAACATTTATACTTTTCATGCATGAATGAAACTCCAGAGAATCAAATTTCTGCCAACAACGAGCATTATAAATCTGATGGCATCTCTGAACTTCTCGTTGACAGATAATTTAAATTAAGGGGTAGTGGACAAGTCGTCAAATGAACGTAACAGGCATTCTTATATTTTCCTTCCTTCGCTGTTTAAAACTAAGAATGGCAGATCACGGGTTAGCAAAATATTGACCAGTTGATGCTGCTTTTAGTCACATAACCTGAGTGAAGATCAATCCGTATAATAGAGTGCAAGTACACTTTTTTTGCGCCAGTATTTCTTAATTTGTCCCCATTTGAGTTTGTACTGAAGCATGTGACATACAAAAGGTAATTTTTTTTGTGCTACATTTTCTTTTTTTCAGGCTCAATTGTCTAATTTTAAATGACATTGGTTTAACTGTCGTTGAGTTAGGAAACAAAGTTCAGGGTTTGTATTGTTTCAGATTTATTTTAACCCTTCAAGTAACTTTAGTGTCTTTACAAAATTAATTTATCCTAAAGTAATCAGGCCACACAAAGAAGCCAAAACTGTGCTTCAGTTGTTGCAAGGATGTAGGAGTTAGCTTATTTTTTGTTCTGTTTAGATGGACAAAGTGGTGTTCCTCTCTTTCCAGCTTTGAAATCACTCTCACTCAGCAACAACAAAATCAATGGGGTAAGAGATGTATCTTTTGGCCTTAGCTTGCTTACAGAGTAAAATAGCAAGGTAACAGTATAATGAATGAAACTGCACCTTCGCCCCGACAGTGTCTTTCTATACTTCAGAGTGACGATGGTTTGCTTTCCAATGTAATGGGCCACAGGGACTATACAGAGGGAGGGGCTGAGAGCTTTAGTCGGATGGGTTACAGTAATCTACAGGCCATACTTAATAAAATATGATATCTCAGGCGTGGCAGTATCCCTTTATGCCTCCGAAGTACAAATGGGTTCCAGAGAATTGTTGAGAATGTGACTGAGGAAGGGGGAGGGAAGTAACTTGTGATGAAATAGCATCCAATCTAAAACGTATATCAGTACTCAGCAACATGAAGATGACTATAATGATTCCATCATGATGTTTTTGATTTCCAGATTCATAGTATAAATGAGTTAAATCGCCTCCCCTCGTTGAATACGTTACGCTTCAAAGGAAATCCTCTATTTCAAGGTAAGATTTACAAAAAAGTGTTTCGTCTCCAAATCAGGCGCGGGATGTGACAGTCTTGATTTTATCGTTTCAGAGGAAACTACATTCGAAAGTCGCCAAGAACTGCTTGCTCGTCTTCCTTCACTCACTTTTCTCAACGGAAGTCCGGTGAGTTAAATGCAACTTTTTCGATCGACAGCAGATAGAATTATCACTTTTCGGGTGGAATCCACTCGTCAGTATTGGGCATACTATACTATACCAAATAAAGTATGTATGTATGTAAAAATAAAAAAAATTAAAAAAAGTGCCTACCAGGCAATTGTCCCAATGGAATGCAACGCAACAAATGTTGCATTGCCAGATGCCAAAAAGAAATCGTGTGTCAATTTTGGCAACCCGCAATGTAACAAAATTTCATGTGGAAGAGAAGTAGAACTATCCGTTGCTTGTTGGAATGCTGCGAGACAAGTTGCTGCGGGGGGCGGGGCAGGGATGCTCGTCGTCTCGCTTAGGGATGTAAATTTAGGATTTTGGTCTCACTTAGGGTGTTGTGGGAAAAACGCCATTATATTTAGCCGTGAAGGTCTCGTTTAGGGTTACACGCAAAGAATATAAAAATATATATTTAATATGTATATTTTTCTAATTCGTTTTATTTACTCGATTCATAGAATCAAAGTTTTCATGGTCTCTTTTAGGGGTCAAAAAAAGCTTGGGCCACGCCCAAATCGGAAAAGGGAACTCGGAAATGGCCTATTTCGAACATGCAACATCTCCTCTGTGGCAGTGTTGCGTTTGGTTGGATGGTTTTAGTTCTCCGTGACTCATGTTAGCGCATTTTGCCGAATAAAAGTCGAAACACAAACTTGTAACCTTTGCAAGCACCTGAAACTGGGTCTCGTGAACAAAGGAACTAATGACCCTGACTGGCTGAAAAGAGGGCATTCTCACTTTGTATTTGTTCTAATATTGACATTAGTGGCCCCATACCCCTTGGGGGCAATAAGGATTGATGAATATTTACATTCGACGCGTGTTTTTGGAAAACATTTTTCAGTTGTCAAGCTATTCTGTTCAATAGACCAATTAGACCAACATGGCGCCGAGGCTTAGGGGAATAAAACAAAAGAAATTATTTATTCATCCCTGAGCCTCGATGCAAAATCTTTTGTTTAATTCCCCCAAGCCTCGGTGACATGTTAGAATATTAATATATCGGAATTGGTCTATTGGCTGCCCATTCTCGTCCCCAGATGCCGCGATCCTTTTGGTCAGCACCATGAATCGCGACCTCTGGGAAGGTCCAACACCGGAAGTCCGCGATTCACGGACTTCCCGTCACTCTGCGCATGCACAAAGTCAAATCTGGCAAATCTGATTGGCTGAAAGCTACAAAACGAGTTCTCAACGCATGTTCACAATTTGGTTGCGGCCAGAGGTCTCGATTCCTTGGTCCTGAACAAACGGGGAGCAGCCTCTATGGATGAGAATGTTGACTGCCTCACTGACGTCTGTTCATTGGTGTTTTAGGTCAATCCAAAAGAAAGAGAGGCGGCAGAGCGAGCCTATTTGAAGAAATATGCCAAGTGTTGGGTGAACGCTGGCGGAAATCCGGCAGAGGGAGAATATGGTGGACCGACGCCTGAATTTATTGAGTTGCACCCCAGATATGAAGAACTCGTTAATGGTTTGGCCTTAATGTGACTTTTCCACCATATCCGTGGTTATTTAAAGGCGTTTAGATTTCATTGAAAGATTTTTTTTAGGTCTAGTAGGATATTGGTTCGAAACTAGTATAATAAGCACAATCGCTGAGTCAGTCGGGGAAAAAAGTACCAGATGATGGCGAAACGAGACTGAGCCCACGGTATTCGTCCGTGAAGTTGCTAAGCAACATGACGTATTTGCTCGCGCGATCACTTTCGATATATTCGCGAGCTCTCGGGCTAGATTTTGATTGGATAAAATAAGTCGGAAATTTCGAGAGCTTCAACGAAGATTTGCCAAAAGTGGCACTTGTGTTTCCCGTCGACTGGAATATGTAACATCGTATTTTGATGAACTACAAAGGGGCAAAACGGTCACCGGTATAGATTTTTGAAGACCATCAAAGCTAAAATAGAGTAATCATCATGTTTACCTCTTTCACAACAATCAGATACCTACATTAGTGCTAAACAATATAAGAATGCTTAAGTACTGTGCTTCCTTCATTCAGGTGATATTTATCTGCGATGTATTTACACTTGAAAAAATAAGTTCTGTAATGTTCTGAACTTTAATTTCTCTCGGATAACTTACTAATGAACGTTTTAATGTTGCATTTCAGTCCATGGAGTCCCACCTGAGGCTGAGCGCAACCAAAGCACGACCAAAACTTTGAAAGACTCTTTGATTTGTATCCTTCTCTTTCACCATATTATCTAAAAGCCACCAGTTAATTCTGTGCTTAAGGACGTTTTTCTTTCTGTAGCTGAGTCGTTATTTGTTTACCAGCCTGGGTTCCTTAACAAGCCCCGTTTTCAGCTGTGACAATTACATGTCCTGATGCTCCAGATAAGAAGTCTGTCAAAAAGAAATTGCCAGGTAAAATGAGCAGGCTAAGATTCGCGTTCAGGAATGGTAAACTAACGGTATCTGCGCCAAAATATTCGCGCGATCTCGCGCTTTGTCAGGGCAGATACCATTAAGCAACATGTCGTATCCTTGTTACGTCGTGTGGCTTCCATGAACACTTGTCAATACTCGTTCTATTATTTGATTGGATAATCAGAATCGGAACCCTTCGCGTGCTTTTACGAGTAATCCCCCCCCCCCCCCCCCAAAAAATGGACCATTTTCAGTCACGATTACCGATTGAAGATTTTATTTCAAATCTTCGATGATACATACTTTTTATCTTACGAGAATTGTGTATGCTTCCTGTCGTTATTATTTTCTTTCGATTTTCCCCAACATTTTCAACTTCTAACAACGTCTGATTCACTATGCGGAAAAGGAGAAAATAAAACTCTTGGTCCACTTGTAATTGCAGATTAGTGTTAATCGACTTTTGCATTACCGGGGTCTAGTTCCTAGTTGTTTAGAAGGCGTCAAATTCGGATTTCTTTGTCTTTTCATAGGAACCATGACGATAGGGAAAGTCAAGGGATTACTGTATCGGCTCTTCAAGGTCGACAGTTGTGATCAAAAGTTGTCCTCTGTGGACAGCAAGGTACGTCAAATGTGAGCGAAAAGGAACTTTATTCTTCGCTAACTCAGCCATAACTATGACTTAAGGTTGCGAGCATTTTAACTATGTTTATTCAGCTTCACAATCACTTCACACAAACTGTCCTAAAAACTAAAAACAAAGGTGCTCAATCAGGTACAAACGTGCAATGCAGACTAATGAAGTGTACGCTGACTAGCGGCGCCTGTTATAGCCGCCATCTTGGCCAAGGAAAGTTTAACGCGCACAGGGGTGGAGCGAGTCAGAATCGACCCAAGGGAAACTGTGACCTCAAGTTTGACTCGAAGTCGAAAACGCGCGAACAAAATTATCGAACGCTTGTCCATCAAAACCGCCAGCGCTGCAGGCTGATGCACTGTCGTGATCTTTTCCTGCGCTTTTCACGGGTTACATTGTGGTAAGTTCGTTACGAGAAATGCCCTGTTAGCAATTTTCTCTGTTTAGCCGTATGTTTTGGTGTTTGTTGGCTGGTAGCTTGCTTAGCTTGCTTCTTGTTCGTTTTCTGCCACGTGGCATTTCAGTCATTTGCCGTCGAAATATATACAACAGAGCTTAACGATTTACGTAAAAAGAACAAAACCGACTGGTTAAACAACTCATTAGATTTAAATTTGGGTTTTTTTTCTAATAACATAAATTCACCTGTCAAGTTCAGTGAACTTAACAAGAACAATTTAATTTGAGATTGCCGTGCTAAAGGGTATTATCCATTTTCGTTTTTAGCAGTGAAGTTACCCTTCATTCAGCTAAATACTTGATCTGTCTTGTGTTTACAGCTTGGTCGGGAAGTGGAGTTGGACGATGACCTTCGGCAACTTACATTTTATTCTCTGCAAAGTGGAGACACTATTTATCTTCGGTGGTGACTGAAGTGCCAATTGAAATAGACTGATACAGCCTGGACCAATGGACCTCAAAATCCATTATTGACAACATATACATTTTTTATTAAGTTTTGCCAAATGTCCAAATTTAAAATAAATTGGACAGTTTTTGCTCAAACTTTCCAATTTAAAAAAATTCTGGATACCTTCCATAAACCAATCAATTGTCAAGAAAAACTAGTTTGGAGGGCGAAACATTTGCCATGTTCATATATTTTTGGATGCTATATAATTAATAGGTAACAGGACTACATGCTTGTCCAATTTGGAAATAATTGGGTTCCAAAATTACCTCGAACTGCCAAATTGTACTCGGCCTACGGCCTCGTCAAATTTAGCAGTCCTCTGAATTTTTTCTCATCCAATTATTTTCAAATTGGACAGCATGTAGTCCTATTACATATACTAATTTATTAATTTGTCGGGGAATAAGCCCTGGTCGTACGGTTATCCAAATGATATGTTCGGAAGTTATTTTCGAGAAGTCTACACTTTCAATTGAAATGGATTTTGCGTCTTTAAATTCTACAAGCACATTAGAAAGCTGCACGGTAAAATGACTCACTAAACATAACGACATATAACCTGTGCAGCTTTGTAAAATGTAAAACAATATCTGCACTACGGGGCTTATAATCAGAATATATATGAAATATCGCCTTTAGAGGTAAATATGAAAGTAATGTGATACTAGCAGTCGGAAAATAAATCTGAGGTACTCGTGGAAGGCGCGTTGGCCTAATGGTTAGTGGACGGTCTGGGTTCGAGCCTCTAGCCGGGGCACTGCGTTGTGTTCTTGGGCAAGACACTTTACTCTCAAAGTGCCTCTCTTCACCCAGGTGTATGAATGGGTACCGGCGAATTTACTGCGATGGACTAGTATCCCATCCAGGGGGGAGTAGAAATACTCTCTGTCGCTTCATGCTACAGAAACCGGGATAAGCTCCGGCCTGATGGGCCACTAGGCCCGACTGCAGACTTACCTTTTTTTACTCAGGCGAGGAACCAAAGGGATTCGAGTGCATTACATCTCAGTTAGTTGCTATGAAGCAGCTTTGCTTACAACAGTTCAATTCTATGTATTCTCATCGTATTTCGGAAATTTGAAGGATCTTGCCGAACACTCGATGTTATTGCAGAGCGATCACGGATCTTTTGGATGATGAATGACAATTTTTAAAAACCTTCGCAAAAGCTTCAGTTCAGTGAGACAAAAAATTCCCAAGATTCTATATCTACAGAAATTCTTTAAAGGAGCTACGTCATGCTTTGCGCGCTTTGAAACATTTAAGGTAATTTTGTTCAAATTCGTCATTTGTAATCCGTCTCAATCTTCTCCATCCTTAACCATCCTTGTTCCTTTTTGGTTTAGTATCACCTCGTTGTTGTTTTTCCTTCCTTAGTTAACTATTATTTTGAGGTTTCCTTCATTTTAAGGGTAATTTGGTTAGTTCGCCAGAAACAATGACGCAAAATACGTACAGTAGTTCCTTAAAGAACCTTGTAATAGTAGCTAATAGATTGAACAATTATCCAATATTGACTGGCTACTGACCAACTTGCATCCTTATTTACACAAGTTTTTCTTGGCCTGGTCACGCAATCTTTCCTTCCTCGTTTCTTTCCTTCCTAACAAGGAAGAATTGCATGAAGAGCCGAAACAACGTCTACGTAAGAGGATCGCTGCCAACAAGCTATGGTCCTTTCATTACATCGACCAAGGGTTTTGAGGGTTTTGGCTATCGACTCCATGGTGAAATTAAGCTTCTTTTTCGCAAACAAACGCTCGTTTGTTTGAACAAAATGCGTCTTTCCAGACGTAATTCGAAGGATCTATTTTGATTGGTCGTAGCGTAACACAGTGCATGCCGCTTTCATGGCTGCTAGGAGTGTTCCTCCAGTCGGTGTACTCCACAGGGTACCCATCGTCTACGTACGCACGGATTAGCCCTGGGAAAGACTTTTTTTAGCAACCCGCGTTTTTCAGCGGGAAATCCATTCGTAATCAAAGCGAAGCGTCGAGTTTCTACGAAAGTAGAGTCAACGAATTTATTCAGGTATTTTTTGAAGTTCAAAACTTTGGAAAAACATGGTACCCTCATCTCTTGTTATGTCAATGTCGGGAAACGGGAGTAGAGTAAATTCATCTTCGAGGAGACAAGATTTAAGCGAACTGCGACGTGAAAGAGAGAGGAACAGAAAACAGGCGGAAACCTTGTTTTAGGTAAGAAATAGTTCACATGTATTGTTACAAAAATGCATCCTAGTTTTTATTGACACTGCATGATCTGTTTTTTGTGGCATGCATTGCGAGACCTCACAAACTGCCAAATGCATCATCTAGCGAGAACTAGCTGCCGCTGGAAATACAAATGAATTCAAACAAATTTATTTGCAAGTCCTTTTTTCATTGAATAACTCGTAGAGACGTAGAGAGGAATTTGTGCACTGTAAAAGTTGTTGGAACTGTGGGAGTGATAAAAAATGATCACCGAGTTATTGCGGAAAATTTCTGACTTTTTTCATTTTTTCTGAGGAACACATTTTAGTGTAGCGACGGCAATAGCACGATTCCAAGAAATTTTGACGTAACCGGCTAAGGTTGATCGCAGGTTAGGCGTACGTGAGATAGGTGTCAGAAAAACCTAGGCTAGCTAGACAGAGTAAAAACAGTCAAGAGCGTATGACGGTTTTAGTTGTAATCTTCATTCAAGGAGCCGTTGTACTGTAGAGAGGAAAATTTCCGAACTCCTAACTCCATCCTAGAAAATGGAAACCGCAGATGACACACAAGAAGAATTATTAAAAACCACGTGGAATTATTAAAAACCACGAGAAATAACATAGCTACAAAAGAACTGAATTTTACATAAGGTTCGAGTACTTCTATGAAGAAAACAGTTTCATACTGTGTTTTACCTGGTTTTACTAAGCAGCTTTTTAAAATTTTGTTTTAACTTCGGTGTGAATCACGTGCATGTGAAGTACGACTCTGAGATGAATTTTGCTTTTCTAATAACTTGGCTGCAAAGAACAATGCCAAGTTAAAATTTGGTGAATTTATTTATGTCCTTCTACTCCTTAATCTCTGAGATTTTCTATGTTTTTATGCAAGCAAAACGATCTTGATGCTTTCGTGGAAACACTATTGATAAAATTAAATCCCCAAATGTCGTCTCCTAGAATAAACAAAATTGACAGTTCATACTCGACTAGAATTCCATGACTTTATTAATAACCCTTAAGAGTCCTCAATAAATTTACATCGCGTTTGTGAGTTCAAAGGAATCGTATCTGCGTAGACAGTTCGTTTTGTGCACAATTAAAATTTAAAATCTTAAAAGCAAAACCATGGTGGTATTTAAGACCTTCGAATCACTACAGTACGGCTCTTCTTTATAACACATTCGCCATCTTCACAGATCAGTCTTCTATCGCATGGGCAATCATCATCCGATGCACATGGGTCCTTGTATATACGGAAGCACTGAAAAAAAAAACAATATATGTATGTTTTGAGATTTTCGGCTAATGCTATTAATGTATACATAATTTTAAAAACAAAAATTAAAACGATCTAGTTCTTTTCTTTAAGAAATGTTTTCTCTTGATGGCTTCAATAATTTATTTTTCAAAACTCTAAAATAGAATGGGCTTACTGGCTTTCTTCTCAAAATGATTTCCCAAAATGTCAATGTTGTACATTTGAAGTTTGAGTCGCACAAAATGCTTTCATCCCCAAAGCATTTGCACTCGCTGTCATCGCTGCATCCCATTCCCACAAAGCACTAAAAGGAAACAATAAAAAATCAGAAACTTTATTCTAACAATAACGACACCTGGTTGTGCGCATGCGCATGACGTCACTTGCTTTATCAATCTCGTCGCCTGGTCAGCGCCAAGAACGCGGACTCTACCAAGTCCCGATTCCCGTTAACGGTTAGGGTTCATTTGTTGCTAAGCGTAACGACCTTGTAATTATCGCAAACGAGTGCTGACTGTGTAAGACACTTCCGCCACCTCGCGACGGAGTAGACCCCAGCTGGGCCTCAAAATACATTAAACAAAGAAAATACAGTTAAATTTCGCTAAGTAACCAAATTGTTAACTGGGAAAAAACGGAAATGTGACTAGCGAGAATAAGTGGCTTTTGTGCTCATTTAGTTTAACGTTTAAATTATTTCTCTCAGTTTCTCACATTCCACTACCGTCACTACCACCCGAAAGCCAGAAAAAGTGTCTTCATGGGAAGAAACTTTAATTACTGAAGATGGTCTACGCGTGGTTACTTGCGACGAACATGAAACTTACACTCTCTTCTAAAAATCTCGCCGCTGTGATAGTTACTAGAACTGCGAGCAAAACCAGAGTCTTCATCGTCTTGTCTGACTTGTAAGTTTCTGAAAAAAGATATTTCGGAAGTTAATTTTGCTATGATTATTTAGTTCATTCGGATAAGATAAAAATGGGAGTGGTGTCTGTGTTCTTTGTGATTGCTTGGTTTTGTTTTTACGATACTCAGTTAGAAACTGCTATATTCGCTTTAATTGTACAGCAAGCTGGTCCAACGAGAATAGAAGAAATCTGATTAGTTACCAGAGCGGTCCTGATTTTGCGGTATGGACCTCTTTGAAAGGCCAGTCACGAAATACATCACCGGACTGATTTTTGGAAACATGGTACAAGAGAAAACAGTTTGCAAAATATCGGCAATATGTTTACCTCATGTCTGACGTACAGTTTCAGTAAATCTTTCACGGATTCGAAAGCGGGCTGAAAACTCGCGTAAATAAATGTTCAACTTTGGCATGCACGTTTGCTGATATGGATATAATAATTTTAAAGAACAACTTTCTTTTTTTTTGGTTTTTGCATGAGCATCCACGGCTTAATCACAAATAACAGACAGATAAGCTTGTCTGAATGTTTTGCTTTTTAACATCTGTGTAAACTGAGTTGCAAAGCAATAGACTCGGGGTCCGAAGGTAGGTCACCTTAAAAATGTTAATGTTGGAAAAAACTCTTGTATTGTGTTAGTCTGAATATAAAAGATAACATTTCTGGCAGTATTTATAAAACAGGCAAAGAAATAGGTCAGCATGAAGCCAAATTGGTGATTGTCTGCCAGTCTCGATAAAAAGCCAGGAAATTCGGCGATAAACTGTTAAGATACATCAATTTTCGCACAGGAATTGTAAAACCTGACTTTTATCTTGTGACATTAGCACACCGAAAAACATCTTACCCTGATTTTACCGAGCCTATTAAAATATCGTGGAAATGTACGTATTTTATACGTAAGTTGACTAAATCAGATTCAAATTTCACTCAAGATTTAAACACTGATGTATTTATCATATTCTAGCTGCCCACATATCATATCATCGTGTCATTTCTAATGGATATGCTGTCGTACCTCTACCCGAAATAATCCCTAGGCTTTCTGATAAGGTCTTGTCCTGATTTCAATCAGCTAAATCATCCAAGACTAAGAGTTCGGTACTTTACTCCAGATTCTCGACAGCTTGTGGCGTTTTTAATTAAAGTAATTGATTTGCAGCGAATTATTTGCACTTTGAAAAACAATCCTTTGGAATAAAAAACTTGTTTGATAGTTAAATGCATCAGCTGTGAACATGGTATGTTAATGGTTTTAGCACAACGAATTACCTTCATTTTCATATAACTACATTTCGCTCTTCTATGCAATACTGAAATTGTGGGTTTTGTTCAGCGGCCGTGCTAACAAACATGAGGCTTATAATTTGATGAATTGTTCGATTTAAATTGAAAAGGCGTTGGCATTAGATCGTATTGTATTCCGCGAAACCAAAAAATACTCGTAGAAATCTTCATTTCAGAGCTACAGGAAATTAAAATCTTAAGCAACTACGGCAAGTTAATTTGTGTTGCCGTAAGGTTTGTGTTAAATGGAAATTAAAAAGGGTGTTTGCTCCCACAATTCGGCGCCAGTTATTCTAATCTATTTTGCTCTTTTCAATAGACAAAAGGTATGCATTATGAGAATCTGAAAATTGTGCGAATCTTGTTCTGGTGCCAATTTTATAAGAACAAATGTGAAAGTTTCTCTGAAGAACATTTTTAGAGCTAGCAGTACATATTCTCACTCGGTGCCACATTATCTTTGCCAAGCTATAAACGCGAATTTATTGTTTCAATTAGGTTCCTGGTGAAGAAAACTTTAGTAATTAAAGTCGGCACAGTTTATTGCATTCGGTGACAGGAAATCTAATAAATAAGGAAGCGCCTCGTTAGTTAAACGAACATTACAAAAATCAGATTTTTATTCAGTTTAAAATCCTTTTTGTGAATCAGTAATTTACTAGAATCAGAATCAAGAAAAACATGATAGAACAAAGCAAAAGGGCACAGGGGGGAAAATATATAGTGGGATTGAAATCGGTAATGTATTTTTTCTAAACCCACTTGGTTCTTTCATTCTGAGGCTTAAATATCCTTCCAGAGGACAAAATGTGTTTTTCTTATGTTATTTTTTCTTTTTTCACTGCCTCTTTTCATTTGTTGATTCTCAAAAAGGATCAAAATGGCTTTATTTCGTAATGGGCCGTTGTTCGGGGATGAATCGTATTTAAATGTTAGTTTCTAGCAGCAAAAAGTACTTGACTCGTTTTACCCCTTTTGTTATTTTAACATTCAAGTTACTGCATTAATCCCTTTGGATAAGAACGACCTTTAGGCAAAAATAGGGGCGCCAAAAACTGCTATTGCCTTACCTTAGTCGCGCGTTTAAGGGCTTTAGATCAATCTTCCGTCGTTTCCTGCCGTTACTGGTTTTGTTTTGAGTTCGTGGAGTTATAAAATACGATTAGTATATACGTGCATATTTACGTAAATTGAGATAAAGGGACCCACACTATGTCTTAATAACAACATGCTTAAAGCGCTTTACGTCAACACTAGGTCACCTATTCTTTTCCCATTTACGAATAGCGATTTGAAAGAATAGAAAATTCGCGAAGCATTTTAAAGGTGGGGATAAATCCGTGATTTTATCAAACGATCTAGTCACATTAAAATTGAATACTTCTTATGAGGACCGGCGTATTGTGCTAATTTTTTCACCAACAAGTTTAAGTAAGTTTTCTCTTTACAAACGAAATAATAATCAATATAAAACTACTTTTAGTGTTATGAAAGGTTATACACCTAAAATTTTGGATATTGGCCTGATCTGAACATATCTTTGTTTCGTTGCATTTCAGAAACCAAACGATAATCTTTTATCTGATACGTATTACATGTTTTTATTCAAAGTCCATATAGTGTTATTTTGGCTCTTTTTAAGATTGAATATCAAAGTGAAAGTTTCTTTTCCGCCTTTTAAATTTGAATGAAAGCTAAAAATATACATCTTAACCGAGCCAGCTTTACAAACATTTCGTTTTGTTTTATCCCATAATTTGATGCATGAACGTAATTTTCCAGATTTTTTTGTGGAACGTTCCTACCAACCGTTGCCAACTGTATTAGAGTACCGGCTTGAAACTAATTCTGTAGATCTGTCCCCAGGGTTTATATGTTATTTGTTATCCAAAACGTTAATTTAGGTCACGATAAGAATGTTGGCTCTTCAGGCCGTGAACGATGTCAGAGAAACAAATCAAGAACTTTTACTGAGGTCGTAAAATGAGAAAAGGACTGTTCAGTGGTCAGATTGAGAAGCCATTACTTTAGTAAACGATTCGTGTCTCTTTCCCTAATAACTTGTAAATGGTTAACTTTTGTTTCAATGAAACATGTATGTACACCTGAAGCTCTGATTTAATACACTTCCGTAAAAAGCTTTATTCTAATACTGATCTATTTAAATACGCAAAGCCATCAAAATAGTTTAAGATTTTTAATAGAATTCTCTTTGTTTGACAATATAAAATGCTAGAATAATTCATTTTTTGTAATAATAAAAACGCCTCAAGGAAATGTGTACGCATATGAAACATAAAAACATTGGACATTGTTGAATACAATTCAAAAATAAGTATATGATATCAATAGATTGGAAGTCCTACATTTCAAAACATTGCCTATCAAATGTTAGAAATTTTAAATTTTTGTACTTAAAGTTCTATATATCAAGTCTACTGTCATTGTAGAAGCACACAGACCATATTTTAACCAATCAAATTTGAGCTTTTTCTATAAATATTTTTAAAAACAAACTTTTTTGCATTGGCCGTAACTTCCGTTGCCTTTGGCAAACCAAACGCGCGCGAAACGTCATTCGTCTGTTCAATTAACTGACGCCGCAAAAAATGTCAAACTTTCATTTACGTGCTCTAGTTAGACACTTTTATAACCTACTGGTATTTAAACACTCATTTGATAATTTCAGACGTAATATATTTAATTTTAAAGAAAGTTTCTTACACTTAAAAACTACGGCAGAATGATTGCTTGCATGTGCAATGGCAATTAGCGACGAGTTCAAAGGCACAAAGCGATAGCTCACTGATCTGCATGATCGAAGGAGATATTCTCTTGTATTTATTTGACTTCTTGAATAGATGATTTTGCTTATCATATCATCTACTGTTTAGCCAAGACACAGACTACAAAAAACTGTAATAAGCTTCAACCGAAAAACCCTTACTAGACCTTATGGATCGATCACCAGAAAACACAACTGTAAACTCCAATTCTCACTGCACATCGAAGAAATTTGTCTCCTTTTACTGACTTTCAACTTGAACATGTTGAATATAAATTGATCACAGTTATTTTTGATAACGCATTAGACCTTTGAGCAAAAGTGATCCTTTTTTGTCAACCTTTTCATTAATTCATAGGTGAGTAATTATGATTTATATATCCTAGAGGGAAGTTGAATATTAATTGTTATCTACCTGACTCCGAGTAACAACGGCTTAAAATACACATAGCGCAAAAGCTAAGACTTCATTGCACATAGGCAGGTAAAACATCGAGAGGTAAAATGAATTTGTTGGTTATTTCAATGCCTTATAATGATAAATAAAAATAAAATCATGTTCTTTGTGAAACCACTCCAGTGCTGTGGAAAAGGAAGTAAAGCAGACCTCGAATTTATTATCGACCCATTTGGAAGCGGATATTAAGCGAATTTTGTAATCATCAAGATCACGATGTCTCGTTTAGATTAATGATGTCGTTGGGAACATGATAATTTTCGGTAGTACGGTTTATGACCTGAGGAAAGATAAAGAAAGGATTTCGTATTAAGTTTTTTGTTCACCTTTCTCCTTTTTTTCTCGCATATAAACAGCAGTAGTTTTAGTTTTTAAATTATGGGAGTAATTCACAGGTTGATTAACACCCATATTATGATAATTATAAAGTATCCCGGCTGATATTTAACGCGACACCTGCAATTTCATCGAATTAAAGCAAGAAAACACATATTTAGGTGAACAGCTTTCAATTTTGCATCTATACATTCAGTCAAGGCTAAGGTTAGAATGCCCTCGAGTGAAAGTAGCTTTGAACTTATGTAAAATGTTTTAATGCCGTTTTAGACAAAAGAGCAAAATGGAACTAATATTAATCACAGTAAAACTCCTTTTTCTTTTTTATAACCGTCACCAGTGATATAGTTACATTGCTCACAAATGTCGCATTTTCCCTTAGTACAATTTAAAGGGTCGCGTCCCCGAATTTTGAAACCTAATCTGTGCACGATTTCAAAAAATACGACAACCAGGACCTTTCTAACTCAACTTGCCAACTATTAACTCCAGCGTAAAAGCGTTCGTAAATCTTAAAGGGAACAGAACACTGTGCCTTTCATTTCATAGAGGATATTACATGGCCGCGTGGAGATACGAAATTTCTCTTCGAGTGAGAGAAATTTCGTGTCTCCAAGCGGTCAAGTAATAATGAACCAATGAACTTCCAAACCTTTTCATTTTTGCTGCGAAAGCCGCGATTTATTACATAACGGTGATATTCACATGTGAAGATAACATGTTATCTTCACATGTGAAGATAACAAGTTTTCGAATGAAAGCTCACTTGGTATCTCACTGTTGTTTGTATAATAAACTTCCTTATTTTTTGTCTTTCTTGTCCGCCTTCTTAGGAATGGTGCCTCTCTCCTCCGCAGAGACTCTCTGAGAGATTGCCGCTGAACGCATTGAGTGCAGTCGCACATTAGACGAACGCTCCTCTGATTTGTGCCTGCAGTCAATGCGTTCAGTGGAAATCTTCCAGAGAGCCTCTGCGGAGGAGAGAGGAATGGTGGAGCAACGCGCAAAATGCATGTGGCGAATCCGATATCAAGGGTATGACTTCCGCAAAGGCGCTCTGTCAAAATCCTTCTCAATCTTTCTCTCTCTTTCTCTGTGAAAGCCATCCTTGTTTGTTCTCAGTCGATCGTTACCTGTTTAATGTTTTTCTACCCTTGGTAAACTGTTATTTCAAGGGTTTCTTCGATTCGAAGGCACATTACCGAAGATGACTATTTTATGATGACCTTAAATTCCAAAGGGTTCCTGGTCAAAGTCTGATTTTAAGGCGGAGGTATACCTAATTTGAATGAAATTTTGAGAGGTTTAGAGAAGGTATAAAAGGAAGAAAGTTAGTTTTGAAACATCCACAGACAGTTGACCCCCATCCAAGAGCACCCCAGCTTAGTAGGGGGGATGTTTGAGTGTGCACATTCTAATTTTGAACTTTAAATTCTAATTATTTAACTACATTAAATCTTTACTATTTCTTATTTCTTTAAATTTTCCTTCTCCTTTAAGGAAAGCTCCCTCCTCCCAAATATAACCAAAAGTCATCCAAAAATTTACAAAACACCGCAAAACATTGATTGATCATAGGGGTTTTAAACCCATTTTAAATCACAGGAAAACGGCTTTCAGGTTTTCCCCGCCTTAAATCGGAAAACTGGAAAGCTTTAACTGTGTTAATCATGATTGGTAAAGCGTAATGTGTAAAGGTTGAGTGTGTTATGAAAAGCTCATAAACTTAGTGAGACATGCTTATGTTAATATAAGACCCATTCATCAGTATTTCGTGAAGTACGTTCAATGATCCATTGTAACCGAGGTAATTTAATGGTGACGCCAGGGATGAGTGTACCATTCCCACTATGAACATGGCACCTTTTCTCAGTGAGCTACCAAGCCCACTATGGACAAGGAACCTTTTTTCAGATCATGCAAGGGGTAAAAAGCGCGGGAAATGATATAACATGAAGTACAGGTATCGTCGTACAGGTATGTCGTACCTGATTGGCTGTGGACATATCTTTGCTATGATTGGTGAGAGCATGCTATTGATTTTCACTTATTATAGAGCAAAGCAATACAAAAGTATACTCGGAAAAATGCACTTTTATTTTTCAGTAATGTAGCAACTGTCAAAAACTTTTGTTTGGTATTGTAAACCGCTTCTATTGTTTTTAGTCTAAGTCATTTTTATTCAATTGTTTAGTCTTTTGTTTTGGGCTAGGGTATCAAACCAGTCACATTATATGTTACGTGAGCTGCTACATCAATCACCCTTTAGGAGATACCCCAACAAGACAACTTTCCTTTTCTTTTCTCAGTTCGTTGTTTTTATTTTATTTTCATTTTTTTTCTCAATTATCTTTCTCATGTTAAACAAATGAGAACGTTCGTTGTGTCTCCAGCCTTGACTAAGTTTTCTTATTAATATATTCAAATTCTGGCGTATCAGATGCCTCTTTCATATTTTTTCAGCCACACTGCATTCATGAATTTAAACTGAGCAAAGAAATCAAGCTAAATATGCCATCCATTCGCCCACTGTCAAAAGCGTTCTGTGTTTTGATAAGGTCTTTTATATGACTCGTTTTAGTAGAAGAGAGTAGGCGTGCTTACAACACTGAATACGAACGTTGATGTCAGGCGATTAGAGGTGTTTGTAGACACCTTTGCCAATAGGGTATCAGATAATGACAGGTTTGCAAAGTCTGTATTTGTTCCTATGTCTCATAGATAGCAAACTTTGCCCCTGGCGTTGGAGCCATAGAATAATTAAACATTTCACTTTCCGAATGGCAATAAACCGTTTTGGATGGCCTCCTATATCAATGTACCGCTGTATTTCTAGTCGATATACTAAGCTCTTTTTAAAGCTATTGCCCCTGATAATAATTGTTAGCTTGAGAGATGTCTTGCATGAAGTTCTCATTATATGTTTGGTATTTTAGTCACGGTATTTTGCAGTTGTTTCACTTTAATACTGCTGACATTTGTTATACGTTTGTGCCAGATTTTGTCTATTTGCAGGTAGTGATCTTCATGTTTCTTTTGACACTGGCTCTGCTTCAAATTACCCGGATCAAATGAATTAATTTTAATGTATTTTCGAATTTTTGGTAAAGCTATTTCTATATAAAATTCTCAGTTAGGTGTCTTCATTTTACAAAAGACACTTTTTTGGATGTGACACGAGATCATCGTTAATCCACTCTTAGTTCTCAGTGACGGCGGAGCGTATTTGAAAGTGGGGGGGGGGGCTTGAGAACGAGCGCCAGGGGCGCTATTTTGTAGGGGGGTCTGGCCCCCCCCCCCCCCCCCCCAAGAAAATTTTGAAATCTAGAGGCTCGGAAATGGAATTTTCAACGTTCTCTATCATATATTTCTTAACAAAGACAACCTGCTACAGCAATATTTTGGAAGTTTTGTAAGCTTGATACATATTTTTCAGCCTTCCACGATATATCCCGGCTTTAGTACACTATTAAACCTGGGTTTTTACACAGGCTACCCGTGTGTGGAAAGGATGCGCTTTAGGAAGTACGTAACCACGAACAGTTTCCGATACGTTTTGAACAAGGTTGTAGCTTTGTAAATTATCGTCACTAAATGAAGCAAGTAGTATTCAAGCACTTGTTTCATCTGGTTAGTGCCCTATGTATTTTACGTCTTTTCTCAAATAAGCATGAATTGCAATAACCTCATCTCGGGGGATAATCTGTGGTGAATCGGACTTTTTCCGTTTACGCTTTCCTGTTTCTTTAGTATTTACATTTTCCTTTTTCATTATTTCTTAATACGAACCTTATACTAAAACAAAAAAAAATGTCTTCGTCGTAAAAAGTGAGGGGGCTGAAGCCCCCCAGCCCCCCCGGCCCCGCCGTCCCTGGTTCTATAACGCGATATTGATTTTTAAGGCAACGTTGTTGCTTAGCGTCGAGTTTAAGCCTGTTTGTGAGTATTTATCTGTTGTAAATCGCGGTCTTTTAACAGACTGATACACCAACGTTCTGCTCAACATAAAAAAGAAAAACAGTATTAAAAAAGCCTCACCTTTTTGTGAATCCAATGCCTTAACAGGACAGTTCAACTTTACACCTGGAAGATGGGAGAGTGAATACACGACTAGCAAAGCAATTACTGAAATTTATGGTAGCCTAAGTGCGTTCGTGGAACTTGAAGTTAAAGATAATTAATGAACCATTTGCATTCATCGTGGGTCATATTATAGCACTTACAAGGAAGACTCATGAAATTTGACCACCTCTGACGTTTCTATCTGATAATTTTCAGCTTCAAACTATTGTTTAAAACTGGATTCTGTAAAATACATTTTAACACACAAATTAACCTGTTATATTGTTAGAAAAGGTTGCGTGAATTTTTCAGTTAAAAAAAATTTAATGCGAGCATTTATAACAAGTGTCATTTCTAAACTTCAATTCGATTTTTTGGTCACTAATTATATATGTTTTTGTAGTAAAAGGCGCCATATTGACCAATTTCTAAGATGGATTTTACTTATAACTGAATACGGAAAGGAGGTCACGGGTTCGAATCCCGTTGAAGCCCTGATTTTTTATTCACTGCCATGATCATTCTTCACTTTCATCTACACAGGCAGTGCAAATATGAATTATTTCATATATACTTCACATCAATGTCAAATTATGTTTTCCAATTTTAGACTCTTTATACTTCTCTATTTTCTCGTATTTTTCTGCGATCGTGGAACGCGGAGAAAGAATCGCGCTGGAACCGGGCGCCAGCTAAGGTTCTCCTCCACTCTTCCCACGATAACTTCGCGCGCTGTGTCCGATAAAAATAGTGAAGCTGTCAACAATTTAGTTTGACTTATTAAACGGCACGTAATGTCGTGTACGTCATTCTTTACGAATTATTTCCACCTGCGGACGTAAGCAGCAGGTCCATGCATTAGTCCAGAACTAGAGCAAGTATTTTGTATAAAGGCCCGAAGTTAGTTAGTTTTAGCAGGAAAGGCTACGCAACTGAAAGAGATATTGGTTTAGCTAGGTAGAGGCGGGAAAATCTTTAAAGGGACACTGTCACGGTCAATTTTCAGCTTTTTTTAGTGAAATGGCCACAAAATTACGACTAAGTTCTTTCATCCATACAGGGAGTGCTCCCAGAACATAAACATATCAAGCAAATTGCGTAAGGAAGAGGGTGACCGTAAACTTAACAGTTTTCATCAATTTTTCCAAATCAAAAGGACAGAACTTTAAAAAGTCAGAGGGGGTAAGTTTCTAAAGAAACTGTGGTGCTGCGTCGGTGGGAAGTATAACAATATCGGATTCGCTCCGACGAAGGGCTAACGCTCGAAACGTCAGCAATTGAATCTCTTTACGGTGGCCAATTGACATTATCAACCCAGTTGATAAAACCAGATTATATTTAAAAAGTCAGCTTGACTTTTTCAAGTTGAGATCTAAAGTTTCTGATGGCATCATAGTGATATTACTCCATATTTAGTCTCAGTACACTGGAATAGTAATTTTAACAAAACTTAACTGTTTGTAGGTTCCATTAGCGTAAACACGATTTTGGGCTGTTGGATTTTTTAAGCAAGACTCGTGAGAGTGTCCCGTTTAAACGTTCTTTAATTTAAATCTCTTTTAACTCTCATTTCGCTCGTACCTTGCTGCCTTATTTCATACTCATACTCGTACTCAATTTTTCTTGGACAAGTCCATCCAAGGGGGAAAGGTGCAGTGTTAAACACCAACCCGTGAAAAGAGGCCAGACCACAACACCGGGAACCTCGTTCCCTACACTTTGCGAGAAGTGCGGGGGTCCTTTAACGTCCCCTGCCTACCGTAACAGTGAACCTACCTCGAAATTATAGCATTGTAAGGCGGCATAAGAGTATCACTGATAAAAATAAGTTAATCCGAAAATAATAAACTACAATGATAGGAAGATATTACAAGAGATTACGAATAACAAACTTAAAAAACAATGGCCAACTTTTTCAAAATGCGCTGTTTGTGACCCATAATTTTGGTCTGTCAGAAAATGGCGGGCGCATATCATTAGCTTCGTTCCCATGACTTTTCCTTTGGTGCTTTTCAGGGGTTGGAAAGCCCTGGAAACAAGTATGAAATACTGAAGTCCCCCAAAAGTCCCCAAGTTTTTCCAAACCTTTTCTCAGCAGTGACTCGCGCGTGAAAAATTCTCTTAGTTCCTCTTGCTTTAACGACCCGAAATTTTCAGTGTTAAACGCCGACATGACAGCTTTTATCCGCGATTTTAATTTTGTGCATCTGCCGAGAACTGATAATGCCAATGCCCTGTTGGGTTTCAGGAAATGTTTCGAGCTGTTTTCAAAAGGACGGGAAAACTATCCACCACAAATTTGTAGTTACAAGCTCCTAGCATCCTGTGGAAAGATCAACAAACTCGACTCATTTAGCCAAAAATATAACAACAACGTAGCTTATCCGATATATCAGGGATATAAATGAAAGAGTATTAAATTTATAGAAGGCAAACAATGTCTAAATGACGCAAGAAAGGATTGATGTTCGTTCAATTTCTGACAATTCAGCGAACAATTGGCGGTGCCGATGTGACGCTTTATTGCCTTAATAAAAAAGGAACTATACTTATTTTTTTTTATTGCGTGGTCAAGTTAGAATCGAAAGGACAAACAACCAAGTAATAAACAAAGTGTGAATGAATGTCGTGCTGGGTTAATATCTGTAAATATTTGATATTTTGGCTCGAAATTAGTTACTACACTTAACGGCGACCAACGCGAAGCATGGCCAACCGAGAAATCCCGCGCAATTTCGTCATGATTTGAAGGCAAAATAAAAATGCAAGAATGCATGTGCATGGTGTGGGCGATGTGAGACGGTTTGTCAAATTTAATTCCCTGAGAAATGACCACTTCGTACTGAACATACCTGAGGTTGTTAAAACTCTGATTTATCATGATCATTTTTGAGGAATTTATATTGTGGTAATCTTTGAAGTCAAGCACACGTTGAAGGTGAAAGAACGATACGCTTTTTGTGGTACCGTGCCTCACTAAAATAAACAGCTGCTTGAAGCAAGTGAGGGAAGAACAAAGCTTTTTACATTAAACCTAAGCTTACGACTTGCGACATTGAAATCTGGACATGTCTAAGGCCGTAGCTAGGGGCTGGGCCCTCCCTTGTGAGACTTTTTAAGTAAACAACCTTCCATATTCAGGTGGCAAAAACGCGCGAATCCGACGAATCAACATAGTGAACTACAGTATAACCCCCCCCCCCCCCTCCCTTTGATAAATCCTGGCTACGCCCCTGTTTTAAGGGTGAAATTGAGAAATATTCAGTACTCTGGAATCTGTTTTGCGATCAAAATACAAAATAAATTAATTAGATCGTAACTGGTCTTCGTTTTAATGGCCAACTCGCCTGAAATTCACGTTGAGAGTACATTGGAGCCATGTGCTCGTGGGGAACAAACGCGTGACTAGGCCCAAAGGACTTCTGCGTGGGAGGCTAAGCCATGTGCTGCACACCTTACTATGACACCTTACGTCAAAAGGTGGAAATTCACTGAATTGGTAGTGGATTGAAAGAGAACTCCATTTTGCACTCAAACTCCTACCGAAAAGTTGTTGGCAATAAACCTAATCGCGTATATAAAGTTAATTGTTTGTATTCGAATTTTGAAATTCTTTTGTCTGTTACGGAAAAGCTGAACACAGAGTTTCGTTGCATTTTGAACGGCACCGTTTATCTTCAAAGCCTATATGTTACTGTTTATTTAAGTCCAAGCGCAAAAACATATCAAAAAACATATTTGCTGCAATTGTATATTTTCGAAATTTCACAATACACTAAAAATGTCCCTACCTTCCGCTGTTACGGCTTTAAATTGTTTCTCTATTTTTCTAGACTGAAGACTTTCCGAAGACAATCCGCAGAATTATTTGCCTTTTACATAAGGCCCTTCGATAACAATTATATCAAAAAGTAAAGTTGTGCTTTGGTCAATCGAATGGCTTGTCTACTCAAAGCGGAATATTTATAAACACACCCCGCACAAATCATTTGGCGTTTGATCAACATTCATTGAGTATAATAAATTGCTTTCAATTGTCCGACGATAAAAAAGGATATCAGCAGATGGCTTAGATTACATTTCATTTCAAAACAAATTTCGCAAAAAGAGATAAAAGAATCGATATTACGGGTGTGTTTTTCTAACCCGTGTACGTTATCCAGTTTATTTACGGAAAAATACCCACAAACAAAACTGTTATTTCACAGAAATTGATCAGCAAATATTTTAATAATAACTTCCGTACGGTTTGTCCATGTAATTGCAAAGTATAATGGAAAATTAAAAGGTTTTAAATTGTAATCAATGCCTTTTGAAATGCTGGGTAACAGCCAGTTACTTTTCTAGAATGGATTTTCACGGCTTCGCGGTGATAAAAGATTTATATAATTATTTTCAAAAAATAAACCTGCCATGATGAAGTCGGATGCGATAAACTGGATTAACCTCAGTAGCCTTTTAGGAGCCTTATTAACTTCACTGGCTTATTTTCAATGACTCGGCGGTCAATAAAGGAAATATTACAAAAAGAAGTCGGCGAAATACATTCGTACTCACGCATTGTACAAACTAATTGGCGATAATTGTGTCGACTGTAAGATCTTATCCCGCAAAAAGTACACAAACATTCTCTTGGCGAATTCGTGCTTCATTGTTAAGGTTTGCCTCACTTATTAGTGTTTACAGGACGGAGAAAATTTAGGCCAGGAAGCATGAACAGTTAATAGGAAGAATTATTTATTTTATTAAGTAGCTCACTTGATTGTGGTCAATTTAAAAATATAAAGAAAAGTTAGTACAGACGTGGTAAACTAACAGAAAAAAATTGACGTAGTTTCCGATAATTCGCAAAACGCTTTTTCGTTCTCATTTTGCAAGGCTCAAGATTTCTAAAGTATTATTTAATGATTAAAGGTGATATCTTGTAGTTTTCTCCCTTTTTGTTGAACAAAGAAGCAAAAATAAGCCAGAGGAAATATCCTCTCTTTCGGTCGGCCATTGTGTCAGTTTTCCTTCGGTTCGCTTTGACGACCCACTGAGGAGTGGAAATGGCCCTAGCACCCGCCCGCAAGCCTCAGCACGTATAAAGATGAAGGCAAAAAAAAACAAACGAGGCCGAAAATGACCCACTGCGTTGGACCAAACTGTCAACAATAAACTAAAGCAGTTATCTTTATTTCTCGTCAATTGTCGCCATCAGGGAGTGGCGTTTCGTGAGCTAATTGTTATTGCCTTCCGTGCAATACGTGTACTTACTGACTGAATAGGAAGGAAATATAAATAACTCTTAACTGCCCGCCGGGTAAGCTACCTGCCCTCGCGCTACCCACTTTTTACGAGGTCACAGGAAATTGTTCGAGGACGACAAAAATAGCTATCCGTGTTGAATTGTTCTCACTCTAAATAAAACGATTACAGAAAAATACGTAAACACTCGTATTGAAAAGAATTAAACTTGTTAAAGTAAGATCCACAGCTCCAGCATCTCATTTTTTTTCAGTGTCCGGTATGCATAAGATATTCTGGCTGCCACATGACACTAAGTTTATTACGTTATACGGACGAGCCCAGTGTATCAGTTTTTGTAGCATTAAGCGACTAGTAGCATTCCTACTCTCCTGGATGCCCTATAACAGCTCTGCTGCCCTCTTGACTGGTGTTTTTATAACCAATACAAATTAAGTCAGGCATGTGGTCATGTCGGCCAGCCGTTTGAGTGATGAGCCCGCGCGATCTCAACAGGATGCTGTTGCCCACAAACAGCTGTCGTGACACCGTTTGCAATCTCGTCCCGTTCCCTGATTGGATGAATAGGATTGGAAACCGATCTTCGCAAATTTACCGAAATGCGGCAATACGTACTCGTTCGATTTGCGGAGGGTCAAATTCACAAATTAAGCGAAAAATTGCTTAATCGCTGCCAACTGCATTCAGGAAAATGAATGAAGTTTCTTACTCCAGCGCACTATTCACGCAAACGCTTTTTGCAATTAACTGTTTTTCAAATAAACGAGAATGGTGATCGTCAAATAAATTATTTACTATTTTCTATTTCTCTCTTTTCTAAAGAAAATTACAAATATTAAGTTCCCTTCCCACGAAAGAGACAAATAACAATTTAACACACGCTTACAATGTCTCTAAGCGGTTCTGCTTTCACAATCGGTAGAGTCACACTCATTTAAAATTAAAGGTCCGCGCACTAGACTCAAAATGAGAAGGAATTAATTTTAATTACAAATTAGGCTTCGTTTCTGCAGTTAGGGACGAACTCCGCTAAAATGTAATGTGTATTTTTGCCGAAATTCATCACGGTTAAAAACAAAAACATAATGGATACTTGTATAACAAAGCAAACTTTTTTTTGCCAAAAAATTGATGGAAACTCCTCTCTGTCACACATCAACTAATGATAGCTGAAATAATATTACAATTATGCATATGAAAACAGCGTTAGAACTGATATCCTTCACATAAGCACAGAGTATTTGTATTTACTGAAAACATCGTCATCTGGACGAAAGAAATCGATCGCCAGGAAGGCGAAAAATGTCAGCACAAAATGGGACGGAGGAACAAAAGCGAACGCCGTGATCCACCACATTCCGACCGCTGATCCAGCGAACGTGACAGGCTGCAGCAAGAGAAGAACAAGGAAAATTGTCGACCAGTCGCGGTCTGTCTTCTTCTTCTGTCCTTGTGGGGTATCCCAAATATCCAACAGCATTGGCGAAAGCAAAGTTGCCCAGACGGACAGAACTGCACCCAAGCCGTAGATTACGGACAGTGTGATAAGCCAGTCTTCTCCAAGCACGATATCTTTCCCCATGTTCGTTGAAATATTATTCAAATAAAATCGCCAGTTATTATTGTATCGAAGGCGGGCTTGATTGGCCTTCTGTGGACTTTTTCCAAACTTTGAATGGGTTTCTGTGAGCTTGAAATGGGTTTATCCCTATTAAAGGGAATATCCAAGCAGAGATGCTTATTTTGGGGGTTAGAACCGGAATACCTTTCAGTTTGAGAAAGATCTGAACCTTTCTCATTAAATATGCATAAAGCTTGTTGGAAGAAACCAAGACAACCAACTAGGTAAGTAATTTGAATTGTAAAACAGGCATAATGGCACCTGCTGGAAAGGTAGCAATAGGTTGTATTTAACTCATTTGAAAAGTTGTCAGAGATTCTTCAATTTATTGGTCAGCGCGTTAAAAAACAATCAACTGGAGTGAAACAAATAACTACATTTATCTTCCTCATATAAAAAGCCATACGTCTTTCTTTTTTTTATTTAACAATGCAAAGAACTTCAAAACATGCTCAGATCACATGCAGAAAAACAGTTAAGGTAGTTTAACTGAAAATTAATAATAGTAGAAGGCTTGCTTTTCAAACAAGCTTCCGATTCTTTCAGTGACGTTTTGCAAGTCCTTTAGCTAAATAGAACTCCCGTTTAAAAAATGGAGCAACCGAGTAAGGAAATGTATCTCAGTGTTTGAGTAGTCCAGCACCTCATATGGACATATTTTTTCATTCGTTCTCCTTAACAATAGACTTCTTTGTTATCAGGGCTAGAGGCTTTGTTTAGGAGTGTTTTCAACGCCCATTGGTATTGCCGCTTCAGTGAGGTGCTGCCTGCCCCCAATGTTTGTCCTTCCCCTTTTTGCCTTGTGTCCACGTGTCTAAAGTCACGTGACACAAGGTAATGTGGGTGTTCAGTAAGATTCTTTGAGTTCCTAATGTAAGATACTTTTGCTCATTCTTTCCACGTCTAATATTACTGTTTAGGGCGCGGTTTTCTTTAAGTATTCCTCTTTCCTATGGCCTACACGGCTAAAATTGTAACGCAATTATGAATTGGGTAATGTGGCTTTAGATCATACAAGGTGTGGGCTGTCTGTTTTAAATTTGTGACGGGTGGACTGAAATAGGGAAGCCTATAATATTAGAATAGTCTAGTTATCACATTGAGTTGATTAAAACTTGTCGCACATTTTCTGAGAATAAATGAACAGTTACATGTAGTATCAATAGGGATGAAGTTGTTTCTTGAACAATTGTGCTGAAAGTGAAATATCATGATGCAAGTGTTTTGTGGACTTTATTACAAGGGATTTTAAGCCATTATTTATGTAGCTATCCAAATTAAGTAACACCTCGAGAGTCACTAAATACGGACGTACGATTGTGCCGAGTTGTTTCTTGTTAAAACTCGTGTAAAATTGTGTACTGTCCTCTCTCACGTGAAGCGAGCGAAAGGCCAAGTTTAGAGAACTGCACATTGACTGTGTGAAGAGTTTGAAAAGCTCTAATTTTAGAAATGCATGGCTTGAGTCAAGTTTAAATCAACACGAAATGGCAAACTGTAAACAATACAATTAACAAATTAAAGCTGAAAGAAAAACTCACTGGGGTAGTTAAAAAGGTCAAATACAAAGTACATTGTATAACTGAAAGAGAAGACGTATATTCAGAGATGTGAGAAAGATTTCAGAAACAGAATATTAGGGTTTACAATAATAACAAGACAGCCATTTACCCCGAGGATAAACCTTGCTGGTATATCAGCATATTGTTGGGGCCTTATTTTTTTCTTTTCCGACCAACCGACTCAAAGAGTATTTTCTGAAGTGACCTATTGCTCCACTTTCTGAACATAATGTTGATAAGGAACTGTAAAAAATTTAAAGCAAGAAGAGTGACTTCATTTTGTACAATGTTTTGTGTACAGTATGTTGAAAAGAGAAAGCTACAATGAGAGAAAGCTACAATGTACAAGGAATAGTATCGTTTTGTAATGAGTAAATAGATGTCTAAACTGGAATCATGAGTGACATAACAGGCATCCCAACCTCATTATGATAAATCTATGACAACACTCTGCACTCCTGAATTAGTCTGTTTTGTTTGCATATGGATGTTTGATACTATGTCAGTTGTAAAACAAAAATGCTCCATCTAAGTCAGCCTGTAGAAGGTCATAGCCTGAGCATGTAAACTTTGGGTTAATTTGCTGTCAGTCTGTTAACCTTACCACAACCCGCCCACCTCAGATAGAAAGAGCGCAAGATCGTGGGATGAAACTCCAGACTGGACCAAGATAATACTAGCTGTGTTCCCAACATCTGCTTCGGCTAACATTGCCCAATCGTGTGTTAATCTGAACTGAATACGATGTTCAGCACACAGTCTATATGACCTTTGAATACTATGGTTTATCAGGGATGCCACGGTCAGGGAAAAACAATAATTTTTCAAGGTCAAGTTAAAGTCAGGGAATTTTGTAAAAGGTCAGGGAAAATGTTAGATGTTTGGTAAAGTCAGTGAAAAGTCAGGGAATTTTATTTCCTTTCAGAAAAACATGGTGTAACACGATTGATTCTGATACTGTTTGAGAGGCATGTGCAGAAGCAGTAGTTTTGGCCAGTGGTTTCTGTTGTTAATTTTATTTATCTAATCTGAGGTCAGGGAAAATTGCTCAAGGCCAGGGAACGTTTTAGTTTCTGATAAGTGGCAACCCTGTTTATGGTCCAGTCTGGAATGTCACAAATGTCAGAAAGCCACTAGAATGTGATGATAAGCCATTGAACGAACAGAAATGAATAAGAGTAAAAGGCTTGCTTTTCAAATAAGCTTCCGATTATCTCATTGACGTGTTGGAAGTCCTTTTGCTAAATGGAATTCCTGTTTAAAAAATGCGGCATAAAAAACAGCTGACCAAGTTATTTTCTGAAATATCCCGAAAGAGTACAAGTAATATAACCGAGTAGTTCTCCAAGAAAACCGAAAAGAATTTCTTTCGAAGGACTGAGAGCTACAGACTGCGAAGATCGGCAACTTATCCAGTCAGTTTCAATTAATAATACTTTTCTGTTTATGAAGGAAAAAATAATGAAAAAATATTCCATGAAGGGTCACAAATAGACACGAATATCAGAGGTTTAAAAACACGGTGGCGGCTGCCGGAGTTCCACCGGCTACTCTGCATGGTCATGGCAATCAGCTTGTGACCAAAAAGCTCACTTATAACAGCCGCCTACTCTACCAGTTGATGACACCTACTTCAAAACATTTTGGAATCCCTGGAATATATCTAAGCAGAAAATATCAAATCGTTATATTGAAAGACATACACATAAGACAGTACTCAGAAGACATTTACTTTAACAAAAATACGAATTCATATTTTTTGCTTTTCCTCTTCTATTTACATAGAACACAGTGAATAATTACTTTGCGTCATCAGTTTATGGGGCATACGATTTAAGGCACGTTGTTTGAAGAGCCATTGAGAACACGTGTTTCAAATTCGCAGCCATGCATCCACCAGTCATTCCTGTTCTTTCACAAACGTTTGAACACAGCAAAACTGTTCCGCCGTTCAATATTTCACTTTGCTACCAAAGAACTTTGACGCGGGTTTTCCCTGCTCTCTCGTACAGCACATGTTACACCAGCTTCGGTCAGAAGAGCTGAAAAATGAAGGGATTGTGTCACGCTGGGCCAAATATCCACTATGAAACTTGATGTTAGCGAAGAAATTACTTCTGTTGATCTGAATGATAAAACTATAGCTTCAGTACACACAAATGTATCCCCCGGGTGTTCAGATAACTTTTGAAAACTGATCAGCCTAGCGGTTTCTCAAAAACGATATCTTAATCCGTTGTAATCTTCTTCAACTTTGTTCATCCGTACATTGTTTTGTATTTGCCGTGTTACCGAAATGGTCCTTCATTGTTTTACATTACACTCAATTTGTTGGCCATTATATTTGTGTCGAAAGGAAATAAATGTTTTCAAAGGATTTGAAAAGTGTAGTTAATACCGGTATATCATTAAAATTGTTAGTAGCGAATTCCCGCTGATGGACACTTATTACAGTAACAGTTATCGATCTGAAGACCATAATTCGCTAAAATCAAGTAATAACATAGATCAGAATTAACTCAATCTTGTAAGGAAAGGATCATAATTTGTTTTCTTACCGCTCCTCGGATATCTTGTGGCGCCCAGAGCCGTTCGTCTTCGATGTCCTCCTTAAAGCAAAATTTATCATAATACAAAAATTAACTGTATTGCTATTGTTGAAGAGGTTTCGCGGCACTCGAGAGTTCGTGTGTCCAATTTATCCCGATATTTATCCCTGTTTCCCTCAGCATAAAGCGACTTTGAGTTTTTCGAATTTTCCTAAATGGGATGCTAGTCCATCATAGTGTTACCCCTCCCCCCTGTCCACCAGCATTATTTCGTCGTTACCATTTACACACCTGGGTGAAGAGAGGCGCTGTGAGAGTGAAGTGTATTGTCCAAGAACACAACAGGGTGCCCAGCCAGCACTAGAGCCAGGGCCTCCCGATTCGGAGTCCAGCGCGCCTCTCAAGACTGGTGAAATATTGACAACAAATTCCCGTAGCTAGTAAGCAAGTACCTCTTCTAAACTGACTCCACCGTTGGGTTCGTCAGGTTCATCTCCACTGTCATGTTCCACTTCACCTCCGTTAGCTCGTTCTACATTTTGTATTCCTTCCATCGCTTTACTGTCTCCAGGATTCATGCTGCAAACAGCAACATGAAGGATTTTTAGTAAAGTGCGGGTAAACGTCTGAAAGCAAGTCACTGAGCGTAGTAAACCAAACCAAACGCGCATTACTTTCGATACTCAAGTGAAAATTTCTCTATAAACAAATTCTGATCAGATTTGCCTCTTTTCCTCAATGAATGCCTAGTAATATGTCCTTGAAGACTCGACTTAGGGAGTGGGGGATCTGGTGGTATTCGAAAAGGGGTGGGGGGAGGAGAAACATTTTCAGTCCTTCGGGCCTTATTGTTTTCAGTAATAATCAGAGTGGGAGGGTAGAAATGGCCTGGACACCATCCCCAAGACCCGATAACGTTAGCAAACTTTTACCCTGAAAGGAAAGGCTGCTGTTTGTCGGATTAGTCTGTGGAAAAGACCACACATTTACCTCAGTGCTTGGGTGTAGTGATCCAATGCTTGTTGATAATCACTTGTCAGAGCTAAATAATCTCCTAAAAGCTGGTGAAGCCGGGGAGTGCGGTCATGAGTCATATGCTTCCGCAAACTGAAAAACAAGGTCATAAACTTACCATACGAGAATCACACTGAACACACCATTTCCAAGTTGCCTTTTGCCTCAGTTGCAAAATGAGTCGGCGAAACCATTCCGAAACGAAAATGTCTTTGATTTGATGAAATGGACGTGCTGGTGAAACCCCTTTTTTATATGAAAGGTTATGCACGAATATTCATTCTCACACACAAAGAAGACAATTCCGAACTGGTCTGTTGCAACACTTAAGCCTTAGCCCCCGCTTGGAGATCAAACAAAAGCCGAGTAGGGGTCCGAGACTGTTATGCCGCATTCTTTGCCACACCACATAACGTTACTCCTCCAATACGCTTCTAAGCAATTTCTCCACCCGGGGTATGTTATAAAAGGCTACCGGATTGTCGAGGAGCCCAAACAAAATGCGGATCAAGAGATATTACAGCGAGTGCCATTGACTTATACAACTAATTCAAAAAGCCAGGCAGCTGGCCTTCACCAGTCGAGGTTCGAGCAATGTACACACCCCACCCCTGAAAGTTGACTTTTGCAGTTTGATTTCAAGATACAGCCCCTTCCTGGGTAATATGACGCCACAATTGTAAGTAAATGTAACTTCCAGTTTATCGGGTATGACTTACAGAGCGATAGCCTTATCATATTCTTGTTTCTTGCCCATGATTTCCGCTAACAGACAAACAGCGTCAGTGTATGTCTCGTCCTGAGCTAGGCTCTTCTCCAACATGCTGGTGGCCTGGTTAACAAAAAAGTTTGAAAAAGTTATCGATACACAGTCGGGAAAACTTCGTAATGTACGAAGAGTTTATGATTCTTGCTGCCTAGTCAGAACTAGCTCGACTCAGGTCAAGAACTCCTGGCAGTTACTGAGTTAGCCCTATTTCTTCCACTAACTTTCTTATTCCAATTATAGTACTTTCTAAATTTAGGTGCTATAAACAAGCTAAACAACTCATGCTAACTAACACGAACTTTTCTGGCGAAAGTAATTTTCGTTTTCTTTGGTTTAGAAATCTTGCCTTACTTTCCAAACCAACCAGAACTAAAACCAAAACTAATCGTGACTCGTGCGTGCACGTTTTCAACCGCTCTGTTGCGTGAGTCTTCAAATTATTTGCGTTAGAAGAAGTTTTAAGGGTAGTAGTACTAGCTGCGATGAAATGAGAACTAGAAATATAAATTCTACTTCAAACACTCATTTCGCAATTGTTGTCAACTTTTCTTTGCATTTACAACATAGCTGAGTGAAATCTCTCACCACTCGTCAGTTTTCCTACCTTGTCATAAGAAGATGGTTCGTGAGCCATAACTGAAGCACAAAGCTGATTGAGGATAAAATTAAGGAAATATTTTTCACATTATCAAAGTCAGAGATTTCTTGAACTAATCCATGTTTTCAGGATTCACTGTCTGTTACTCGCTTAACACAGAGACTATCAACTCATGAGCTGTGTCACAAAGACAAAGTGCTTTGCATGTGCATAATGAAGCCACTCGCCAGCGAAAAAAATTAATTGGTTCATGCTGTTAGGTGTGTACTGTTGAGTTGTGGTGCACTTAGGAAGTTTATAGAACACAAAAGAAGCGAAAGAGTTCTCAAAGCGATAGCAGAGAGCAACAAGTGCACCATAACACAATAGTGCACCACTGTGTTGAAAAAACCTGTCGTCAAATTGACGAGACAAATTGAAACTTGTCAGTACTTTGACTTCTCCATCGCCAAATCTCCTAGGAATTTTTTATTAGCTGAGCAGAGGAAAAACTAACAAAAACAGGTTAAACTTCTCACTGTTAAAGTCCTTGGATTCGCTCCTAATGTCTTGTGAGCGTTCTTTGCCACTAAAAGAGCTTCCTTGTGACGTTTTGCCGACATGTAACACTCAACAAGACCTGACCAGTCAGAAAAGAAAAATATTATTCAGTACTGATCTGCGGCTTAAATTGACTCAAACAATATCACTACAACAGACTCTTGTCGGCCTCCTGAACCGAGATCTATATTCTGTTTCAAAACCTCTTCTTCTTAAAAGATCGAGTGATAAGTGAATGAGTAAGTGAATGAGTTTAGAACTGTGTTGTGCATGTCAGATTGTCAAATTGTTACTTATGAAAGCTAATACCTTTCTGAGCTTCAAAGTTCCATGGAGCCAGCTTTACTGCTTCACGAAAATGTAGAAGAGATTCTTGTTGCTTCTCTAATGCTTGTAATAAACTTGCTGTAATAATTGAAATAGATAAGTAGATTATTGGCTTAATTTTGGTTTTCTTCTAACAGGTTTTTTCAAATAACCATGAGTCAGAGAAAGTACCTTTTTAACGACTCAAATGTAAAAGACGTTTTTTTAGCCTATTTGTTATCCTTTGCCTCGTTAGCATTATTATATAAAAATAATTTGACAGTCAAGACAGAGCGTGCTAGTCTTTGTTCTGTGTTGTATGTCAACGCTCCAGTTTGGATTGTCAAATTGTGATGTCTATATTATATTGTTGAAAGGAAAAAAACTAGAGCAACCTGCAGCACTTTAACCAAAGACCCCTTCCCAACCAATCAGGTGTAGAGTTTTCCAAAAAAAGACATTAGCACTACCTTCCCTATTGAGTGGGAATATTACCTTTCAATACAAGTGCTTGGACGTTACGACTGTCGATAGTGTGGGCCTATAAAATACAGATAAAAAGACAAAGTCAATAGTTCTCTTCAGACAGAACTTGGTATAAATGTGTTTTTGCAACTGTAAAGCGCCACACCGGTATCTGGGAGGTCATGGGTTTGATTCCTGTTGGGGAACAAGCTTGTGAAAAAATGAACAATCCACCTTCATCATTTATTCACTCAGCTCAAAATTTACCATCCTTAATATTGATCACAATCATGAAACTTTCAGTACTGATGATTCTAGCCATTTGTTCTATATAGCTCAGTGGATAAAGCACACGCCCAGTGTTAGGTAAGTACAGGGTTTGATTCCTGTCGGGACTAAGATTTATACTTTTCCCTGATGACTATGGCATCTCTCACATTTCACTACCAAGGTTACCACCTTTCATTATTCATCATTATTCGCATGTTACTAACCTTCTGCGCAAAATAGACAGCTCTGGGTTTTCGACTAGTTACATTACAAAAATGACCCATGGCAATCCATGGCTCTGGCTTGATCTGTGTCACTTGAATGAGGTCCTTGGCGAGCCTGTGAAAACATAATGCGTAGAGCTACAATTTATTACGGGAATCTTAATGAAGAAGACATTGTCAATCTACAAGTCCACTAATCAAAAAATCAGTTTTAGTTCTCAAAACCTCTTAACTTCAAGCTTGGTTAGTTAGTTCTAAAGATTTGCTCTGAATTACAGCACATTTCATAATTTTTCCATGCCACATAGAATGCAAGTAAACTCTGCGTCAAGCCCAGTGGCCCATACCGCCGGAGCTTATCCCAGTTTCCTTAGCATGAAGCAACCAGGAATAACAAAAGACAGCTGCCACATGTTTGGAATATGCAATATGCTGGGTGTATGCAACTGTGTTTTCCCATTTCCCACTATCCACACCTGTACAAAAGTCTGCATAAGAGCCTAGTGGCCCATTAGACCGGAGCTTATCCCGGTTTCCTCAGCTTGAAGTGAAAAGGGGTATTTCTACTCCCCTCTGAATGGGATGCTAGTACATTGCAGGGTTACCTCCCAGCATTATTTCACCAGTACCCATTTATACACCTGGGTGAAGAGAGGCACTGTCTTGCCCAAGAACACACTGCAGTGCCCTGGCCAGGGCTCAAACCCGAATCTACTGTAACCTTTGACCTGAAAGTCTTTTTTTACCTATAGAACACTTACTTTTCTAAACTTTCACCACTACCACCCTGTGATAACAAGAAGGCATACATGTCCATACCCTGAAGAACACAGGCATCAAGAGAATGAGCCTGCGGGTATGAACAAAATGGTCAGCAGTTAGACAGGTACCTCAAAACAAGGGACACATACTCAACAAAGAAAGGAACTTTAGGTGGGGTGCAAACAATTGAGCAGGATTGGGTGGTGGAGTAGGAGCAGAGACTTGACATCTGTCAAAGTGCACCATGGTCACACACCAGCATGGTGGACAGTCAGTCAGACAGTCATTCAGTCAGTCAGTGACAGCCAGTCAGTTAGTCAGCTAACCAGTCAGTTAGCAAGTCAGTCAGTCAGTCAATCAGTTAGTCAATCAGTCAGTTAGTCAGTCAGTCAGTAAGTCAGTCAGTCAGTCAGTCAGTCAACCAGCCAGTAGGGGCGACTACTGCAGTAATTTTGACTATTGCGATAATATTGTGATAGTTAAAATTCTATTGCAATAGTATTGTGATAGTAGTGATATACCAGCCAGCTAGAGAGTTGAAGGTGAAAATAGACTCCACCAGGTCAGAAAGAGTCAAGAAACAGCTAAGAAATGCATACTCAACCAAAAACAAGGAAGTAAAGAAACAACTCAAGAAAGACAAAAATGACTGGGCAGAGAAGGTCGCAGAGGAAGCACAGAAAGCTGCAGAGCAGGGTCACCTTAAAACAGTCTATGATGCTACCAGGAAACTGTCAACTATGAAGGGCAAGACCATGGACATGATAAAGAGCAAAGAAGGAGTGCTGTTGACAAAGCAAGATGAAATCCAAAAACGATGGAAAGAGCATTTCTCTGAAGTATTGAATCGTCCAGCACCTGAAGATACAGGAGAGTTTGATGAGGTTGACGAGATCCCACAGACTGAAATTGAAATTGACGTAGATGCACCAACAAAGGATGAAATCTCTGCAGCTCTCAAGGAGATGAAAAATGGAACAGCTGGAGGAGTTGATTGTCTGACTGTTGAGATCCTAAAAGCAGACTTAGAAACAACTGTGGACGTCCTCTATTATTTCTTCCATAAGGTGTGGGAACAAGAACAACTACCAGAGGACTGGAAACGTGGGTTGATAGTGAAAATTCCGAAGAAAGGCGATTTAACCGAATGCAACAACTGGAGGGGCATAACGCTAATGGTTATAGCAGCAAAAGTTCTGGGAAGAGTCATAATTACAAGAATACGAGATGGGGTTGATAGCATGCTACGACAAGAACAAGCAGGCTTTAGGAAGGGCAGAAGCACAACTGAACAGATATTTATACTCCGGAATATCATCGAGCAGTGTATCGAATGGAACTCCATCCTTTACATATGTTTTGTTGATTTCGCGAAAGCGTTTGATAGTGTGGATCGTCCAGCCCTCTGGAAGATCATGAAGTGTTACGGTATTCCTGAAAAGATCGTCAAGATGGTGAAAGTGATGTATTGTGGAAGTGAGTGCGCTGTAACCGATAGGTCAGGTGTGTATGACTGGTTTGAGATCAAAACGGGTGTAAAGCAGGGTTGCTGTATGTCTGGGTTTCTTTTTCTGCTTGTTGTGGATTGGGTTATGAGGAAGACCATCAGGCAGGGGAATACAGGTATCAGGTGGAAATTCAACAGCTTCCTGGAAGATCTCGACTTTGCTGACGACCTAGCATTAATTTCAAGCAGTAGAAAGCATATACAGGCTAAAGTTAACAATCTGGCACGATATGCAAAAATGACGGGTCTCACAATCAACTCAAAAAAGACCAAGATGATGAGCTGGAATATCCCTGCAAGTAGGAAGATCCTGGTCGATGGAAAAGAGCTAGAAACAGTGTCGAAATTTGTTTACTTAGGAGGAACAGTAACTCAGGAAGGAGGCTCAGATGAAGACATCAAAAGCAGACTTGGAAAAGCCAGGGCAGCTTTTAGCAAGCTGAGGAACGTGTGGAAGAGTAACCAACTGAAACTGGAAACCAAGATCAAGATCTTTAAACCTAACGTTATAGCTGTCCTCCTATATGGATGTGAAACATGGCGCATGACAAAAACTGATGCGACCAAGTTGGATGTTTTTCTTCATAGAAGTCTCAGAAGGATCATGAAGATCTATTGGCCAATGAAAATAACCAACGAAGAGATACGAAGCCGCGCTAACACCAGCACCATCAGCGAGCAAATCTACCGACGACGATGGAAGTTCATTGGCCATATACTTCGAATGGATGCAAATAAACATCCTAAAACAGCAATATCTTGGGCCCCCGAAGGACGTAGAAAGAGAGGTAGACCTAAGGAGACCTGGCGGCGAACGACGGAAAAGGAGAGATTGGCAATGGGATTCTCAGCTTGGAGTGAGGCGGCAGTGGCTGCGAAAGACCGTGTTGCATGGCGTAGAAGGGTGTCCGGCCCGATACCCACATAGGGTCACGGTGATAAGTCAAGTAGTCAGTCAGGCAGTCAGTGACATTCAGTCAGCCAGCCAGTGAGTCAGTCAGCTTGCCAGTCAGTCAGTCACTAACTGACAGTAAGTCAGCAAGACAGCAAGTCTCGGGAAGTATTCTGAGGATCAAAGAATTGACATAGTCGCTAATAACCATTAAACATTGTCCTAATTACAAAAGGTACATACACTAGACCCAGGGCAATAAGGCACAGTCTACAGACAGGTTTCTATTTAAATTACCCTTTGGAAGAAAGCCTTGGCATTATTGTAATCCCCAGCATTATAAAACATCTCTGCAGCATTGCAAAGCAGTTCCACATTATCACGTAAACACTGCAAAAGAAATAACAAGATGTGCCAACAGTGAGTTTTGAAATACAGACATATGCACGGTGCTATGAAAATGATTATAATTATTTTGAAAACCAAAATTTTAAGTGATATTGTGTCTACCTGAGTTTCTAGAGTCTTCAGTGCTTGAGCTCCCTCTGGGGAATAAAATATTGGATTTCATTTTTACAAAATTTCAAAACAATATTGTTAGCAATGTCATTATATAAACATTATAATGAACGTGAGCAAGGATTAATATGTGTCGCCAAAGAAAACAAAATGTTAAAAAATCTTACTTGCATGTTTTCCTGAGGCAGCCAACACTTGTGCTTTAATCCATGATCCAAGCCTACATGTAGTGTTCATTAGACACAGAAACGTTACTCTTTTAGATAGTGATTGGTTGGCCACATTTTAACACAAGGCTACACTGTAAGCACAGTGAACACAATTCTAATGTCACAATAAATTTGTTCAACACAACAAAATTAATGTTCACATGAAACTAACAATTTTTAACAGAAAATATTCATTCTCAAGCTAAATATCTTACCAGTCCATTCCTGTAGTTGACGATGAAGTCAGTGATGTGATTTCAGAGCCAGGAACGCCTAATGATAACAGGCCAATCACAGCTTCAAGAGCTAATGGACACGTCCTGAACAACAAGACACAACTGTCAATGAAGCAACTGCCTTATTGAAAAATGTTACTGGACTTTGACAAAACTGAAATTAAATTTTACAGACATGTAGAGGGGAATCCATATTTCTTAAATATCCAAGACAGGTCAACATTGGTTCAAGAGATCAGGGATAAAAAAAGGCATTGCACAACTGAGAAAAGCAAAACCAAGTGGAAAGACATTTGGCTAGAGTTATCAGGAGGTATGACATTTATACACATGATAATCAGAGGAATTGTTGTTCCATAATACAACATTTGAACTTCTAAAACAATTAGTATCTCCAGACATCTCTTACCTTAAAACTTCCTTGTAACAAGAAATAGCTGATCTGTAGATAAAACATATTGATAATTAGCATAATAAGTTTTTCACGAATTTGATTACAGTGGTGAGGAGAAAGGGGTACTTCATACAGCTAGCCAGTAATCACTGGCAGAACAAAAGTGTTCAAAAACCTGCAAACAGTGAGGAGTCCAAATGAGAAGAGACACACTATATTGAAAATGCCTTGTGTACCTTTCCATGCCTTGTCGTTGGTAAAGCTTAGCCAGGGACATGTTGATTTTCACTGACCTCTGTTTTTGAGATATACCTTCAAGCTAAGAAACAATTAATTTTGCTATTATAACAAATTTCTTTCAATGACATAAAATTGCTGCAATCAGATGGTTTAATATGCTAAATTACACCCCAAAGAAAGCTACATGTCTTTGAGAAACTCAAAAATCTTTAGATGCAATGATCACAACCTTGCTTCATCCTTAGACAAAGATATTGCTGTATGTCCTTCAACTCACTGATATACATGGAAATGCAAACATTTCTTATAAAAATCTTTGAAAAGTGCGTGTGGACACACAACTTGGTTCACATTCTAGTGATGATAAACCACAGTTGAACTGCGTTTCATTGAAATCTCAAATCTCACGGTCCCAGGCTGTGACAGGAAGATTAGTAACTTTTTATTTGTAGTTTGCTTCCAGATATCATAAATAAATGGAATGGCTAAATAGTCAACAAAGAAAGAGCAACAAAAGTTTACATACTATTGACGTAGCCTCTCTGTACTCCTTGAGGTGCAAATAGCATAGTGACATCTTGTATTTCACTTCTACCTCTGACAACAAACCCTTCAGAAGCAAAGCAAAGATTATTTTCTAGTTGCCTAATGTTAGCTACCTGGGAGTTCAGTACCATCAATAATGGACACCTCTATGCAAAATTTTGAAAGAAATTGAAGACACGGCTATTTCTGCAGAAAAACAAAGATGCTAAGATTGAGGCAAAGATTTAAAAATTTGCTGGTAAGTTGCAGGCTTGTGCTCTAAGGGCACCCAGGTGCCTCAGGCAACTAACTTTTTGCTTTTGGGCGACCATATAAGTGCTGGGCGCCCTGGATCTTGTGGTTTGGAACCTTCTGGCTCCTTGTAATTTTTCTTAGAGCACAGCCTTGAGTTGGATATTTATTTGGCCATAATTTTCATATACTACACTGTTGTGCAATCCATAAAACAAAGCTACCTAAAAAATGAAGACTTTCAAAAAATGCAACAAGACAGTCTGGGGTACCCAAAGAAGGGACATTATACAATAGGCCACTTCAGAAAATACCATAATACTCTTTGTTTGTCCCCAAAATTTTGCATAAGCATTGTTTCTGTTTTCTCTTGGGACCATTGTAAGTCCATGAGTATGATGGTATTTTCCGAAGTGGCCTATAAAGTCAAGAATAACAAATTAATCACTAAGTTTTACATATAACTTACAAGTGGTGGACTTGTCTTTGGCTTGTGCTTGATAATAATTTTCTTTAACTGGATTGCCCTTGTGTAGAATTGCTGTAGATTTCAGAGTGAAATTGTCCTTTCATACATGTATATGTTGTGGTTTAAATTCATTCTTGGTTAAAAAAATTAAACCAGTTTGATTTTGATTTCCCTTTGTTTCATGTTGATTAGCATAATCTGAAACAAAGGGAAATCAACATCAAACTGGTTTAAATTTTTTTTAAACCAAGGATAAATTTAAACCACAACATATACATGAAAACAATGATGAAAATGCCATTATCATAAAAGAAATTAATTCATCCTTCTTTTAATATTAGGATCACAACACCTTTCTATCTTAGAAGGAGGAATACTAGCAGCCATCCGAAAGGTCTATAAAACTATTTGCTTCTGCCACATTCAAGACTAGCGTTCATAGTCTTCAGGACAAGAAACCTGCTGTCTATAAATTAAAAATAATAATAATAATAATAATAATAATAATAATAATAATAGTGTAAACATAAAAGAAGAGAAGATTTTCTTGAACTCTCTTTTAGCGGTTGGTACTGTAGTTTTACCCCAAAGGCAATACAATATTGTAATACTGGTAATACTTTTTGATACTATTTGTATACCTCTGCTCTTCTGTACTGTTCATCATCAAACAATGAATCAGCTAAATACACCAGCAGCTGGTACTTGTTCACCATACTACTGAGCTCATACTTGTCCTGAGTTCCATGATCTGTCGCAGACAACAAAAAGCTTGCCTGAAAATGGGCCAAAATATGTAATTAACAAATAAGTATGTTTTGTACAATGTAGAATTAAACTTGAAACGATCTGTGTAAACTGATCTACATGTACAATATCGGAGATACACCCTCATGTACCATGCTACAGTGTACAAATACCAAGCCTGTTTAATAAGTAACAATGTTAAGCCTGAGGGGCGAGGCCGGGCATAGGTGGGGTTGACAGTAGTGAAAATCCTGTAGCAGGACCTTTTGACCGTTTTAGTGGACTTTCTAGAAACATTTAATTGACTTTAAGTGACTCTTTTGACTATCCACAAATTCCCTGGGGCAGAGCATTTGAATAGAAAATCTCAGCTCAGTTCAAATGCCCCGCCTTTTTTCCGCATCATAATAGTAACTTCAAATTAAGGAATTTCGATTCGCCTTTTGACTTCTGGAACAAGAGCCCCATAATTACAAGACGTCCAAATGCAAGGACGAGGATGGTGACTCAGTAACCTCCGCATAAAATAATCTACAGGCGTTTACAGTCCACGAGTTAAGGAACATAAAAAAATCGAACACTCACCAACAGCTTGGAGCTCGAAAACAACCCAGCTTCATGCAAAAATTTCACCTGATCTAGTGGAGCTGTCATCGTTGATTCTGTTTTGGAACGATCTGCAGTGATTCAAGCTTGCCTTCTAGCAAACAAGATCAGGAGGATTTTGGATATAACTGATTAATCGAAACTGCTAAATTTTAACAATTCCTGTCCCAAGAAGACGTTCAGATCATATTTTGAACTGCGCGGGAGCGAGATTTTCAGCAGCTTCGAAGGAAATATTATGCGCGTGCGCTTTCTGACCATGATTTACTGCTGTTCACGTAACTTGTAGGCTCATGATGTAAAAGAGGGAAAAGGCAAGGGAAAAGGCGCAAAAAATCGTTTGAAAACATTGAAGAAAAATTGCACAATGGAGTATTTCGCGAGGCACTTAGGAGAATATAGTGGGTCGGTTATTTTAATCTTAGCTCTTCTAATAGGCATTTCTGTTGGCTGGTTTTTGAGAGGAAGGACGAAGATAAACAGTGCTATAAACGAACCGGTAAGCCAGGAGAACTCAAGCATTCAAAATAATTTCTTAGAAACACGTGATTCAAAAGTAGAATAGAGTAGAGGTCTTCACTTACAAACTAGTGCGACCGATTGCGGATTCGAACTTCTTTATCTGAAAAGGTACAGTTCACCAGCCTCCCACGCAGACGTCCTTTGGGCTTCGTCACGCGTTCCTTCCCCACGGACGTCTGCTGAATCGACAGTCCACTTCCGTTCACAGGCCGTTTAATCCAGTTAAAAAAAAACAATCAGTATTGACTCATTGCATGACAGCTATCCTATCACATGCTGCGAATCGTTTTCCCAAGACTGGAAAGTTACCACTGATTGGTTGGTAGCCGTGACCGGAAGTGGGCGTTCGATTCAGCAGACGACCGTGGGAAAGGAACGCGTGACGAAGCCCAACGGACGTCTACGTGGGAGGCCAACAGTTCACCAGTGTCATAGAAAATCCAACCCACCCTACAGGGGAGGTCACTGTTACACCCAGGCCCTGCTAGCTTACAAAAAGTTGATACTTCTCTTTACTTATACACAGAGGAAGGTCCAATGCTGTTCTTCTCAAAATATTTCAAGTTAAGAAATGCTGACATTTTATGCCAAAGGAACAACCTTTACGTCCTTGAACCAATCCTGGGGTTGGAGGGTGGTATGTGCAGGTAAAGGTTAAGTCTGCATTCGGGCCTAGTGGTCCATCAGGCCAGAGCTTATCCCGGTTTCCGTAGCATGAAGTGACAGAGAGTATTTCTACTCCCCCCTGGACGGGATGCTAGTCCATCGCAGGGTTAACCCCAGCAGTAAATTCGCCGGTACCCATTTATACACCTGGGTGAAGAGAGGCACTGTGAGAGTAAAGTGTCTTGCCCAAGAACACAATGCAGTGGCCCGGCTAGAGGTTTGAACCCAGATTGTCCGATCCGGAGTCCAGCACGTCCAATCCGGAGTAGTCCAGCGCACTAACCATTAGGCCACATTAGGCAGAGGAACTTAGTAAAATTTTCAGCTAGGGAAGGGGGGTCCAGACCCCCCCCCCCCCCCCCACAACCCTCCCCTGGATCCGCCACTGATGTGGATGTCAAACTGGATAAAATACAAATGAATAAATAATGATATTTAGAGAGGAAGGGAAATCAGCCTCAGCTGGTTTTCACACAGGTATGCTATCCAGGTCAAAAAAAAATTTTCTTTTTGGATGCCATTGTACAGGGGAGGGGCCGGGTGGCTCAAAGGGCAGAAACCTACTCGCATTATACATGACGGGAAGGGGTGTTGATGGAGCTTGATATTGCAGACCCCCAAAATATACCTGGCATCAAAATTTCCCACTCAAAAAAATACAGCTATTTTGCTAGCCAGCTAACCAGTTGTTATTCTGCATTCTTAGCCATCAGTTTTGGACCTATCAAATGGATACGGTGAATACAAGATGGTTTTAGTGGTTAGACAAGATCTTGGAATGGGGAAAGGAAAAGTTGCAGCACAAGTAGGTAAACGGCAACATGAAATTGCTGTTAGTGTCAGCCATATTTATGTTCTCCACTCATTTATTGATTATCTTCCTATTGAAGGTAATTACATTACAGAAATAGGAGGGATTCTATTGCTAGGATCATCCTCAGTTGCTGCTGCACTTGGAGTACACAAGCATGATTTGTTTTCAGCTTTCAGTTTACATGCAGATTACGGCAAGGCTAGCATTTGGCTTTAATGCTTGTATCATCCAAGTGCTTGTCATCTTTTCTGGCCCAAGCACAGGGATGATCCTTAGCTCCATTAAACTGCGTTATGCAAGGAAGATCCATAAGTGTCAGGGCCAATTATAACCGTTTTCATGTAAACTGAAAACAGAAAAGAAAACAAGTGGACCCAGAAAGATCCTCTTTCTATCTTCCCTCCCTTCATGTTAACAACAACAGTCCATCCACCTTCTAGGATGATCCTAGTAGAAGCACCCTCCCCCCCCATGTAAACAGGGCCTACGATCTATTTCATGTATCAGTTCCCTGTCAGGAGATCACACAAGTATATTTTGTTTTCATTTCAGTGTTGTCATGCAGCTGTTGGACTTTGTAGACAACTGGAAAGAAGTAACCCTAAGGTAGCTTAAACCTAGTCTGCTTGATTCAACACCCAGCACACTAAGAGCAGGGGTTTTTGAAAACAAGGTGGCGACTGCCGGAGTTCCACCGGCTACTTGACTATTATGCCACCGGCTACTCTGGTCATAGCAATCAGCTTGTGACCCAAAAGCTCACCTATAACAGCCGCCTACTCTTCCGGTCGACAACACCTACTTCAAAACATCTTGAAACCCCTGTAAGAGCCACTGTGTTTAAGTTGCGGTCACCAGCAACTTGTACACATCAGCTAGCAGTGGTGTACACAGTTCGTTTGAGTAGAGAAACCGACTGTTTTTTTAAGATTCTTTTTTTTTATTGCCTCAATTATAGGGGAAATTTAGCCAACTTTTCTAAACAAAGTAGAGCAAAGTAGCTGTGAGCTGGTGTGTCCGGAATACTAATTTCTGTTGTTGGCTTGCTCTTTTATTATGATCGAATCCTCTCAATTGCTCTGAGATTCTTTTATTGTTGTTTTTGTTTATGTTAAGCTGCTACACCAATGGGAGGAAACAGCATGTGCTAAAGTTGTTGTAAAGGCCCCAGATGAACCAACGCTGTAAGTATGAATAATTTCTTATTTTTTTATAATTTGCGTACTACATTTTTTGCTCTTACTAATTACATTTTTGTTACTTTTATCCTGTTTTGAAAAAATTCCCAATGTCACATTTGCCTGTTAATTTTAATTATTATTCCATAATCTCTGAAGGTACAATTTTTAAATCATGTGGCCCTTAGTCTCCCGTACACTTGAATTGTTGTTGTTATTGTTTTTGAATAATATGGAAGCTGGGCTGAGGGGCTTCAGACCTGTTGTAGTGAATAAAGATGCTGTGCACAGGGTCATTTCAGTGACAAATCACTAATATTTCTAATGGGTCTGACTTATATTCTTGAGGATTCAGTAGTGCTTAACTGACGCTTTTCGTTGGTTGACAGTGCTTATTGAAAGCACTTATTGATTACCAATGATATTTTTGTGTTTTACAGTGTGGAACTCACAAGGAAAGGAAGATCTTTAGGCTTAGAGACATGTCTTATAAGAGATGCAGGCAGGACACAAATAGCTCCAGGCTCAAAAACAGTACTTGGTGTAGGACCAGGTTATGGCCTCTGGATTTTTGTGTCATAGTATTTAAATAACATTGTTATGGAAATAGCACTCTATCAAAATGGTAGTTAAGGACTTAAGAAACACAAAATTATCAACAGTAACACAAAGATGACTTTTTGATTTATCCTATGGAAAGCTGGTGGTTGTACACAGGCAGGCAGCCACAGAATGCCCATACAACTTATTCATGAAAATTCCAAAATTTAAAATAATCCCTGGGCTTACATTTGCTCAACGTCCCTGTCAGATGGACTTATTTTCGAGAATGCATTATTGTACAGTTGCGAGGTACTTAACATGTATTTTCAGATGGAAATTTTACATTTCAAAAATCTATTTGGGGCCTTATTGTAATTGGGAGTTTTGTTTAGTTTTTATTTTTGTTGTCATTGTGATTGTGATTATGGGTATTGTAACCGTTATGGCTATGGTTATAATTGTTATTGTTATTTTTATATTATATTTTGGTATTATTATAATTTCTGTGGGAAACCCTGTTAGCAAAGCTTGGGCTTATGTATGACTTGATAAGAAGCTTGTCGAGGATATTACTTCCCACAACCCTAGTTTTGGAAAAGTTCATGATGCTCAGAACCTTGTCAAAAGAACATTTTTCTTAGTGTACCCAAGCAATGTCATAGCCCTATGAACAACTCAGTTTTTTAAGGAGTATTGGTTTTCATTCTCTATTGGAGCAAGAGAATTTGAATTGTAGCACTTTAAAAATGTCTGAACTCTGAAGTTCAAAACCCAGCTTACAATTGTGTTTCTTGCTGCCATCAATCCAGAGATTCCAACCCTCCTGTTTTGGCCAATAACCTCCTGTTTTCCATAATTGTTTAAGGCCTCATGTTATTTCTCAACATTTCTGTTACAACGTTCCCTTGGTAAGGGAAGATGTTTTCCCTGCTTCATATTTTGCTGTTTTTGTGTGGTATCAGCTTGAGGTACATCTGGCATCTTCTGCCTTCGAGGCATCGTAGCATGAGCCTGTGTTTTTTTCAGTGATATAATGCACTGAATTGTCTCGACTTCATGCAAGGGTTGCATTTGTAGTTTTTGCCGGGCAAGTTTACACTCAGTATAATCTCTAAATGTTGGAAGTGAAATCCTAAAGGCCTATATTTTTATTTTTTATCAGAAAAGAATGTCCCTGCATGCGCCTAGAGGCTCGTGCCTTCGGTACTCATGATCATGGCTTAGCCACTTACACAACCTCCTGTTTTTCTATTACAAAAGGTTGGAATCTCTGTTATGGCAACAGCCAATGAACCTTGAAAATCAGAAATGAAATTGTTCAAAATCTACCAATCACATCTGACAAACATGATCTTTTAAACCAAATGAAGTCCGTTTCCTGACTAGTCCCCTTTGATGACTGACAGGAGCAAAATTATCTAACTAATGGTTGGAGCAGAGTTTGTTAGTGAAAGATGCAATAACAGGGGTGGATCCAAGATTTATCTTAGGAGGGGGCGCATCACTAAGGAATGATGTAACCACGGTGACCGTTAAACCACATAGTTTTTCCTTGCAGAATACTAGTTATATTAGAAAGCTGCAGGGGGGAGGGGTGCACACCCCCTGTACCTCTCCCCTAGATCCACCCCTGAATAAATAGTTTGAAATGATTTTTGAATAACTGCTACTTCTTCTGTATGATAGTAGGAACTAAATCCTCTTTTTTCTTTTTATATTTTCTTTTCAGGCCCAGTGGACCTGGTAGATAAAGTGACAGGCCATCTCAAGCTGTATTAAAAATCAATTTTAGAATCAAAATCCCACTGTGTACTATGACATGTTCTACACACACACACACTGTTTGTATTTTAAACTAGCAAATAAAAGTTCCAACTGCACTATTATTTCATTGAGTTTTAATCAATGGTTTGTAAACATAGTTGAGAACCATAGCCAATAGGTGTGATGAGAAAGATCTATTCTCATTTAATACAACTGCTTCTCAACTGCTGTCAAATTCTAATGAAAAAGCTCATCAGGGTGATAAGCTTCTACTCTTGGCCAACAACATGCAACAATTCTGCTGCCACTTTTGATAAGGTGATTCCTCGGTATTGCATTGCGCGGTATTTTATGCGTGATTAGCGCATGCAGAGCGTGCACGTTAACAATATGGCGGCTTTTTCTATATGGATTTGCTCACGAGCGAGATAAATTGTCGTTATTTTCGTAAACAAGCACAGTGACCTATATTTTTTATTGCACAATTTTGCTGTACTAATGATCATCTTTAAGTTAAAAAAAATTTGGGTAGGACAAAAAGATATAGTAAAAACCTGTCAGAAATCCGTTACTCGAGGATGCCAACTATAGCCTTGTGAACAGGACTTGAGGGAAGTTTTGAGTCAGTATTGTTTAAGTTTGTCTGATTTTTCCATAAATTATATTTTAAATTGTTGCATATAATCGAGACTTCCTAGCTATCAAGCTTTTTGCTGCACCCTGGGGGGTTGAGGTTTGGGGGTCAAGCGCTGCACCCTGGGGGTTGAGGTTTGGGGGTCAAGCGCTGCTCCCTGGGGGGTTGAGGTTTGGGGGTCAAGCACTGCACCCTGGGGTTTGGGAGTCAAGCACTGCGTCGTGGGGGGTTGAGGTTTGGGGGTCAAGTGCTGCAATAAGCTTGAATCGCTGTCTGATTAAAAAAGCACCAGTGACTCTGTTCATTTCCCTTTTATCCGTGTCGCTGTGGTAATTTTGCGGTAATGATTTTCCTCCATGTCACCGTTTCAGAGCCCTGTCGCCTGTCGGAATTTACCAAATTTGTCCATGTTTCGTTGCTCAGGTCGTTTTTAATTTACCGCCTTATTTGTGTGTTGTTTTCTTGACTGACTTGTTGGTAGACTGACTGACTTTCTGGTCTCCCGTGAGTGAGGTCACGTGCTGTATTCGCGAACATCATGGCGGACAGTCGAGAGCTTGATCCCATTTTTCCAGGGCGAAATGAGGGCTGTTTTCATGCTAGCAGAGGTTTCACACGATTGTTTTCCTTACAAGCAACCCACATGTATAATTCTAGTGTTCAAACTTAGAAAACATTGATCAAGAAGGTTCAAATATGTTGATACGTATGTGTATTTTCGCCAGGTCCATTTCGGTTCGTTCTTCTCATTTTCACGTGCATGTTAACGTTCGGATCGTATTTTTGCTTTGATATGCCAAGGTATGTTCTTTTGTTATAAAAATGCTTCTAACTTACGATATTTGCAGTTAAAATAATACATCGAACTATTGAACCTTAAATATTTTATATTAAAATATTTTTCATTGCAGTGTATTGCAAGCAACGTTTACAGCTGTAAGTGGTTTCGTTGTATATTTTTGAGGAACCTGGGGAATATAGATTATATACTTTCTCTTCTCCGCATGGGAAGCACATGTACAATCAACTTTATACTAGGATCAAAACTGAATTCTTGTTTCCAGCCCTTGCTTCCTGGAAGTGTGGTATTACCACAGGTAGCCCAAGCTCAATATATGAGCAGCTCTTTGTATGTTGACCTTTGTGTTGTTACGTGACTTGAGCGATTTGCATATTTATAAGGATTTGTATGGGGAAAATAACGATTGTTTCTGTAACCTTTGAAAATGTAGCAATTTAAATAAAAATCGTCGTACCTTACTTTAGTTGTGTGGTTTTTCCCTCCTGTGTGGTCTTCGAGCCGATTTATGGCCATTCTATTAGTTTTAGTGGAACCGGTTTTGCTTTCTCTGTATATCCTTTCCCAAGGTTGGGTACTCTGACGAAGCAGTCGATCCGATAGGCCGAAGGAAAACGGCCGTAAATTCGCTCCAGCAGCACCAGTTGCCTCCAAATTCCGGGTAGATCACGGACGATAGTTACTTTTTCCATCCCTGGTCTTTGCTCACGTCGATTTTTCACAGAGACCGAATAAAACGTCGGCAATCTCTGAAAATTTTCCCGTTTTAAGCCAGCGACAGCGGCGTTGTTCAAAATCTGTGATACCCAAACAGTCGAAAGTGAGCTTAGCAACCCAGCCTAAGACTCAAATTACTTCCACTCTGGGGACGAAAGTCCTTTGCTCCCGATGAAAATCAATACCTTCGGACCCTGGACTGGAGCTGCTGGAGCGAATTTATGGCCGTTTTCCTTCGGCCGATCGGATCGACTGCTTCGTCAGAGTACCCAACCTTGGGAAAGGATATATAGAGAGAGCAAAACTGGTTCCACTAAAACTAATAGAATGGCCATAAATCAGCTCGAAGACCACACAGGAGGGAAAAACCACACAACTAAAGTAAGATAAGACGATTTTTATTTAAATTGATACATTTCCATAGGTTACAGAAACAATCGTTATTTTCCCCATACAAATCCTTATAAATCACTCGAGTCACGTAACAACACAAAGGTCAACATACAAAGAGCTGCTCATATATTGAGCTTGGGATACCTGTGGTATTACAATCATAATTGCATGTATGTGTATCTGATTACCAGGGAGTTTTGCCACCAACAAGCTTGCCAGAACAAAATTATTGACCTGAGATACCAGCCATACCATGTATTATTCTATAAATGTGTGCAGACAAATGCCAAGTTTTTGGTGAAACACAAAAATTCAGTCAGTTACTTGAGATGCTAGAATAGACCCATTTCATTATCTTATACCAAATAAATAGTAATGACTTGTCCTATTAGTCTTATTTTTTTTCTTTATCTGTTGTATTTTTAGCCATTAAATCCCAATAAGACAGGAAACTGTACAACTGTTGATGGTGAGCCAGCTAGCCTTGTTCTTGTTAATGGAACTCACTGCATCAGTGGCTTGGATCTGAGTGAAACAGAGTTTAATCTGCTTTATGCTATATACGCTTGGACGTGAGTAAAGAAATATACTTCTTAAATTTATGTATTTGTTCAAATGTACCCTTGGCAAATCTTGTATTTCCCTTTGTTTAGTATATATAATTAATATTCATAATCAAACACCAGAACAAAGGTACCAATGGCAATATTGTAGGTACAGGACCTCATCTTGCAGGAGGTCCAGAAAAGGCTACAGGGATATCAAAAAAATGGTTTTAATATTGGAAGGGGATATTTTCTTTAATAGACTGAAGCAACTCTGCTAGCTGGCTAATAAAAATCACCATCATTGTTGTTGTCGTCATCATTGTCATCATCATGACGACTAACACCATCATTGTCATCATGTTGTGCTTATACATTACTGCCCTAAACTATTTTCTAAAATCCTAGAATATTTACATCTGCACAAAATTTTCCAGCATTGAGACTTTCACCACTATAAGATAACGAGTTACTGATGTCAGGAATGTAAAAAAATTGGGGGTCACCGGGGTCACCGGAGATAACATGCCCAGAAGAACACTCTAAATCTGAATAATTGTGCTTCGTTAGCAAATATGGGTATAGTGTCTGTGCCTCTACCAAATGTTGTTTAAGTGGACCCATTGAGTGAATTTATTCAATTGGTGTGGTTTCTTAAAGAAAAAATTCACATTTAGCGACCACATTTCCACTCGCCTAACAGCTGCAAGATGGCAGGATTCGATGTCATATGTGAAAAAAAGTTGAAAATTTTAAACTTTCCACATTGATTTTTTGTTCATTTTTTAACAATCTGTTGAGAATTTGAAATAAAAATAAGTTCATGGAAAAAACGTAGAAGTCGCTGAACATTTAAACCACAAGGAAAGTTAATGCAATGGCCTTCTGGCCTTCTGACATGACATGACATGACATAACATTGCAACACAAATTACAATGCACATAAACAAATTAGCATGAACGTCCGTGATACTCCAAGCTGGGGTATATGTCAGGTTTCAGAGCTTGTGTGGTCATACATCTTTATCTATTTTTATAGCATGTTTACAGTATGTTTATGAACAAATCACTGTGTTACAGTCAGTGTCATTGGTTAGCTTTATATTGGCCTAGTTATTATCCAAGGCATTTTGTTATCAACAAGTCAAGCCAGTCGTCACATGTGACAAAGCTCTTAATTCAATGAGAAAACATTTAATATGTACATCTTACACAAAATTGAAAAAAAATATTATCCTTAAACTGGTGTAATATTAGTAAAGCTGTTCTAACTCTTACTGAAAATACTTTTTCTAGAAATGCAATAGTTGTTGTACTTGCTGGGTTTCTAATTGACAAGTTGGGCAATCCAAGTAAGTGATAATTGTACTGTAATCATAATTATGCATGGTTAGCAAATTTTCTTTTGACGTCATTACAGAACATGTTCCATGGCAGTTAATGCTAAGGATCACATCGTTTGTGCATGTAACACTCACTCCCTGGTCCCAACTCCTTGCTTTTTGTTGACTCTATATAGTTGTAGTTGGAGCACTGTTCTTTTCCGACATTCATTTGTCTTGCTATTACATTAGTGTCTACTTGCGGCAGTTACAGTGGCACTCTGGTCAGCCTAAATAGTACTGACTTTAGGATGGTTCTCTAAGGTAAAATGTGACTTGCATAATTTTGCCAAACCAATAAACTCCAATGGCTGCACCATAATGTCAGTCTCTTTGCTCCATTCTGTCTGCTCTTGTCTTCACATGTATCAGGGTAGTGCAGCTTATAGTATCTGATTCAGTATCAATTATTAATTAATAAATAAATTTGGTTTAATTACATTTTTTAGTTGGAGCAATGCTGTTTTCATCAATGTGCCTAGCTGGAACATCTGTGTTTGCCATCGGCTTGTACTTCAAGGGAACATCTGTCATGTTTCCACTTTTTCTACTTGGAAGAATACTTTTTGGGTGAGTTACAGCTGAAGAGTAACCAGTGCCTCCAGTTATTTGAAATGTAACACAAGTGCAAATTGCCAACTTATCTTATACTTTAATGACTGTGCATACATGTAACATAACAAACCAGCAGTATTAAGTGGTGACCAGGAGTTCTGGATAAACAAAATAATGCTTTTTAAATCATTTACATTATTCATATTTTTGTCCACAGATCTGGAAATGGTTCTTTAACAAGTAAGTGGATATAGATCATTTATTTTACACAACTTTTTTACGGCGCGATCCGCCTGTGGTCACCCAACAAACTTTTTTGACAAGTTCTAATTAGCCAATCAGAGAGCATGAATTTGTTTGAGCTGTCTCGCCTCCTAGGAATTTTCAAAGCTGTTCTCACGAAACCTGTCACGCTTTTAACAAGGAGGCGGGACAACTCAAACAAATTCGCGCTCTCTGATTGGCTAACTTGTCAAAAAAGTTTGTTGGGTGGCCACAGTTAGGCGCATCACGCTGTAATACCTAATTAAGTGTGGGTCGTTTTTTATTGAAAACAATAACATTTGATGTTAATAAGCCAACTGGAATTTACTCGCAGTTGTCCAAAACAGAATATCTGCCATGTGGTTCAAAGGAAAGGAACTTGCATTTGCTTTTGGTTGTATTCTGGCGTTTTCAAGACTTGTGAGTATATCATTGTCATTAATACCAATTTTCAGCATTTTATAATTTAAGCAATGTATTAGCAATATTCACCTGGATGTGGTTGTTGAAAAGGATGGATAGTGCTATAATTCAGTGCTCGAAATTAAAAAAAAAACCAGGTTGTCCTTATGGCAAATGCCAGACAATCTCGGGCAACCAGCCCTTTATTTTTCTTAAAAACTGGTTGCCGGAACAAAGTTTTAGCTTTTTCGGGCAACCGGGCAACCGCTAATTTCGAGCACTGACGTCACTTGTTTCACCAGTTAAATCATGTTCCAGTGGATAAAATGTTAACAACACAAACTCCCTGAATGCTGGCAATTAATCTGGTGTTAAATGTTATCCATGTTTGAATAACCAGGTCCAGATAAGAAGTTAGCTATGCAGTAAAATGAAACATTAACAGACACCGATGTGTAAGACGGACAGCTCTATAAGACCACTAACTAATGCTGTTCCCAGAGAACTGTTTTTCAGGCATTTTACTGTTGTTTGTTTTCTGTCCCTTCTAGGGAAGTGTGTTAAACTTTTTTCTGACAGAAAGCTTTTGTGAGAATTATGGACTTCAGTGGACCTTATGGGGAGGTATTGTATCAAATCGAAATGAAATGAGAACATTGATGATCAAAAGTTTAAAAATGCAGCCCTTGGTATTGTAAATTGATGCTGTGATTTGCACATGAAGCCAAACTTCTTTTTAGCAACCATTACATCAAACCTTGATATCTACTTCAGTTTGCCATTGTTTTTTGATAAGGAGATTGGCTGGATGCGATGAAAAATTGCTAGCTTTATACTTAGATTCTATCTAATATCATCCCAAGGTGATCATGGCTGAAGAATGAGCTGTTTTCTGTTCATCCAGGAGCCATTCTTTGTGGGGCTGGTGTCCTGTGTGCAATTGTAGCATCGTCACTGGATGTTATTGGACTGAAGCAGCTGAACAAGGTATCCCACTGTAGAGAAAACGTAGAATTACATGCACAGGGGGTAGTAACAGTTGCTATCTCTGAAAATTTCAGATTGGAGTGTTACTAAACATATATTATTAATTATTCATTTGATGTTAATTTAAGTCATCCTGGCACACCATTTACCTTTAAGTTGCTTTACTGAGTTCCTGGTCAGTAAAAGAAGTCAACAATTTAAAATTGTGTCTGGAAAGGTCATTATTAAAACTAGTATCATTTATGATGTTTACATCGTTTACAATTTCTTCTCAGAAAATAGAGATGGAAATTGAATCCAAGAGAATGGTAAGTAGTATTATTTAATAATAATAATAATAATAATAATAATAATAACAATAATAAAAATAGTAATAGTACTACCTAATAGAAGTGAATATCTAAAATGTAAATGCGCTTTAAAAGCTATACAAAATAAATAAGTCTTCAGCTCACATTTAAAAACAGCTTATGATTGAATGTTGGGGGCAAGCAGCACCTCATTGAAGTGGCAATACCATTGGGCGTTGAAACAATAGAGAACACTCCTAAACAAAGCCTCTAGCCCTGATAACAAAGAAGTCTATAGTTAAGGAGAACGAATGAAAAAATATGTTCATATGAGGTGCTGGACTACTCGAATATTGTGCAATTCAGCTGGCAAACTATTCCATAAATGTGGAGCAACAGCAGAAAAATGTGGAGATTAAAGAAGCAAACTTTTCCATAAATGTGGAGCAACAGCAGAAAAATGTGGAGATTAAAGAAGCAATGTATGATAAGTATGCTGTTGTTCTGGTTGACAGTGTCAATCAGGAAACTGTGCGTGAACACTCAGTCTGTCAGTAAAACTGCAGGAAATTGAAACAATTATTTGCACTTTGCAAATAATTTGTGCTATGCAAGGTTAATAAAATTTCAAACCCTAAAATAAGTTGAAACCATAGCTCATCATTCCAAAGTTGATCATGAAGGGTGCCTGGAATAATGCCCAAGGTGACTTCTGATAAATTGCCTCATTCTCCTTTGAGTTTACACTGTGTGCTTGTAAATCAAAGGGAGAATTTCTGTGAGGTCACTTAGAGCCTCATTCCGTACACCCCTTCATCCAATGGTCTTCCTTAGCATATGTGAGGTCAATGTTTTCATGATCAAGTTTTGTTATATTAGTTAACTTTCTGTTGGGTTCTATTCAATTCAGTAACCAATCAGAAGTGATCAAAATTGAAACTTATCAAATTGAAACCTGTAAGCAAATTGTAAAAAGACATCAAAATCATGCCAAAAATTAATTCAGACTTTGTTGAGGTGGCACATTGTGGTGATTCTGAAATATTTATATGTGAATTCATATATTATTTCAGAGGCTAACAGATATCAAGTACTTCTCCTCGTCTTTCTGGCTTCTGGCATTTTGTCTCATGTTCTTTTACATAGGAGTCTTCCCTTTTATTTCTAATGCCAGGTAAGCATAACATGCCAATCTAACCGGGCATGCCATGATCTGTAGGTGGCTTGCATGCAAAACGTACCTGACCTACCAACAGAAAGAAAAGCCAAATTAACTGTCTTAGATTATTAATTTAATTTGTGATATTTTATTCCCAGTAAATTCATTTATGTGAATTACAATGAGACATTTCACTTTACCAAGAAAGAATCTTCATATGTTGCTGGAAGTGTGTACGTGGTGTCCATGTTATTTGGTCCTGCAATGGGCTTGTTTGTGGTAAGTTAAATAGAAAAATAATTATTCATTAAGTTTAGAATCTCTAGCTGCACTAAAATGCTTTATCATCATTTACTTGAGAAAAAACGGTATACATGTGCATACCATTGATTTATTTTGTTTTTTTTTTTACAGGATAAGTTTGGAAGGCGAGGGATTCTTATATTTCTTTGTGCATTCTTGACAATTCCTGTGTATGGATTTTTGGCATTTGCACCGAATGTTCATCCTCTTGTTCCAACCATCTGGCTTGGTTTTACATACTCCATAGCAGCTGTAAGTGAAGGGTACACTCAAAGGCCCATTTTCCAAATACAGTACCAATGTTTTTGGTGATAATTAGTAACTTTTATTGATCAACCATGTCATTCGATGAGCCTTGTGCAGGGGTACTAAATAGACAATAAGTGATACAAGTAGTTGAGACATTGACGTGGCATTTCAGCTTTAAATTGTACATTAATGACTACTTTAAAAATTCAAATTTTACTTAACTCAGCCAAAAGTTAGCATCCTCTTCCAGTACTTTCAATAAGGACCAACAGCTGGTGAAAAGTGTCAGCTTCAGGTACTTAGCTCTACTTCAATAGATTTGAAGAAATTAAAGAAAGACTCTTAAAGTCCATTTCCAGTCTGTACTGCGCAGTCTTGGGATTTGTTTACATCATATTCTGTTTTGAATTTGTTGATACGTTATACTTCGGGACCTGTGTACATGAAGTCTGCAATTACAGGTCATTTTGTTTGGGAGTTCTCAATGAGCTGAAATGTCGGTTTGGAATATTGACGAGGTTCATTTACTCGTTATTATTGTTTGCAAGGATATCAGATGTTAACAATGAAGAAAAAAAATAAGTTTTTACCCGTAGTGGCTTGTTACATTCCATAGTGTGAGTCGTGATAAAAATTGCAGGTGGAGATTGCGCAGTACGGACTGGAAAATAATGGCCTTTAAAAAAGCAGCCAGTTACTCTTCTCTTACTCTGCCTTGGTGACATTTTTAATTTTGTTTTTTGTCAGGCATCTCTTTGGCCATCGTTTCCTCTTATTGTAGAACAGGCAACTGTTGGTAAGTGGGTGTGTTGTGGTTCAATTTTGCCCTTGTTACAATTTGGTATTTTCCCTTGTTCTGGTGAATAGTGATAGTTATAATGATAATTAACAACTACTCACCAAAGTGGAGGTGGCTAATGGTGGATATTATTTTACTGAGCTGCGAACTGTTTTATTCCCAGTTGAGGGAAGGTACTCAAACCCTTATTATCACGTCTGTTAGAAAAGCTTACCCTTGCATACACTGTATGCCTTCAAAAGAAAATGGTACCCCTTTCAGACACAGGTCTACTAACAGTAGAAATAACGTGCATTATGAAGTAAATCCTTGTACATTGTATGAGCCTAGTGGCCCATCAGCCTGGAGCTTATCCTGGTTTCTTTTACCTACTGGTAAAGCAATTAGGAGCATTTCTACTCCCCCCTGGATGGGATGCCAGTCCATTGCAGGGTCAGAGGCCATCTCACTAAACTAAGTCCATCATGTCTTCCATAGCAGTACCTAACTTGAAAGGGCTTTCCAAGTTACTACTGACATGACATTTTCCCCCAGTCTTTTTATACTTCAGCTTTCAAAATCTCCACCATTGTAATCAGGGTTTTCAAAACAAGCCAGCGAGTGCCAGAGTACCTCCGGTTGCTTTCCTATATGCTGCCAGTTAATCTGGTCATAGCAATCAGCTTGCGACAAAAAAGGTCACTTATAACAACCGCCTACACTAACAGTCGCTGACATCTACTTCAAAAGATTGTAGAAGGCATCCCTTTCAGTTTAAACTTCCTGTTTATTGTCTGCTTTGGCAGTGCACGCCCTCTCCTGGTTGCTATATAAGGAAATTGTATTTTAATTCCCTTTATCCTTAAGAGTGTCATTATAATCAGCGTTTTTTTGCTTTTTGGCAAATGCCTTATTCTAATTGTAGTGTTTTTGCTACTCAAGGCACCGCTCTAGGATTAACAACTTCCATCCAGATGATTGGCATGGGAATAGCAAATATCATCGTAGGAAAAATGCTTGATCTTATAGTGTAAGTGCTTCGCTTTAACCGTTAGTGAAATTTAATTTTATTTGACTTTTAAGTTTGATACAAGGAAAAACTATGAATAATTATTATTCTCACATACCGAATGCCATTTGTCTGCTACGCAAGAATGCAACAGTACTTTATTTGCAATAATCTAAACTGGTTTAGTAAGAACATGAGCCATAGATTATACGTTGTCAAGCCAGACTAGAGGCGGTTTGTGTATTCTTTTTTTTCCAGATCCAAAGACAAGTGGAAGTATGTTATGATTTTTCTTTTGGCCAACACTTTAGCCTGTGTTACCTTCGCTATTTTGGTAAACATCAATGACAGAAGAAAGGTAAAACTCAATCAAATGTGCAGTAACCTATTAACTTCCAAAACATTGATTTCACCCACACAACTCAACAGTCATGACAATAATGAACTGATAACCATTATACATTGGTATTTACAATGTATGAAACATGGAACATTTCTAGTATGTTTCTCACACGCCATTGGTACCCATGTCAAGCTGACTGCCGCCACCTGACCTTTATTGCAATATCAAAGCTAATATTGTTACAATAGCATTGCACTGAAGACTGGAAACAGCAAAAAAGTTTTAGGCTTGTACATTATGCTAGCATAATGGGTCGGAAAGTTGGTAATGGAAGGCACAACAGAAACAACTGACCACCTCACAGGTCACATGACCTATACCCAGGTTCCAGTGGTGTGTGAGAAAAACATTTTCCGCTTATTCTTTCTACTCAGCCAGTGGAAAAAGCATAAGGATTGCATTGATGTGACCTTCTAAAGTATCATGTGGCTGTGTTGTTGTCCTTCAAGGATTAAATGAGTTTCTTTGAATGGAGTGCTTATATCCTTATGTGGGCTGCTAGTGTATTGCAGGTCACTGTCATTATTTCTCAGGTTATCCTGCCAGGTGAAAAGAGGCTTTCTGGTTATTACTTAAGACTATCATCAGCATCTGGCAAAGCTTTTCCAATCCAACAAATTGAATGTAATCGTAAGAATATAAACATTTAATTTAAACACGTGTTCCTTGTTTGTACCTACAATAGGGTGGTGTTCTGAATCATTCGCCAAGAAAAAAAGATGACGCTTTACTTGAAGGACCAGCAAACACTTATGGCTCCATCTCAACGACAGGATACACCAACAAGGATGCACTTCTTTATGACTCATCAACTTCCATTAATTAATGCAATGTGAATCGAGCTAATTTTTCTTTTAGTATTTTTCAAGTTTTATAATTTTCTTAGATCTTTGTAACATCAAACCAGTAAAATGGTAGTTTCAATGTTAGTTTTTGGAGATGTAATCCTGAAGTGTAATTAATCATTCAAATGATTACCAGTAAATAATTTTAGGTGTTCATTGCTTTTGCAATTTTAGGCGTGGTTCACACCAGTGACATATCAACATAATAGGAAGGTCAGACAAATGCAAAAGCAACCCCTGTGCTGATGTTTTATTTCACCAGTGGGAACAGCCCAATATAGCCTAAACAACATCATCATCACTTATGTTTCCCTGCTGGGAAATAGGGCCAAAACAACATAGCAGAAACAATGATAATAAGCATAATGACATAACAAAAAAAATAGTCATATGTCCATGTTGTTATGTTTTTAGTGTAAACCACATTTTACCCATTACGTGAAGGTGAAAGGCTATACCATCAGTTGTTATTTCTTATTACATATGACAGTAAGGGTAAAAGTACCCCACTAATGATTGAGGGCTTAGTCATTCAACAAAAAAGTAAATTTTATGTGGTCCTTGTTTTATATTGTCTACATGAAAGTTAACTATGGGAACGCTTTTTAATGTTTTTATAGTGGTTCTTGAATGCTGATCATCCTTAAATAATTAGTAGATGCTGCCTATGATCATTACAGGAAAAGAAACTTTCTTTTCAATTCACCTGAACCCTCAGACAAGTGCAATGTGTCTTTGCCTTGTCCAAAACACAAAACTTCGTGTCCAAAAAAATGACAATACAGTGTAAAATGAAAACAATTAGGAAGAGGCTAAATATAATAAAATTAAAACAGAACTCCACAAATTAATATAACCCTCATTCCCTTGATACATCTGTAAGAGTTAACTTATTTTTTAGAAAACTAAAATGATCAAACAAAAGACTCCAAAGAATGTAAATTAAGAAGTTTATTGATTTTCTAATTCCTGTCCAAATGGACATCTGGGATCATATTTTTCCTTGTCCAAGTGGAAAAGTTACCCTTACCAGATGTTCCGACAACCAAAGTTTTCCTGCCCTGTCATAAGTAACTGTCAAAATTCTTATGGGTGGGGAGGGAGGAGTGTTGGGTGATTTGGTACAAGGGGAGAATTGTTTTCAAACCCTTTCATGCACAGGAAATTTTTTCTCGGTGGTTGATATTTTTCTCCATGTAACATGAATTTTTTTGGCTTGCTGAACACACTTGTATTTTTTCAGTACAAGTCGTGTGCACAGTTTTTTTTCTTCAAGTGTACCCCTTCCCACACATACACACACTCAGAAGTTAAATGGCCTGCCTCTAAGGCAAATTTTTTATGCAGTTAAATATAATGCAAAACTCCATTGTTTAGTTAGGGTACTTTTTATCTGTTTCATGTTATCTGTTGTTTTACTAAATTTAGAAAGTCAAAGGCTGTTGGCTGTCAATTCACATGTAATTTTAGAAAATAATTTAACGTGAAAGTTTGGGTCAAAATTCAGAAATTTGCTATTTGTTGTACTATGATTCTTAACATTTGTTGAAACAAAGGAAAACTATAAAGATTACTAAATGCAAAAACTGTAGGGTTTACAATTTTTTTATTTTACTCATCTATAATACATTTAAATCATTTGATCTCAATTACAGCTGTGGCTTAATGTAAGTTGTGTTACAGCTGCAATGAGGACTAGGGGATAAAGGGCATCGTATGCACTGTGCTGCATTTTCAAGTTTTACACTGAAATATCCCACAAGTAACTTGGGGTTGCCAATGCACCAAAAAGTGCATTGGAGATCAGAATTTTACAACTGGTCACCAGTGTTATTCTTGGTGAGTGTGGTATGCAAGTATCTTATAGTTACATTTACATTTGCTTTGATTTTCAGCCAAGGCGATTACACTGACTTGGCAAAAAACTGACTTTTTACCGTCCTGCTAATTCTGAACTAAAATTTAAGGGATTTTTCTTTTAATCTATGATAACAAGTGAGATTCGCCACCAGAAGGGAAAAATTTTGGCGACCACAAATTGCTAGCTGGCTACCTAAACTTTTTGTTAAAGGAGCTACGTCACGGAAACTGCCAAGTTTTTTCAAGTCTGTCATTTGTAATCGGTCTATATCGTTGTCATTCGAAACAATCCTTGTATAATTTTAGCATTTTATTATCCTGTTGGTGTTTTTTTGGCATTAGAAAACTGTTACTTTTAGATTTCCTTCAAATTGAAAGTAAATGGGAAAATGACTTCAAATGCCGTGACACTGCTACTTTAAGTTGCCAGCTGTCACCAAGGCTGAAAAGTTAATGTAACTTGTTTTTTTTTTTGAGTAGATAAACTTCATGTTGCACTTTGAACAAGTAAATGTTTGGCAAAAACAGCTGAGCGGAGTGATTAATTGGTCACTTACAAACAAACCTTGAATTTGACATTGATACCTTCAAACAACCTAGCCACCCTTTTCAGCTCAAGATATTCGTTAAAGTTTTAGTTTGAAGGCAGTTAAAATTTATTGTCAACATATGATCTGCATCTCCTGCATTCTGTGTCTTTTTTTATTCTCCATTCACAAATATCTGCATAGTCACATCTGTTGCATTTCCAGGCTTCTTCAATTTCTACACCAATGGTCTCCCTTTGCCCTTTCCAATATGGCAGCATTGAAGCAAGCTGCAATCTTGTCCAGTCTTCATCCAAATCCATGCTTGTTCTACTTATCACTTCACAGCTGGCCTGTGAGCAATATTCTACAACTATTGAGCTTATTTTTGGTACATCAGATCCTTGGAATCGTTTTAAAACTATGTCAGAAATTTCCACAAACTTATTGCTTGACAGTTTGCATTGTTTGGCAAATTTGAGAACATCTTGTGAAAGCAAAGCATCTCCATTCATTTGAAGTTTGTGCAGAAGTGTGGAAGTATCTAGCTGTCCTGACAATAAATTGTTAAACATAACACTGTAGAGCATTGCTTGCAAGAATGTCCTTTTCTGTTGTGCTTTTGAAGGAAGCTTGTTGCCTCCTGCTCTTGTTTTCAGCTCTAAAAGTTCGAGCTGCCCCATTGCATTGAAGCGCAACTCATCGATAATTCCATACACGAACACACCCATGTTAAATGGTTGGCCAAATACTGGTAGTTCACGTACTGTTTGCTGTGCGTCCAGGAAAGCCATTTTAAAAAGGCAGTCCAGAAAGATGGTTGCCCATTTGTCTTCCTTGGTTTCTATGTTTACCTCTATAAGGTCATATAGTTCTAGTTCTGTAAAACAGGAAATTTCAGTTAAGAACAATTAATTCTGAAATTAAAAGACCTGTAAAGCTTGTAATTTAATTAATCAAATTAGACTGAGAGACAATTTAAAATTTTGCAACAGTTTGATGATCATGTAGCTTAGAAATGATGGGAATCTTTTGAAAACACCAATGCTATCTTCAAAGAAATGTGAAGAAGGCCAGACGATCTTTCCCTTTCTCTTAGAAGTTGAGTCTTGGGCAATCTTTTATCTCGAGCTGACCCTGTTACTAGGTTCCTTTAATTATAAATCTCTTCATGTTCTTTATAAGATCTTCAGGTTAAGTGTCCAGACAATGTTATCACAGACAACATATTAATTATATATATAATGGAAAGTGGTATTCCACTGTCAATGTTAAGGGAGAACTAGCAGGTGACCAAAATCTGCAGTGGAGAGATTATTTATGTTAAAATGTCAAAAGCTTACCTCTAGCTAGATGGATGTTTTTCCCTTGCCGCATTGACTCTGATTCTGGTTTTGGTTCAGGAGCCAAGAAGTTGTACTCCATTTGTTGTTCACACCAGAACTGAGAAGTCAAATCACTCACACTTAGGTAACCCAGACCACCTCTAAACTTCTCCAGGGGAGTTACAAACGCCTTTGTTGAAGATTGAGAGTCATCATGTTTGTCATCGGTACTTTTTAATTCTAAAATTATGAAATATATAATCTGTTGTTTCAGAAAATATCCACCATTTTGTTCCTCACTCCACCCCCTGGGGGAACTCTCATATGAAACAGATGGGGTGCTCATCAGGAACAATCTGGCCATGACAAGCACTCAATCCAGGCGTGGCTAGCTCTCTAAAGATCCCAAAAAACTAAAAGTAACAATTATATTTGTGCATTTTTTTGTGTGTAACCCTAAATGAGACCTTGACAGCAAAAAATATTGGCGTTTTGCCTCACCTGAGACCAAAAATCCAAAAATTACACCCCAAGCAAGATGACAAGTATCCCCGCTCTATCATATGTGAGTCCCCAGCGCAGGACCCCACCCATCTTAAAAATAAGCAATATATGAATAAAATGGCCCATTCCTTGAAACAATTTAGAACAATTTAGTGTGCTTTTATGAATCACCTGGTTTAGCACAATTTTAAAATAATTATATTCAGACTGCCAGTTGATTCAGGTTTTATATATAGCGATGTTTCTTGTGACGTCACCCATTGTTATTAACATGCCAAGCAGAACGCAATTGGCTGTTGAAACAATGATCTCAAAAGAAATGTGACGTCAATGTTTGTCAACAAGAAATATTGCTATACCTTCCATTTCATAACACACACTTCCACCCCCACCCCCACCCCCCCCCCCCCACAGCCCTTCCAAATCCAGCTGTTGATCAGTTAGAGATAACATCCCTTCCTTTGATTGTATTGCAGGTTTGAGCAGCATGTTCCGCATGAACACGAGTGGTTACCTACCTTCCTCCATCATGGCGTTCTGAATGGCTTCATCTAACATTTTAAATTCATCGTCACTGACAATCTCTACCTCAATCGGGTCTTGACTGCCACGGAACATATCGACATCCTCCACAACAAGATCTGTCATTTCAAAAGTACAAAAGCGACGTTGGAACAACAGGATTTTAAATTTTAATTAGATTTTCGGCGAGTTCCCGCTGACCCGAGCCGCTTTCCCGCGTGTTTCTGTTTTGCACGTACTTCGCACCTGCATAATTTCGTTAAATATTTTGTCGGCTGTTTTCGTCTATCCTTTCTTTTTGAATACTTCGAGTGTTGTCAGTGGTAAATTCCTTGAAGTTTCGAAAGATTCATAGTAACTGCAGCTGATGTTTGAGAATTAACGCATTATAAAGCCGACCTGACGAACGTAACTTGCCATGAGCCGGGCTGTGAATATCAATGGCGTTAGTGATGAAGGTTTGGAAGGCGATAAAAAGGAACACAGAGTCTACAAAGTTGTCTTAACTGGAGGTTTGTTTATTTAACGTGTTCAACGTAAGGCTCAGTTAAAGGAAATGTCATTGTAAGCTTTTAGAAGCTTTCATTTCCTGGTCGCATGTTAATTAATTTTTGGCCGAAGGTCATGATATAAAACGTTCAGGTTATATAATTGTTGTTTGAGGCCAATGAGCCATTGAGCGTGTTTGTTTTCTTTTTAATATTTACCCTCGGGCAGTACTCTGAGCATTAGAGCTGAATAATGTATTTTTTGTGTGTAAAGTAACTTCATCATTGGGAATATTGTCATCATGATGGTTTCGAACTTTCGAGGCAATTATTTATGCAAATTGGGTATATTTGCATAAATAATTGCATAAATAGTTTTGAAAAAAATACCGGTACGTAAATCAATCAATTTTGATTCACTTCATCCGCAATTACGCTGTGATAATGAATATAGTTTTTTTTCCTTTTTCACTGTGACAAATCACGTTGTGGAAATTAAATGGAGGGTTATAAAATAAATAAACCCCTTTTTGGCTTACTGGTATATGGGGGGATAATGCCCTTGGCTGAAAGATTGTCCTCAAAATTTCACAGTTGCCCTCAAAGCTTCTCTTGGCCAACTGTTCATTTTTCGGATACTCTTTCAGCCTCAGACATTATCCTCCAATATACCAGCCGCCTGAAGGTGTCTATTTACTAAATATACCTTAAGTAACGATAAATTGGCAACATTTCTATCTGTAAAATGTGCTTCGTTGACAATTTGTTAAATAATAAAACAATTATCCTGGTCAATCTTGCAAAATATTGTCTGATTTTTGCCAACTTGCCCTACGGCCTCTTTGGTTAAGTATCAGGTGATATTCCACATGATTTCACAGGATAATCGTTAAATATATGCATCTCAGTTGTCAAGAATTATTTTTAAGGTCCTTGTGCAGGGAAGACAACAGTTCAAACAATGATGTCAACTTTCTTTGAAAATCTTGGTTGGAAGGTAATTAAAATAGCTTCTGATTTAACAATAATAGTAATAATAATGATAATTATAATTCCTTTGTTTAGACATTTATGTTTCACAAGTGGTTTGGGTGTTGAAATCTGGATGTGCCGCTATTGGAGTTACCGGTAGTTAACTTGTCCAAGTACATGTCAACTGTACTTATCATCAGATCTCGGATAGAACATGAACTGGTGTACCTCTTCAGCTCTTGGAGATAAAAATGGCTGGTGTCAGCCAGGTTTCCTTATATGAAATGCAGCCATCACTTTTGTTTGGGAGTATCATCATCAACTTCATAAGCTTAACTCGAGGGAAAATCTTCTAGTGTGCCCAAAGGCCTACCAATCCAGGGATCAGAAAAAAAAGATATACTGTAGGCCATTTTTGTTTCCTGGTTAAAAAGAAAAATCTTTTCTTATTCTCAGGTGTACAGAGTCCCTGAAGCTGCAACAGTGTTACTGGGGTAATTGAAAACAACTGTTATTAATTAGGAAAATCTTTGTGACACCATTTCACAGCTAACTGATCAGGGGTTTCATTAAGTTTTTGTGCAGGAGGTCAGTATGGTGTTTCAGCCAGGCATTTTTAGGTTTTCTTAGAAAAGAATATAAGCAGAGAAGACGAAAACAGCCGGGCAAAATCATGCCCAAGTCTAGTTGTCAGCCAGTCAATTTGCCTGGTGCCCAGCTCTTAATGTACTCCCTGACTGATACACTGTATGTGATTTATCTTGGCAGTGGAGGTGTAAACTTCACAGATCTTGATGAACAAGAAGGTAGAAAATAATCTTTTACTTTTTAACAGTTGATTAACTTGAAAGGCCCCCATGTACAAATACGAAATTCTATTTCAATGAAGTCACCTGTTTTTTCTGTATTTTTTAGTTTATGCTTTTCAGGAAAATCTTTTAAGGACCTTGCTGCAGTTAGAGCAGACATTTTTTGACTTGGCAGCAACATGTAAGAAAGACACAATTGTGATATGTGACAGAGGAGCTATGGATCCATCGTCATGTAAGCTGCATGATCTATCTCCTTTGACCTTCACCTCAGCAGTTCTGAGATTGTACTGTAAGGCAAACATAAATTAAGTATTGATTTTGTGTAAATTTTCAGACATGAATACAGCTCAGTGGGAGAAATTTCTCAAAAATAACAACTGGAACAATGTTTCATTGCGGGATGCACGCTATGATCAGGTTATTCATCTGGTAAGATATAGTTACAGTCATTACTGGTAATAAAGCCTCCATGCCGTCTGGAGGTATGCAAATCCAGGCATACTTTGAATTATGTCTGGATAATGTATGAGCTGTCCAAAAAATGTTATTGTCATGAACAGGTTACAGTAAATCTTAAGAATGTAGATGCAACTAACTCGTCTGAAATCACATGAATCTCTGACATCAATTTACTGAACAAATGAGGACTGAAATTTGAAAAATTAATCACTGCAGGTATCAGCTGCCCAGGGAGCAGAAGATTTTTACACATTAGCAAACAACAAGACACGGAAGGAACCAATTGAACTAGCCAGAGAGTTGGACAGAAAAGCACAACAGGTTAGCAAAAATGAACTAGTGTTCAAATTTGTGAGCTTGAGTTGTAGACTTATACAGTAATCAAAATGTTTGCCTAATTAAACTGAATCCTTAAGTGGTAGTGCAACATTTAATAATACCAGGAGTGCAAGTCAACCAGTCACTAAATTATAAATAACAATATTATTATTAATTCTGTAATAATAATAATCCTTTATTACTATCTGTAAAGTACTATTGAGCAAAAAATAAATTATTGTTATTATTAGTTTGAACGAGCAGGGTTGGCGCAGTGGCCTCTGATTCAGGGGAGCGGGATTGGCTCGGTGGTGAGAGCGCTCGCCTTCCACCAATGTGGTCCGGGTTCGATGCCCAGCCCCAGCGTCATATGAGGGCTGAGTTTGTTGGTTCTCTACTCTGCTCCGAGAAGTTTTTCTCCGGGTCCTCCAGTTTTCCCCTCTTCACAAAAACAAACAGTTATATTTGATTTGATTTGATTTAATGTAAATAAATATATTAATATAATTTCATTTCATTTGTGCTTTACATTGTCCCCGTTTAGTATGTCAGTGCTAGATACAGTTGACACTCAAATAAGTTCATTTTATTATAATAGACTAAGACCTCTGGAATAGGCAAGTTTACACTTAGCAATGAAATAGCTAGTAACAAATGAGTTCATATTTGAATTAACATAATTTTGTCTTTGCCAGGCGTGGGTAGGTCACCCATATGTGGATGTGATTGAAAACTGCATAGACTTTCATAAAAAAGTGCGAAATGCCATTGGTGTAAGTAAATTATTATTAGCCAGAGCCATTTTGTCTTGTTGAAAGTACAGTTAACCTCTCTAATAATAAATATGGACACCGAAAGGACAGAGCGAAGTGTCCATATTAGAGAGGTGTTGGTTTGTCCACTGACAGTTTGAACGGGCAGGGTTGGAGCAGTGGCCTCCTACTAATGTGGCCCAGGTTTGATTCCCAGACCTGATGTTACATGTAGGTTGCATAAGTTTGCTGTTGGTTCTCGGCCTTGCTTAGAGAGGTTTTTCTCCAGGTATAATTTGGTTTTATCAACTGGGTTGATAATGTCAATTGGCCACCGTAAAGAGATTCAAGTGCTGACGTTTCGAGCGTTAGCCCTTTGTCAGAGGGCGACGAAGGGCTAACGCTCGAAACGTCAGCACTTGAATCTCTTTACGGTGGCCAATTGACATTATCAACCCAGTTGATAAAACCAAATTATATTGTTATACTTCCCACCGACGCAGCACCACAGTTTCTTTAGAAACTTACCCCCTCTTTTCTCTAGGTAGTCTGGTTTTCCCCTCTCCTCAAAAACCAACACTTCTAAATTCCAATTCCATCTGGAACGCATGGTCACGCTTAAATGAGCTCTTAGATGTGCCATGGGTGAACAAATTACATTTACATTTCTTTACACAAATAATCATTACCTGATCACCATGTGTCATGTCAGCTACATGTATTTGCCTTGAATTTTGATTGGTTCACTGGCTTGTCTGCATTGTTTGTGATTTATCAGTGTGACTACCGGTACTTTGTTTAGTCTGTCAGATAATACTGTTAATCATGTTAATAGTTGTGAGTTACTTTACTCTGACTATAATGTTGTTGGTCAGATTTCTTTATTCACTTTGAGAAAACATAATTTTATATACATGTATTCCCATTATTTTTATTTGTTTAGGCTGTTTGTAACAAGATGGGTATTGATCCTGGGGATCTATTCTCACCAGAGAGTATCAAGCGCAAATTCCTGATTTCGTCTCTTCCAGACTCCAAGGTGTTTTTTCTCACTTTTCACAATTTAACTTATTTGTTGCTAATATTTATCAGCTCATTGCAATCTTGGTTGTCACATAGTTAATAACTAGAACCAAGTTCTCCCTACTGTTTTATTTTTATCATTTTCCTTGAACGAATTTATTGATAAAATTAATTATATAAATCCAGGCCACATTGTGGTGTAAAAATAGGAAAGGTTAACTTTCATTTGTCTCACAACCGAGTCTCTTAGAGCTGTTTATTGTGACATATTTTGACTGCTGTACTGCTAGTCTTAGGCCCAGGTCAAACGCCGTACTTCACATGAGCCAAACCCAATTCCAACCAATTAGGCTTATGTGAAGTTTGGCAGTTGACCCAATTAATTTCGACTGATTTTATTTGGAGCGGCTGAGGCATTCTTCACACCTGGTCATCCATGAATAATGCCTGATGACCAACTTTGGGTCAAACCAAAGGCACCATTTTGACTTTACCTTGATAAACCACTGACCAACAAGACTGCTTTTGTTATTTGATTGGTGTAGCAGTTCGATATGACTGAATAAGTTTGACATTTGACTCAAACAGGCGTTCTTTTAATTATTTGAGTGGACCCAAACTGTCATCTCATGTGAAGTATGGCATTTGACCCGGGCCTTAATCGATCAGGCAATAGACCTTATTCCAAAATGGTGACCAATTACTGTAATTAGTCCTTTATATGCATGGCCCTCCTTACCTCGTTAAAAATATTTTTACTCAGAAATGAGGCTAAAAGGGCCAATTTGTAATAAATAAAGTGAATGAGGCTGATTAGCTTTTTTGTGTCCCTATTTGTAACACATTGATTAGCTGCTATGTTGTTCTCTCGTTGGTCAGCTTTGTCGCCATCCTTCTTACTTCAATGTGATGTTTATTTAATATTTAATTATTTTCTGTGCATATTAGGTTTTTCCTGTATTTCAAGACTTTGATGTGGTTCATGATTACCAGTCAACTTCTGATCCCAAGAAACAGGCTCGTCTAAGAAGAAGAGGACAAGATGGTACGTTGGGTTGAACTCATTCATAATGAATTATCCTGACTTTAACAGGGAAGCAAAGTTACGTTGTACTTAGGGGATTGGACATCAGATCTGTGATCTGTGATATTTTGGAATTCAGCATCTACCCTCTACCTTTGTGTTGTTGGCACAATGTTTCCAATGTTTTCTTTGCCCAGGAGTGAAATGTCAACTTTCTTGCTAATGAAATTCTGTGAAGGAATGGGTATCAACTTTGGTCTGGGCACTGGGCAAATAGGCCAGTCCTGTATTGGAACATAATGCATCCAGAATGCCCAGATGCCAAACTCCTGCCCTAATGAAACCCCTGAATTAATCACCTTCAATGGGCTTAAGCTGTGCACAACCCATTCCGACACGAAAGAATCACTTCATGACACAGATATGGGAGTTGTGTTCCAGCCTGAAGAGCCATTAGACAGTCTTGTAGTCTGTAAAAGTTTGTAGACGTGATCAAAGCCCTAACAAAGCTCTGTGCGCTGTTTTTAGGTCAGTATACCTACATGCGTACTTTGCGAGAAGAAAGAGCCAATGGTCAAGTTGTGGAAGTCAGAACTAATTTGTTGGAGAAAGATTATGAGGTATATATACAAAAAAATATGTATTATATATAATTTCTTATTTATTTTTGAAGAATGGATTGAATTTTTCTGCAGATAATGTATTCCCAACTTGATCAAACCCGACAATCTGTATACAAGACCAGAAGATGCTTCTTGTGGAAAAACCAATACTTTCAGCTTGATATTTATAAGGAGCCGTGCCATCCAAGGTATGTTAACGTTATTTCATTAGCGAGATAATTATATCCTTCTCTTTTTGGAGTAGCAGTAAAAATGTATTCAATAAAGTTCAATATCCTTTCACAATTATGACTGTGATTTTTCTGTACATTGCATCATGAATTCACAATATTTTGACCTGAATTACTTCAATTTCAAGATACAGTCTTTGATATTTTTGGAGGTTGATGTGCTACCAATCAAGATCCAGCATCACATTTCTCCTTCTGATATCAGTATATTTGTCTTGAATAATTAATAAAGTAGTCCTTAGGCAGACTTATACTCCCAATAAGTATACTTTTAGGAATATATGGAGTAGAGTATGTAAACGTAAGTGCTGTACTAATGATTGTCCTATGTGTTACTTAGGTGTAAAGGGCTCTTATTACTTGAAACGTACACCACAAAAGTTGGAGATGACATGGAGCTACCAGATTTCCTGGACGTGGCAAAAGAAGTTACAGGAGATCCCTGTTACTCTATGTTTCATTTATCTCTTAAAGAATAATGTGCATACCTCCCCGACAGAAGGGGTTTTTTCTAAGACCACCCTCTCAGGAATTTCCATTCCATTCTCCCCCAATGAGGGTTCTTTGTAATAGGGATTGAACCCCTCTTGCCCTCTGTTAATTCCAGCTAAGGATCATACAAACACTTCTGTCTTTCTAAGACCCCCCTCCCCCTTGAAAGTTTCAATCAATGATCCTCCATGCAGAGGGTATGGATATTTTCTGGAACGACACAATGCTTTCTGTGGGGAAAGTATGTAACTACAAAATGGGTGAATGTGCACTAGAATTTTGTTTGGTAAAATAACAAATTGTGTGTGTTTGTGTGATATTTTTAGTGATTGGTACAAAATCTTATTTTAGAATTTTACACAATTTTACACTTTTTATTTTTGTTTTTAGTGTCTGACATCGTTAAAGTACTTAAAGAACTAATTCAATAATGCTAAGATATCACTGGATGTACAAAAAAATAAATTACAAACCCTTTCCAAAACAGAACAGCTAAGTTAACTAAAACAGTGTTTGTGTAAATTGTCTTCTATAAACCAGAAAAATAATATAAAAGCAAAGAATTTGAAATATTATTTCACAGAAATCAACCACAAATTTCATTGGCGGTTAGAACAAAAATTATAAAAAAATGTTCAGTTTTATCACAAACAGAACAGAATGATAAGTCTTGTCTGTCTTATCAATTATTGTGATTTCCTGGTCATAAAGGGCGATAATTCACATTATTGGTGTATCCCAATTCTTTTCCAAGCATCACTTGGTGAACCTGTTCATGCTTGCCTCGCCTTGAAGGAAAATTTTTTGCTTGCAGTCAATATAGATTACTTCATAGAAAGTGCGACGTACGGATTTTTATTCACGAGTTGCAAAACTTTGGAAAACGAACGAGTGAGCGCAGCGAACGAGTGAGTTTTCCAAAGTTTTGCGACGAGTGAATAATAATCCGTACAAAGCACTTTCTATGCTGTAATTTGTTTATTATATATAACGAGTACTCACCCATTGTTAACTTAAAGCGATTTTTTCTAGTCTATAATTAAAGAGTTAAACCCAGCGCTACGAGGAAAACAAAGCTGCAAATGCATTCTGGTGGCTTTCCAAGCGAGATCTCTTTTAAATAGAAAAGAAAACTTACGGCGACGACAAGCTATAGTAAACAAGAACTCTATTTAAATAGCGGTGTAAAACACACTGTGTTAATACTTTTTAAAAGAAAAGCTTTTGCTATCGCATCGAGAAACGTCGCCATAAGTGAATCAACTACTGGGCGCAAATCAACTGGCGAATTTTTGAACAAAAGTTGTGATAACACAAGGAGTCGGTTCATTAAACAATAATTACGACGTAAATCCATATTCAAAAGTGAAATATTTACTTTACCCTGGTGTTCCCAAGAGTGCTTGAATTTTCTTAGAACGTCCACGGCTGCGTTGTATCAAAGCTACAATGAAAGTCGTTCATTTCTTGGCTTTCCCTTATCGACATTTAGTTTGTCTTCGCTCCGCCTGGAGAATGATTTTAGCATTTCCATATCATAACTGTGTTCTTAAGGTTTTACTTGGCGTATTTCTGATGGCTTTCCTTTCCATAAAGTTCTCAAAAGTACAAAATTTGTAGTCAAAACATAAACTGTCCTCGAGAGCTTGCAAACTTGCAGCGCGTTGTTTTCACAATCTCGTTGGAAACCATTTGAATTCCCGCGCTCTGATTGGTTTGGTCGTTCTACTCTTGATGCTGATTGGTTATATTTTTCACATGTGAAGAAAGCTATACGCGAAGCTGATTGGACGTATCGCTTTTCTCACATGTGAAAATATAGCAGATATAGAATTCTATCTGCAAGGTTTATTACCTAAAATTGTCGCTATATATATAATAAATATTGTTTATGGAAATATGAGATGGGTCAGGGAAGGGAAAAGGAGGCAAAATGTCATCAAAAGATCAGATATATTACCCTCCCACACAGCCATTTTTGGGGGGCATCGTATGATGTTAGAGTTGTAGCGGTTCACTTTACATCCAAGTACACCTGCACAATATTGTTTTGAAACCACTAGTGGTTGTCATATGCATGAATAGACAAAATTGTTACAAATGACTGAGAATAGTATTTATCTGAGTGAAATTAAAATGGAAACTGAGGTGTTTTCATTATAATTTGTTTTTTTTTTTTATTGTATATTTGTTAGATTTTTAGGGGAGCATTATTTTTATACAAATCTCTACTACATTGGCTATTTGCGAATGTGTTATTTGGTATTTCTCTTTGTTTCGCCATCTTTCAAGAAACTAGAAAGGAAAATACAAAAATTGTACTAAGGGTAAGATTAAACTACAACACTTGCGATGAAGGTTTCTTACATGTCTCCACCATCATGTACCCATCCAACTCAAATTCTAGAAATTTTATTAATTTCTGCACAAAACAAACCAAAAGACAAACACAATACCCTAGCCTTAAGAACATGTCAACTGATTTACAATGATGGATACTCCAATTTTGTTTCTTTGCAAGACATGCAATGATTATCATCAGTGTCAGTCCCTGGTCATGACCTTAAGCACTCCAGGGGGCATGAAGAGGATTGAGCAAGAGACTGCAAAAATAACAATGGAACTGATGTGGATGCTCAGAAACTCATGAACAAATTTTAGTAGACAAGTGTCTGCTTACAGATAGTTGAAAGGTAGCTACCAACTGCTACCAAGTGCTCATTATCGCTGCACAAAAAGCTGGCTTTGTTTTTCTTTTCATTTTAATAAGACAGATGATTGACTGTCTTTGAAAGGTCACGCAGTCCTGACAGGGATTTGATGTGCAGCAAAGTTAACTCTAGGACTAGTGAAAGTGTATTCCATAGGCCATTTCCGAGTTCCCTTTTCCCTCTGTTTCAAAACGAGTCTAAATGCGAAACTATTCATGTGGAAATGAGTTTGTTTTGCATGAGAATGAAGATGCAGTTAAAACACATTTTCATTTCTTTTTCTTTTTCAGGGGGGGGGGGGGGGGTATATAAACTATGCAAGTCCAGTTTTATTTAACCACACCACAAACACAACTTTAATAAACACAAATTTATTTTAAACTTCAAAATTCACTTGTAAATTACACCACTTTCATCTTTGCATGTTGTCAGTTTTCCACAGCAGGAGCCTTCCCAACCTGAAAAGGAAACAATGACATCTTATTACCTTTGAACTTTACAAGACTGTTTTCATTTTTCATACATACAATGTTTCAATATCTCCAGGAGATTCAGTTACTTTTTGGCCACTGTTACATTTGCCGTGGTAATATATACATTTAGCCAAGCCAAGCCAAAAAGTGCAGGGGTTTCAATTAAGTTTTTGTGCAGGTCACTAGGGTTTTTCATCCTGGTATTTTTAGAAAACAGGCAGACAAACGCATGGCTAAGTCTCAGTCACAGCCGGTCATGACCAATTTGCCTGGTGCCTGAGCCTGCACACATTTTGACGATTTTATTTCTCCGTTTACTCCTTAGTTTTTGTTTAGAATGAGAAGATATATCAAACACTTGAGACAGTGTTTCATCGGCTATCCAAACACCTCCAAGTTTGTTAAAAATACTCCGCTGCACATAGTATTTTCAACTCTCTTCTCGGAGTTTGGATACCCTGATGCAACACTGTCTCTCGTGTTTGATATAATTTTATTACATATTGCAAATTGAGATGACATTTTAAATTACTTTTTGAGGGTGCTGCTGAAATTAAGACAACAGGAAAGACATACCCCTTGTTCAAGGGGATGACAAACAAAACATGAAATCTTGATCAAATGGCATCAACAGTGCAATAGTATTCATAGACACCGACAGACCTTTTCAAAGCACTACTGTCCTGGAGCAGAGAGACTCTTGTCCATAAACTTTCTTTTTACAAAACACATCCACCACTGAAAGTGATTCAGAAAAGTATTAAATTTTAGTAAAGAGTTCCACAGGATCAGAGGACATTACTGGTGCTGTTGCATGAAGCACTTGCAAGAATATTTGTTACTCTTCCTGGGCTGAGTTGTTCAAAATCCAGTTAACATAGGATTAAAATGGTTGAATTGCTTGAAGTGTTCTTGGTTCCTATTTTTTGTTGGGTTAGGAAGGAGTTGACATCAAAACCGAAAGGCAACTAAGTTAACTGCATGTTAAAACAATGAAACCAAATTTGCTGACCCTGGAGTTTTTTACTCTGGAAAGAGAGGTGCATTGCAGTTTTGCTTCACATAGATAACCATAACAAATTTATATGCTCCTGGGTAGTCACAGCCATGTCTTGAGCTTAAATACAGACCTCTTGATCTCAAATACAAAGAATGCACTCATTTACCTCATTACAAAGTCTGAAATGATGACAAAGAGTAGCACCACATGTTGATACTGATCATTTGTTTTAAGCATTGCCTACCTTGGATGGCTTATCTGTCTGTGGATCAAACACAGCTTCGACAATTCTCTGGCCGAGTTCTTGTCTTAACTGGGTCAGGTATGCCCTAACCGAGTCTGTTGAATTGAAGGCAACAACACATCAATGTAGGTAACCAGTGTATTGTATTCTGCCACCAAGTGCAGTGTACAGCTCTACAGCTTTTAAATGCTGACAAAGACGATGTTAACATGTTATTGTAGATTATTTGACCTGCTTCAGCCTTGCTAGTTGGTTTTTGGTACATTGCATTCAGTGGAAAGCCACTGTCCCCTGGAAGACAAAAATTGGCAATTGCTAATGTTTCCATCTCTTTTTTAGCATCCACTTTTGAAGTGCACTAAAACAAAACAAAACGTTTGGTTAGAAGAAAGCTTGAAAATCTGACTGAGGTACTAGTTTATGACATTGTGTGATGTACTTTTATGCTGTTCAATTTTTTGAACTGAATAGATCACAGACTGGCAATCAAAAGCTTGTAATTTTAAATTTTCTAAGCAGAGATCACCATTTTAATATTATTATGAATAGAACAAGTCTTCCATCCAACACTGATCATATTTCAAAGCACACTTGTAATTCTAAACAGTTTATGATACACAGATCGATAATTCTTGATCAACATTAATTATCAAAAGCAAGAGAGTATTAGCTTACCCTCTGAAGCTTCTTCAAACATTCTGAGATGTAAAGCGTCAAGTAAATCAAAACACGATCTGCTTCAGACTGAAATATATCCAACAAAAATAATGTAGCTACTGCTGCCAGCCGGACAAAGATGAACTGTTGTCTAGCAGGGCAGCCCTTCAAAGAGTCACTGCATCCCCCTTTTCGGCCAAATGCCTTGAAAATTAACTTGAGCAAAATTTGAAGCCAAGCCATGATTTCTTGAACCCTCCAATAACTTTAACTAAAAGTTGTTTACTTTCTCTTAGTAACCTTGAAGGTTCAAGAAATCAGGATTCCACTGTATATAAAAACTTTTTTCTTTCTAGGGAGATGCATGCAGTGTCTTGGATGGGTCATCACCCCCAGGGGTCATCACGTGAACAAAAATTCAACAAGACAATCAATCAGACCCCACACACATCAGTCGTCTTCCAGACACTAGAACCAGGAATTCCTGGTTACAGTTTGATTGTGTGCATCCATCAAAGATTGTAGACAAAATGTTCAACTTTGTAACAACCAATCAGACTTGGCCATCTTTTCACTGGGCTTTCCGTCTAGCATATGTCTTGAATCTTGGTGCTGACCAAAAGTATAAAGGCTGCTGGGGGCAATAGTTCACAGATTACTGCATATTTTCATCCTCACCCCCCCCCCCCCCCCCTTGCACACACACACACACACACCCCTTGTATCGGGAGGGAAGGAGATGAGCACCTTAAGGGACACCTCTCCCAGCCTAGTGTGTTTCACTTTTTCCTATTAAAACCTCGGCGTTGCTTGCTGCTGCTCCTGGAGCACTTACCCCATTAACACTTTTGTATAAGCTTAATTGTACTTGTGATGCAGTGGCTTAAATTAATTGTTTATCCATGACCGAGCAACAACACTATCAAATATATAAACCATCATTAGAACACAACGTCGAGCTTTCAACAAACCTACTTTGATTTCATAACTTTTAAAGAACACGTTGGCTTTGAAATAGGAGACTGCTTCGTCGATGATATCGTTGTTTCCATCTGAAATACACACATAAAATGCAAGAAGTTCGGCATCAGCTTTATGTTCACAATATATAGTAAACAAGCTACACGATCTAGACCGAAAACCTGAAAATTAACTCAAGAACTACAAAAATGAACTCGCACTACTTAATCTTTTTACAGATTATACAGCATTAACTGTTTGTATCGTACCTCCGGGCGGAGCTGGGCCTTTGAACTTTGTGTTGACGGGAAGGAGAGCCATCTTGCACAAAGAATTTGGCGCTGATAATGACGAATGGTACGCCTGTAAAACACAACAACGACCATTCAACACAGTTGTGGACTTCCGTATATTTCAATCACGCAACCCCTGTCATAAATGAGCACCTACAGGCATTTTGAAAGCAAGAAATATACAGAAACTCTCTTCAAGAATCCAAACCAAGAGGAAGTGAACCCTCCTCAAACGTCATCCATATATGGAAGTTGCAGTTTTAGTACCCAGGCCACTCAGTCTCAATTGACCGTGTCAGTGGAGCAGTGGCAGGACTGGCAGTGGATTCGGCAGTGGAGGACTCTGCTAAACAGCAAAAAATCTCAAAAAGATGGATTATTATTGTACACTGTATTTTAAGAAACTTATACCTCGGCAATAATGTTTTCTTTTGTATGGTTTACTTAGTTAACGAAGGTCAAAGAATGAAATAACACCGATTTCCAGGCTTCTGGTCAGATCCCGCTAATTTTCCCGCCAAATAAGCGCGCGCTTCAAAACAGACGGACGACGCGAGCGAAATAAAACAAAACCTAATGACCGTTAAACAAAGTCTGTCTTACAGCTTTTGGTGTTAAAATGTATAAAAGCAGAATATTTGGCACTCCACCTGAACCTGTCTTCAACATGAAGTCGGCCGGCTTGCCAACAGAGTTGTTAGAAGAAGCATTGTATGTTCTTGCCGCAGAAAATGAGAAAAGTATGAACGATGCCAATGGAAGGCAAGGCTTTTTCAAAGGAGGAAAAACAGCAGGTAACTTGTTCAAAATTGCTTTATAGTACTCTCAATGCAGAGAGCAAGTTTACTATTGGGACCCAGTTAATTTTGCTTGTTCTGGCTATCTTGTCTTTCAGAATATGTTTTTCTCTTGTGTGAAGAAATGGGCCTACCAACACAAACCCGCTTTTTGGCAATTGAAATATTTGACAGGCAAGTTTAAACTTGTTTTTTAAGTTGGTGTAACGAGCGTATTTAAAAAAAATAACGCATTATTATTTCAGTCTGTGGTATCTTAAGCTTGCTTTAAGCTTAAATAAGTAAGCTTGTGACTAAATTCTTCTCATAGGTTCATGGCAAAGCACGTTTGTGATCTCTATGAACTAATTCGTTCAAATTCAGAGACAAACCTACAAAGAAACTGGAAAGAAGTGGAAAGCAGAGTTAAAACACAGCTACCTCTAAGGGTTATGTCCTGTGTACAGCTTGCAAGTAAGCTGACTTCGCATTATAAGGTAAGAACCATGAAGTGCAAATGACGGCTTACCTTTTTCTATGCATGGGACGCTTTTCAAATGTGATATCATGAAACCCCTCTATCATGGCAGCTATTTTTATCCAAAATATTCTCTTCTTGTATTTTAGTGTTCAAATTGAGTTTCGATTGAGTTGATTTAATTATCTTTTGTCATTAGGCAATAACACCAAGTAAAGGTCAAAGGTTTCTCAACTCCATTGGCCATTGTTATACACTTGGGAGTATAGTGAAGTCCGAGCTACGAATCCTCCAGACCTTAGACTATCATATCTTAATCACAACACCTTTGACATTTCTGGAAACAATTCTCGAGATACTTGGTAAGTGATGAAACAAAACTGACGCCAAAATCATTGATTTTTGGTAAGAGCTTACATAATTTAACTCTCCAAGATATAACCTGGTTCACTGTAAAACAGATTGATTACCGGATTGACAGACAGACAGACAAACAGCCAGACAGGCAGGTAGGTAGACAGACAGACAGATTGATTGGTTGACTGGCTGGCTGGCTGGGCAACTGACTGACCAATTGATTGATTGACCGACTGACCTATACAATTCAGTTTTAGGACTGTAACTTGTAGCCTGAATTTCAGTTACCCAGTAAACTTAAAATGCAATACTGTCCATATCCCTTGATTATTCATTAAGGGCACAATGACTCCCGAGCTCAAGTAAGGCTTCTCCATGATGCCAGTGTCAAAGTCCTGGACATAGTCTACCTCAAGTTTGAGGAAATATACAGCAAGTTGTGCATGGCTGCAACAGGAGAAAATTGCATTAAAGACGGCAGACAAAACTTGTCCGTCCTAACTAATGATCTCATGTTGCTGGCTGTATCAGTCATTGGGGCAGCATCCTATATTGTGAACCAGACAACAAGTGATATGGTAAGTCATTGCACATATCTCAAATGGTAGAAAGTTCCTATAAAATTTTGGACCATTTTTTTTATAGTTACAACAAGAGTAGCTGATATCAATCCCAGAGCCTGTGTCCCCATGAAACAGTTGTCGGGGCGGAGGCACATGCTCTGGGAATGAGATGACAGCAGTATCTGTATGGTTATGCAAGCTAAGTATACTTCATCATTGTACTGTACAAATAAGCATGGCGGTCTCTGGAGCACTTGGGCATGTATTTAGGGGTTTTGTCAGTGTTGCTTTCCTCCATTCAAGTTCACAGTGGAGGCCCTGGTACCCCAGGCACCCATCTCCATACAACATGATCCAGTTGTTAACTATTTATCAATTTTTAAATTAGCTCAACTTGTTTTGTGTTATTTGGAGTCAGCCTTAATCGTCTTAATTATTAATGCCTGTATTGTTCTTTAGGTGGTGGAGCAACTTGGTCTAATCACTCAGATTCCAGTGGATGATGTTCTAGATTTTGCCACAATTATTATAGAGAATACCCTATAATCTCTTGAATTTGTTGAAACAAGGGAAATGTGATGAAATTTGCAAAGAATTACGGGTGAAACATATCAAATAATTTATTGAGGAAATTAAGCCCAACCATTAATATGACAATTAATGCAGTTATTTATGTTGGCCAGTAAAGCTAACAACCAAATATCAGAAATTATAAAATTTTATTTTATGTACACACATTTTACATATTTTTTTAGTAATTTTAGAAGAGTACTTTTAAAATGATACTAAAACAGTACAGAAGGAAAAACAAGACAGGATACCACCATTGGTACTATAAAACTTATTCATAACAATAGAACCACAAAAGAGCATCAGAAGTTCAGTTTTTTATTTATTTCTCTTAAGTATTCTATGGTTCTCTTTGAGTTTTAGCCACTATACAGAATATATACAAAAGCATAACACCCACACTGAACCTTCTGGAATCTCATCAGTTAGATGTGCATGTTGACAGAAACAAGTTGTGATTACTGCACTAAACTAGCTTGAAAGGAGTTTAGCAATGAACTTCTTGTTGATTAGACTTGCCAAGTAAAGTCAAGTCATTTAACTGTATTTGGTACTACATGTAAGAACTGACTTGCTTGTGAAGCAAGAACTGACTTTGGTGAAATAAATGCGTTAAAAAAGGGTGTCTTCAGGAGCAGATTCATGTATCTACTGTTTGACTAGAAAGAGTGCCAACTGTCCTTCAACATAACAATGTCTAGAAAAATAACTAACCACATACAGTAGTTGTGACTTTTTTCTTAAACCATGTCTTATGAAAACTGCTATTCTTAGGCTTTATGTCCTTCAATGGGTTCTGCAATAAATAGTAATCTATTTGTTGTATTGTTCTTTTTAACTTATAAATATCATTTTAATAATTTTCTAATGTAGAAAAAGAAATAAACTATATCTGCACCATTATTCTTGTTCATCGCTAGGAGATTCAGTGCGAGGTCTTTTTGGTGGTGGACATTCATGACCCTGAAAACAATGATAATTTCAGACTGTTTGGTTTGAGAACAGACCTGTTTCCTAAAATGTATGTGTACCCTACAAGGAGGAAACAAATAGTAAGGCCACACCTACTAAGTAGGTTCACTCAAACATACTTTCAACCTCTCCCAAACTCTTTGTCACGGTAAAACAATATTCTTGTTTTCAACATTGTGGCACAACAGGCTGGAGCTTATGCCAGTTTCCGTAGCATGAGGTGAATAGAAGTATTTCTACTCCTTTAACTTTAACTTTAACTCCTCCGTAGATAGGATGCAGTATGCTACGTTAGTCCACAGTGGTAGCCAAGTAATCACATATGTGCATTTTCCAAAGAGGGATTCTACCTGACTTAACCAACGGGCAGTTGCATACAGGATTAGGAAACTGTTAGTCATTTGTTTTACCTCCTGGTTGCCGTCCTGTTGTAGCATACTTGACATATCAGTGGTTGTTTCAGAAGGGATCCCCTCTACATCATTGGAGGGCTCATCTCCCACCCCTGTCAGGTCTGTCACAGGCTGTAAGGAACTACCATTTGTGTCATCAAAGTCTCTGGAGTCCTCGTCATCTGGGATCATTCCTATTCCAAGTCTGTATGAAATAGTGGCGCTCTCTTCACTAAAAATAACAAAGCAAAATCATTTAACCCTAACGAGTGATCAGGGCCTAACCTGGACAACATACAGCATACAGGCTTGCATGTGGCCTTCACTGAAACTGAAAAAGCAACTAACTTCTAGGGGTCAGTACTGTTATATTTATTTTAAATCCTTTACATGTACTTTATATCACACATTATCAGCAGTTTTGCTGTAAACCTTTATCATGAGACTACAGCATGCAAATTACGGATATACATGAACATGTATGTTGCTTTAGAGGGGAAGCAACTTCCCATACATTCTCTAAATTAAAATCTGATAGATGTTCTTACAACTTGCAAAGCAATCATTTGAGTGGTAGTCAGCAGATGATGAATGCATGCACAGTTAATTAGTAATTCATTACAAAATGTAGTTGACAGAGAAATTTAACCTTGCAAGTGAAGACACAAGGTTGCTTTCATCTCCTTCAAATGCATTACGCACAACTTCATTACCACCATCTTCATCATTATCCTCATCATTATCATTCTCATCATCATCGATTTCATTATCATCATCTTCATTGCTCATATAGCTATTGTCCACTTCATTGTCATCATTGTTGGCATCGTTCATACTTAAATTACTGTCTTCATTCATATCATACGCACTGCAAGAGTTGTCATCGAGGCCAAGGCTTCCTTTGTCACTTCCCTCAAAATTAACTAAAACAAAAATTCCATAGCAGTGGTGATACAATAGTAAGTTAGAGCAGCATTCAAATTACTGTTGAAAGAAGTGTGTGTTTGTTTGTTTGTCACTTCAATCAGCTGAAAAGGCAGTATCTATTCAAAATTAAATGTAGCAATATGGTCTATACCTCCTGCATCTTCAGCTTTTAAAAGCTCCTCAGCCTGGCTTGCCCGTCGTTTGATTGGACTTGTGTTTGTTGGATGGCTACCACTCTCCCCTTGCAGCGCTCCACCCTTATGCAGTTGGAGAGGATGCACTGGTTGAAACTTGCCAGAACCAGCAGTAACTGCTGCTGACACTTCAATGGGCTGCTGTGAAGAGCTTGGAGATGATGCAGCACTGTCATTAGTTTCACCAACACTTGAGCTAACTGACTGGTTGTCTCTATCACCATCATCTGAAAAATGTAAAATCCAGGGCTATAAATAACAATCATGCATCGGACAATGACCAGACAAAATTTGCTTAAGTCTGACTAGATCCCAACTGTAGTCGGACAGAATGTCAGGGCAATTTTTTACGCCTTCCAATGCAAACACCACTGATTTGCATTGACAACACTACCGAGGAGTTCTGTAATATGACGTCCGCCATCACTACTGTTTAGTACAATCAAAATGGTGACTTAGTCAGACATGTTACTTCATGGGAAAAAATTATTTGCAGCATATGCTTACAGGGCGAGAATTGCACAGAAACAATTCAGAATACGTTACACAAATATATATATATACAGAAGACAGGTGTCGTCATTCAGTCAAAGAAGAAAACAATTTTACCATACGGTAATTATTTCATGATTTGTATTCCACAGTCAAAGATCACAAAGTTCACCTACATCTACCAGTAGTACATCACTCTCTCAGGGGTTTCAGTAAAATTTGAAGCAGGTAGCTGGTTTGAGAATAGTAACAGACTGTGTGAAAGAATTTTCCTGAAAAGGTACATGTAGCCAACTATAGTGGGTTAGTCAGTGCTTAATAAACAGCACTGCTCTCCACCATCTCGGACAGTTGAGAGCAAAAAAGATGCTTGATCCCCACTTGAATTTCGCCCTCCCTGTAAAGGAAACCAGCCTGTGGTGTGACAGAAGTTTGTTTTCATGTAAAGGATATCATTTCTTATACCCAATTGATCTAGAATGCCACTGACATATGTATGTCAACACTTTTGATTTCTTCATTTAAGGACCTTGACAGCTTAAAACACCCTAAGTGAGGCCAAAATCTGTAATTTACATCCCTGAGTGACATGACCAGTATCCCCATCCATTTCGTAAAGGAGCCCCCCCCCCCCTCCCCACTATTGCCATGCAAACAGACTACTCAACTAACCAGTTTCATTGCTTGTGGTTACATGCTTCTTTCCCTTGTTTTTCTCCTTCAAAACAGAAATGCAATGATCAATAACAGTAAAACAATGCTAAATTAATTATAATGTCATGTTGATATCACTGCCTCACATCAACCGTAATTATACAAAATTTTAATGATAAATGATCATGACAGCTAGCTTATTATTGCTCTAAACAACTATTAAACTCATTGCTAATGATGAGCTTGGGAGCTGGTGCCTTAAAGGATAGTGGGGTCCAAATGCAAGCAGCAGAGAGGAGGTATCCATGACAACCCTGAGCTGAAAAGCTAGTAGTGACGTTCAACGAAGTGACTGTGGTCGAGGATACCGGGAGCTCATCAGAATTGCCTTGATTAGAGGCATCCAAACCGGCCGCACGGCTGTTGTTTGTGGTCCTTGAAGACAGCATGGTAATGACAAAAGTAAAACGAGTGAACACACAGCTAACAGGAATCTGCAGCTATCAGCAAAGATGATCCCAGACGATCAGCAAGCACTTATAGCGATGATCCAATATGATCAGCAAGCAAAGCGACAATGCAAATGCAACACTAGCCACAACACAAAAACAGCCCTGCAAAACCCCCGAGGGCCGCCCCAAAGGTCACATACTGCTGACCGGCTCTGCTCGAGTTTAACTTTGCCTAAATGATATTTAGCCACATCAAAAATATTTTAATCTTTACCTCTTTCTTATTCTGGTCTTGACTAACTGCAAAAAGAAACAAACAAAGTGATTAATTTCTACCTCTAATTTTTAAGGGCAATTTGTCTGTCCACCATATCTCACATCTCCACCCCCTCCCCCACCTACCCACCCCTCCCCCCTCCTCCCCACCCCTCCCCTTGAGAACCCAGAGAGGAATAATTGAATTTGTATAGAAAAAAGTTTGTATATTTTAAACAAATTGCACCTTAACAACAATATTTATTTGTCTCTGATATTTTGGGCCAAACCTACTATCTTTGTGGAAAGTGATCAATACCAGAATCTTCAGCTTTCCAGCAGATTAGAGGGTGCGCTTTTCCGCTGTGATACCGGCAAATTACGTAACTGAATTGTTATTACGCAATCAGCCTGCAAAATAAGTCACGGTCTCACATTTCTCAAGATTTCAAAATAATTAATTGTCACGAAGTTAGCACGTGTACCTACAGACAATTTGACAGATCAAAAGAAATAATTATGATCACCTTACCTGGGACCCATTTGAAAACTTTCAAGGTACAACTACTTGGACCCACATTAACCCACTTCTTTTCCCTGTGAAACACCAAAAATATTATGTGAGGTCCACGAACATGCGAGAACGCTAAACTGCAACTAACAGACATTTTATCGCACGATCACGAATCTTTTGTGTAACGAATGAATGAATCCACAAAATGACAAAATTGCAACCGATGCCTAAATTCCGGGTTTAATTATGTATAGTTTTATCAATTACCATTTTCTTACGCGCTCCACTGACAGCATAACCCGTTTGACATCATCTTTAGCTCGGCTTCGTGTTTCCAAACGCATAATGCCGCTCCTGTTCATCATGGTGGCGATCACTGTGCGCGGAAGTTCCCGGATGACCCTAATATGGAACGGGTGCGGGACGGGAGCGATGAGGCTCTACCGGGTCATGTACCCGAAAGAAAGAAACTTTCTCACCAGTCGTCCTAGCCTTGTCGTCTATTTTATTTATGTATTTTATTATTTATTTTTACTCTGCTAGTATATTATTTCTCGTGTAATATAGCCCCAAACAATTTGACGATCCCTTTCTTGTCCTCTTCAAATAAGCTTCAGTGCCCGGTCAAACACCAAACAATGCTCAACAAATTTTCTTTTGTGGTGGTAGGTTACGATGTCATCAGTCGTCAGAGCTATAATTACAACTGGGGTCCTTGTTGCACAATCTAAAACCTAGACTCTGAACCCTGAGTAACTTCAGACGTCTCGATTATCTCAATATGTTGTCTACAACATCAGATACAGGTCAGTACTTTTGCCTTGTATAGTTTGTTTGCCTAATATTTTAGCCACGTTTTCAACCCTAAGGTTGCTCAGCTAAGAATTTCACGTGCTTGTCATGTCATTTTCTCAATAGCCGATACTGGGCTCAGCTGCTGACCTCTCCATTGTTTCCTCCCCTCTCCCGCCCCCACAATCACCCATACGCGCCATCTTGTGACGTCATTTCAAAAAACTGAAGGTATATAAAAAAACATGGCGTCACGGTTGTGCGGAACTGCATTGCCAATCCATTCAAGACTTTGCTTCCTTCATTTTCCACTTTCTTGTAGAGCTAAAGTGTTCGTTCGATTGTTTGCTACAAGCTTTATGTCACACAACATCAACGGTGTGGAGTCAAACGCGGGAATAATTTCCAACTCCTTCCTAAATGCCCAAGACACGAAACTGATTGAGAGTAAGTGGAAACGAAAGTTTATGGGCACAAAATATCGATGTGATGCAATTTTTGTCCTGGGTCCTATGGGAGTAGGTAAAACTACTGCCATTAACAGTGAATTTAAGACGCATCCAGTATTTGGGAACTATGCGTACGTGGACACAGACGAAATCATGGGAATGTTGAACGGTTTTGAATCAAACAAGGTAGAGGAATACTACCCAGTGGCTCGTAACATTGCTATTAATCTCACTGACTGGATCTTGGAGCAGAAAATTAGCTTTGTAGCGGAGGGAACTTGTGTGAAGTATCTGGAGCTCATTAAATACATGCATCGTTTAAAATCAGTCGGTTATCACGTTCGTGTGAAACGCCTGCCTCGAGTTCCCCTTGATACTATTCTTGAACGAGCCAAACTACGAAAAAATCGAGTTGTTCCTGATCATGTCGTTAAGTCTATTCTGGAAGGATCAAACCTTGGATTGGAAAAGTTGTACGAGTTCAACAAGAGAGAGGCACTTTTTGAGGACATGGATGACCACGATAGCAATGAGGAGCTAAGAGTATCACCAGCAGCTTCTTTAGAAATTCCATCGCCATCTGCGTGATGATACCTCGTGGTACGTGTGGTCTAAAAGCGTGTTACGTAACTAAAAATATATTAGCCAGTGCCCACCAGGTGTGAAAATCACGAACAAAATATCATTTTATAGTGTTTAACAATGAAATTTCTACTTCAGTCAGATGTAAAATTCCTCAAGTGGGAACATGTTTGCATTCCTGTACTTCCTTGAAAACAAGGCTAGACAAGGGTGAGAGTAGCCAAGAGTTCAAACTCTCACTGCTGTTTGGCCACCAGCTCTCACTCTCATTGATTGTTGTCAATTCACATCTAGTTTTGAGAAGAGTATGCACTCACATTGTGTAGCTCCAGAACAATTATCCATGCTCCCCCAAAGAAGGGATTGGTATCCCCTCTCCTTTCTTCACCCCTTCCCCCCAGCCCTGTGCCATGCCTTCCACCAGTTATATGGTTTTAGGGATGTCTGATTGGTTTGTTCTATTTGAGATACCGTCATCATCATGACTTTATTAAAGTGTCATTTGTCGTTCAATTTGATGGATAACATCATCCCAGGTTCAAATTCTATTCCTGATAACTAATGTACTGACACCAGGGTTTAGCAAGTCACCAAAAGGCCAATGCGCACCATTACTACTGTGAAGTAAGCAGCCAAACTAAACTGCTTGTTTTTATTCCAAATATGGTGCCAAACAACAAGTTAACGACCTCATTCCCAGGGGGGGAGGCCCTGGGAACATTGACATTGACAAAACCGATTTAAAAACAAGCTGTATAAACAAATTTATTTCTTCAAAGAATATATGTTGCCTTTACTCAGTCCTTTATCACATCTGCAGTAATACACTTTTCTTAGAGAAGCTTGTTTCAAAAACATCTTAGTTTGTTTTCATATTTAATTTAAAGTTTGCAATTGGAAGCATTACTTCCTTAAAAACATTTTCCCCTAGGCAGCTCTCTATAGGGTACTAATGGATGGTGCCAGTCAGGGCTTGACATTGTTTTCAGTTTTTCACATCCTGCAAGCATTTTCATTGTTTAAAGTGACAGTATCACACCATTTATTTTAGTAACACATCGAAAATCCAATGCACACTTTTCGATTAATAGAATCTGCATTATGATAAAAACTCCTTTGGAAGACTATCGTAATGTATAGAAACTGTTTATAAAATATTATATGTTTTTGCGGGTGGATGGCCACAATCAAGATTGATGCCGACTTGAAAAAGTTGGTAATACAATTTTTAAATTTTCCCATAGTTCTCCCATATTTTGCCTTGTCTTTCTGTTCTGAATGCAAGTAATTTAGAAATGATTTCAGTATTAGTGAGGCATTGGAAGTTTAAATTTAGCTAATTCTGACCAAAAATCGTGATTAAGTCTGTGATACTTCCCCTTCAAGTTATGCAGTATAATTATAATGCTTGATGCACTAATTTATACACTAATTTATAAGAAATATCAAAACCACTCCAGTGGAAGGTTATTTAATTTTGTTTGTGCCCCTTACTGACCCCCACCCCTCTAATTTAAGGTTACACGACACCTTCAGGGGTGTACTTCAGAAAAAAATTCCTACTTACCGTACATTGTTTTCAAAGAAACTACCACAAACTATATGTCAGTGGAAAGGTTTTGAATTGTAGAATTAAAAAAAATATCTGCTGTGCTGTTTGTCCATTTCGTGAAAAGAAACACTGGTAAACAGAAAACAACAGACTGTCATTCCGCCGAGGCAAATGGTGATGTAAAAGCACTGCACCTTGTTAATCAGCAAGCACTAATCTCTCAAAGTGTGTCAGGGATTTCCTGTATTCCGATTAGTTATCTTTTTATAAACCTGTAAAGTTTCAGCATCAAAATTTTCCTGGCCTCGGTGCGTTCACAGCTGCCAAAAGAAAAATATCCAAAATTTTAAAAATCCATAACACTTGTTCCTCAATGCTTAATGAATGTTCTGGCCAAATTGTGTTAAAATCTGTCAATTCTACATACCCTATTAATTCGTTTAAAGAGATGGCATTCTCGCCAAAACGAAAGCGGGTTTTCACCATTCAAAGATTTGTAAACACGTCTTGCCTTTACTGAGACATACGTCAACATACATAACATGCCGCCAGCCAATCAGATGGCGTTCACAGCAAGCGAAATGATATTTTCACGGGAATTCTAGGACAAAATTATCGTGTGGCACTCGCGTTCTTCTCGTTCAGTTGTGTTTAACACATGATATTCTATTCAAAGACATGTTTATTCTGTTTAGGTTCGACCTGCGAGAACTGACTTTGCAAAATAAAGTGGTGAGCGAACAAAAGTTATGCAGTCCTCATAATAAGAGCTCCCAGGGGAGCCGACACGCTATGAGGATTATGACACCTTATAGTTTTATTTTCTTTTTTTCTAAATAACTCACACAGGTTTCAAGATTTTAATTTCATTTTTTGGGAAATGTTAGATTTTATAGCAATCTTCCTTTTTGTGTTAACATTTTTTTTTCACCAAAAGTAGCCCTCTGAAGGTATTGTGTAACCTTAACTTCAAACTAGTTCTTCAGAATAAAGCCTCTTTCAAACAACCTGTATAGTTATAAACTGGAGATAATTCATTATTGTGTTAAAGAAATTTCAGAATACTGTTAAATTTCTTTTGAAGCCACCCTGTGGTGGGGGGATCTGAAAGGAGGAGCTTATTAGAGGTGGGGAGCTAATTTCAAATCCGGTGTCAGGGTAAATGTAAACAGAACAAAGTGGTCTTGCAACGTTGAAGTGCTGTTTAGCAGCACGTTTGCAGAACTACCAACAATAGCAACTGGTGGATGAATAGTTCAAAAGTGTTGAGTTGATGGGTTAATGTTTGCAGCCTGATATGTCATGGTTGACTATTTAGGGAATGTGGGCTTGTGAGAGATGGAGGCTTATAAACCTTTTATGGTAATTTTTTTCATTTGAATCCAAGGGGTCCTGCTAAAGCAGGCAATGTTCGTAAATTATACCTTGTACAGTACATTGTGAACAGTGGTTGAAACCACACAAGTATGCAGAGTTAAACTGCGTAAAATAACCAAATACAAGTTATTCATAATATTTATTTGTATAAAACAGTTGTACTAAATTGATATTTTGGTATGAAACCTGTGCAATACACATTTTTAAGAGCATTTGATGATGTTAACCAGGTACCTTTGATGGCTTTGATATAATAAATTTAATCCCCAAATCTGCTTTTACAGTAACAGTTGGGCCATTCTAAGGCAAATATTAAATGGGTCTGCAGGCTTTATAGCACAGTGTAGCTGCTGCTAGATTTGCCACTTGAAATTGAAAATTAATAAATGTAATATTTGTACTGAAGAAAAGGCCATGTAATATGTTTCTGGTTTGCACAATTTTATCTATCATTTTCTTTTGTGGTAGGGATGTTATACGTAGCATACCTCAGTTCAGGACAAACAGTAGTCCAGTCCCGAACACCAGGGGGGGTACTCGCATTATACTTGACGGGGAGCTCGGCAGTACTTTTTTTGGGATCTGATCTGTCACGTATTTTTTTATATTTTTGGTTCACATCTCCGATCTCATTAGCTTATTGGTGCAAAATTCATGCCTTAGAAGAGTCAGTCTGATTAAATAAATCCGTATTTAGGTGTTTTTTTTTTGGGTTTGCAATATGAAGCTCCGTCGGATTCCCCATCATGTATAATGCGAGTACCCCCTGGGTCCCGAACTCTCCCTTCCGTTCACCTTATATAGGGGTTGAAACCTGGCCCGAGAGAAGAGAGGGTCCAGGACAACTTCCTTTCGCGCGCAAGTTATCATGGACTCTCTTCTCTTGCGCCAGGTTTCAGCCCCTATATAAGGCGAGCGGAAGGGAGAGTTCAGGGACTGGAGCTGACTGGAGTAATGAAAAAGATATTGCCAGAGCATATATACTCAAGACATACGGGGAGGTTGGTAGGGGAGTAAGAAGAATTGTTCTCGGTTGTCGAAATGCTGGCCCTTCTGAGTTACAGCCAACTCCGGTCTAACACGGATGCCATCGTGACCGGCACCAATTGTTTGTCCAGACAGGTGTCCGGCTTATGGAGAGTTTTTTTTAAATTTCAGTGAAATGACTAACCGTTAACAGCAGTTGTTTGTCTTATACATAGAGTTATCCATCCGTTAAGTGAGAGAGTTTACTATTTGAAATTGCTATTGCATCTCAAAAAACAAGAATCGAAATTTTTACCTTTTAATATAATACGGACATCTCCGTCATGAACATACATACTTTATTGAGACTCCCTTCAACATGTAGGGCGGTCACAGCGTTAACTATTACATAATACTGGTAATTCAATATAATTCAATATTTGCAGTAATTTTATTTAAATTCAAAATATATTCAATTATTTCATATAAAACATTATTATTGTTAAAAAGTGTCCGCGCGCTTAAAACTATTAATTTCTTTCGTGTTCTTAGTATTTAAGCCTAGCCCATTCTCTTGGACCCCGAAAGTAAAATGCCCTTTGTCCCATTGACAATCTACTTCGGGGGACCACAATGTATTGATGCGGACGTTCTGTCCTCTTTTGTGGTGTACCCTCCTCGTATTTTTTTCCGTCAAAAGACTACTTGAAACACTCCCTTTAATTCACCTGACATCAGCTGCAAGTTGATGTAATTGTAAATAGTTACTAAAGACCAAGCCCAGACCAAGTTATCACTATACACTTCGGTATTCCTTCGAGCCCCGTTAGGCCTTAGTATATAAGTGGTCATTGTTCTGCGCGTGCTTAGTTGATGTCATAGACGAAACACAGCGCACGTGTTACATGTAATACCACACGAGTTGTAAATGTTTATACTGAAGAGAGTCGAGGATGGCGACGAATGTGACGGAGGTATTGAGAAGGAGTTTTCGTAGGGAGAAGATCCCAGAAATGGACCAGCACATGAAACGCATTGTAGACGCAGAAAAACATTTCACTGCCATGAGTCGCTCTGTTGAAAAATACGCCGCGATCATGGATAAACTAGCGCGAAAAGGAGATAAATTGTCTTCGACGATTGGTGTCTGTACTTCCGACTTGGAAAGCCACCCCACTGTTAAAACTAACTTGTCAAACTATACAAAATATCTGTCTACTGTCCAACAAGAACGGAAAGTGCTTAAAGATATTCTTGAAGAGAAAATCTCAAGCGATATATTAGCCTATGAAGGGAAGTGCCAAGAAATGAGGAAGTGCGTTGAAGTGTGCGAAGACGCCGTGCGCAAAAAGAACCGCAGGTTTTCTAAACTTGAAAAAGTGAAAATCAAGACACCGGTGGACCCGAGAAGGATTAACGATGCAAACATCAAGTTCGAACAAGCGCGCTGCGAGGCAGAGCGGTCCCGTGAGGATATCAAAGTAGAAATGAAACATTTTGAAGAGCAGAAACGGGAAGACTTAAATCGCATACTGGGTGACTTTTTGCTGGCTGAAATGCGCTTCCACGCCCAAGCGCTTCAGGCGTACACCGCTGCTTTTAAATGTCTGCCGTTGCTGTCTGGTGAAGAAGAAGAAGATCCGCCTCACGGGTACACTTGCGGGTCTTCTCGCGAGAACACTCGCGGGAAAAGCGAAAAGAAAGTCCTGTTTTCCGCTTCCGACGAAACGCGGCCGCCAGCATCAGAAAGAGGCCACAGAAAAGGATCAGAATCAAGCAGTTCCGAACTTTCACTCGGAGATCTTGTCACTCCATAAGAGACAATTATAAGAAAAATGTTTATCAGCAAGTACACTTTTATTTTAGAGCAGAATGAATCAACATTACCTTTGCCGTCATATTTAAAACGTACATAGAATAAATCTCTGTAATGACGTTCATTATTATTATGGTCCGCACTATTTTCTCTAATATGACGAACATCCCCGTATAGTGAATAGAGGGGGCAAGTTTCAAAAGAAACTATGGTGCTGCGTTGGTGGGAAGTATAACAATATAATTTGGTTTTATCAACTGGGTTGATAATGTGAATTGGCCACCGTAAAGAGATTCAAGAGCTGACATTTCGAGCGTTAGCGCTTCGTCGAATCCCCGTATAGTGAGTTCACTCTGTTCAATAAGATGAATGGTGCTGTCTCGGCCGGTCACGTGCGCGGGCATATTTTCCCGCGTTTAATGCCCTCAGTTTGTGTCTTGCGCAGCTCGCGCTTGTTGCCTTATTAAACATGTTGTTACTCGAGTTCTGATACGCCAATTTATGGGAAAACCATATGGCTTCAGTTTTAATTTATGGTATCCATGGTGAGCCATACAAAATTTGGGCCAGGATTTTAAGACTTTCTTTCTCAACCACCCTCTTTTTAGTAATACAAGAGGCTCAAGAGAGTTGTGTAAAAAGAGTTTTATTACGATTGCCCTGCTTATAACTTTTCTTAGTTAAGTTACACAGGGGCTTGCCAGTTTGATACAGCTACAAACTATATTTAACGTGATCAAACTTGAACTTAATCAATTAATTTACCTGTTCGATAGAATCATTTCAGATTACCATGTCGGAGTCGGAACTAACCACATACGTTTTTATACGACCTGCTTTAAACTAACTTTTGGAATTTTATTATTTGGTAGCTATCGTGAAAACGACTTTAAAGTACCCAATTGAAGTGAAAATCCCGACCTCTTGGACTTGTTGATTTTCTGTGTGGTCTAATTCTATTGATTTCTTGATTCATTTCTCATAGAGTGGCCCAAGTGAGCTCAGGCTATCGAGAACTGAAAGGAACCGAGAACCGGTGTAAAGCACTGCCTTTCCGAAACCGAGACGCTTGACACAAAAGAAAACGAGAATAAAATTCAGCTAATTGCAAGCCCGGGTTTGCACAATGGAAGAGGAGATGTAGGCCCCGAACCCACACCACATCAGCCTCCTCTTTCATAGATTCACAAAAAATTACACTAAAAAGCTTCTTGCTTACTATACATTAATGTGTTAATGTTTTTACTATTTACTAAATAATGAAACAAGTACCTGATTTCAGGGTTAAACCCTCGCTGATAACCTCAAAACTGTTGCGTTTGAAATTTTGCATTGTATGTTCACACAGTGCAACCCCGTTTTAACGTTCGCTTCCGAAGACCTCATTCGTTGTATCCGATGGCTTCCGAAGATTGGTTCGTTACATATATCCTATTGTCCAGGCGTTCTCCTGGACTCTCCCCACCTCTTTTCTCACGCACCCAGCCGGTTCAACCCCTGTATTGAGCGCGCGGACGAAGGGCTAACGCTCGAAACGTCAGCAATTGAATCTCTTTACAGTGGCCAATTGACATTATCAACCCAGTTGATAAAACCAAATTATATTGTTATACTTCCCACCGACGCAGCACCACAGTTTCGTTAGAAACTTACCCCCTCTAATAATAAAAATGTTAAGTGCAGCGTCGGCTTAACGAGCTAAAATCATTAACAAATCAAACTAGTGGACCCGGCGATCGCCAAAAATACGTTAACCGAACTTTAGCCACGTGAAAAATTAACTCGGATACATGAAGCTCCGCTTGCAGTAGTCCATTCCGTGGACCCCCCCCCCCCCCCCTCCCTTCCGCGCGCTCAATACAGGGGTTGAACCGGCTGGGTGCGTGAGAAAAGAGGTGGGGAGAGTCCAGGAGAACGCCTGGACAATAGGATATATGTAACGATCAATCTTCGGAAGCCATCGGATACAACGAATGAGGTCTTCGGAAGCGAACGTTAAAGCGGGGTTGCACTGTGTGAACATACAATGCAAAATTTCAAACGCAAAATGCTGGTTCTTGATTGATCGTTTGAAAACAGGAACTTGTTTAGTTCAGAACCGCGATATGCCTTATTGCAAACTTAAACGGCCCGCATTTGCCATAGGTGGATATGCCAGCCGTTTGTGCACTTTTCTTGCGTCTGAGACTGACTCCAGCAATTGGTGTATTGCCATTTGGGAAATTTACCATCCAGAAATGCTTACTGCCACATAGCGCATTCACGCCACTGTACGTTTGATCTAAAAACAGAAAAAGACACATAGGTTATGTGATCAGCAAAGCAGACGTTTTTCGTTTAATTTTTGGCGAAAGAAAATATAGAACCGCCAATAAGCTCACGCGTGACGCTGGAGCATTCGTTGTTGAACATCATGATTTAGATCGATTTAGACTTTTGATATTGCTTCATCTTTATACCAGCTTTCTTCCTCCAGAAAACAGAGATCAGGGCTAGCTAAACGGACTGGGCTTGAGTGGAATAACCTTGTCCTAGAAACCCCCTATATTCCCCCTAAATTGGAGAATTCAGCTACGCGGAACACCGGAACAGCAATAGATCAGTAACTACTGCTTGTTAAACCGTTAACCGCTAAAAATGGCTCCCAGTTAAATACAAGATACGATGATTGTCAATTCCTCAAAATTAATCCACGAACTGCTAACTACATATGGGGTAGTGCACGCGCGAAAACTTCCAGGCAAGTCCACTCGTCCTCGCGCGCAAGGTTTGTTGTAAACACAGCCAAAAGACGAAAAACATGGGTGGCGTACTAATTGCTAGGTGAGACATCTTTACTATTACTTAAACCTATGACATTACCATTATGATTAACACCAAGATATTTTTTTTCCCAAATTTCATCTTGATTGGGATCGAATTCTTCAGTACCAGGATCAGACACACCAGTGGCCCTGTCGAACATGTGAAACGGACAAATAAGAACAATTATTATCAATTAATCGTATCTACAACAAAATTCTCGATTTTGATTGGTTCTGCACGCGTGGTTGCCCGTTCCGCCGGATAAGGGTAACATGGGCTCTAGGAAAGGGATTGAGTTGTCGCGTAATCGAGGTCCGATCACGTGGGTATCCAATTGCAGGCATCCAATATACTTTTACATGCCGCGGAAATATACCGCTAGTGCCCAACCCTCTCGCGGCATGTAAAAGGTCTATTTGAACAACTTCAAATTGGATATATACCGCTGTAATAGACCAATTCCGATATATTAAATTTCTAACATGGCGCCGAGACCGATTTGAAATTACTCGCCTGATTACTCCCTGAATTGTACTCCACTCATTTTGCTTATCAACGCAAGGATCTAACAAAAAGGGAAAGGAAGTTTAATCGACAAAAACTGAGTTTTCGCATTCATGATAGGCGATCTATCGTATTTTACAGTCGCACACACGTGACCGTTGAAAAGAAGTGTCCGTGATCATGTGTAAAGTCTAAATACAGAGCTTTTGTGTGATTTCAAACGGGTTTTTATTTAGCGCGTAAATAAACCAATGAAAACGTGAAGAAATTACACGTGACCATACGCAGGAAAACGTGTGTTACTATCTCGCAACGTGGTTTTGGTTTCGTGTTTGATTCACTGACAAGTCAGCGAGGATCTTTTCCCTATTACTTTCATTGGAACAGTCAATTAACGTTTTTATCGCCAAAGGTGTTTTCGGGTATTGTCAATGGAAGCTTAATGCTTACCAAGAAGGAACGCTGCCAAAGATTGCATAGCACTGTTGGGCGTTCAAAAAGGTCTGCTGGAATCTGATTCGTTTCCAGTCTCCTGGTACTGAGATGAGCAGACCATCTACTGGGGCGGAATCCTGATCAGAACAATCCACTGGAGAGCTCAGTGAGATTTCCGCAACAAGTCCGTCGTTATCAGTTGTAAATGCAACAACAACATTGCTTGTCTTGTTCATCACTAGTTCGTCCTCAGTAACGTTACGCCAAACTGAAAGAGAGCCGATAAGAAATCGATTAATTTACTGTGGTATAAATTGACATAAAGCTGGAAGCCTGGAAAAATCAGGGCTTCAACGGGATTCGAACGCGTGACCACCGCGATCCTGCGATGATAATTTCTCACTTTCATCTACATCCGCATTTCATATATGAATTATTTCATATTCTTTACGTCGTTTCACTCTTCACGGAAAAATATGAACTCAATAAATTGACCTCGCTCCCAATTGTTAGTTTTGAATTATTGCTCGGGTCATGGCGTGTAGAAGCAGTCGCTCACGTAAAAAGAACAAGACTTAAGCAAATATAACTATATTTAAAAAGGAGGCCATATCAGCCACAGCTGGTTTACATGTGGTTTTTGACGAAGGATGAAATCAGAAAGAACAGAGAAAGTTCCTCGAAGCAAGGACTAGACTTGTTTTGGTTTTACTTCTGATTGGTTGAAAAAGGCAAGTTCCGGCAACTTACTTCTTCCAGCAGTTGTGATACTGACATAGCGAATGTTTCCAACGCGGTTACCAGGATCACCAAAAGACGGCCATTTAACTTGGGGACTGTAATCTGACGCACCATTTTTATACCACTGTTCAACATTCCAGTCGTCTAAAATGCCTTTCCAGATATTCACGGCTGAGATTTTTCCTTCAAAAGGATGAGTAGCGTTTACATTTCCGTCCTCATCCTGATCCTGTCCGATGACAACTTTAATTATCTTGACATTGGCGAATCTAAAATTGTTGCTTGAAGCCTTGGAAGCGACATCTGCATTCACGATCGCCTCCATGTAAGGTTTACTGCTCTTTTGAAAACGTACACAAAGAAAGATCCAGTTAGCTTCAGGAGACATGGAGGTCAAAAGGCTTGGTAGGTGCTCTCTTAAGAAAGAAAAACAGCACTTGTTAGCTTGGTGAGATGGTTATCAGTAATGCTGGTGGATAGTGACTGGTAATTTAGGTGTTGTGGCTTTGTTATTTTCCGTGTTGTCGTTGATAATGCAACCTCTCTCCCAGGGCTTTCCCCTTGGTAATCTAACAAGGGAATAACCCTGGAAACGTGGTTGCTTCAAAATGATGATGATGGTGATGATGAGAGGAGTCACAAGTTAAATATTTTTTAAATTAAACGAATGACTTTATTCTATATATACTGAAAAATCTTACCGATTATCCCCGAATGAAAAGTAGAAACCTCCCTCTCCATCGATTTGCACTGTAATAACTCTCACCCTGTCGTAACTATTTGTTGTCATCATACTGATAACGGTCATTTTTTGGTTGTCTTCTATACCCGGCGTATGAATCCAAGAACATACGGTGAATGCGTCAAACCAACTTGTAAATATATATGTCACGTAATTAGTGGTATCTGCTCCTCTAAAGATAAGCTCAAAGTCGTCTAGGTAAAAGAGAACAAAAGCAAATTACAACGACTTCAGTCTTTTTTCTTGGAGACAGTGGAACTGTCATTCGGTAGACAGCGTGACATTGTGTTACGGAAAGAAGTACAGGGCTGGATTGTTCTAGTAAGGTTCACGGTTATGTGCTACCCCGGTCGGTTGGAGTGGGGGCACTCCCTGGAGGTTGCGGTGCAGGGTTGCTGCCCGGCTCTCCTAATCCTACGCCTTTTTCAAACCAAATTATGCGATTCTAGCCATTTCAGAAGACTTTAATTTCAAATTTTTCCGGGGGAGCCCCCTAATTAGCTCACGCTAACGCGTTAGCATTAGACCCGCCCCACACACACACACACACTTGAAAATCCGCCCCGCGGGCCCTGACTTGGGCCTTTCGTTGTACTTCCTTCCAGGTGTATCCCATCAGCTTCAATTCCGCATCAGTGTCCCATCACCAGCTGTTTTTGGACGTCCCCTCTTTCTCCACTCCTGGGGGCTCGAGTCATGGCTATGTGTTTCATGAGAGTGCTGTTATTGTGGTTCGGCTGAGTCTCAATTTTGTCTCCTTAGTTTCGTAATGTTTTGGTTTGTAGGCAAACCACCTCCCCTAAGCTAAACAGTGCACAGTATCCCACCCCCTCCCCTTACTTTTCCCGTTGCTGGGTTCCAAGCCATTATACCATGGTTCACAGAAAATTAGATTATCTTTTATGGCGCTTTTTAAAATCGCGTTCCCACAAATGAAAGCACAATCTGTTGACCCTCTGTTATGTGTCTTACATGAATACAGAATGATGACCCATGATGGCCTCGGTACTAGAAAGAGGTTGAAGAGTAAATAAAGATGTTACTCACTGAACGGCTGGTTGCATGTGTCGCCTGTGAAAGCATTAGCACAGCTACATTTGAAGCCCCTGATGTCCTCTCTACACGTTCCACCATTTTTGCAGGGGTTAGAGTCGCATGGTCCTGGTGATAATACTGGTAAATAAAAGAGACCTCCAGCCTTGTAAGCCATTCTTAATTCTCCTTAAAAATTTTCTATAAAATTTCTTGGGAGATTTCAGTGCTTAAACAGTAAGCGCGCGAGCACTCGAGGGCTGTCTACTAAAGTGTCACGCCGTCATGCGTGCTTAGTCTGTATATCGTCATCTTCCGAGCCTCAGGAGTGTCCTTCGGGAACACATTCGTACGCGCGCTAGGTTCAATAAATTCCTGAAAAAATATACATCGGCAGAAAGCTTAATAAATCCGGAGTTTACAGTAAGTGTCAGTGTCAGGAGCCGGTAAGACGTGAAACGACCGATGTTCGGGTATCGGGTATCGGATGCCGCAGCACGAGCAAAATGACTGCACAGTGTTATTCCCAAGGCATCAATCAGCAAAAGTGTGTCAGGCTTTTACGATATTCTGATTGGTTATCTAGATATCCGCATCTAAATTTGTAGTAGCTAAAAATATTTGAAATATCAGAATTTCCCGACACGCTTTCGTTGGTTATTATCCCTGTAAAGTTTTGGCTAGCCTGCGTAGCAAGCGTTCCCAAGCGAGCAAAGAGCTGTTATGATCTGTTATCTGGAGGCGCGAAAATTGGGGCAAGGGGACAAGAGAACCTTTCTTCCCCTGCACCTCCCCCTTCTTTTCCCCTTTTTATTGAAACTAGCGCGCGTACGATTTTTTCCCGAAGGACACCCACCAAGGAGGGAAGTAACCTCAACGAAAAGGAATGCTCTGGACTGTTACACCAGTCCCCTTATCTTTTGTGACTTCCAAGTTTCTTTTTTTTACTACCAATGGAGACAGTCAAAGGATGGAGTAATAAAATCAAAACTGCTGGAAATTGAATATAGCGGTACTTACATAAGGTCTGATCACAATTAGTACCCTTGAACGTATTGGTACAGTTGCATTCATAGCGGTCTTCACTGTTTAGCTCAACACATGTTCCTCCGTTTTTACAAGGATTGGAGACACATTTTCCTGATTCTACTTGTGCTACGTCTGTTGTTGCCACCTCCTCTTCTTCTGCTGCTAATGCATTCACTATTGGCGGTACAGTAGGCTAGAACAAACAGTGATGCATTTTCGTCCCCAGAGCCACTTGTCCCTCTTAACTGGCTGGGCCTGTCCACGAGGAACAAGTAGCTCTGGGGACACATGATTCGATTGGCTGAAATTAAACAAAGGGAGTCCAATCACATCAGCCGTTTTAAAATCCCAAATCATTAACACGTTGAAAACGGTAGTTGTGATTGGACTCCCTTTGTTCAATTTCAGCCAATCGAATCATGTGTCCCCAGAGCCTCTTGTTCCTCGTGCGCACAGGCCTAGCCAGCTAAGAGGCAAGTTGCTCTGTGGACGAGAACGAGAGAGGTGTTGAGACAGACTCGTACCCAGTCGCTATTTACGGGTTCAGGGAGTGAGAGAGCATTGGATGCCAAGGAAGAATCTTTACTAGTATCCAATCTTCTCTCGTCCCCAGCACCCGTAAATAGCGAGTAGGTACGAGTCTGGTGTTGAGAAGTTAGAGGGAGGTTAAATTGAATGTCGTAAAACCAATATCAAAGTAATTACTTAAAGGACGGAGACAATCAACTGATCCTCGCGGGGAAACGTGCTCACGCGAGTCGGGATTGGTTTTGGTTTTACTAATGATTGGTTGAAAAAATGGCGCGAGATATTTAAGGTGGATGGTACCAGTTTTCTGGTTTTTGACTGTCTAAACTTTGGAAGAAAAGAGCAAAATATTAGTCCATGGCCATAACAAAATGCTCGTATGATTCAATTCCATATTATGTTCTTGACCAAAAATAACAAGTATTTCGTCATCAGTTGTCACCATGGTAACGGTACTTGATGATTATTCGGACCTACTTTTCAGCTTCTGGCGCATAAAACTTGAAAACCAACCTGGTGACCCCCAATTTTTTTCACGTTATAACCTTTGGCATTTGAAAAGGAAGCTGTAAAATAATTTTAACAAAATTCTACGAAGCGGATTTTTTTATAAACGTGAAAAAAGGCAATTTGTGAGTAGAGAAAAATTCCTTTCGTAGAATTTTTTAAAATTACGTCTGACGTTTCCTCTCAGTAAGGGGAAGACATTGAAACAATAAAAAAATAGGGTCACCGGGCTTGTTCTCTCGGAAAAGCCTTCGCGAGTTCAACAATATCCACGCGCGTCGTCACGGACTTCAAAATCTTGACTTTATATGACTGGCATTTACTCATGCTCAGTTTTGACTACCGCTGACCTATTCGCGTTCATACACGCGCGACCACGCACTTACCGCCGTTTTGTTTTCTTTGGTCTTCGACACTACTTTGAGGATCATCTTCGAGAATCTCGACTTCGCTGCCGTGAAATTAGTTAGTAGTTGTTTCGTTAACTGTTTTATTGATCGTTTGGCCTACCTTTCAACGATTTCCTTTCAAACTTTCGTTTGATTTGCCATATTTTGTTGAACACGAAGCTGTCAGAAACGATAAGTGAAATCAACTCGACACATGGTTGGATGTCGAGCTTCATTGCGGAAGCACTTCACGGAACATTTGTTCTCATTCTTCGCGGTTGTTTTTTTTTCGAAGTGCTTGTTTTTGCTTGTCTTGCCCTTGTGAGATTTGTTAGTTTTGAAACTCGCCTTTTGGCAGTAAAACAACCTTTGTGACGAGGCCGGGACTGAACTTCATTATTTTCTTTTTCTTCGTCACTTTGTTCTGCATAAGCGGTGGACGAGGAGTAGTAGGTGTAAAAACCTACTAGTCCGGCAAAGTACACAAAACGAGAGAATCGGGAGTAGGAATTAACCGCTTCAGTTTTAAGATCTTTGCGATCGCCGACAGGATCGATCGCAGCACAATCGGGAATTTTAACTTTGTAACTCGGGCATTGAGTTCCGAAAAAAAATTTCTGACGCATATCGAATTGTCCAAGAACCGGCGCTCAAAGAACAACTCTTGTTGATCCAATCTCTGATAAACAGGACAAAAGCAACCCTGTATGTATTAACACACGCGCCGCCATATTTGTTTTGAAATTTTCAGCTTTAAATCTCGCGCGTGAGGCGCGCGCTCGTCACCAGACTTCCCACGTACGGAAAACTGGTACGATCCACCTTAAACCAATCACTGAGCGTAGTAATGCAAACCCAAAGCACTTTGCTAATTGCTTTCGACACTCAGTTGAAAACAGCTCTAAAACGCTAACATTTGTGAACGTTCTTTAGTGAAATTTATGTTAAATAGATACTTACAGTTTCTAAAGCTGGCAAAACACAAGGTGATTTTATATTCCAATCGCTGAAATGTGCGAAAATTGTCGAGTGTCCCAGCCGACTATGGCAATTTTAAATAAAATTGCTCAGAAAAAACACAAGATATATAGTGTTTTAAGGCGAGTTTGTTCTAATCTCAAAACACTGAATGTTTGTATCCTTGTATCTCAGTACCAGAAAAGTGATGGTAAATAAAAAGGCCTAGCCAGAGCAGGTTTGCCCCATGCCCCCCACTCCCTGCATTTGCCAAAATGTTACGTCACCTTCGCCCAAGGACTTCACGGCTGAAGCTTTTCAATCACCACTTTTTATTGCACCCGCAACTTTCCAGTAAACAAATTTTAATGACAAGTGAACAAAATAGTTTAATTTTACCATTGTTTTACGCACTCACCATATTAATTTTTGTGGTCCCAAACTCAGGTTGTTCACTTCGCTGAATGTGGTAGTCAATGTCGTAATGCACATAGTCGCTGTTGACCTCAACTGCTGCCTCGCCAGCTTCTCTGCGGTTCTTTTTATTTAAGAAACAGTTATTTGTTTTGCCTTTTTTCTTGTAATTAATCGACTTGCAACCACTTGTCTCAACACATCGTTTCACGCACGCGAAAACGGAACTTTCTGTTACCATTTCACAGTCGGTGCGAAGAACCATATCTACAGGAAATAAATGAAAATATGGCATTTGTTTGAACAACGCTTAATGTTCATAACAACAGAAACGGAGAAAAGATATGTGTTTTTCGCTCGATTATGTATGTGTGTGCGATTAAAAAACTGAAGTGCAACGATTTAGCTCTACAACATCGTCACAACACACATTGTTCGTTGTGGTTAACTATTTTCACGGGTCTTTTTCACAGGCCCTTTCAAGAGGGTACGATCTGTAAACAAATGGCTGAATAGTCAACGACAAAGATAATAAAGTTAATAATTAATTTAGATTAATATTCTCGGGGGGAGGGGGGGAAGAAGACACAAGACCCGATTTTAATTAGTCAATCAGAAATTAGAACGAGCACCTGAACGCAGAATCAAAGTTGACGCCTCAGCTTACACCAAGTTACTGAAAGTCTTGCTCTTTTGAAAACCGTGCGCTTAAAAAATTCTCGCAGAGTAGTAGACTCATTACTGCTGAAGTCGTGATAAAGCCCAGTCGCTCCTTAATTGGTCGTGCGCGGTGCACTCTGCATGGTGGGATTGATAGTGCGCGTTACGCTTTGCATTGTGGGACGTGGGAAGCATCAGCACACCGAACAGCTTAGTATTTTACTGTCAGACCACTGACTTACCTATTTCCGAAATAAAAATCGGCACAAGATTGTCATTCGCCAAGGACAGCACGATACATTGAAGGATGAGTGTAATTAACAAACTTCCACCACGATCCATTTATGCTTCTGAGGAGCAAAACAGTATTTACATGTTTTTGTTTTGGACAACGGAAGTCACAGCCACTCGCGCCCCAGTTAGATTTTAATTTGTGTTCCTTTGGATACAGATTCCGGATTCTTTATTTATCCGAGAACTTGTTTGAACATTTTTCATTAGGGCGAGATTGAAAACTCACAAGTTAATTTACATGAAAGGAGGGGAGGTCCAATTTTATTATTTTTTATCTTTTTTTTTGCCCGATAAGACTATAGCTAGCACTTGTCATGAGGAATAACATGAACTGACAGTCAGAAACGCTCTCTCTAACTATGGTGTGATAGTCAGATTCCGTGCAAGAGATCAGCTAAAGTCTGGTTCACTTTGATCAAACTAACTTCTATCGAAAAAGGGTTTCGAACGTCTGATCATGAACTAGAGACGAATTTGAGATATTCATGAATGAGTCAAAAAAAGTATCTATCAGTTTTTGTTCACCCGCACTACCACACGAACCAAACTTTCCTCACTGATAAGCTCACCGTTCTAAATACAGTCAACAAAACCTATTCAGCATGAAAATCTGTTTTCCATCTGTTTGCCGTTGAATTTCTCTATAACGGCCACCCTGAGGCAAAATAAACATACCACTTTAGCTAGTGAGGTAGAAACCGTCGTAGGGTAGGGTTCAGCGAAAAATTCTATGCGTTGTAGAAAGGGGGGTTGTAGGTGAAAGTTCGACTATTTTCTTCGCTTGTATATCTGAGGCTCTTCTTTCGAAAACAATAAATTATGAAATCAATTAATTTTATCTTCCAATTGCTGTTTCCCATACATGGAATATTATATATAAGGCCTGATGATTTTGCCACACGTCCTGAAATAAAGTTATACACAGAATGAATAACTCTTACCTCAGACAAAAGGTTTCTTTTTTAAGTCGATATATTTTCCAGGTACCTCAGTCGCGTTTAATAAAGTGTCATAATTGGCACTATGTCGATACCCTGATGCAAGTAGCAACGAAATGTCTTTTACAAAGAGTTTTGTTACTTTGCACAAAAGGAAACATAAAAATAATGCTAAACAAAAGCTGGAATATAACAGCACTCCGGGAATTCTTTACAAAGGTAAAATCAAACTATAAAAGATCAAACTTACAGCTGAAAAAATATCGTTTGTTCCCGTGGGATTATTTGGTTACCTGATTGTGCAACCACTCAGTAAAAGAAAGTCGTTTTCCCTCTTCTTCCTTTAAAGTATTGCAATTGGCTAAAACCTTTAGTGTTCCGATATACATCTTTTTGTACTTTAGTATGTACAGTTTTCAGAAAAACCAAAAAAATTTTGAAGTTTTTAAAACTAGGTTAAAAAGACGTTTTCCGAAATGTTCTCAAGAGACTGAATTAAAATTAAGAATAGGAACTTTCGAGATTCTTAAACTAATTTTAACTAATGGAATTACAAACATAAGACTTTATACAAACCAACTCAGCTAGAAAATATTGCTAGTAAACAACAAAGGTGTAATGGAACTGTTTTTAACAACTATGCAAAGTTCTTACGCTCAGTAACGAAACTTGCTTATTTGAAAAACATCGTTTCAATTAATAATATATTAGAGCATGTATTACTTAGGCAACATTTACGCGAACGCGTTTTCCAATCGACAAGGTTTCAACCGCATCGAAAATGGTACGGTTTCGAAGTGGCAGTTACACAGAGCCCATCCCAGTAACCGCTTTCCTAGTGTCTTCGTGCGAAGTTCATCGTGTTTACTCTTCGAGAGCTGCCGATTTCGCCCTATAATACGTAATCGTTTTCGAATCGATGCGTTTTCACTGTTTAGCCGTTTACATGACAAACGACGATTCAATTTGGCGCCGTGTAAACCAAAGGCGTAAACGTGTCGAATGCGATGCTGTTACAAAGGAAACCGCGTCCCTATAAAAATGGTACTCGTAAATTTTTGCTACGGACATTATAATGAATGCAAAATAAGGAGGAGAACAATAAAAGCAGTTAACAATAATTTTTCTAAAATCTTCCTCGCGTGAGACTTCGTTTGGTTCAATGTGAATTGGTAATCGATTGGAGTTTGGTAAAATTTCGCCCAAACTTATCCTTCTGCTCTCGTTACCTCTCAATCTTGCTTGTTTTGGCCTTCGTCTTAGTTGAGAGAAACGGATGACACACAAGACCACATAAAAGGCTTAGCCCAAATTTTTCAAGTTTGTCAATTAAAATCCTTCCCAATCCTCCTCATTCGAGGCCATCTTTGTTTCTTCTCAGTTTATTGTTTCCTCATTGGTGTTTTTCTTTCTTGGTGAACTATTATTTCAAGGATTCCTTTCATTTGAAGGCAATTTTTTACATTACCAAATATGTTTTTCTTTTATTTACGGCCGATCTATTTAAGCAAGGATAGCTAGGATTTATGGCACGAACACAAAACCAGTCTTCGTTAATTAAGCAACTTCGAGGTTCACACGAAGCAAGATTTGTGACCCGCGCGAGAAAAAAGGACCGAATTTTTCCCCGTTAAATTTTTTACGTCTTTCCCTTTAAAGCGCGGAGGGAAATAAAACGAGACGGAAAATCTAACAGCACGGACGGAGAAATCGTTTACTATCAGGTCAACGTGATGGGGACCACACTTAACAATGCGGACCGTACATGTAAAGCGTACGTACTATATGCGAGGGAAAATGTGAAAGAAAAGACTTACGACAATAGTCGGGACTAAAGCAAAATAAGAGTCCAGTGAGTGAGTGAGCGAGCGAAGAAGAAGTCTTCACAAGAACGGCATTAAAACTTCACAAGAGACCCAACTCACGTAGCTGTAAGTCTTTTTATTAAAACTTCGATTCAAAACACTTTGAGCGTTTAACATTTCACACATTTCTTGCGTCGTAAGTTCGAATATAAACAAGCCACAAATTGATGTAATTTCTTCGATTTCTTGCTGCTTGTTTTTGACATCCATCAGTCATCTTCAACTTCTAACCGACGAGGTCCGTACAAAAGAAGATATGCACAATGCCAGTCGCCTAAACAACAAACACGTGTAATTATTAATATAGAGAATAAGTTTCTAGGGAACTCTGAAGAGATCAGATAGCTTTGATCATTACTGGGTGTGCCTGGTTTCCAAAGCATGAGCGACAAGGAGTACTGGTGCGTCCTCTTTCAATAGGATCTTGGTCCAACGTAGGTTATCCCATCGAGCTACTACCCCCACCCTCCAATTCACCCCAACAACCTTCTTCCGACATTTTAATTTCCGGAACGGGAATTGCGCATGGTGTGGTGAGAGCGCTCGCTTCTCACCAGTGGATCAGCAATGTTGAAAGCAACGTTCACCGAGATAAAATTTTTACCATTGTTCATTGGTTATGACAATCATGATTCTTTCGAGGACGCACGTTACATATGAACTTGTAAATGGCCTAGCTCAACAAGAGTTCTCCGTGGCTAAGTTGGCCGGAGCATCCAACCGGTATCTGGGAGGAAGCCATGGGTTCCAATCCTGCCGAGAACTCTTTGTCCCACATCCGTGACAACGATTGAAGAAGGATTGATTACCAGTCTCATTATTTGAGCCGCTGTCGTGAAACTCGAGTAATAAAGGGAACGTACCTCCACCAGAAAGCTTCAGAATCTGTTCTGCTGTCGCATTGGACATACTGTCATCATCACACTTCACCCACTCATCTGTAAAACCGAAAACGTCGAGAATTATAATTCTTTTAATTAAGTTATAACTTATAAATCTTCCGCGTCGCTTTTTTCTTTCATTTCGTGATTTACACCCAACGATCCTTACAGCAATCAGAGCGGTAAAGGGAAATGCCTAAAAAGCTTGGGTTTTAGCTTCGCCCGATATATTTTACTATGGTCGCTTACTTTTTTAGGAGCAAGCACCCACATGATGCATCTGAAATACAGGTTAAACCTCCAGCGGATTCCATTTCTTTAGCTAACTCACGCTAAGACGGAAACCATCACACGGACGGCACTAGGCTAGATTACCAGCCGCTGTTCGGGAACCGGAGCCCGCGCTCCTCCCCGAACGCAGACCGGACTCGGTGGAAATCGAGCCTAGGTCGGCACCAACTGTCCATCTTAGATAGGTGTCCGACTCATAGTGAGTTTAGACACAGTAAGGCGTCAACAGTAGTTGTTCGTCTTATTGAGGCGTCAGTTCAAGAGACTGACTGTACGGGCTTACCTGCTTTCCTTCTTATCCAAGCCAGATAATGACCAGAGGATGAGGACCTTCCTTGATGAGTAAGCACTGCTGTCAGTTCGTAATATCCGCTGTTGTTTGAACCAATATCTTTAAAGAGAATAACAATCAATATTGGTACCTTGGGCAAGTGATGTCTTATGGCAACTGATTAATCCAATGCATGTCCTTTCAGCTCGAGCCACACTAATACGTTTTCCTTTGAAGAGCATACTTGATTAGTTTGTTATTAATATAATAATTATGTCAATTCGTAAATATCTGACCATCAGGAAATGAGAATGGCTCTAATCTTGTTTTCTTGTCCACGTCCATTGGTTCTTTTTCTCCTTCCTTTTTACGCTTCTGAAACACAAAAGGAAATCATATAAAATGTTTTCACATGATGTCACGGCGGCCATATTGGTGTCCCAAAGCAATCCTCCAGGAATTAAACTCTATTGTTGTAAAAATATCATCTTTTGTTTCAGCAATACAATATGGCCGCTTGTCACGTGTATGAAAATACTCTAAAGTATATTATAGGTATTAAAAATTGACTGACGGACTGATGGCTGGTGACTCACTGATTGATTGATTGATTGATTGATTGATTGATTGATTGATTGATTGATTGATTGCCTGACTGAATGGTTGATGACGACGCATTGATTGATTGATTGATTGATTGATTGATTGATTGATTGATTGATTGATTGGTTGATTGGTTGATTGGTTGATTGATTGATTGATTGATTGACTGACTGAAAGCCTGACTCAATGGTTGACTGAAGACTCATGACTGAGTGACATAAGCAACATTCCGAGCAACCGACAACAGATGGACAGACAAATTTATTGGTCTGTCTGTTGTTCAATGTTTGCACGCTGTTTATAGCTATGTAGGCTCATGACACAAGTAGATGCATAATCCAACCCAGTTTTCAATTTTGCCTAATGAATGCTTAGTAATAGTTGTCTAAGGAGGGTTATTCCTAAACTGAAGGACGGTATGTTTAGGTTGGAAGTCACAACAAGAATTCTGTGGAAAGACAGCTGTGTATGGTTACCGTAATAAGTATTTAGAATTGACATCTTGAGCGTAGGATCAAGTCTTGTATCTTACCGCAGTCTCTTCGACTTTCTTGTCCTCGATTTCCTTGAATTTCGCTCTGATAGGCATCAACTTTTGCTGGAGTTCTTCTGAGCACAGGTCAAACACATCAAGAGACATTGGAAACTTGATATCCTATTGCAGAATTAAGCGGAAACATAATGCACCTGCGTCAAAACTATGCACAAATCAACTCCGTTATAACCAGTGGCAAGCAAGAAGTTCCTATCTTGAACCACCAAATCATATTGGTTTTAATCTCATCTGATTGGTTGAAAATACAAGATCTTTGAACAAATTTCTTGACTGCACCTGCAACACTAAGCAAAACAGACAGGCACAAAATGATAAAAGCAAAAGTAAACTAATGTGCTCAACAAGGTGAAAAAAAACCTGTAGAATTCATATTCTACCTTGAGAATCTTTGCATTAATGGCATCTTTTTCCTTGAAATAAAACCTGACAAACTGAACTGTCAAGTAAGCAGGGAGACGGCTCAACTTGGACTGAGAAAAAGAACAAAACAAAAATCAAAGTTGTATTAGTTATCTGAAAAAGATCAGCTCTACCACATATCAGAAAAGTTGCTGATTTGTCACCGTTTTGCTTGGTCCTTTGCCACACATCTATCTGTAACCTAACTAAGTTATCACAAGAGACTTACTGTCTTGGTATACACCGCATCACGGCCAAGTGTTGGCGACCTTTTTTCTATACTCTCTTCAAGACGCTAAAGAACAGAATAACATACTGTCACATATCAAATGCGCAAAACACCAAACAAATACTTGAAGAAAGGTAATTTAAGAAAATTTCTCCTCTTTGTGGCCCCATGAGGTGCTACCTCTTTGCTTGTGGTTTTCACAGGAAAGCATTCTAGGAACATACTGTCTAGTGTGCCGGTGTTTGAATTTTGCAGGGAGGTAAAGGGTATTTCTAAATCATTGTATACAGGACAGCATTTATAGTAATAAGCAAACTATACTAACACTTTTGAGACCGGTGTGCATGTATTTCACATCTGTAAATAAAAACATTATCAAAGTATGATTCAAAAAGTCAATTACACAGATGAAGTCATGAAGATCTCTTGTCCCCAGATCTCACTTTCCTTTTGCTCGCTCAATTGATTGCCTGAGCATCAAGCCAAGGCACAATGTGCATGCTCCAAAATTTGGGATTGACCAGAATCCTTGTGCTGACCAAATGATAATAATTCAACAATTTTAACAGTTCTGGTCAGTTTTTTTTTGTATCATTATTATGAATCCACCAATACTCTTTACAATCAGTCAAGACAGAGTCATGAAACAGACAAAAATGCAATCCATTCAACATCTATTTGGATTTTGGTTATGTGCAGATAGTCATCTACTAAATCATTTCCTACCTTGTGAAATAAAACAACTCAGTTGAAAAAGAGTTTCTTTGGATTTGGTTTCGGGCTCATCTGGGGCTTCATTGCACTTAAGACTGATCAATAATTAAGAAGTACAACAAATAAAAATGCTGCAGAACTAATTCATTAAAAGTTTACTTAAAAGGAAAGAAGAGAAAATATCATGTGAAGGATACACTGATTCAGACTCAATTCCTGAAAAAAAGAAATGCAAAAATAATTCATTTAATGACAACCTTTGATAGAATGGATGCAAGTTTTCTTTTTCGTCAACTTAATTCTATAAAGAGCTACAAAGGCAGGAATCTCAACTGCACTATCACAGAATATCACGCCACTTCACTAACAAAGTCAAGACTTTGAGAAAAATGGCCATTGGCAGTAAAAAATATGTCCAACATTTTGACTCACCAAAATATTGATCAATGAATCCTTTAGTGGCAGCAGTGGCTCCTGAGTGGTCTCCATTTTGTTCAGGTTTTATTGCTGGCAACTTCTGCTGCAGCATTCGAACAATTTGTGTCCAACATTCATTTGCATCCTGTAATTGTAATTGGTGATTTGCATGATGGCATCATTTCACTACAACTAATAGAATCTTTAGCTTTGCTCTTTTCTGTGCTAATTAGGGCAATTGTTATTTAAAACCCAATAGAATTACAAAATTTAAATAATAAATGAAAAATGAAATGAATTCTGGTAATTGCAGTCAGATGACAATATCGTGTAAATGTGCCATCGAGTATTAACACTGTAATAATAATAATGATAGCATTATATAACAACATTTGATATAACACATCATCATCGTCGTCGTCATAATCATCATTATTATTACTGAGAGTATTATGTTTTGCTGTTTGGGTCAGCATGTTTTTTTATTCAGCCTAAAATGAACAGTTTACATGAATGATTAAAATATGTTTCCATGTGACTGGCGTGGCAAAACCTAGTATGTTGTTATAACGATAACTCAATGTTCATTTCATTGTTACCTGTTGCATGTATATCCCTTGTTCTGTTTTCTCCGCAAACTGAGGGAACACGTTGTGGAGTATCTAGACAAGACACATGAAAAAAGGCTGGTTAAAATTTATTTTTTTTTTGTTGTTTTTTTTTATTTATTACACCACAACTACACGAGGCTAACTAACACTACAGCTACATTACTTACTTACAAAACAGTAACATTACTAACTTACAGAAAAACTACATTACATTCTGCATGATCTTACCGTAACGTTTTTATGGTACGGAAAGAAAGATATACAAGGCTAATTACACCAATTTGGAGATAAATAATTAAATGAAGAAGGTTAAAAGAGGTTGGAGCAAAAACAGGATACTCAAATTGTGATAGTTAAAATGTAAAATTATTTACAATTTTTTTTTAATGTGCTGTAAGTAGTAAATTAGGTACAAAGTATCTTCTATCTTGGTTAAAATTTAATTAATACTAAATTTATTAATGCCTTATTTTACCGGTATGTCTTTGATTATTTGTAGTGTGATTATTTTAGTGGACTGTCTGTTGGCTGTAATTGGTAGACTAATCCAATATGTGTCACGTTTCTTTTTGCCATGAACAATGTAATTATCTGACTTATCACAAGTAACTGTCAACTTTTACTGTTGATTGTTGTTGTAATTATGATTGACAAGAGCAAAAAATGCAATCATTACTCATAAGTTACCTGTAAGTGTTATTGAAAGGTGAAATAAAAAAAAGTTCTGCATATTTCACATATTACCCAAAACCCCAATAATCTACACAATATGGTGATAACAAAAATGTAAAAAATCTGTCAATATTTCAGAATTGGCCAAACCTGTAGAAAAATAATAGGAGGCAAAGAATCTGGTGTTTTGTCCATGATTTTATACAGATCTCTGAGTGCCACTGTAATTGAGTGCGCTGAATCTGTTGGGTTCCCAAGAGTGTTGTATCTGGTATGTAAAGAATTCATTTCACTTTATCCGAGTCACAATTCCACTTATCATTATAAATATTAAAATCGTTGTTAAGATGAATTATCTAGAAAGGAGGCAAGATGTTATGTTAACCAAAGAGCAGATTAAAAAGTAAGAAACGTGCAGTCACCACATTTTTACTGAATAATTTTTTTTGTGACAGCTTATTTTACACCACTTGTGGATTAACAAGTTTACACTGTGGGGTCAGGGGTATTCTTCTCAAAAATTATATTCATGCATTGGATATAAACAATATACTGCACGGTGGCCTAATGGTTTGTGCGCCTAATGGTTTGTCCCCCATCCAGGGGGGAGTAGAAATACTCCTAGTTGCTTCATGCTAAGGAAACCAGGATAAGCTCTGGCGGTATGGGCCACTGGGCTCAACGCAGACTTTGCCTTGCCTTGCATATAGATACCAGGAGCATTTTGAAGTTCTGAAATGAAGTAACTGACCCTGGGAGATCTTTCACTGATATTTTTTTTTTATTATGCCACTTGTTGTTCAGGAAAGGAATGTAAATCAAAACTTTACCCAGCTTCAAAACTTTGATCAATCTTGAAAGCATAATATACACTAGCACACGATGGTTGGTCTCTTACCCCTCACCCTCACCCCCATTAAGTATCCTGTCACCCCAGCCCCACCCCCATTAAGTCTGAGAGGCAATGCTTTTTTACCAGAACTGCTTAATTTTATGGCTTACTTTGTAAGTGCATCCTTGAGTTCTGGCACATTACGGAGACATTGTACAGTTGCATTCATGTAACAGGTATTTCCAAGGTTCTGAAGCCCAGTCGGCATTTGATACTGAATGGAAAAAATATATCAGCCATCCAAGTTATAGGAAGCGTGTCATGGATTCTAGCCAAATTTAGACAGACAAAAGTGACATATAAAGATAACCCCTTTAATAGTGGAGGAACATTTCACGGTCAAAAACTGAAGGGGATTGAAATGGATTCAGATAAAGGTTTTTGAAAAATTGACAGGGAAGGCTAAATAGTTTTCAAAGTTAGTCTCATTATTGTTGGTAAATTTTCAGTAATAATTATAACGTCAGGAGACATAATGTGGTTGTAATACATGTAAAACTATGGTTTCACAAGTTAGATCCATAAATTGAAGAAATTTCTTCCCTAACTACATAAAATACTTAAACATGTAGATACATGTACACTGCAGATTAAACTCAGCTGTGACCCAGTTGTTTTGAGCGATAAGCCAATATAGCAGGTTCTCAAGTGGATAGGAAATAATAAGGTACAAATGAAATTCTCAGAACTATAATCACTGATAAGGAGAATAAGCTTTTTGAGAGCTACAATTTGACTCACAGCTGAAGCTAACTGTGCTTCTGTCATGTCCTCAACAAACACCGTCTTTTGAGTGGGTGCCTGCGGCAGTTCACCAACAGAACCCATCATTAGAAGGGTGATTCCCTGGAAAATCAAAACAATGTGTCACAAGAAATACATTACACCATCCACCTATGTCTGAGTCAGTACAAATTTACAGACTTCTGTTCTAACTTATATCAATGGTACTACACAAAACACATGTCAAGAATACAAGAATGGCCCCTAAGAAAATCAAATGTTCTCCTAAGCCAACACCTAGGGTAAGTGCTGAACAAATGCTTTCGAGTTCTCACAAACTCTATCATCTACTCAAACATGCCGTTGCAACAAGAACTACAACTGTATAACAAGTCATGTACAATTAATGTATCCTGATTGATGCAGTTCTTAACTTACCAACCAACCAATCTGATGATGAGTTAGAAAACTGTGGTTAATTAATTCCTAATACTTACATTTTTAATCTTGACGTTTCCCCAATCATTATCCTGAATTTAAAAAAAATGCCACAAAAAATAATGATGACTAAGCCCTGAATCTTGCTCCCCCAAGACACGGAAATTTAAAAATGCATTCACTAAAATATTAGCCTGCATAGCTAGTGGGATTTGAGGGTGCAGGTATTCACTTAGCATTCGTGGGCGATGCCCTCAAGGTAGTATCAATTAACATTTTATTGGCATTTCACCACTATCAGCCAATCCGAAATTTGCGTGTAAGGGGTGAACGCATAATTCCAAAGAACCCATCCATTAGAGCAGGCGCGATTTCAACTCGACTCGTCACCAATCTCCCCACGGCTTTGCCGCTCCAATGACGGCCTCCCCAAAAACAAAAGCACTTCACCAAGAATCCCGCCAGCTACGCAGGCTACTAAAATGTTGTCACTCTTAGCTCATATTTAAATGAGAAATTATCATGGTTTTCACTATGTTGTGTAATAGTATTGAAGATCTTCAAGATCTCCAGATATTTCTCTTCACAACATTGATTTGGTTTGAGGACAAAATTTTAGGGATGGTGCAATTGTCCTTATCACAATAATACCATCCCCCTCCCCTATATAGATAAACACCTTTCCACACAACATTGACCACTTCCAGAAGCCATAATGATATATAAATCCTTGATGAATTAGATTCCAAATCAGGCTATAACCAACTGTTTCACCCATTATCCTTTCACGATCCCTTAGTTATGAGCTACAAATCCTCATATTTACAACTCACGTGTTAAAAAATAATCTTCAGTAGCCTGATAAATTGCATGCTTTACAGGCCGGCTAATCTTAAATGAGAGAACAACTGGAGCAACTAAAATGCAATGTCAAATTTTGAAAAGCCAAAAGTCGATTTTCCCCCTTTGATTTAAAAATGGTGTACTATTAACTACATCTTTCACAGAGGATCACGTGGTTAATGTGGATATGCCAAGGCAATGGACAAGATTTGTCAGTATTATTCACGAAATGATTGTAATATGCACCATCAAAATAATTTATTAATGTACCTTCAAAACAGATCCCTTGAACATGACCTTTTGCCTTTCAGGAGCTACTCCTGATAAAGCAAAGAGCTGCGCTTTGAAGAGCTCTGGGGATTCATCGCTGTTCAACTCGACATTCTCGAATTTTTCACGTCCCCACTTTACAGACACTATTTGAAAAGCAAAAAAATGACAGATTACACCAACTTCACAAATGCTTAATTAGTACAAAAAATGGCATAACGATGAAATCGCATACCTGTAAATACTGGCATTTTCTAGAGTTTTTCGAGAAGAAAAACTTGAGTAAATTTCTACTTGTGAAGTTTTTGTAGTCTGTTGTTTATATCCGCTGACCCACTAGAGCTCAGTTTCTCACGGTCAAGACGGTATACCACGTGACCAATGTTCGTGACTTCATTTCTATTTCTGTACGCTTTTGCACGAAATTCAATCTTTCAACCAGGTTGGTTTTCGTTACTAAACATGACAAAAATATCTCAAGTTTTCCAAAGTTTTTTTAGCCTTATATTCGCATGGGTGCAGGTTGTTCTTTTTTTAGGTCAGTTGCTGGGAGTAATTCATACGATTTGCCTGGGCGCGAAAGCCTTTTTCACGATGGTCAAGTTGCCAAGGATCATGCCTGCGATGAGAAGAAGAAGGGCTCCGAATCCGGGAACCGTTCTCTTTCTGCGGGTAATGGGGAAATTGTTTCACAATCGCAGTGCGAGGTAAATGTGACGGACAGCAATTCACATGTACGAGATCTCGAAAACTCAAAAACTGTTTACGACGCAGAAACTATGAACCAAACTTCAAACCTTGAGGGTGCTCCTTTGCATCAAGCTGCGAGTGAAGATCAAAAACAACGGTTACTTGAGGACGATTTTAAGCCCGGTCATATAAGCCGCATGGCGAACTCAGGACATGCAAAGACATCGGCCGACGACGAACTATTGAATGCTCTGGCACAAGCGTCAGTTGAAGAAATCCAAAACGTTGTTGACAAGTGTTGGCAAGACATCGAGAACACTTGCAGAAATCAGAGGGAAACAACTTCTCCTGCTTCATCAAAATTGAGCACTAAAGGTTGGAGGGTCGTCAGACTGTTTGTTTCATCGACTTTTGCCGACTATCACGCAGAGAGAGAAGTTTTAGTGAAAAAAGTATGTCTAAAATGTGGTTGTCATGCACGAATAAGCAGCTGTCCTCCCAGGCAATGTTAAAATTCATTTATCAATTATTTGGTCAGTATTTGAAAGGTCCCGTTTGCTATAATAGGTTTTAAAAAATTCCAACTTTAGTACAGTGTTATATTTAGCCATATTCTGTGAAAAAGTTGTCAGTATAGTTTGTTGGAGTCTCTATCTCCATGGAAACCTGAAGGAAGAAAATTCTTATGAACCAGTCATTTGAACCCCTGCCACCCCCCATTGGGGGATACCCGAGGTATTCAATTTTACTGTCAGTGAAATGCAGTGAAAGCCCCGCCTTGTGGGGAAAAAATTCAGAGTGAACTTCCCCGAACTCTAAAACATGAAGCATGCTTATTTTTTCGTACCACTTAAATTCAAGGTGTCTTATTTTTTCCCTTCCTCTTGGTTTTCACTGTTTACCTTCTTTGTCAATTGTTCAGCCTCCATGTTTTGAATCCAGTCTTCTATTCATACTCATTCCAGGGGAGGGTATCAGAATTTGCAAGGAGGGTTCAAAAGCCAAATTTTTTAACCAATAACTATGAATAAATATTCTGGATTGCTTGGGGGTTCGAAATGAAAGCAGTTTTACAGGAGCAGTGTTGATGCAAATGTATCTCCTGGAACAAAACATTCCTACTTTTTTCAAGGTGGTTTATGGGACATCATTATTTAATTTAGAAGTGATGATGATGCAAAGTTATGTGGCATAATAATTATTATAAATGGTTATTCATTTGCTACACAATAATAAAGTTTGAATATAATTAACAATTAGACGACAACCCTGAGTTTTCTATGAGCAAATAGTCAACGAGGTGCAGCCAAGTTGACTTAATAGCTCATAGAAAATGAGGGTGAGTCCAAAACTTACAATATTGTGTACTTTTCAACCAAAAATTAAGAAAAACTACCACTAGAAGAGCTACTCACGCACTTGTTTTCTCTTGACGAGTAGAAAACAGTGGGAGAACCAATCAGATTTTGCGGATTTCCGATAGAACATGACTGAGTTTCTACTAATGAAGTTTAGAATAATAGTAATAGTGTTCTCTGATTGGCTACGCTGTTCACTATCTATTCTGCAATAGAATTTGAGTCGCGGGTGTCGACAAAGTGGAGGCCACTTTACGTTTGTGAAGTGTTTTCAGTGTCGGTGAAGAAGATTTGGATAATCTATTTGTTATGTTTTGAGATGTGTCCAGGATTGATTGCAGTTACGAAAATTATTAAAATAGCGAAATTTCACAGAATTCATGAAAGATACCAAGACAGTTCAAGGAAAGCTACATTGAAACCGCAAATTTAACTAAAATTGCAAAGTTTACGAAAATTACTCAGATTACTAAAATTTGTAAATGTTACAATTTTATTAAATCAGAATTTGCCTGGAAATTCTAATTAAGCTTCATGTATATATTTCTTTTAAATTTGGAATCATTGAGAACCTCCTTCTACCCCCAGGAATTATCAATCCCTTCTGTAAGGAGAGTACGGAGATTTTCTGGAATTACACATTGAGCTTTATTGCATTATAGGTTGTCCCTGAGTTACGTGAATGGTGTGAGGAGAAGTCAATCCATTTGATTGAGTGTGACCTCAGATGGGGTGTCCCTAAAGACTCCACGACTGAAGCAACCATCAGAACTTGTTTGGGTGAAATTGATCGTTGTTCGGAGGAAACAGATGGGGAACCTTTTTTCTTAAACATGCTTGGAGAAAGGTGATTGCTACTGTTAAATGTGATTTTTGTCTGACATTAAAACATTTCATTGGGATATTTCCCCTCTTCCAAAAATAACTTCACAAAAATACCTACTCCCCTTTACATTCTTCAAGGGACTCAAAGACAAATGAAATTTCTTCTGGAACCTATTAAGTTTACTTGCTGCTTTTTGTATTTGTTTTGTATTTGTCAGATAATTTTACTCTTCCATTTAATAATATGTATGCACTTTATATTGTAACTAAATATTTCAGATGCAAAGCTCATTTCAAAATATTAGTGCTAGAATTTTTAAACAAAAAATCCGTCCAATAAATCACCTTTCAGTATGTTAAAAATAAAGCAATATTTTTAACTTGTAGATACGGATGGATTCCAAGTTCTTGCGAAATATCGCAAGAGATTCAAAAGGAGTACAAATGGATCTTTCCTACTTCAATAACACATATGGAGATCATTCATGCAGCATACCGAATGCAAAGTCAAAATGCTGCATTCCTTGTTAGAGATGCTGAGTTCTTAAAAGATCTGCCTCCAGAGATGACAAGTGCTTTCATTGATGTTCATCCACTAAATAAAGCACAGTTGAAGGTCATTAATACACTTACATTGTGTATTTTCATGAAATGAGAGTGAAACACCAGTCACCAATTTGAGCGCAAACACAGACCTCTTACAGCCAACAAAATGTCAACATTCCACATAACAGCATCCTCAACAGATCTGTCCCATATTTGCACTGTGTGACAGTTTAACCCATCCATTCCCGGTTCTAGAAAAATAAAAGGCCTGGAAAGCCAAACATTTTAGGCTCCCTCGTCTTATTGAAGCAGAGCAGCCCACCCTAATAATGCCTGCCCCTGTTCCCCCTACCTTTTCTTCGGACCAAGGTGAAGACTGACAGTCCACCTGTGTTAGGGACCATTCATTTTTTATGGGATGGGGGGGAGGGGGGCTTGTGTAATTTGATAGATAGTATTGTGATATATAATGAAACCCCCCCCCCCCCTCTTCATCAAAATTTTTATAGATACCATAATTTCAACATTTATTGGTAATTATTTTTAGTGACCCTGTCTTTGCAGATCATATTTTTTCTGAATGGCCCCCCTTTGAAGCCATATTTTTTTGGGATGCCCCTCCCCCCTAAATTCCACCAGCAGCCCCCCTACCTCATAAAAAATGAATGGCCCCTTAAATTTTACTATGTGCTTTCTATTGTTTCAGGTCTTGAAAGATAAGCTGAGACAAAGATTCCCAGGACAAGTATTTGATTATTCATGCCAGTATGACAGGATTGACGAGTCATCTGGAAGGCCAAAGGTATTTTGCATAATTACAACTGCTGATAAGCATCTAATTTCATCTTACAAAATTTCAGTACTGTTAAAGGAGCTTCATCACAAACCAAATTACCCTTAAAATGTGGGAAACCTACAACTATTAGTTTACAAAGGAAGAAAAACACCTAAGAGGTGATACTAAACCAAAAAGGAACAAGGATGGAGAAGATTGACATGGATGGCAAATGACGGTTTTGAAAAATTTAGCCTAAATTTCTCAAAAGGCACAAACCGTCACGTAGCTCCTTTAAATCAAAGGTGAAAGTGAGCAATAATCAGCGCAGTGAATTTCCAATGTAAGCAGTTGGAATAAAGAAAACTGAAAAAATTCAGGGCTTCAATGGGACGTGTGGCTTCATAGCTCAGTTGGTAGAGCATCACACCAGTATCTCAGAGGTCACAGGTTTGAATCCCATTGAGGCCATGAATTTTTCAGGCTTCTTTATTCTTTATTGCTTAAATTGGAAATTCACCGTGGCAATCATTTCTCACTTTCATCTACATTTGCAGTATGACTTATTTCATATACTTTATGGCACTGTTATATCAGATGATGTAGTGGCTCAAGTGTAAGGGTCCTTTGGGGTCTTTATTCTTGTTTTGAGTCTTTTGGGAGGTCTTCATTTTCATGTTCAAGGGCCTTTGGTTTCACGTTAAGGGTTCTTAATTTCAAAGCTTTAATGGGGTTTTCATTGTCTTCATTTCCTAGTGTTGGTGTCTTCTTTTTTTTAGTTTTGGGATCTTCGTGTTCGTGTTTCATGTTAAATGTGCTATAATATTTCACATCCACTTTAAAGATAAAGTAACTTTAGTGTAACAAGTATTTCTATAATAGCATAAGTGTTGATTAGCAGAAATGATTCGTCTTATTTAAGCCTTCTAGACCAGTAATGTTCAGCATGCATGTTTTTGTAATGATTTCAGGTAAAACTCAAAGGGCTGGAGAATTTCAGTCAAGCTCTGCTTGAATTTTTCAAGTCAGCCATTAGCAGATCCATTCCTACAATAAACCAGCTGCTAACTGCAGACGAGATTGGTACGTCTTATTACGTGTCATCAACAGCTCATAACTAGGGGCATTCAACCCCACACTAAGTCTATGCCATGGCATTTTTACAGACATGTACAAGTGAAAAAGGGTAGTTCTGGTCCATGTGAGCCTGCTTCTTTCTGTCATAATTTTTTCTCTCTTTTTGATAGTGAGCAAAACTCCAGGTGACATGATGACATCAAGTTAATAATAAAGTAATTACTACTTGTGATTTTGTCGTTGGAACTCCTTCTGGAGTCTGATATTTGTTGGAAATTCAATCTGAAAATAGACAATGTTCTGTGAAAATGCCATGACCAGAGCATAGGGCAGTTGGATGCTCCTTTAATTGGTCTCCTTTGTTTTTAAGCAAGTTGGTTAAACCACACCCACCCTTGGCTCTGTAATTTACCTTATTGCCTGCAGACTTTCAATAGGGGCACACCTCCACCTAAAAGTGACTAATGTCTCCTCTTTCCATTTGTATTTCCTTTGAACAGAGCTCTCAATGCATAACCAGTTTATTGAACTGCGTGGTCAGCTTTTACTGGGGAGAACCGAGGAGATTTCTACTATAATGGAATACGTCCACACTGGCACTTTTTCTGATGGGTCCAGTACAGTGGGTCTTACTCCACTTATAGTCCTGGGTTCCTCTGGTTCTGGGAAGTCAGCACTGATGGCGCATTGCACACTGGTGATCAAAAAGCTTGGATGGCCATTATTCTTTCATTTTGTTGGGGCTGGACCAGGATCGTTGAATCCCGTTAAACTAGTTGAGAAATTTGTCCGATGGTTGAAGAGCTTTAGTGCAGCAGGTCTGTGAAAAATGTCGCTTTTAAGCGACATAAATATTGAAATATTTATTTCCAAAGTCGATTTTGAAAGAAGTGTAAATTGTGGACGACTCATTGTATGAAATCCAACATGCTGGGTTGCAAAAGAAAGGGACCGTTTTCAAAACGAAACGACTTTAACCATTCACACTTGACCTAGACTATGTGACAGGCGAAACATGTGGGGGGGGGGGGGGGGGGAGAAAATAATGCGAAAGGGAGAAGAGAAGGATTGCCTGCTATAAGCGCCTAGCTTTTTTCCCTTCCCTGCTCTCCTTAATCCCCTCTCCTGTCCCTCCCCCCCCCCCCCCCCGCCACACGGGCTACGTCTGACTTTACTTTGCTTCTGGCATCCCAGTCTGTAATTTAAATTCCCAATCAACGAAGCAAATTGTTCACCATGTGACCATTTGCTTTAAGACGCCATATTATACGATTCAAACCAATTAGAAAGTGAAGTTGACTGATGCAAGCCAGGTTTCTGTTTGGAATTTGGCGAAGAGCCTGTTTTATATTTGTCGAAAAATCGTGCTGTTCTCTTAATTAAATGCATCATTTGATCATTTTAATATATTTCCTAACTTTTCTTGACAACGGTACAAGATCCTCCTAATCTTGAAGACATGAGCAAGGACCAACTTCGAGAAGAGATTAAAAAAGAACTGGAAGAAATTGGAAAAAGGGAAGAGGTGTTTGTGATGATCATTGATGGGATTAATCAGGTAAAGATTACACTTCTTTCCTTACATGACCCATAGAGTAGTTAAATTATCACACGTGGCTTGTTAAGGTAAAGATTACACTTCTTTCCTTACATGACCCATAGAGTAGTTAAATTATCACACGTGGCTTGTTAAGGTAAAGATTACACTTCTTTCCTTACATGACCCATAGAGTAGTTAAATTATCACAAGTGGCTTGTTAAGGTAAAGATTACACTTCTTTCCTTACATGACCCATAGAGTAGTTAAATTATCACACGTGGCACTTGCGCGGCCGACAACCCGGCTAAGAGAAGCGTGTTATCACAGGCGGAAAATGTCCCTTCCTTTTTAGAACAACAGACTTGAAGGCACGCCGAGTCCCCACCCACACTGTATTCCATCCATGTGTATTTTCAACAGTTTTTCTTACCATCCTCGCCAAAGCGATGAAAACCCCCAATTGCATTGACCGAAAACGTTCATTGGGTTAAACAAAGAGGACAATTGTGATGACGTCAGCACGTCCACTCCCAGGCATCATTAAAATTTTTTTTCGACATCGAATTGCGATGAATTATTAATACTTTATGCCTGCTGCCGGAATTCGAAAAAAATGCCGAAAGAATCTTGTTTGTTGCACCTGTTTGGTCCAGCTGAGTCGAAGCCATGCTTTTGGGCAATCACCGAGAAGACAGCAACAAGACTTCCAGGCCATTAGGAACTCGACGACTTCTTGAAGTATCTTTTTATATTCTTCGCTGTTTTATTTTTGTATAGCTAGCGGATGCTGAAGCAACAGACCACATGGACTGGCTTCCAAGCGTTTTCCCGCGCAATGTGCGTTGTGTGATCAGTGCTGTGACCGACAGTCGGTCTGCACGAATCCTGTCTAGCGAACACCGCACGCCCCTTCCAGTACCACTTCACATAGGAGAGCTTGATGAATCCGCGCGACAAGAGATAGTGAAACACACATTAGGAAAGTACAACAAGGTATGTTCTTAAAAACTCGTTATCTCTGTGTTACAATTCTGAATGAAGCGCACCATTTTACAGAGGGTTCGAAGAACATTGTCTTCCTCACAAGCCAGTTTGAAAAGAAGAGTACAATGGAACTGACTTAAAAATGACTGACTGAGATTTTGTTGGTGGCTGTAATAACGGTGGCTATGTTAACGAGGTGGCTGTAACTCGGAAATGGTCTATAACTAGTTCATTTGTTGTTTCCAGAAGCTGGATGCAGAGCAGATGGAATTGCTGATTGGTTCACCTGGAGCGACCAATCCACTGTGGTTATCGCTGTCGTGCGAGGAGCTGCGTGTGTTTGGAGTTTTTGAAACAATCACTCGCCATATCAAGAGTTTACCAGCCACGTTGAAAGAACTTCTGCAGTTTATAATAAACAGACTCACCAACGAGGCCGAAGATAGCAACGTTCAAGAGGTATTTTATTTTTGCCTCATTTGAGTTGCCATCTATGTTACAAACGAAGGTAGAATTTTCGGTTTTAATAAATCTTCATAAACGCACGTGTTTCCAATTTTTCTTGTCCAATCAGAAAAGAGTGCGACGAACGTTTTCACGTCAACGTTACGTCATCAGGGTGCGTCATGTTGCTTAGCAGCAGCGTCTCTGCAAAACATGGGCTCGGACACTCAGAAGGACGAAGGTCTAGATATTTTATAAAAGATTTCAATGACATGATGAGCTGTTCTCTTGTAGGTTTTAGGGCTGTTGGCTTGCAGTAAAGGTGGCTTGAGTGAAATTGAGCTTCAATACCTCCTTAGCGATGACTTAACCGAACCTGTTCCGATGATGATCTGGGCTGAAGTAAGACGTACATTGAAACCAATTCTTAGGAACATTGGCGGCAGAGGAGAACAGGAACGACTCGATTGCTTCCATGCGTCAATACAAGAGGTGTTCAAAGCAATCTGTTGAGAGCGAGTTTCAGTTCAGTTGCATAAAATCAAAGTCAAAGTAATTTCTTTGGCCAATCACAAAGGACGCAGCCAGTGAACCAATCAAAACGCAATGTTATTACACATAGTCGACACAAAGCGCGGGAAAACGTGCACGCGCGAGTCACGATTGGTTTTGGTTTTACTTCTGATTGGTTGAAAAAATGGCGCGGGATTTTTAAACCAATCACTGACCATAGTAACGCCAAACCAAAGCAATTTGCTAGTTGCTCAACTGAAAGCCGCTCTAATTGTTTTAATTCTAAACTAATAGTTTTCTACCGTTGTTCAGTTCTCCTTAACTTCCACAGTTAGAAACGGAGTGGAAAGGAGGCGAGCGTGACTTGTAATCTTCAAATTCTCCTCCCTGTCACGAGATGGATTTGTTTTCGGTGGTCCTGAATTCAGCTCCACACCTCCCGTCAGATGGGATTCTACTTGATCAGTGTCCTGCGCAAATGTCTTCCTTTTCAATAAAGGTGCGCTTCTATTCATTCTCCCAGGTCGTTATGGAAACCATTCTGGTGGATTCTGATGTAAAGAAAAAGTTTCATTTAAGAATGGCAAAGTTCTTTGTAGATCACTGCAAAGATGAAGATCGAGTGATCTTTATGGCACCAGAACAACTCAAACTAGCTGGAGAAAAGAAAAGGCTTCTGGAATTTCTGAGGAAAGATGAACGCTCCATGACCAGGCTCGGCTTCTGGAAACTCGGCTACTACAAGGTAACATAATGGTAATATTGAACACTGCAAGCCATTTTTGTTAACACTTTAATTTGTGCCTGGATTCTGCTTTATTTGGTTTTGACAAATTTTGTTAGCATGACGTAGTCATGTTATAAGGTACGTCATGTTTGAAGACAGGATTAGGAATGGACCTCAAAGGGCATTCACTCATTCTCTCTCTCGCTCACTCAGTCACTCACTCACTGCGGCATTTGCTCGCTAGCTCGCTCTGTTTGACAATCAATTTATGCAATAAACATAGATTAACCAAATTCCGGCAACCATGAACTGCCTCGCTGGAGTCTAGAGCTATCTGTAATTCGCTCTCCTCTCTCTTTTTGATTTACTATGCTCCAAAAAGTCTTAACTTTACTTTGCTTTACTTTACAAGCTTTAAACTGCTATTTATTTTTTCAGTATCTGCGTTGTAACAGACTACTTCATCAAGGAACAGCATTCGCCCATGATATTCACATCTGCCAGTTCTGTAGCACGAAGCGGGGACATTTTGGAGACAAGTTTCAATCCAACAAAGATTCTTGTTTCATTTGCGGACGATTCACTCCGTGGAAAGACGACCAACGCGCCGCCTTGGTCTGCCAGTTTCATAAGCCGCCCTCTGGACCGCCTAACGTAAAGATGTGCTTTTTATGCAGAAAGCCTGCCTTCCAGAAATCTGTTAAGTCTTATCTGTGCCCTTTTTGTCAAGATGTAGGGATTAAAAAATGTGCAATGCTTGTAGGGGATTGATGGCATTTTCTAGAGCATATTTCACATTGCACACATTCGTAAAACACAGGAAGTCTGAGCTACTTTTAGTTATCTCGTCAGTCGTTCACGTAATTCAAAATAATATTTATTGTTAGAAAAAGTGACCAATTTTATAGTTGTTTTTTTTACCTTATAGAAGATATAGTTCTTATTTTGTACAGTTTCCTTATTTTATACCTCAAAAAATGACGTAGAGGAGGTCTGTAATACTTAACTACTTTAGGCTAAACGTTCCCATCTTCATTCGAAGCCATCGCTCTGTGGTGTTTTCAAGGTTTCAAGGTTTTCAATTTCAAGGTTTCCTTTGTTTTGAGGGCAATTTTGTGCATCACTAAGATGATTGCTAACTAAGTAAACAAACATTGCTGAATATTTCAAAAGAAACGGTCCTGTGATATGGTTAATACCAGAAGTATGTAAATACTGGTGTAATATGCTAGTGTTTTATTGCCCAGTAAAGGGACAATGTATGTTAAAGTTTGCATGATGTAATATGATGAAGAAAAATTTCTGTAAATAATGACATGAACGACCAACAACAGCAATTACGTGTCTTCTGGTGTCTTTTAGATTACCTCGAGAATAAAAAGATATGGATTAGTGTGAAGAACCCTACAATAAAGACGTTCGCCGAGATAATGTGGTACTAATCATCTTTCTTATTTTAAAACAAGAAGACGCCTGATCGCAGCTGATCTTGTCGGCGCCGAGTAAGACAACGAAACAAGTACCTCTGGCATCTTGTAGTCTCACAGGCTAGCACCTTGTAATTAACGTGATTTTGAAATTTCAAAATGCATAAGTCTGTACAGCATAATTTCATTAAATTGTATAGTTTAATGAGTCAATAACAAAAGAGGCAATTTATAATACTAATGCGCAAGGGCGTTTGACCTTTTATCCGTATGCGTGGTCCAACCAAAACCTTCTATTTCTTTGAACTTCGTAGACAAAGGGGCCCCTCCATGGGTCATCGATAGTACTAGATTCCTTATTATAAACTACCCTGTCAAAACACAAACCCGGGGGAGGGATGACAGCTCTGGGTGTCGGGAACAACATGGTGGGCTTAATAAGTCGCACGTCCTGTCGGCTTGTTTGCATTTCAGCATCCGCTGCCATAACAAGAATATCGGAGTTTCCGCCAAACGAGCAAATCCGTGATAGATTTTTACAGTTTCTTAGCAGATGAACGAATGCGTTCGTGATTGTTTCACACTCGCGATCTCGATAACCCGATAATTGCAAGGCTTCTAACTTATGGCAATATGTGGCAAGATTGTTGAGTATCATGTCTAATCCAAAGCCATTTGGAGGGATTTCCACGGGATACGAGTCTATCATATGAAGGTCGTCATGCCCTGGGCAGTAAGCAATACCGAATCTTGTCAGCTCTGTCAAACAGCGTAAACAGCGCTCTAAACACGACGCTGTTTTCAAAGTCACGCCCACAAGGAGGCAGGAAATGTTCGGGCAATTCTGCGCGACTTTACAGATCAATTCTTCGTTCCCCGCGGAGGTCACAAAACCGTCATCAATGTTAAGAACTTCGAGGGATTTAAATCGCACCATTTCAGAAAGGATCCTAGGAGTTACCGCAGAATGCTCGCTGCAGTTACTCAAGTTAATGTACTTCAAACCAGTTAGGCTCGAGAACACGGTGTTGAGACCATGCGAAGAGATAAAGTAACAAGAAGAAAAATCGAGTTCTGCCAGGGACGAGTTTTTCCAATTGCATTCATGTAAGCAATCGTCCGACACTCTAGTGTACGCGAGAGAGAGCGTTTTTAACTTTTTACAGTTGCGTAAAAGAACCGGTAAACTATATCCGCTGATTTTGAAACATTTAGTTAGCAGAAGCGATTCCAAAGCGGGGCAGCTGCGAGCAATGATTCCTATGTCCTCGTCGGTCATTTCCACGCACCTTGAAAGATCTAACAAGCGAAGTTCACTCATCTTTTGTAGAATTCTACCATTCCAGTTGCATCCGATCGTTTCGTCTACAGCAAGAATCTCAAGGTTCGGAGTGCAACGAAGAAGGCGCATTACAAAAGAAACATTCCCGCGCAGCAAACGCGCGTCTAGGGTTTTTAATTTTTTTAAAATGTGCAGGCGAAATCTTCTTTTCTGACGCGTAAAGAAGCACTTCTGAAGGGTTAGCTCTTTCAGTTGTCTGCATATTCCAGTTAAAGTGACCATAAATTCTGGTGTAAGGCTGCATTTGTTTAGATTAAGCTGAGTTAGAAGCGAGCACGATCTCTTTGTAATGATTTCTTTGATGCTGTCCTCGCACTTGCTTTCCAGTTCAAGATGTTTCCACAGAGCGCCATCATAGCTTACTCTGCGCCACCTCTTGTTAACCTGAGCAGCAACAGCAAGTTCCCAGTGAGGCAGAAAACAGAAAATGTGAAGAAGAACGCTGTCGGGAAGGTGTTGAAAGTTTGAATATATGCTCATCGTAATGATAGAGAGTAATGAATGAAGCCAGTGGCTTCATTAATGGCGCGTCACAGACATGGATCCATTTATTTACGCTCTCTGATAAATTCGCGCGCGCGGTACAAATTGAACAACATACCTTCTCCAACGATCTTAAATGTCTCTTTTCTTGCGACATCAGTGGAACCTATGCACACTTTTGTAAACGTGCCCTGTTCTAGCGATCGATAAAGCTTTGAAGAAACGTAATAGACCAACTTTTTTCGAGGGCATAAAATTTAACATAAAAGAAATAGAACTAGTTTTGAAAAACCTGGTATGTTGCCCTGTAAGGGTGCAAGGGTACGAAGGGGTGGGTGGGTGGGTAGGGTCGGTGGGAGTGCCAAGTGAAGACAGTAGCCAATCTAAAATAAGTGTGAACTTGACACTTTGACACAATAAACACGGGGATCCCAAGGCTCGCATTAGTTTAGTGCCACATTCTCGACTTGGTAGACCTTTCAATGATTTAGTCGCTCAATATTTTTCTCACTGACTTATGTTTCTAAACACCGTATAGAGGGCTTGTGTGCAGCCCTGGGGGCGAGAAAGTAGCGCGGCCTGTATGCAGAAAACATTATCGGAAACCTATTTGGGGCATGGTTAGGGGAAGAGGGGAGAGGGGAGGGGAGGGAAGTGTGGTCCTGGACCCTTCCACCCTTTCCCTCGCAGGTGCATCTGGGATGTTTATTTATACATCTTGAAGTTAAATCAGCGGACAATGTTAATAAATGATCCAGAGTTTCTTTGGTAATGTTCTCGAGGCATACCCAACTACATTTTTACACAAGCGATCGACACAAATAACGTCAAGCTACGAATTTTCTTTCGTTTAGCATGAAGTCAACAATTTGCCATTACTTCGAAATCTTCAAGAATAGGTAGAATAAGAATAAGTAGATGTGGTGCATCTTGCGATTACTCTTGTCAAACCTTACTGTTTCCCACTTTTTGTGCGCTAGCATTTTTTGGCAAAACACATTTCCTTTGAATTTTTTTCTTACATTTTACATGCATCCTTTGGCAAATAGCAAAAGATGTGGCCGTTCTATTTCGCGGATCATGATTCGCTATCTGAAAAGGCGTGCAAACAAAAATCCGCGTCAACCATTGGCTTGTTTCTCTAATTCCATATTCATGAGAAATTGTACAATTTGATTCAAACCAAACAGGTCGTGGGTGTGTGAAGACGTGTCGTCCGGTGATGAGGACAAGTTTGGATTCTCGAAGGAAGAAGAAGACTGAATGAAGAACGACTTTCGCCTTAAAGCCAAAGGTAAGCATTGCTTTGGAAATTTTTGCTTCAATTTTATACTTAAAATGCAACAATGTGAGAGCGAAGTCACTGAACACGTGCGGTCTCGGTTCGCTGCGAGCGTCGCTTTAAATTTAAACTCGACTGTTTCGTTCGCAACGCAGCAAGCATTGTAGTCATAAAGGAACGGTTAGCGTTTACTTATTACACTGATGATAACATGGTGTACGTGTGATAGACTTTGATGTTACGTGTTATTTCGCTGCAAATTTTAGTTAGGAAATTATAATTACGTTTTGGAACTTTTGCTCGTTTACCCGAGTGCTTATTATTCAAAATGTGGCTTCCAAAACACCGATTCGAATTTGCCGCCATTCCACCGGAAGAGGAATATCAGCTACGAATAAAAGATTTTATAATTAGGTGGAATTGTGGAAAACAATTATTTGCTGATCAAGGAATTTCTCATTTCTATTTTCAGGAAGACGCATGGATTCATGTGGAGGAAAAGAAGAGTAAAGAATTCAAACTGAATGAGGAAGAAAATGCTACAAAGATAAGCACTATCGAATAACTTTCATAGCAAAAATGGTGGCTGAACAAATATCTAAATTGTTCTAAGATTTCATAGCTGGTTTTATATCGTTGCTATTGATTGCCTAATTATGGAACAAATGCTTTTATTTGATTATGGAAATTGAAAACGCTAGAAACTGGGCCATTGGTGTGAAATATTGCGTGCAAAATTTACTCTCGGTTTTATGACATCACATTTACTGATTGTCTGAATTTTGAACAATATATAAAATACTGTATTTGAAATCGATTCGCAATTGGCGTTAAGTATCAGCCATCATTACCTAGAAATGGTACTGATTGTTTTGATGATCTCCTGTTTCAAAGCGATTGGATTGATATTGGTTGTTGGAAATTACACACGTTTCATTTTATGTCTAATTTCGAAAAAAGGATAATATTCTCGGCCAGATTATTTACCCTCTGCATACAAAAAGCAAAGACAGGTTTTTAAAACTATAAATTCTGTAGCTTAAATTTCTCAAGTTCTTTCTACAGAATGCGGTATCGACAATCAGTACCATAAATTACAACCGCTACACGTTATAATATTATTCGTTTTGTAAGCCTGGATGCCTGGTTCAGAAGATGTCAATCAATAAGCAGTCGTGATTTCATCAGGACTACAGTTATACAGACCAAGAAATCGAGCATTTTTAACAGGAAAACTGTGATCGATTGCTAATTTAAAAGAAATCTCAAAATAAAAACAAGCGGCAATAAACGAACCCGTGAAAAATTGAGCACACGAGCATAAAACTTTTTTTTGGTAACAAATCTTTTATATCACTAAGTTTCGATAAAAGTTATATTGACATTAATTGATTGTATCAAAATCTTGCTGTCAAAATCGATTTAAACAAAACGATCGATCGTTTAGTTTGATCGTCCGGGTGAGGGTAGTCCTGAGAAGGACTGTTGTCGGTGACATTGAGGGGTTTCGACAATCTGAGACGAACAACAAGCACTAAAGTGATCGAGAAACGACAAAGACTTTGTTATACTACCTGCCGACAAAGGACGTCTAACTGTTGTTATGGACACGACTGACTACTACGACAAAATGGACGCACTTGTTAATGACAAACAGACCTACGAGGAACTTTAAACGTGACCCGACTCCGACAATTCAACGTAAACTCAACAGCAAACTACTTGACCTCAAGAAGTTTTACGCTATTGACATTCAACGCTACTAACGACTGTGCTCAGTACCGCAACCACCTAAACTGCACAAGCCTGGCTTAACTATGCGACGTTTTGCCTCGTTCTGTTGGTCTCCTACGTACCAGCTGTCCAAGTACCTGACGACAAATGCTACAACCACTTTCGGACAAAGCAAGACGATTACAAACTAGTGTCATTTGATGTGAAATCACTGTTCACCAGTATTCCACTTCAATTGGCCTTACAGCGCACTGAGACCGCTCTCGGAGAGTCTATTGACACCTACCTCTACCGACAGAAGACATAATGGACGTACTGAACCTTTGCTTGACTTCTCCCTACTTCCAGTACAAAGTTAAACACTACAAACAATTGCATGGAGCAACTATGGGGTCTCCAGTTTCCGTTGTTGTTGCAGAAATTGTTATACATGCAAAACATCGAGCAACGCACCCTAACGTCTTTCCGACAAACGATACCGCTTTGGTTACACTTCGTTGACGATACCTTTACGCCGTTCACAAAGACGAAATTGACGCATTCCACTACCATCTCAACGAACAGAACGCTGACATACAGTTTACCAGAGAAGTTGAAGAAAATGGAAAACTTCCTTTCTAGGCTGCCTGGTTACACCCTTCATACAAGGGTTACAAGAAACTGACGCATACCGAGAGATTACTTGACGAATCATCTTATAACCCGACATCACACAAAGCAACGACTGTAAAGACATTGACGAGACGAGCACAACTAGTTTGCCGCTCACAAGACAGTTTATCTGACGTTTCTAAAAGAAAATACAACAACGACTCTACATTAGACGAAACATTTACCGACCTACTAAACTGTTATACTGAAACTAACTTTGATCTAACTCCTACGACTACTACAGTGACTATCGCAAATTAAGGGCATGTCCGACTGAACAATCTCGTGCATCCTGCAACCTTGCAATATCCACAAACCGATAAAGACGATACGACATTTAACCAACTTTAAAGACAATGAGCACTACCAGATCAAGTGCTCCGACTGCCAAGCCTATTTATACATCGGAGAGACTGATAGGAACCTTAACATTTTTACTGAACACAAACGAACGACGTAAACAATCACATCGCTGAGCACCGTCGACTTACGAACCACAATACTGACTGGGACTCCGCTTACTGTTTGACTTGCAGCACTAACTATTTTCAACGACTGACTTTGGAAAGCTGGTTTGCTAAACTAGAACAGAAACCTCTCGACAGAAGTCAAGAACTACTGTCACCGTACAAACGACTATTTCACAACAGGGACATAACAAACAGACCAATTAGCCAATAACATCACGGCAAAACTGACCAATCAGGTTTTACAAACCAGACTTGCAGCATTCGACTGACAAACGACTCGTACATACATACATACACAACTTTATTTCAACTCTTCAAATGAAAGTCCTGTTCAGGTTGTCGAAACGTCCGTCACTGTCACCGACAACTGTCCTTTTCAGGACTACCCTCACCCGGACGATCAAACTTCACGATCGACTTTTACCCCCGGGTTCAAAACATTTACTGTAAACAAAACAATCATTAAATTTTTCTTTTATGTCTGTACCTTATTGCCAGAGTTTACAAAATCCTATTAATCTGTTTTCTTACATTATAGCCAAAGAAAAAACACCTCGCTGATTGTAAAACGTAAAAGTAAATCAAAACAAAGAAAAATTATTTCCATGATATCTAATAAAATGAGAACAGAATGAAATTGATGTTTAATTTTTTGTTATTGTCCGGGGTCTGTAAAATCACGCAAAACCGTTTTTCTTTCCTAAAACCTAAAAAGTATATTCTGTTTCTACACGAAAAAAACTGTTGATGTCTTTTAATCCTGCTCAAAAACACAAAACACGCCAGTTCTTGGTGCTAAACAAATCGCTATAGTTTTCCAGTCAGCCAATCTCGGTTATCGAAAAGACTTGACCCTCGGTTAATAATAAGAGGTCAGTAACCACGTAATTTTTTCTGGCAATTTCTTGCTTTATTTCGCTGAATTTAGGAAAGTGATTTTAATTAGACAAAAGTGAATCGAATTGAAACGGAATATTTCGTTGTAGAGTTGGCTGTGGTCTGTGCTCGTGTACATTGATAAGCAGTTCGTGCCAAGGTCGGGAATAAGCTTAAAAAGACACGTGCAACTGGACCAGGCGTTTTATTTATTTACAACCAGAAAGACCTTTTCAGCTGGTACTCATTGTAACACAGTACGAAAACATCCAAAGTACTACGAGTTGATTTTGAATTTGGTTTGATTTGATTTAAAACTCAACTGAGCGAGAATATTGTTTCGAACAGTTACCGAGAAAATTGAGCAAAACAATTTAATTATCCATGTTTCTCAGCCCTTTCGGCCATAAATTGTGAATCTGTTCATGTTATCGTCAGCATTGTGTAAAAGGTTAAATTAGTTTGTAATAACACTGAAACTGAATTATTTTATAAGAATACACAAACAACACGGAGAACAGAAATTTGTCCGGCACGTTAGTGCCTTTGTCAACACTGCAAAAATAATATTTTTACACACCATTTGCTAAAGTGTTCGAAATTGTAAATTTCGTAGGCCAAAAAAAATTTATCCTGTGTTACAAATGAGAACTGATGCTTGAAAAGGTTTTTAATCACAAGCAACATGACAAGCAAAAAACTTTATAGGCCAAAGAACGTTTGGAAATGACACATTTATTACTGAAAAGAGCGAACGTCGATGCCTAAAATACATTTAGTGAAAACATGCCATGTTGCTTGTCTTTAAAGTATTTGCTAACGCCATCTCGTGCAAAAAAAATTGAAATTTTTTTCGTGGTAAGGGTCGGAAATAATCATCTTTGGACTTGACTTTCGGAAGAAAACTCTGTTTAGAAGTTTTTCTATCAATTTTTTTCGCACGAGATGGTGTTTAAATTTTCTTGGCGAGAATATTTCAAAGTAAAGTATTTTAATTTGTTTTGCCGAGAAAGTTGTGAAGGGAAACGCTGTGCAAATTTTTTCAAATTTTCCCGCCAAAAGACTTAGTATATATGGGGAACATTTTTAGTAACACCTTTTTAATTAATTTAATCGAATTTCACTTAATTAATTAAATATTATTTAAAATGAATAAAATTGATTGAAAGACAATACTTGTTTATTGAGAATATATTGGGAGAATAAAGAACACAATGAATACTGTAGACATGTTTGTATTTATTGACTTTAACTTTATTTACACATCAAGGACAACAGACAACCAGTAAATGGATTTTATTGACAATATAATTAAAGTTAAATACAGAGAATATTAGGCTTAATAAAACTACAATTTTTTTTAAAAAAAAAACGGCGCATGCGTATTTTGAGCGCCCGTATTTTTTCTAAGTCTTTTGGCGGGAAAATTAAAGATTGTTAAGCAGATGTTACTTACAGAAAAAGAAAAAAAAACGGCGCATGCGTATTTTGAGCGCCCGTATTTTTTCTAAGTCTTTTGGCGGGAAAATTAAGATTTTTGAACAGATGTTAACAAGGAAAAATTTCTAATGAAAACAATTTGACATGACATCAACAGAAATTGATTTTGCTACTATCTATTAAACATCTTAGGTTGTATGAACACAATTTGTATCTTAAAATTGAAAATCCTGTTAAAACATGACAATTGTACGAAAAGTAAAAGGTCTCGATGGGATTTAAAACGTTTAAGCTTCGATCCTTTTCAAAATTAAATCTAGTTTTCTCTACCTCCATGCCCCCATGTCCGTGCTTGTTTACAAACAGTTGTGCATAATTCTCGCCTGAAACAGCAATCTGTGGAGAAACAGAATCAAAAAACGAAAAATCAGTAAATAAATGAATCGAACTTGGATACACAACACAACAGCTACGTTTTAGAACTATGGTAAAGTTTCAGAGCTTCCAAGCCATTTACTCAGTTGGGCGTTAGGTTTAACTTAGAAACGCTAATACTAATATTTGTTTTCTCATTGAAAATCTTGTCTTAAAATAAAACATGCATATGAGTAGATGGTTTCCATATATTATCATAGGTGTTGGAAGTCCGCATTGTAAAACTCGATCCATAGCCTCTTTCTGTCCTGACGTGAAAAGCCGCCAATACCGACAATAAAGTTACATTATAAATTGTTTCTTTTACCTTTCTCTCTGTTTTCACTCTGAGGAGATAGACACCACTCTGATCCCACGCGGTAACAATGATCATCCTTCCTCTCAGTTTTTCGTCCGCTGCTGATAGCCGTTGTGACTTGCATGGCTTTCCAAAGGCGATGCAAGAGCCTGGGAAAAAGAGAGTACACGTCATGTTAATGTAACAAAGTGACACAATAGACATTTTCCGCTTGGGCGTGCTTGTTGCCCCATTACAGACCATGTGACATTCTCAAGAGAATTGTTCTTTCATCCATCCAAACATTATTTGTTCATGTACACGTGACTATTTGAAAGAAAGAATTCTCAAGAGCATCATCCCATGGTCTGTAATGGGCAACAAACCGCCCAAGCGAAAAAGGTTTATAATTACAGCATTATTTCCCAAGATGGAACAGGAAAGATTTCAATCGGGGAACTAACTTCCATTTTTGAGAAATCTTCAGAGTCTCTGAATAATCTTATTCCAATACACAACAGCGCTCTCAAGTACTCCGATAGCAATCACATCATCAAACACGTCATGTTGCTAAGCAAATTCAGGGAAGAATTTTATCGTCAACTGGCCCCCTTTTTTCCAATTAGGTAAAAATTCCTTTTTTTCTCAGAGAAATTCCACTGTAATTAGGAAAAGTTATCACCCTTTCACATGAAAATTCAAAATGTGTTACCATTAAAGGAGCTATGTCACAATATTATTATTATATTAAATTACCTTTAAAATTTAGTAAACCTAAACCTAGTTTGCTAAGGAAGAAAAACACCAAAGGAGTGATACAAAGCCAAAAAGGAACAAGGATAGCTGAGGATGGAGAAGATCCAAGTGCACGAGCGATTACGTAGCTCCTTTAAACCAAAGCATTTTTGGATTTCTTTCGACGCTTGATTGAAAACTGCTCCCTTACCATTTAGGAAAAAGGCACCCCTTTCACAACCCCCCATCTACATTTGTTAGATTTTCTTTAAAGTGCCACTACGATGAAATTTTCGATATCCATTTTTTTACATTTTCGTTAATAGTACGACTTTTTCAGGTATCTTGCCAAATTTCAGTCCATTACAAACATTAGAAGTTGTCTTTTTTGGACTTTTATTTCCGAGAATTTATGGCCGCCATTAATTCTCCTTGTTCCATGACTTGGTTGAGAATTTGAGAAAATGACGTCATTTTCTCAAAATACAACACGGGTTGAAATTATAATAACAATTAGTACAGAAAATCGCACGAAGAAGAGTAAAAGGTTTGGACGTTAACCTCGTGAAATTTGGCAAGATACCTGAAAAAGTCGTACTATTAACGAAAATGTAAAAAAAATGAATATCGAAAATTTCATAGTAGTAGCACTTTAAAGTCCATGGAATTAAAGTTATAAAACTTGCGGTTTCACAGAACAGCATAATGTGAAGACAGTGTGATAATTGCGAAGACAGTGTGATAATTGCATGGGATGTTGAAATCATCAATATAAGAACAAGACAATCCTCCAGTTGGACCAATGAACTCACCATGTTGGAAAGCGTTTCATCTTGAGGCTATCTGCATCCATTGGGACTTTTCCGATTGCGCTTCACATTTGTCTGGAAAGAAATGAATAGTACATACTAAATACATGCTGATAAAGAGTAGACATGTACAATGTGTGTAAAGAAGCCTGGGATTACTCAGTTTTAATCAAGACCCTTCGATGAGGTTGAGGAGCACAATCTTAAAAGGATTTTAGTAGAAACTGGGAAGGGTGGGTGGGGATGTTGCAGGTTAAATTGCTTTTCAACTGATATTAATCTGCTTCAACCTGAAGATAGCACTTTTACAATGACATAAAATAAGTTGAATTCATTAAAGTGCCTATGAACTGAAAAAATGAGCTATTGAAAAGTATGCTTATTACAAGTGGATAGAAGACTTGTAGATGAAGATGTAAAGGCCCACAAAGCCACAAGCACACATTAAATAGAAACAAGGAATGTTTAAAATTATTTTTATATTGAAAGTCTTCATTTTAAATTCTTTTCATTTCATTTATTAACGTATCAATACCAAGATAAGAATCCTGGTTTAAGAATATTTGAAATAAGGATTCAGTTATTTTTTTCTTGAATCTATATTTTGGGAGCTGTCTCATAACCTCTGGAATACATGTGCCAAATTTTTGCACCCATAAAGGAAAAAGAGTTCTTGTAGTGATTTAGTTGAGAGTAGTTTGTATAGAAATTACCAGCAGTAGAAGAACGGGTGTTGTGATGATCATGCATTAAGATAGAGCAATTTTTAAAGTGAAGTAAGGAAACAGGAGGAGGATATCACAAAAGGAAAACGCCATTCTTCTCCATTTTTAAAGATCTTTCAAATAATACCCTATTCACACCAACAAAACCTGTTTAGTTAAACCAGGTTAGACAAAATGAAAATAAACAACAGAAGACTGAAAGACTGAATTTTACATAGGATTCATTCATTGATGTGTTCTTTCATTGTGCCAAATTTGAAGTCAACAATCATCAGTTGGTAACTTTTATGAACAAAACAATTTCAAACAGTGTTTAGCTTAACAGCTTTTAAACGTGTTTAAGCTTTGGTGTGAATCGGGTATAAGCTTATTTTTCAACAGCTTGTTTTTTTCTTATTTCATAGGCACTTTAAAACGAAATCCAGTACATTGTTATCTCCAGACTGAAACAGATCAATCAATTTGACCTTCAACACAGATACGTCTTTCAACTCGGCCAGTTTCCTAATATTTAAACACACCAAGGAGAGGCTGTTTGATGTTTATATCTGTTGAGTAACGCATCTCAGTAAAGATCTCAATTAGATGTGTATCAGTCTTTCCTGACTAATATTTAAGAAGGTCCACAATAGGTTTGGCGGGATGCGGGATTTGGCTAATCGATAAAGTGATATTCGGGATGCGAGCTAAAAAAGGAGCAGGAAGCCGGAATTTCATTTCCAAGTGGGAGCAGGATTTCGTGATTTTGAGGGGGTCGGGATGCGATAATCGTAAAGAAATAGCAGGATACAGGATTTCAGTAGAACGTCTTTGAAGTTGTGTCAGGTTCCAATTAACGAATAGTATAGTAAAGGAAGTTTAGCCTATCAAACATATCCATTATCGCCTTGATGTTACATTCATCATTGCTATTTTCTGACATTATCTTTGTCACAAGAAAGGGGTATCAAATCACAGAGGTCACTTTTGGGCAATTTTTCCTGCTTTCACTGTCTAGTCATCTGATTAAAGCTGAATTATTGGTCTGGCCAGTATGGCCACACTGATATAGACTGCATCGACCTCTTCAGACTCTGTACGTACTGACAGATGTAGTAGATATGCTTTGCTTCGCAAAGAGAAATCAGTCCAGCCCCAGTTTCAAGGTAGGTCAAGACACTAAAGGCCTTAAAAGGTCTTAAAAGAAATTGTGAGGTGAGTTGGAATTTAGTTATTCTTTCTACATTTGATTTGGTGACCTTTTAACATCATGATGATTTATCTCGAAGTATGATCTGGGCTAACCTTATATGAACTTTGTGCTTGCTAGTGCAGCTGAACTGGTCTCGTTGATTTTGTATTGTGACGAGGGGTGAAGTAGACACCCTTGCAGCCATTTTTAGTCTGACTAATAACGGCCGCGAGGGAGACTAGGGATGACACTTTTACTGACTCAAGTTCCTGAAAAGATCCTTCAGGTTCCTGCTAAGACCCTCCAGGATTAGCTAGGATCTTGAAGGATTGTCAAGGATCTTTGCAGGGACCTCAAGGTTCGTTGTAGGGACTTTGCAGGGACTTGAATGATCTTGACAAGATCATTCATAGATCTTTGAGGACATGGATAAAGATCGTCGCCATTTGGCGACTAAGAGGTAAATTTTAGTCACCAAATTCAAATTTTTAGTCTCCAGATTGAAAAATCACATGGGGAGTAATTAAAAAGTGCTTTTTAATTATAACATCACTTGTAGGAATTTTATCGAAAAAATGACTCCTTTTGAAAAGAAAAGCAAAATTCTTATCACAAGGTGTAAAAACACGCAAGATAAAATTTTTGGCCACTAACTTTGTAGCTAATGTATCCTAACGCAAATACGAACGATGAAGCTGGATAGCTATGGCGGATAGCCATGCATTGTGTGGTTCCAGAAAATATCCATACCCCCACCACAGAGGGAATTGGAAATTCCAGAGGGGTGGGGGGTCAAAGGCCCAGGAAATTCCTGAGGGGACGGAGGGTTGTCGCTGAAACTACATTTCCAGATGGTCAAGATTGATACAGTGCAACCTCAATTCAAAATCGCTTCTTACCTTCTCTGAAGAGATTTTAAATGGTCTAAATAGTGATCTAGATTTTTGATACACAATTGTAATACATTTAAAACAGGTTTCCCTTCTCTTGAAAGCGAATTGGAAGCAAACAAGTTCACAAAAATCCTCCATTTTGTTTGTAGATGCTACACTTGTTACCAGTCTACCGAATGTTACGTGTTTTTGACCGCAATGCACTGATGACTAGCCTTGTTTGTTTCTCGCGTTCGATCGAAAGAAAGTCATTCTTGTTAGCGAAAAGTTTCATCTTTGATAGTGATGAAAGTGACGCTATGATTTCAGCAACCATGAATATCTTGTTCTTGTTATTTCTAGCTATTCGTCTGTAATTTTCTTCTTAAATTCAGCTTTCTTAGTGATCGTGTTTGTGATTTTGTGATCATGTTTGCGGTAACTGTTATCAATCAACATTTTGTTTACAAGCAGTTTGGAATGAAAAGGGATAAAATGAAGACCAGGATTCGCATTAGGTCCTGCTGTTCAACTTAACAGCAGGCTTATGCTTTCTCAAAATATAATAGTTTGGGATTTTTTTCTTTACCGATTTACCGGTAATTATAGACATTCTCACAAATAGAGGCACATGAAGCTTAGTAGATAGCTACATGCAAGCGAGAAGCTGAGGTAATTGCACAACCACATCACCTGATGTAGACTAAAGAGACCGAACCGTAATGTCACGATCAGCAATCCGTTTAAAGTGATCCATTATGAGACAAACAAATGACATTCCTCTATTGAACTAAGCTGATTTCTTTCCAAACACGAAACAATAAGGACTTTAAGAACCACAACGGCAACGGCAAACTGGGATGTCACTAAACAAGGTTTGATGAGCAGAACAATGGTTTTGCATTGTGTATTATAGTTCTTGATATATTTCTTTGCCATCCTCTTCAAAACAACAACTTGAAATGACCAAACTCTGCGTTGTCTGCACAACGTGAACCACTTATTTCGAATTTATCGCTGTGTTCCAGATTGAGTTTTGAGACAGCTATGACAGTAAGAAACAGACTGAATGACTTCAGAGTATCAAGAGATTCGTAGGTGAAATACAAATTCAATTTTTAATCTACGTTGTTCGCGGCGTCGCCTTCATGGTTCTTAAACTCCCTAGTGTAGTGATAAAGGTCCTGATACTACGGCAAATAAAAAATAACAGGCAAAGCAAAAAAAATGTTACGGTCACAAGTGGCAATGATGAGAACCTTAGATTAAGTTGGTTTTTTATGCAACACATACTTTAATTGTTACAAAAAAGCTCGTCAGAAAAATTGGGCAGGATCGGGATTCGGACATAATCAAGGTCAGGATTGACAAGAAAGTACACTTGGGATGTCAGGATTTGAGAACCCTATTGTGGACCCTCATTTCCTTTTAATTAATAAATGACGGCCACTCAACTAGTTTAGCTTCAATTAGTAATTGAGTTAATTAGCAGTTCGAATAAACCTTGTTGTCGTTGTTGCTGTTGTAAAAAAGATACAATCAAAAGTGGTGACCAGTGGACTCTAATTAACCTTACGTATCCGTTTCTTTGTTAACAGGACAGAAATTGAAAGTAACAACATAGAGTACAACGGCGGATCCAGACCTTGAACTGGGGGGGGAGGGGGGGTGGTCGTGGGCTGAACATTCAAAGCTAACTCATGAACTGTAACCTTCCAATCACACCAATCAACTCACCATGTTTAGAAGCATCTCATCCTGCGGCTTTCCACCTCCATCCAGAAGCATCCACATCCAGAAGCACTTGATAATTTTGAATATTCCTGCATTTTTGTGGCATTTCACTGGCATTTGCCTGAAGAGAAATGAATAATATACGCTGAATGATGCGAAGGTATGTAAAACATGAACAAAATAGCCAGTTACCGGTTAATCAAAATGTGGATAATGCTATCCATCGGATAAATCATTCAGGGCATTGGGTAGGTTCTTGTTTTGCTGACTGCTGGATCCGGTGGCTAAAGACATAAACCCTTTAAACAACTGGAGAATGGGGATAATTTATTTAATAAAAACTCTTTGATGAGGTTGGGGAGCGTAATACAATGGAAGGAACAATGCGTGACAAAAGTAGTCGACACACTGATTTGAAATTTCAGGTTTTAGGGCATATTTAACACTTTTTTCCGGTTCACTACACTCCATCAAAATAACCCCTCCCAGGGAGGGGACTCACATATTAAAGGGGGTGGGGGTGCTCGTCGGAAATTTGAATTAATCCCCAAAAGGAGACCAATCTGGGCATGGCCCAAGCCATTTTGACCCTTAAAAGAGACCATGAAAATTTTGATTGTATGAACCAAGTAAATAAAATGAAGTAAAAATATACATATTAAAGGACACCATCACGATTTTGCGCACACGCGAGCGCCAACTGCCTTTTATCAACTAAAACGATAGAACTGTCACTTTGAATTTGTTTTCGCTGCGTGATCCACCGCTCTTTATTATGCAAGCAGTATAAAAGAAGAGACCGATACAATGCAGATAGAAAGAAAAAAAGGAAATGCAGTCTCAACAAGATGAGATCGTCGAAGAATTGAAAACAAACATATTTCTATTTCATTGCACGCTATTTCCTTTCCATCGCCATGTAATTATTAGACCGATCTTGTCGGTTGCGCTTTCACTGAAAGAGCTGTATTGTCATTGCACGCAATTCAACTTGCTCGACCAAGTCAGGGAAGAAGTGTGTCGGCTGTCCATGTAAAACCGCAGATAAAAACAGTACTGAGTAGTATATCTACGGAACACAGCAAAAGCCATACAATCAAGGCGACAGTAAGATCACGGTACAAAACAAGCCTAAATCTGCTAAATGTCCTCCGGAAATTGGGTGAATCGCGGGTATTGTTCATATCATGCACGGGTCGTCAAAAGCTGTTACAGTTTTTTTTGTCCGTTTCCACTGAGAAAAGAAATAATATTATACCAGTATCATTCTCATAGCCTACACCTGAGCAGAGAACCGGATAGCGTGCCTGAAGACCGACGAAGACACTTGGAATACCAAAGAGTAAAGGTCAGTTTCACCCGTGTTGAAGAACACGATCAGCTTTCAGCCTCTCTCAAGTCTCGTGGATCTATTTCTTTACATAAACCTACTATGCTGTGGGCTCCAATTCTTTTGAGTCTTTCTCCAATTTTCGGAACTTTTCCGAAAGCTGCCAGGAGAAAGAAGCCTTCCTCCAGCACCATTAACGCTTCCCTCCTCTCAAAGCTTGGTCATGCGGCATTGAAAACAACGCCAAAAATTCTCGATTTCAGACAAATTGGAACTAAACGAGAATCGTATATCACTAATCTACATTCCTGAGTAGTTCTAGGGTGATAATGAAGTAAATTGAGGACGATGCAAACAGATTTTTGAATGAGCTACATCACTCCTTGCATCTTTTGAATTCAGGACATCCTGTCCAAAAATCAAACATTGGCGCATGCGCAGAAATGTGATAGTGTTCCTTTATATAGATATATTTTTTATATTTTTTCGCGTGCAACTCTAAATGAGACCTTCACGGCCAAATATAATGCCTAAAACTAAGCGAGAACAAAATCCGAAATTTACACCCCAAAGCGAGACGACGAGCATCCCTGCCCCTTTCATATGCCAGTCCCCCCGGTACCCCTTCCCCCCATCCAATGTTGTATGATTCCACCGAAGGACTAAGAGAAACAAACTGCAACATTGAAAGGGGGCAGGGGGTTTAAATGAGGGGGCAAGGGGTAAAATGAGACTGTCATAACATAGAGTGAGGCCTAAAATGACAATATGTCAACACTTTTGTCACTCACTGTAGCCGTAGGAGGGAGCTGAGGTGGGGGATACGTCTTTGAGCTGAGCTTTGACTTGGACCAACTTTTGCTTGGCTAAAGTACCAACCATTAATGGTGGTTATATAGCGATATATCTTGGTTACAAACACTGATGTCACATTTCTTTTGATATTCAAATTTTCCAACCACAGAACAAAAGAAGTCATTGTTTCAACAGCCAATTAGGTTCTGGTTGGCATATTAATAACAATGGGTAACGTCAGGAGAAAAATCGCTATACACACTGCTTCCGTGTCCTTCATTTGGATTTGAAGGTGCGCGTGTTTAATTTATTTAGTTGACGTGTATGCTTAGTTCGCAATTTAACGGTTTGATTTATTTTTCGTTGTTTTCTATATTACTTTTTCTTGTCAGTAACTGTGCTCACTTTGTGGGTGGCTCCACCTGAAATGTTCTGCAATTGGTATAGGATTTAATGGAGCCGAAGCCAATTGTGGAATTACAAGCATTTTAGGCATCCTACTGATGAACGATTATGGCAACTAGATATTTTTACAGGAGCCAACACTGAGATTGCGCTCTGTCCCCTTTGAATTGCTGTTTTATGCACCTATCAATGTTAAGCCCGAGGGGGGGGGGGGGTCTTTGACTGTGAGGTTTGTCCCCAGGGTGGGATTTTGATTGGATATTTTGACTTGGCCGCCATTTTTAATAGGAGAGAAGTGGAAGATTTTGACACTTTTGACCAATTATGTTGTCCCGGGGGGGGGGGGGGGGAAATTTGTCTTATCTTTTCAGAAAATGTCAAAATCCCCACCCCATTCCCAACACCCCCCCCCCCCTCGGGTTCAACATTGATAGGTGCATTATTATATTTATAGGACAAAATTTGCATAATTCAGATAAGTTTGCACACAAAGCACAAGCTAAGCACACGACAACAGTGGCGTCGCGTCTTTTAACTAAATGTAATAAAAAATAAAAAATAAATCACAGGAAACAAACCATGCGAGTAAGAAATTATCTTTTATCAATTTATTTTACTCAAATATTGTACATGTAGTCTCCCTGTGTTCCCACTCCGCCACAGTAAGCAACTTTCATGCATAAAATTAATAAATTCGATATATTTTCATGTTTAACTAAACAGTTCAGCGGAAAAGTAAGCGGAAACAATCAAAACTAAAAAGAATTACTGGCTTTAGCACAGGACAACTAGAATGGCAATATTATTTGAAATTGTACATTTACCTCCTCAGACAACACTTCCACAGACCTTCCAACTCTCATGGTTTCATCGTCATCTCACGGTTTTGCCTCTAAATCTCACGGTGAACCAGAAAACCTTGAAATTGCCAAATAATTCTGTAAAGTATGAAGGAAAATCGCAAAATCCCTGTTCATGGCTGAATTAATCAAACTTATTCGTGAGAGAAACCTGGGTACAATGTCAGCCTCATTCCAGTGAAACGTCGGTGCGCTAAGGTCGCTGGGAAAGCTCAACCTTCGAACACAAATTTTTCGTGGGGGGGGGGGGAGTGCGGGCATAGGTGGAGGATTTGAACTGAGCTAAGATTTTCTGTTCAATTGCCCGGCCCCGCGGCAATTGTAGATGGTGAAAAGAGTCACTAAAAGTCAATAAAATGTTGCTAGAAAGGCCAATAAAACGCCACGGGACGATAACAACTGTCACCTATGCTCGCACTCCCCCCCAATCTCATCAGCTCTGCAAAAAAGCAGCAAAAGAGTACAACAGGGGGCACTATAAACAAATAATCTTTTTTATTATTATTTTAATTTGACAAATAATCTTTTTTATTATTATTTTAATTTGACACATACTTTAGAAATCTCCTGGTTTGAGCTCCCAATCAGGTTTTTCTGGGCTTTTTTTCAAAACCTCCAGATTTGCATGTGATGGGAGTTGGAAGGTCTGCAGTTGCAGGGAAATAACTCTTCGATGACGGTTGGGCTGTTGAATGACCACACGCGTGCGACTGCCACATTCCAAGACGAAACTCTTGCTAACCGCCTACAACGCAAGGTCGTAGACATTCCGGGCATATATTGCATAGGAGATAGCGATTTGACGCTACCAATGTTGATTTGACTGATTTCTTTGCCTGCTTTGCTGTCGAATAACTGCATCCAGTTGCTCTTCTCTTTCCTCGTGTAAAAATGATAAATACCCTGGAGGGATATTATGGGTCGATGCAAAACGTGGACCCCCCCCCCCCCCCCCCGCCCCAACTGGACCCCTAATTTTCTGGACCCCCTATTTTTCTTAGAGAAAATACAAGCTCCCGTCTTTTTAGGTAATTTAAAGTGCATATGAAGTAAAAAAAATTGCCATTTATTTGAAAGGCTTTTCAAAATAAAGAATGGCGTTTTCCTTTTTGAAATATCTTCTTTTGTTTCCGAGATGTTATTTTGCGTTTTTGTATTATGCAGATAAGAAAAGTGATGATGTCATAAATCGTTCCACGAAACGCTTTTCATGCCCGGTTTCCGGTTTTGGCCTTTGGCCGTGAGAAAACCTCTGGTACCCAGGCTACCAGAAAAGAAACAAAAGAAAAGAACACAAAAGAAACAAAATGACACCCGCTGTTTTGTTGCCATGGCAACACTGTTAGGTCCAACTTCTCTCTGTCAAAACACAAAAATCCCCATTTGCAACCCTTTGAAGTGGGACATAGGGTCCTGCTTGGAACACACATGGTGCCCATAGCATCTTAACTCTACTCATTAGCGTGGTGGGAGTGGACGATCCTTGGTCTTGTGGCAAAACTGTTGCCATGGTAACATCACAACGGGTGTCAATTTGTTTCTTTTGTGATTACTTTTCTGGTGAAGAACACTGCTCCAATATTTTTAGAGATATTCCTAATGCAGTGATTTACCTTTTAATGGAACGATTTATGACGTCATCACTTTCCTCATTTGCATAAATTATTATTACCATTGTTTCAATATTCATCCCGTAATTATTCCGCGAAAGTTGGGATTTCCCAACTTATTGTTTGCATGTTAGGAAAGGTGTGTCCATGTGTCTGTAGTGCGCAAGTGTCAATGTCACACCAAGTTCAGATCGACTTTTATTATATGGCCGTGTCTCATGTGGACTGAAAACTAGTGAATTCATGAATTTGATTGGCTAAAATCGATATTGACCACGGTCTAGATTTTCCCATCTAGACCGGCATCTAGACTGGTTGCATTTTGGGGTCAGAAAGTTACAAACAAAACAGGAACACATTGTCTCCTTTTTGTCTAAAAATACTAAATTGAAAATTAGAAAAGCTTGGCAAGAATAAAAAGTAAAGATACGACCAAACTTTTGCAAATTTAAGTTCAGCTCATCGTCGTTTGCAAACAAAATGTCAGCGAGAACAAAGCAGTGTCGTTAAGCAAATTTAGGTTTCTGTTTGGCCATATAATAAACATCTTATTAACCAAGCTTAGTCGGTCTGTATGGGAGAATCGTGACCTCGGTTGTGAGTACTCACGACCTCAGTCAAGATTCTCCCATACAGACCTCCTGCTCGGTTAATAAGAGCTAATTATCGTCACTCCTGAAAAACAGGAGAATTTTTGAGCTGGACCTCTATAGTCCACCCTGTGAACTTGACACTTTGACACAATAAACACATGATCACACTCTTTCCAACGTGCTAACAATTTTCTGGAAAATCCCCATTTTTAGGCGCCTTTACATGCTGACGTCCGATCTCACCCTGATTAGATATGTAAATTGGCCCTGAAAAACCCAATTTGGGAGTGGTCAATCAAGTACAAATTACAAATTACAAATTACAAAGTTACCATGCATCAATATTCAAACAAAGAACTTGGTTAATGAGCAACGGATCGAGTAAGGGCCAAGTTGGCCACATTTCTGGGTAGTGTATATTGTTTTATCGAAATGCATGCTATTAGCCGATCAAAGAAAGGTGTGACTTTGACACTTGCGCAAAATGGGTGTGACTTCCTGCCTATTGTGTTCAAATGTCATCGCAACTTCTTTAGATCGGCTAATAACAACGTCACATTAAAACAACAGGGGTCCACCTCAAACATGGCTAATTCAGCTCGTAGCCAAAAACCTCATAATTTTATGCAATTCCCATTTTTTAAATATTTGTCCTATCATTATTCCCCAACTTCCGTTGCTTTGCTTTGTAAATAACCAACGTACAATGGTCAAAATCCATTACAAATACTCTTTATTTTTTATTTTTACACACTTCAGCAACTTGTCTAACAGCTGAACCCGAGTTGAATCTTAACTCCTAGCAGAAGTTGGCCATAGGCCTCCGTCAATCAAAACTTATGACCTTATATGGAAATGTTTGCTTTAAATGCCTTTCATAGGAGTTTTGATTCAAAGGGTCATGCATCACTGAATTCAGTGGTTAAAAAAATTACTGCTATTTAACTAAATTAATTTTATACCCATGGCTGTACCAGAGTTTTAATTTCAGGTGAATTTAAACACCCTAATTACCTTTTGCAGTATAAAAGCCCATGCATAATGCAATTTGTTACCCTTGTAGCCCAGCGAGTACCACACACGAGTTGCTATGTAATCATGAACAAATAGCAAAGCGTGCAAGTGACATCACGATTCATACAAACAAACCGGAATGGCAAACAGTTTTGAAGATTTCTTCAAGAGCGAAAGCCAGTGTTCCAAAACACTTTTGAAACAAAAACGTCAACTGCATTCCCTTTATTTCTCTCAGAATGCGCTAATATTTTCAAAGTTTCATTGGGGTACAATAATTTAAGACATCACACGCTTTGCTATTGTAGAACAAAAAAAATCACATACTGAATTAGAAACTACTTTATGGTATCATACGGAGTAAGATTCAAGAAGTGTGGTAATATAAATGTCCATAGTACTACTGACCGCTATTTACAGTCTTTCCCGTAAAACCGTGAACACCAGAAATGTTTAGGGAATGTTATTGTGTTACGAAGAAAAAGCCAATCAGGTGTGAGAAAACTAAACCGCAAACAGCAACGGTCATTAGTTTGTGGTTCTGAGGTTTGTTCGTGTGTCCTGAACTTTGCTGCGATTGGTCACTACACAATAAACATTCTAGAAATTTTTTCTGGTGTTCACGGTTTTACGGGAAAGACTGTAATACAGCCAACTGTGAGTTGAGTACAATTCAGGGAGCAATCGGGCAAGTAATTTCAAATCGGCCGAGCGCACAGTGCAAGGCTGAATTGAAATTACAAGCACAATTACTCCTGAATTGTATGACACAAAGTCCTATTACCAATTAATCGCATCAATAACAAATTTCAAGGTTAGTGAGTCTTTTAATTAGAACCTCTTGTGTGAACCTCTTTCGTGTTTTGAGAAATCTATTTTGTGCAAAAAGTACTAAAGCAGCAAGAAAGAACCCATTTAAGTGTACATAACTAACGCGCGAATGACACAGGTGTCCAATTACAGGTATCCAATTTGAAGTTGTTCAAATTGGATACCCACGTGATCGCATGCTGATTACGCGACAAATAAGCACGTGTAGAACCAATCAAAATCAAGAATTTTGTTATAGATACAATAAGTACAATTTTGCTTTTACTGTGCACAGCAGAAACAGTTGGCTGTTGTATGGACTATTTTCCTCAGGGGATAGGGCAGTGCGCAGCTCTTTACAAGGTCCCACAGTATTGGCTGAAAAAATGATAAACAATGGACCCTAGGCCTAAAACAATAGAGCTGCGTGCTATTAAGATCCAATGAAATTAAATGTTCTAGAGGGCTGCGAACTATCCCCAGGGGATCTCCCATATGAAAGACACAGCAATGGTTGTCATCTTGTTTACACTGCCAGTGCCCAAATAAAGTCTGAACGCTTGTGGTCTCAGTCTTTTCTTTCTCTTAGGGGTTTACATTTCAGATTCAGATTGAACTCATTACATGTGGCCGGGGCAAAATGGCAACATTTTTTGCCATCTAGGTTGTATTATATAACTGGTATTAGTATCCATCATGGTTGTTTTAGAATCTTGACATCATTTAGGGGTCCACAAAAGACTGAGCTACGCCCAGATTGGTTTCCTTTATCAGTTTAATACAACATTTCTGATGAGCATCCCGATCTGATTCACATACAGCATAGGACCCCCACCCCACCCCCAACCCCCATCACTCACAGCTTAAATGTGACACTGACCATGTAAGTGCTGACACAAGTTTCCAGAACATTCCAGCTATTAAACCTTGATGGGTCAGTGCTACAGCTCTTTATCAGTTCATGCCACAATACTGGTATCAAACAAATGCCCAGTCATTGATGAACATGTTGAGATTATTTTTGTCACATTGCTGGTTACCATGGCAACAAAACAACCTGTTTAAAACACCCTTAATTTTGGCTGTAAGTACTTAGAACTCAAAAAATCAGTTCATGCCACAATATTGGTATCAAACAAATGCCCAGTCATTGATGAACATGTTGAGATTATTTTTGTCACATTACTGGTTACCATGGCAACAAAACAACCTGTTTAAAACACCCTTAATTTTAGCTGTAAGTACTTAAAACTCAAAAACAAGCATGGTGACCCCTGTTTTTTTATAAATGAATTTTATCAGCATATTAAGTTGCAACCTTTTGGCTCTGAAACCACTCCTACAAATTTGTTTAAATTTACACGAAGTTGAATCATTACAAGCTCATCAATATTTAATGATAAAAATAGGGGTCACCTAACTCGTTTTTAAGTTACTAGCACTTAAAGCTAAAATTAAAGGTGTTTCTCACAGGTTAATGTTGCTATGGTAACCAGTAACACCAAGAACATGATAAGAACTTGTTCATCTACAGTGTCCCCAATTAGTACGTCAGTACTAGATACAGTTGACACTCAAATAAAGGTTATTATTATTTTATTATTATCATCTGTTTCAAGGCTCGAACTCAAGTTCTGAGCCCACTAGCAAAGTCTTGCTAGGGACAATTTTTTGTACTAGCAAATTGGTGAGCCACCTAGTAAATTTTTTTATGAAAAATTAAAATTCTTATTGATACTTTGAAGTAATGAGCTGAAAAGGTAAACAAAAAAAATTTGTTCATACTTTCTTTCGAATTTCTTGACATGAAGCTCAACTCGAACAGCTTTCTTGAAATGAGGGATGATTCTTACTTGCAAGTGTTCACTTATGGCTATATTTCTCACTTGTAAATCCCAAAAAACACTCGCATTTTACGAGTTTGCGAGCATTAATTTCGAGCCCTGCATTTGATACCAATATTGTAGCATCAACTGATTAAGAGTAGAAGTACTTAGCCATTAAAGCATAAGAGCTGGAATGTGCTGGAAACTGTTGTGAGCCACCTTAATATCATGTGCGAGGGTTTCCCGAATGTGACCTTTTTATGACAGGCATAGTCCTCTTCTGTCTGAGCTGAATAATTCTGTATTTCTTTGTAACAACAAGGAAGATAATCCAAGTGATGAACTGCAATCCAGCCAGAAGGAAGAAATAGTAATTTAAATAGCCTTTAAGGTCTGGCTTATATTTATCATTCAAACTCGGTGTCCAACGGTGTTCTCCTAAAGAACAAAGCTCGTATAATGCTCCACCAAGCAGGCTGCCTGCTGATTGTGCAAAAAAGAACAGACCCATGACAAAACTTTGCATAGACTTTGGAGCTTCTTTGTATGCAAACTCCAGGGCTGAAACAAAAATATACAGCTTAACCAGTATATCACCAAGAATTTTCCCTTACAAACCTTACATAATAATAATAATAATAATAATAATAATAATAATAATAATAACGGGAAGTGTACAGTTGTCGGCCATCCTTGGAACTGCCCACCTGTTGCGGAAAGTGTTGTGTCTCTGAGCTGCGGGGAGTGGCTGAGACATAATTAACTAAACCCAGAAGAACACCTCAAATCTGGGGAAAATAGTATAATAATAATAAAAATAATAATAATAATAATAATAATAATAATAACAATCTTTATACAGGGATCTCACTTCACAAAGAGTGATATTCAGTGAGGCCCTGTAAAACAATAGAAAAAATAAATGATCTTACATATAAATGAAAGTAAATGTAGTCACCAAATAAATGTTGACCCCTCCCCAAAGGGGCTTCAAGGCTACTCTGAAACAACTGCTACAAAATAATGAGCATTGACAATCCCAACCAGCAGGAGAAAGGCCAGTTAGCTATTTTACAAGATCAAGCATACATGACCAAGGTTGGTAGGTCTCATCTTTGGTATGCCTCAATGTGACTTTCTGATGCAGTTATGAGTCATGTGTGCCAGTCATCATTTGGCTGTGTAACTGCACAATGCATTCCCTGTCAAAGACCCACATCTCACCCTTGCTCACCATAGAGTATCCAGTAGCTCAGTGGTTAGAGCATCCAGCTAGATCACAGAGTGTCATGGGTTTCCTTTCATGCCAGTTCTATCTTGCTGTATTTCTTTGACTGCTCACTTTGGAGGTTACCATGTACCGGTATATTCATTCACATTATTACTGGGCAGATTTGGAGGGTGCTGAAAGGCGGGGATACTGCACACCCTTATTTTCTTAACTTTATTTCAAGACAGCAACGATTGGCCCAAATCTGTCAAAAACTGGCCCGTAGCCCTGATAAAATTTGTAACAAAACAGTCACACACTAACCCAATAACCGCTAAAGCGCTATGGCGTAAATGCTCATAGCCAGTTAATTAATTGATATCAATTACTTAATTAGCCATATAAATTAATTAATTATCCCGGTAAAAGGGGTAGGGAGTGGGGAGAAATTGATGGTGTGTATCACATAAAACTCATGGTAAATCTGAGTTTCTTCTGTTTGACACCAGAAAGGTAAATATTTGCTTCAGAGCACCCTCTGCTTTCCTTGTGGTAGTTTCTAGAACAAAGCATGGTGCTCTTAATGCATGTGTTGAAGGTTAGTCTACATTACTGGTCCAAGAGTTTCCGTTCCTCTTGGCCAGCAGTCGGGAATGATTGACTGGAGTGTCATGTGTGTTTTGCACCAGTAGAATACAGTGTTGTTGGCAAATGCATCCTTCGTCCGTTGCTGGGCCATTTGATAATTAATATTGTTTTGTGCTGCCATAATCTCTGCCATTGCCCAACTCTTGCACTGACAAACAAATTCAAGTGCTTTTTGAAGTAAGTGTTAAAGATGTGTGTACTTATTTTTCTCTGCTAAGCACCTTGGAAACAGTTTCCAAAGAGACCTTTGCTGTTCAAAATAGTACAATAATTCCAGAGAAACAGCTTTCATCGCAGACATTCCAGATCTGGGATTTATGGCACAAATTTTGTAACAACCAGGGAACAGATATAATAGCTATACTGCATTTTTGAAAAGTCTTTTGACAGAGATCTCTTTTGATTTGATCCTTTTATTATCTTTTGAGAAAAAGACTTTCAAGTGTGGTAAATAAATCACGAACCATGAAGATTTGTGTTGATTTCATCTCATTTCATCTGAAGGTCTGTTACTTAAAAGAAACTGTAAATTTTAAAATACTAACATTTATGCTACAGGTAATTTGTTTTATTATTGAAAGAAAATAAGCTACCATCTACGTCATAGTGTTTGCAGAAAAAGCAAAGTATCATGTTACAACACTTCAAGAAAAACAGAAGTATCAGTTTGCAAACAAACAAAAGTACTATGTTACTGTTGCAAAGAAAAGACTAACAGTATCATGTTTGGCATTTCAATGCATATACATCAATTGCCCGTCCTATAATGCCATTGCATTCTGCACTATCTCCAAGTTTTTACTGGTCCAGGCCAATTTTTCCTGTGGTATAAAAATGGCTTCACCTACCTCCTACACTTGCAAACACTTCACTGATACCAATGAGGCCATACTGAGGTATTTGGTAGGAGATAGGCATACAAGCAGTGAATTTTTGATGTCCCACTGTCTGATTGGTGCAGTTATCATGATCGTTTCTCCTTATTGTTTCAATTCCACCAGCAACTAACATTGATGCAACAGCAAACAAAAACCCTGGTGGTTAAAATAGAAAAACAAAAGGCAAAACTACAGATGATCAAATTTTACGCTTGGGCATGTTTGTTGCCCCATTACAGACCATCTGACATTCTCTAGAGAATTGTTCTTTTATCCATCCAAACGTTATTTATTTCTATTATTTTGAAAATTTGAAAGAAAGAATTCTCAAGTCAAAAGAGCATCATCACATGGTCTGTAATGGGCAACAAACCGCCCCAGCGAACAAGGTCTATTATAGCGTTATTTCCCAAGACAGAACAGCAAAGATTTCAATCGGGGGACTAACTTCCATTATAGAGAAATCTTCGTTTCAGCACTTGAAGAGTCAAGCGCTCTCAAGTACTCCGATAGAAATTGTGTGAGCGATTAAGTCATGTTGCTGAGCAAAATCAGGGAAGTACTTCGATAGTAATCATGTGAGCGATCAAGTCATGTTGCTAAGCAAAATCAGGGAAGTAGGACCGCGGGCTCAGTCTCGTCTTGGAGGCGGGATTTTGTCCTCAACTGGCAACTTATTTTTGTCAATTAGGTAAAAATTCTTTTTTCTCAGAGAAACAGAACAGAGAAACTCTACTGTAATTAGGAAAAAATTATACCCCTTTTACATTAAATTTCAAAATGTACCAACATCACATGGTCTGTTGAAGCAAATGATTATTGTAAATAACCATAACAAAGAATTCCAACTGGCAGGAGGCAGACCAGTTGGTTATTTTCAGGGCTACCAAGAACAACACCAGCTAGTGGTCAGAACAGGACTTTCAAAAACCCACAACTTATGGCGTTAAAGCCTAATGCTCTAATTAATTTGTAATTATTAGACCACGAGAACTTGCTTTCCAGTTCTATAAAAAGTTTGCTGCTTGCAACATTTTTCAGAGATATGTATGACAGTGTTGGAAGGGGTGGGGATTGGGTGGGACTAAAATAGAGGGAGGGGAGGGGGGCATATACATACAGATTTAAGGTATAATTAGCATTAAAGCAAAAGACAACGAGTGTAAATATCAAAACAACTGTTAATCACTAAACATACCAATAGAAATTCTCGTGAATACACTTAGTCTCCATCCTTTTTTGTCAAGCCATGGATAAATCCACTTATCCATAATAGGAATCAAGATGAGAACAAAAGTGACATCAACGAGAGAGAGCATTGAAGGAGGAATTCCACTTAAATCTTTGAGGATACCTATTCTCATATGCAGCCCTTGAAGAAGAAATGTTGAATTCATCTGAAAGAGAAACAATAAATGGTACTTGAACTTCCCTTCCTGCAGCTACCCAGCAAATTAGGTAAAGCCTGCATACAACCCTAGTGACCTCGCAGGCCGGAGCTTATTAACTAAAGTTTATCAGTAATAGCTGTTACTGTCATGTATTGCCCTCATTAAAGTCTTTCCCCCTGGATTGGATGCTTCTCCATCGCAGCGTTATCCACAAGCATTAAATTTGCTAGCATCCATTTATACAACTGGATGAAGAGAGGCACTACAGAAGAAAAGTGTGTTGCTCAAGAACACAACAAAGTGCCCATCTAGGGCTTGAACACAGAGCACCCCTGCAGTGCTCCAAACATTTGGTCACTGCGCCTCCCACTACACAATAAATTATCCAGCACATCAAATCAATATTCTTAATGCCTAACTTCTCTTTTTCACCCTGTGTCATCCAAAAATGATTAAAATCTCTCTAAAAGTACCAGTACTAGCTTCTATACTATGAAGAGAGTATGAATATAATAATGCTAGTCCTGTCCAGGCAATCCCGAAAGTTTCTTTGTTCGTTCTTATGTACGAACCTGTCAAGGACTCGGATTTTCTCTTTGTCCCATGGACTTGTGTCATAATTGAACAATTCATCTGGTTAGACTGCCCAAATGGCATCTGGGTTCGTTGGGGAAGCATATTTTTCCTTGTCCCATGTTATTGATGTACGTGTCACAATAAATTATTGATTAGAACATTTCATCTTCATCAACTTTTGAAAATGTATTGAAGTGTATTTCTAGTTGAATGTTATCCTACTGTAAAAAGAGATTCAGGCTACTGTGTACATGTCTAGCAGGATTATACCTGGAAATTCTGCAAAACCACTTCCAATTAATTACCTGAAAATAGATGGTCCAATAAGGAATACAAATTGCAAAAATGACCATAACCCTGCCAATTTTTTTGACCTCTTCTACATCAGTATCCAAATAACTTCCACCATATATCATCATGGCATGATCCAGCCAACTTTTTTTAGGCATGTATTCCTCTAAGCCAGGATGGTAATGAGCACCACATTCACTAAAAAGCAAGACACAAAATTAAATAACATTTTATTGATAGTTGGGTCAAGCAGGGTACAAAGAAGTTCAATTTTCCAGCTTTAAGGGCAAGCTGTAGCCAGGAACAAGGATGTACTAACCTGGAGGTCACTTCCACTAGCCAGAAAAAATTCTTAGAAGTGCGATGAATTAATTAATTAATAAGTTAATTAATCCATCGATTATTTATTTATTCCTATAAGTCAAAATTATTTATTACCAGTTGGTAAGATTCTTTTAATTTATAACTGCAACAAAACAAATCAACGGAGCAGGGCTTAAGTGTACAATTCACCGTCAAAAGAATTATTTCCCACCAGAAAAATGTCTTTTGCAGAAGAAAACTTCATTTACTGTATGTTAACTCTTACAAAATTACAGCACACCGGGGGTTCTTACAGTTTGGATAGCCTACATCATCATATTATTTCTTGAGCTAAGGCAATACGTTAATTAGATACGTTTTCTGGGGGAAAGTTAAGGAACTTTGTTACGCTGACAGTTTTGAATCTTGGAAGTGTCAAGTCACAATCAGTAAACTTGTAAACAAAATTATGGTATACAAATCTCTGGTTCAAAATAGTCATCTCTTCTTTTTCACGAGATAAAGGTTTCAAAAACAACAAAAACTTTCATTTAACTTTTAGTCTGTAGCACTACTTCAAAACAATAGGATGGCGTCGCTAATTTTTTTCAAGGAACAACGAAAGTATGTGTGTTTGGTTTCGGTGGCAAATGTTATTAATCTCAGTTAAATCAACCTCGTTCCCAGGGTCTCTCTCTTTCCACCCCCTGGAGGGAGAGAGAAAAGACCCTGGCACAGGCTGGTCACGTGTCTCTTGGACAACTGAGAACACTTGGGAGGGGTCCTCTAATGTCCGTGATGCAATCGTGCAAGTGCCATCGTTTTGTAGGCTGCCCTCTCGAAGTCCTCAGATAGTATTTATTCAAACTTCAATCTAAAGGTTTAGCAAGTGATTGTCTTGAGTCAATTAACGTGGCTGGGATGTTATGTACAATCAACGGCATACTTCAAGTCGATCGTATTTTCTAGCTTTGCTGTTACCTACTCGACAAAATCAACTGCGATCATCTCCAAATAGTGGCATGTGCTATATGTGAATCTCGTCAAGTAAATTGTAGCGCGACTACGGTATTTATTCGATTAAGCACCCTGGACACTTATTTAATTTTTGGACCTTCAGGGTGGGTGCTTATTCGAGGCTGGGCGCTTATTAAATTTTCACCATTTTCAGCAAGTGAAAGGTTTATTTTGTTACAAAACAATAAATAATAACAAAACATGAAAAAATATTTGAGCATAATTTTAACTGTTCATTGTTCGGTTTATGCCCATATACTAATTGTTCGGTCTTCGAAGAAGTCTCTTTAGTTATCATACGTAATATATTCTCAAACAACTTCAACGTCATCGTCACTCAGCTGTATAAGTGAACTTTCTGGTGCTGCCTCCTTGACATCATTTTTCAGACAATGAAATTATAGATTGTGAGCCATTAAAGAAATACTGTAATAATCAATACATGTTTTGCTTTTGTACACTTTATTTACCGTACTTATGTTTTGGGGGATGGGAGGGGGGGCACTTATTCGAGGTTGGGCGCTCAAAATTATTTTTTTGGGGGGTGGGGTGGGCGCTTATTCGAGGCTGGGTGCTTATTAACTTTTCCTACCAAAAGGGTGGGCGCTTATTCGAGGTGGGCGCTTATTCGAGGTGGGCGCTTATTCGAGGTTGGGCGCTTAATCGAATAAATATGGTATATTTATAAAAGTGGAGAAAAAAAGCGAATTTGAAGGATTTAAAACTGATCAATTTCCAGCAGCAAATATTTGAACCCCTCGCAGTAAGACATGCGAAACAGAAATATGAATGTCGTCTTCAATGACCGTTCGCAAACTTGTGTCATGAGTAGTTTTGCCCACGGCCGATTCACTAACGTAGGAAACAAGGAACAGACTTTTTCCAAAGAGTATACTGTACACGTAAACGGAATGTTTACGCGACACATAGATAACAACTGAATGAAAAATATCAGATGAGGTGTCACAATTTTGTAAACCATATTTCACGTGGACAAAAATTGTATAACGAGCAGAGTGAACAAACGAATACCCTGGCAATATAAACATATTTCCTTTCGTAACCTTCATTTTCTGTCGAAGATTTTGACGCTGACTGTTGTTCATCGGCAGCGGCGGGAAAATTCAGACAGCCAAGACGCATTCTATTTCTGTCATCGTTCTCCGCGCTCTTCTGAGACTACTGTGAGATGTAAATACATCTTTTCAACCTTTCTCTCCTTTCAAAGCAACTTTGATTTCGGTGATCATGGCCCTGATTGCTTTGAAATTATTTAAATTGTCTTTCACGAGGTCCAAATGATAAATGTGGCCTTTGCGAGGCCAAGACATACCATACACAACCCCAGCAACCTTGACCGCTGTTAGCAATTTCTGATAAGCCTTCCTCCCTCCTGGAGAGATTTTTAAAATGTGTATTGAGGAAACATGCGACCTAAACAATGTGGATATCTGCTGTCGGACAATGAATGGAAGTTTTTCGGCGTTTACGACAGATTACCAACGGAAATAATTTTACTGTACCAGGTATTGTGTTTATTTTGGTGGCAATACTTGATACAAACTTCCTTGGACTACTGGACACAAACTTCCTTGGACATGACCACAAGGAGAGTGTTTCTCTCTTGGATGTAGTGCTAGTCAGTCTATTATAGGATTACCGTCCCTCCTTCCCCAGCATTAAATTCCCTGGTACCCATTTATATGTACACCACTAAATCCACTAGCCCCAGGCTACTAGACACATACTTCCTTGGACTACTGGACACAAACTTCCTTGGACATGACAACAAGGAGGGTGTTTCTCTCTTGGATGTAGTGCTAGTCCCCTGTGATTATCGTCATCACTTTGTCAGGTTTTGCTGACAGTTCACTGGTCTGCAAGCGTACTGTGCATCGCCTTTAACCCGACAAACACTCCCCCACCCCATATCATCCTACCCCATCCTTCTCTTTAGGAGGAGAACTATTGCCGAACTTGCAATGTACAACCCAATGCACTATCCATCACCTGACTACACCAATCAAATTATGCAAGAAAAAAGTCAAAATTTGGTAAGTCTGTGTGTCAGCCTAGTAGCCCATCACACCATAGCTTATTCTGAAGCGACTAGCGACCCCCCCCCCCCCCCCCTCTCTCTCCTGGATGGGAAGTCAGTCTATTACAGGATTACCATCCCTCCTTCCCCAGAATTAAATTCCCTGGTACCCATTTATACGTACACCAGGCTGGAGAGAGGCACTGTGAGAGTAAAGTATCTTTACCAAGAACACCAGAGCTTAAACTTGGACCACTCAATATGGAGTCCACCGCACTAACCACCAGGCCATGGCGCCTTCCACACCATAAAGATATCTACACAACAAAAGGAACAGAACTGGAGGCAATTGCAAGGGGCACTGCAAAGAGAGCCATATCTATCTTGAGATGGTACTTGGGAGTATCACCTTCAGTCTTTCTTGTACAATGCCTCTTTGCTCAGTGTACACCAGGGATCCATATTTGTGTTTGCTTCAAGTCGTCAGCTGGGCAAGTATGCCAGATGACAAGTATGTGGGCAAGTATGTCAGGGCAAGTATGTCAGATGACACACTTGCCCTGGCAAAATTTTACTTGCCCATTGAAAAGATGAAGGGAGCAGCAGACTTGCAGAATTGCTTTGGTCGTCCACACAATTTTGTAGACGTCCAAAGAAAAAGGGCGCCGACGACCATGAATATGGATCCCTGGTAACGGGGGGTGACAGATCTAACAAATGCTGTTTCAGCAGTACCATGCCAGGGTTGTCAGTACGTTTTCGAGTAGCAGGTTCCATCCAAAAAGCAGACGGCTATTTCCATTTTATTTCTCCAATATCACGCTTAGAACTGACCTAATAAAATTCAAAGTGGCCAGCGCAGTATTTGGAACAGCAGGTGAAATGCGCTGGTTGTCAGCTTATTTTGAAAACCCTGCCATGTGTGAATAAAAGTCCTCCCGAAAAATTTGGAATATCGTCCCAAATATTTGGATGTTAAGTTCCTTCAGAGGGACATGTTTACCTGTGTAGAAGATTCCCAAGGCTTGAAGGCATCTGTCAAGCATTCGAAAGTTACCTGCATACTGAAATCTCTTTTCGGGTAATCCAATATTTTATCTCTCCTCAACCCTTGACTAATATATTTCTTCATTCCTTCATCTTCAATCTAAGATTCACTCCGAATGTGAGTGGCCATATTTGTTTACGCATGCACGACCACAAGTGACTCGGTCTATGGCAACGATAGGCCATGAAAATTTTTGTTTCAATTTTATTTTAATTTATTTTCATGTTAGTTTACTTTTATTTTATTTTTTACTTTTTTTATTGATTTCTTTTGCTGTCATTTAATTTTTTTAAAATTATTTTTTGGTAAAATGATATAAAGCTTTTACTTTTTTCTAATTATTTTTTTCAAAATTTTACTATGGCAATGGTAGGCCTCCATAAATAAGTAAATCTTACCCTGGACACCCACAACACTTCCCCCGGTGTACCCAAGGGGTGGGGACTCGTATATGAAAGGGACAGGGATGCTCGTTGTCTCACTAAGGGGTGTACATTTCAGATTTTGGTCTCATTTAGGGGGTTCTGGGCAAAACTCCATTGTAATTAGCCAGGAAGGTCTCGTTTGGGGTTGCACACAAAGAAATATATAAAGAAATATGTTTCTAATTTGTTTCATTTACTCGATTCACAGAATCAAAGTTTTTATGGTCTCTTTTAGGGGTCAAAAAGCTTGGGCTATGCCCAGATCGGTCTTCTTCAGGGGTGTAACCCATTGACTCCTAAACCGGCCGTAACCGGCCGTGACAGACCTTGACTTTTGTTCTGCTTCTGATGTCATCAGCTTTGACCAAAATAGGAATCCCATTTATC